>OY728131.1:2092706565-2093906565 GCA_963277665.1 Viscum album | reverse complement strand
TAATTACACATAAACATTATAATTTAGATTATTACCATTAACAACCTTATAATATGATTTATTATACCCAATTAACAATATATGTATCACCTATCTTAGTGACTATAAAACCAACTTATATTATTTTAATATTTTATTTTCATTCTTTTCTATGAAATATGTGTAAATTAACAACTCCTCCAACTAAGGATTGTAGATTTATTTTTTCTTTGACAACACATTTTCATCATTATCCATAAATTCATTGAAGCCTATCTTACTCATACTATCTCAAATAGATATTTTATCCCTCTTATAGAATAATATATATTTATTTTGATATGTTTTTTAACATAGGGATACTAATATCCTTAGTAACTCAGGATAATTACCTAAGATGCACATTGCATTTTATTAATGAAGGATTTTTACTTAGATAATATTTAACAAATGGTATGAAACTAAAAAATTATTTTTGTGACATGATTAATTTCATTCATATTTTAATTTATAAGATATTAATTTTCCACTATAGTTGGAATATGGTTAAGTGTTAGCACTGTTATTTGTTAATCATGTAATTAAAGGAGTAATGGAAGAATTAGAATATGTATAAAACCTCTTATTTATATTCCTTTAATAAAAATTCTTCTTCTCATGTGCATAAGGTAATGTAAGATTATGAATAACACAAATCTATATTACGATTGAGGAATGCTTGGTTTATGATATTCACCAGCAAACCCATTTGGTGCATTTATTATCTTTTACCAAGAATATTCTCTACCTTACATTATATTCATAAAATCATATAAAGGATTTTCATGAAGTAAATTATTTTAAAAATATATTTTTATCAAAATAGTTCACATGTATCTTACTAAACTGATTCTATAGGATTTGTGTCTTTTCACCTTTAATTTCTAAATGATTCATTTTATTAAAATATTAGAAGTAAACATGTGTAATCCATTATAATTTTATCCCAATGGAGTATAAAAACATTATGGGTATATATTTGACATTTAAATTTAATTTTACTTAATAAAGTATTATATTTCCATAACTCGGTATTATTTGAGTCTTATATTTTACATTCATCATCGATTACTAGTATTGTACATCAGTGATTCAATCACAAAAAAACTATAAATTTTTTGTAATATACCATAAAAATATCCATTGCAAACATGAAATAATGTCTAATTATGTCTAAAACTGAACATTTAGATAAAATGTTTTGGTATCACTCAATACCAACCAAATATTTTACAATATTATTTCCACTTTGAAATATGAAGTTGTGATATTCACTTAGCCGAATTAGGATTAAAACTCCATAAAATACTTGAAAGTTCACCATACTTCAGGTATTATTTTTTATATTCCATTATTCTTGTATTTGGAAGGAATTATGTTAGTCACATATTGTATTTAATACCAAAGAAGAGAAATAAAAAACATTACTTGTAATGATGAATGAAAATGAACTAGAAGCATATGCTTGATTCATCTTAAATTCATTGAAATTCAACTTCTAGTGACCTTTATTTATATTTGTGAAGTTGATAAAATTATATTTAATACTCCCCCTCTAAATATTTTGTTTCTTTGATGGATTTTTCAAAGAAACCATTAACATTAGACTTTTCATAGGCACTTTAACCTTGTATTTAACTTCAGTCACCAGAAAAATAGAAGAAACAAATTCCCACTAATCCTTATTAACTTAGTAAACAATAGATAAAATATTCACAAACCATTTATAAAAACTATTATTTTTATTGTTTTTAAAGAATATAGAGAATCTATATGGAAAAGATAATAATTTGAGATTGATGGAAAATTTCTTATCCATATGGAATCCTAATATCACTAACTATTCGATATAATTCACTATCATTAGTATGTGGTCTCTAGAGATATATTTTTATTCCAATTTACACTTGTAAAATGTAGTGTCAATATGATTTATATTTCACCACTCTTTCACCATTTCAGGTTCTTGGATACGAGCTATCATGAAATATTCATCCTTTTAATTATGTTACATCTTTAACTCATTAGACATAAATGATAATATGATTAAAAAAACATAGGATTCATCCTCAACATACCTCCTTTAGGAATTATTCTCAACCACACACACTCCCTATGGTGGTAGAACATGAATAGAGGATTCCAACATTCAAAAAATATTTTCATGTAGTTTTATAATTCCAAGTACCTATACCACTCTTGGAAATTTGTACTTGTGGGGACATTTTATTGATCCAAGAATGATCATAGTTATGTTGTGGTTTTACTTTAAATTCTCTACAAAAAAATTAAAATATATTTTAGTGAATTATCTTGATTACGTTTTATGACACAATTAATTAATAAATTTAGTCACCAACTATTTTATAAAATTCCAATATCCCTCACCATTTGATTTTGAATATCTAGTCGGTAAAATATTATAATGTAAGTAATCTATATTTATATTAAAAAAAACTAGAAAGAGGAATTTTCAAATTATTAGAAGGAATTTATGTTGTCTTTTATTACCAACTACATTAACTCATAGATCTTTTAACTATTGAGCGTACTCTCTAATTGTGAAATCCTAAACTTATATTTCCTCATTTCTTACCTCCAAGTTACCCCAAGTATTGTGGGAGAAAATAATATTTATGTTAACTTGGTTAAGTTAACATAGTTATTTAATTAAAAATCCTTTATACTTTAATTTATCTTAATGAGGAATAGACTAATACTTTGAACTATGTTTGTATTCTAACTCAAATTAAGGCAAAAGTATTTTTTACTTAAAATTTTAGTTGAATTATTTTTTAAATTATGAATAATTGTTCTTTATTTTATTCTTTACATGATTGTTAATATTATATAATACTTGAATAATTATTTATCATTGTTTAAGAAAATAATTTATGCATTTTACCTGTATGGTATATCTTATTTTATCATTGTATACTTGTTAATTACTTTATATGAGAAATTATATATGAAATTAACTATACTTAATAAAATTTAAGTTATATGTTTTTATTTTAGTTTATCTTATAATTATTGTTAATTAGTTACTTTATGTGATTGATTTTAAATAAATAAATAAATAACCATGTATAGACAAAATAAAATAAATACATGATATAATCCTGATATTTTATCTAATGGTTGGTTTATCGATTCGTGAAAAACGAACCTTAAACCTAGGGAAAATAACTACATGATACCATTATTGGATCAAGTTTTAGAATTTATACATTACCCTATAAATATCCTTGGTTATATTCACCTCACCTCAAGTTCTGAACTGTATCCTTTCGTTAAGAACTCCATCATTTAAAAATTATTACTCTCTTATAATTGAGGGGAACTAGAAGTTTGAGGTTATATAAAATAAAACATGGAAATGTGGGCCTATACATAATAAAATAGGGAGATATAATTAAAAAATCACAAAATTTAATTTAATTACAAATATCATATCAAACCATGAAATATATAACTATATTAAATAAATAAATCCAATAAATACATAGGTTATTCAATCTCTTGACCAATCACAACATTCAATGAAAATCACATTTATAATTGTTAGTGTCCATTTACACTTGTTTCAATTAAGATAAATTTACTAAAACTAATGAATTGATAAAATAATTAATTAAATTAATCCTTTATCATAATATTTTGTCTTAATAGTCCTTGGGATATAATAATCTAGTCCTATATTATTTTAAATAAATTGAATAAATTTACTTTTACAATGAAAATTATGTACATGGAATGTACTTTTGAGGCCACACATAATGTAACTTTATTGTAAAATTAAAATCCAAATTCTATAATTTTATACTATCATTATCACTCGACATTTCATTTGATACATGTTATGTATATTCCTTATCATGTTCCATGTACTTATATGACATGTCATGATATACATGGTGTGTAGTTTTATGGTTCAATCCACATAAAATTAATATCCTATATAACCACATAACATGTCATAAATATAAATACATGTACCAATAGCTGCTCATGTAGTACATGATGTATGTGATGACAAATACACATCTTGCAGCTCTAATTTTTATATAATTTGTATGTACTAAGCATGTAATCCCACAAAAATCACTTAGTGTGTACCTTGTGATGAGAGACTCATAACACATGGTGTGTCTACACACGGTTTAGTCTATGTCTCACATCGTGTTAAATGATGTGTACATCTAATTATACACTATGTATTTTTGTCTTAACACATTTATTAGTTGATAGTCAATACACAACATGTAATGATATATCAAATTGATCCACCTGACTCACCACAAATTTTGTAGAGTGCTTAATCATATGGGTCTAAACTACATGGATATTACAACTATATATAGTCTAGTCCTATTTAAACTACATTCCATACTGGCGGTCAATATGCTGCAAGTAATTTCACTATGTACTAACCCACATGGCGCACTAATATTTATGCGATGTGCTTCTTGTGTGGTTGACCATGGGTTTAATGTGTGTAATTTATCATTACAAGTCAGGTATCGGTGTTTTAAAACTAGAAACATTGGCACATCTAGATAGATTTTCCGAGTATACTTCACATGTTTCAACATATTCTTGGAAATATAATCTTGGATAAACATTTCATCCTGACTGCTAAACCTATAAAGAATTCTTGAACATGAAAACCAATAAACTAACTCATGAAATTGGTCACATAAATTATAAATAATAATAAATTATAATGTGGCAACTCTGATACCACTTGAAGGTTCTAGAGAATATCATATACATTGAGTGGAGGCTTGATTTTGATTTTTTAGGGATATCAATTGATAATATCCAATGAACATAAAAAATGGTACTTGAATTCCATATAGGATAACTTACATTTTTATTTTATAATTAATTTAAAAATTAAATTACCTCAAATGTGATAACACCCTTGATCAATTTATGATTTTTCTTTTGTTGTGTTTTCATTATGGTGGAGAATCCATGTGAGGATTCCTCTAAAATTTTCGACATATAATTCAAGAAAAAATGGATATTATTTAGATTTTATACCTAGGGTGAAAATTTTTATTAATTCACAATGTCTATGTAAAATGATAATATTAATCATATTTACATTCCATGCGTTTCTTTTAAATTCCAATTCTTTAATTAGTAATAAAATATTTATTTAAATGATATTAAATAAATATCATTTACATTAATCCATTAACTCAGTTTATTTAGTCACCCAAATAATTTATCAAACCATGAATAATAAAAATATTTATTCATTCAAATAAAGAAATACTGTTCATTCGATAAAATAAATAAATATTATATTCACTAAAATCATGAATAAATATTTATTATAATACTCATGAAACATTAAATTAATATTTAATATACTTTATTAATAAATTCATGAATAAATATTTGTTTATTTATTATATTATAAATAATAAAAAAGGGATAATATTTAATTCATATATTTTAAACTTGAATATCTCATGACTGAATTACTACAATCAAATTTACTCAAATAATTAATATTCCACATGCTAAGAATAATATTTATTCTTAATTTAAAATTCAATAAAATTTGTTGATATTCTAGATACACTTTTTGTGTGAACCTCTAGGCCTATTTCTTAGTGGAATTACACAAATTTACCTATTTTATAATATCAACATCTTGTAATACTTCTAGGTACCCATAGAGAAAGACTTTGGCATAAAAAATACAACAAACTTCCTATGAAATATATTATGTAATATAATCCCTTTTTCTATAGACATATCATCAAGTAGGATGGATACTTGTGTTTTCAACCTATAAAATTGATTTATATTTCATTCAATTTTCTAAATGAACTCGTTTGAAAACTATTATGGCCATGGATTTCATAAGACAGTTCTATTACAATCAAAGGTCTATAGATATATTATTATATTAATTTAGAATAGAAAAATCATTTCCTTTCTTATTCAATTAATTTAATATCACTTATGAAACACCAAATGTAAGTTACCTCACCGTAAGAAAATATCACCACAATTTTCATCCATACATCAAAGTATGTGATTCATGAAACACATTAATAATGATATGAATTCAAAGGATAAAAACACATGTTTATAGATAGGAATATACAAAGGTATATAAAAGATGTGTAATTCCTAATATAGGGTCTAAGATAATGTAATCTATTATTAGATACCATGAAGTGTGAACTTCATGGGAATAAGCCTTAATGTTTTATGAACCTCTAACATTAGATAGTGAGACATCATTTGTGTCTTGTTAGATAGATGTTATCTAAACTATATGATGTGTTTTAATAATATCATCATAATATATCCAGGTTATCAATACAAAGAGAAACTACTATAACTCTCCATTTAAAAAAAATACTCTAATAACATTATATTATTAATGTTACATAGAAAAAATATTATAATTTGATAAGAAATTTATTAATACTCTGGAAATAGAAAATACAAAATTAGTTGGTTCTAAGATACCAACTCCAACCTCCTACTTATGACCTTCATATGATTTTAATTTGATTTGGATTGAAACCTAGTATAAGGACACACAAAAAATGGTATCTAGTCTATTGATTATCAAACAAAACAAACTACATATCAATCCCCTACATCCCTTTTGTTATATAACCTTTAATTTAATATCTCCATTTAACTTACAAGTAGTGCTTGTGGGTGTACTCATTCTCATACTAGAATCTAGTCCAATATTTTAAAATGATTTATTGAATATTTATTTTGATTAATAAAAATATAATAATCTATCTGAAATTTTAAAACCATGAAAAATCATTATTTCATTTGATATGATCATTTAAAACTATATTATCATCATTTTATAAAGAACTTTACATTTTTTTATTAGTTGATCCAAAAAATGATATCATATACATAAATTTTCATGATAAAAATTTTATTTTAGAAAATTTTATAAATAAATTATGATATTTTATTTATTTATCAAAATTAGTTTTTAGTAAAAACATATTTTTTTTCTTTTCATGCCAGGACCTAGTGAATTATTTCAATCCATACAATTATTTAGTCAGTTTAAAATATGATTTGAAAAAAATTTATTATTAAAAAATAGAATTTTATTTAAAAAATTACCATTCCATTATAAAACTATTTAAAAATGAAAATTTAAATAGTTTGAAATATTTAGAATTTTTATTATTTGAAAAACATAAGATCATCCTAATAGAATATAATATTGAAACACAAGAAAAATCATCACGGTAATTTATTCCTTTTTTCTAACTATATTCATTTTCTACTAATGTGTATATATTCCTTAAAATGTATCCCAATAAATTTAAATTATTCTTATGAATCAATGTAGTGCCAATAATTTATTGATCTCCATGATATTCTGGAAGTTTTCATATGTTATTCCTTAGAAACTTTCTAAAAATCTTCTACATATCAATCACTCAGTTAGGAGTATGCCTTGGTTTTTAAATTTTTTTAGAAAATTTTTTTGGCTATAATGGTAGTATTTTAACAATTATTCATTAATGAATTTACTTTTTGTGGTCCAAAATCAATATTATAAATTATATTCTTAATTAGGGGATCTCTATGAACCTTACCACTCTTGGGAAGAGACGATTAATTCCCCCCGGCTTGGTCTGCAACATTTACCTTATTTTAAACAAAAGTATGTTTTTTTGGTTAATCATTAATATTTTATATATTCAAATAGATCAGAAATAGATTATTCTTGTGAAAGGATATTTATCATAAAATTTAACATTTATGGATTCTTGGAACACTAAATAAATTTTATTTTATACAATTTATGATTTACTAGGATTGGAATAACCCTAAAACACCTTCACCTGATTTAGTATCTATTTTTTAAAAATTAACCTTTGCATTCAAATTATACATCTTATATAAAAACACTTAAAAATATCCTTCTATTATCTTTTTATTATTCTAATGATCATTCTGTATTTTATTATGTATTGTTCTAATGAGTACTCTATGAATAACATATCCTACAATGTTTATAAGTTTATCCAAAAAGTACTTAGTGAGACTATATTCATTAACCATGGTTCATGAAACCTAATATATGGTTTTATTCATCCCCTTAAAAATTCCATTTTTCTAAGGATTCATTATATAAAAGAAAATATAAAAGTAAAAATTAATCACATGGTTTAAAAAAATTATTATCTTTTTTCACCATGATCAATTATGATTGGAATAAAAATATACCATATTTTATTTTTCCACCAAACCAGAATATATAGTAAACATTGAGGTAGTATCACACTTATATATAAGAAAATATACCCATGTAAACAATGTATACTTATCCAAAAAACATGTGAATATATTTTTCCTCAAATACTAATAGTTTTTGTGGGAAAAAATATGTTTAAATTTATCAAATATGGCCAGGACTATAAGGGAATGACACATGGGTAATGAATTAGGGTATATAAATTGAATTATGTAATGTTTTTACCATTTTAAATCTAGTTTATATTGTTATATAAACCATTTATCTACATTATAAAACCCTTTTTCATGAATGTAATTTAATAATGAAAAACATATGTGAATTACATGGTTCACCTATAATGTCAAGGATAATATAAGGAGTGTGATTAACTCACTATCATTTTATTCAAATAACTAGAATCAATAATTAATTACAAAATATTTTTAGTGTAATTATTATCTCCTAAGGATCACTTCCCTCAATTTTATTTTCTTCACTACCATTATAAAATATCTTCCAACACACATAAAAAGAATTCACATTTGATATAAAGATATAATATTGTATTTTATATTCTTTATAATTTGAGAGTGGTGGAATCATTTAAATCTTCCTATATTTAATTTCTCTATTTAGAGAATCCCCAAACAATAAATTCTTATCCCTTATAGAATTATCTATTTTTCTATACCCCATTGAGTATCTATATTTCTTTTCTTTATATTTTTATTATATTTATAAATTTCTATCTTAATCTTAAAAAAATATCTCAATGAACTTTCAATGTCTTATACACTTAAATAGTAGTTAAATACCCTTAAAATTAGTCAATGAAAATCAATTAGAAACATCCCTTTGTATAATCAATTGTTTCATATCTAAATGATATATAGAGAAATATTATTATCTGTGTATTGGAAAATCGAATAATAGTTTTACTCACTATGTATATTCTTTCACTAGTCAAATAATTTCTTCTAAAACAAACACCATGAATCAAATATAACTAAATTTCATTCTTGTTTTATTAGTTTTAAAATTTACCAATTACATTAATTATTATTTTATCATGATTACAAATGAATAGGCTTAAATCTCTAGTAAAATAGTCAAAATAAAATTAAATAATTCCTATTTTATGGAATTTTTATATAGGGGCACCTCAACAATCCTTCTATATTGTAGTAACTAAAAAAGATTATTTTTATTCTCTATGGAATGAAATAAATAAATTTTTTAAAATGTTTCTCATCAAAATGGATTGATCTAGGACATAGTTTCTACTTCCTAGGAATAGTGTGAAGAATGAGAAAAATTAATATTTTGATATATAGGTTCTTAAAATGGAATAGCACAACCAATCCATAATCTATTTTCCAAAGTATACATAAAAATACAAGACACAATATGATTTTTCTCCTTCACTAAACTTACTATTTTCTCTACTAAACTCAATCAAAATTATCTATAATTTCTTAATTCAAAATATAATTCATTTATTTGGAAAATTTTCTATAAAACAAAACCTATAATAAAACTACATTTTAAACTAAATAATATCATCATTTTGGTTTTTTGATAAAATGAATTTTAAAAATAAGTTTTTTCAGTGTGTTTTTATGAAATAAAAATGTATTAAATAAAAGTTATTCACTCTAATTCCATGTGAATCATACATTCCATGATAAATACAAGGAAAAGATATTTTCATAAAAACACAATTTTTTAAAATTTTAATTTTAAATGTATCACTTTATGCTTTATTCTAATTACCAATGCTCCATAATAGTTTCCATACTTGTTGTTATAGTCATTAAATGGTAAAAAATTATCTCTTTATACCAATTTCCCACCTTAATTAGTTATCTTATTCCATTTTTATCTTCATGATAACATCTCCCCCTTTCTTTTATCTCACTCTTTCATTCATCTCCATCTCCCACGAAAATGATCCCAAAGGATCTATATTCCATATGATGAATTATGTCAAATAAAAATTCACATATTAATATCATTTATTGAAAATACATACCATTGGGAGAGGGGGAGTTTTCTTCATTTCTTGAAGCGTAATAAAATGGGATGTACTTATAAAACACCACTATAAGGGGGGGGGGAGTTAATCATATCTACAACATGATACATTTTGGTTAAGTAATACAACCATAAAAGTTCACAACCTTAATTTTATTTAATTTATTCATACTAGATCTAAAT
Organism: Viscum album; assembly: GCA_963277665.1. Classification (NCBI taxonomy): domain Eukaryota; kingdom Viridiplantae; phylum Streptophyta; class Magnoliopsida; order Santalales; family Viscaceae; genus Viscum; species Viscum album. The sequence continues at coordinate 2,093,896,070 of OY728131.1, read as the reverse complement.
TTTAATTATTCTAATTTATTGATCCTAGTTTTCTCTAAGATTAATAACACTATTATTATCATGCATAATCTATATAGGTTATAAATGTTTGTATTAAACATACACAAATTTTTATTTTTTACAAATTGACTACATTCATAATGTAATCATCTTAAACAATACCTAAATAAATATAAACATACTTATTTCTAAACCATGAGGAACATTTTCTCCCATAATAATATACCTTTGGATGTATATTTTAAATAATTTATTGAGATATACAAATCATCTATTGTTAAACCCTATAATTCCTATTATTTTGTTCCTATATATAATTGGATAATGACCATAATATATATGATATAGAAAAGTACTTATTTTACTCCCAAAAAATGACTTTCTTTGGGGTAACTTTGATAAAATAGTTCTTGATGCAGAGTGTTGGAATCCCAACGGTTAAGTTGAAGTGTTGGATTTATTGGGAAAAAATTTACCGATTTATCAGAAACTAAAGTAATGTATATGGGTTGGACTTTTTTTTCATGTCAGAGTTATTCCAGACATTATTAAAAATGAAAAATATGAGTTTATCTAGAAGTAGTTTTGTGTATGTTCAGAAGTTAAGTTAGTGTTCTATATGTAATTAATATCTATATGTTATTATCAATAATTATAGGTATTGTTTTTAGGGTTCATATCACCAATGGAAAGAATATATATAAGTTTTGATGTGTTTTAAAATAAGTCACAAAGTCATGAGAAAGTGCACAGTAGTGTTAGAGGTAGCCACGAAATTGGTTAGAAATTGACCATATCATGGAATAGAGAACCAAGCTCATGCTGGCTACAAAATAGTGAGCTGGATATTAACATGTTGTGTCATATGGTATTTTGAGGTTATGCATAACCTATGAAAAATGGGGATTAGTTTTTTACCCTGTCGTGGTGAATTTTAGTTTGAATTTAAAATTTCTCTATATAAAATGGAAAGTGTTGGTTTATGTATTATAGAATGAATGATTGAGGTTGAAGTATTTTGGTGAAGAATGGAGAAGGATGAAATGGAAAATTTATAGAGTCCATGTTGTGGTAAACTACATGGTGAGTTTTCGTAATCCTAGTTTGAAATATGGAGGCACACTATGGGAATGTTGGTTAACGTAGGTAACTCATGTAAGTCTTGTTAAATAAGGATGAAAAAGAGCCTATATGTCATTATCTCAGGAATATGAGTGTTAGAATTATAATGCTGAACTAGAACTTGAGAAGAGTGAGTATGGTACTAGGAGTATCCAATGTGTTTTTCACTTGAGAAGTGTTATGTCATGGGTTTTACTATTCTATTTCATGGTGAGTATATTTCAAAAGTAGTCAATATGATATGTTTATTGGGGATAAGTGAATGCTATAGACTATATTATATGGAGGTACCTATAAATGTGGGTTACTTTATATGGCTGTAATAACTACACCATGGAAGAGTTGAGTCAACATATTAATAGGTTCAAAGTTAATATATTTTTGGATGAGTATCCGTGAACTGGATAGAGTATATTGAATAAAATTATAGGAGATATTTGGATGATTTTTACTTATTTTTAAAGAATATTTGGATGATAGATTCTATGATAATACTCATGAATTATTAAATATTTTTGATAAGGGTAAGGAGGATGATTTATCTAATATATAGAGAAACATATGTTCTATGTTACAAATATATAAATATATATAAATAAAAGGAGTCCACTACATTGAAAAAGTAGAGAGATTGAGGCTGATTTGATGTATCCTATTTTGTGAGAGGAATTACAAATTTATGCTGGATATAAGAGAATATTGTATTGGAAATGATTAAACAACTTTATAAAGTAGAGAGAAGGACTTTCTATGATGACAAATGGAAGTTTTTTTTTCATGTTGTGTTCATAATGGGCTTGTTATGGGTAAACCAAGAGATCAATGGAACCAATCGATAGTCAGTGCATCTATTACAGGGAAGGTTGTTCGGAGTTAGACCATATGTCAAAGTAGTATTCTATTTGGGAGTAGTGATAGAAAGAGAGTAAGTTAGGGAGGTTATACTTGGGAAGAGGTGATTTTTACCTAAAAATTATAAGGGGAGTGACCCCAGGCCTAGCCTAAAACCTCCATAAAATAGTTGTTTTTTTATTTTTGTTTATTTAAAAATTTAAAATTTCATACCCCTTATATTAGCCCAGTTAATTTGAAAAATATAAAATCCATATTCCATGTTTTATTTCCTAGTTATATTCCACTTGGAATAATCAGTTTTTTTCTATGAAGCATCATTAAGAAATATGATTTAAGGGATATATACTAGAGAAGTAGGAATCATATCATCATTAATAGAAAAACTATGGGTGAAACTACTAATTTTGATATTAATATTATCTTGGAAAATTATACATTTAGGAATGATTTTTTAAGTTGTAAAAATTATATACCTTAATTCACCACCTCTCGAGGTATCTCTCAATTAAATCCCTTACAGACCTAACAATTGGTATAAGAGAATAAGTTCTTTTAGTTGGAATTACTCTGTTTTAAATTGAACAAATTGGTTTTACTTGTTTAATTTTATTCTCCAATTATGTGTTATTAGTACCATTAGTATAGGAAAGAATTTAAATAATAAGTATAACTCCAAGGTAATTCTATTAAATATAATATTTTATGTAAAAGGTTTGATTTATATGGAGGATACTGGTAGTGTTCACAATAAATATATAGATGATCCTAATTGTGAATCTATTAATGTTTTCAATCTTTCTTCAATATTATCTCATGCACCTCATATCCCATGTGAAGTTGATATAAATAATAAAAATGAGATACCAAGAAACCCAAATGGGGAAGTTTTTTAGTTATCATTATAATTATATTTGAGTCTAAATAAGAAAACAATAAATTTAAATAGGTGAACAAGTCTTAAGAGATATATGACAGTACACAAAAAATTGAAGTTGAAAAGTTTATGACCATGAAAAAGAGTTAAATTGATGTGGATACTGATATAATGATAAATAATTATTTCTAAGATAGGTAATTATAGTATATTCTTTTAAGATTGTAAAAGCTTAAATATTATTCTAAATATAAGGCCCTTTTCCCAAAATAAGTTCAGAAAATAAAGGTTGAGAAGGAGGAACTTATTGCACACTGAGAAAAATTAGTCAAGGAGGTGTAGAGGATGAAGTAAGAAAATAAAATCCTTAAGAATTATGTTTCACAAAATAACACTAAGATGAAATATCACTATGGTAAGATGGATAATATTTCCATGCATTGGAGAAAGATATGTCTAATAGGAAGACAATCAAGGGGGATTTGAATCCTAAGCTTGAAATAATAATTAAGAAGATAAAGTAATTGGAAGTGGAGTTAATATAAATGAATAAATTTAATAACCCTAGATTTTATGTTATATATCTCTTTTAATAAATTTAATATTTTGGAAAGCTTTCATTACATGAAATAGTGAGATTAAACAAATCACGATATACTATTAAATTTATTTATTGAAATGGGATTGTTAAAACATAGAAGTTAAAATAATAAATATGGATAAGAATAACCATATTATGAAAAATATTTACAATGGTTTTATATAATTTAAATATATTTATTAATCTATAGTAAATAAGTACACAATTTTTTAAATAGTCATTTTATGTTTTAAAAAATATGTTTTATTCAAAAATGGTTTTTATGGAATTTCATGCATGAATATTATAATTACATTATACCAATTTTAAAAATTTTATTTCAAAAAATGGATATAAATTTTTTATTCTAAATAAAGAAAATAACTTAGGGTGAAATTTTGGGATTTTTATGAAAAGATTAAATTTTAAGTGAATAATAGAAAATAACGAGTTCATTTAAAACTATCATTTTATTCAAGCATTTAAAAAGTTCCATTTTTTTTAAAATGGTTTCAAAGTAATATTATTTCATGTATATTATTAATAATATAATTAATATCATTATAATCAATTTTATGTTTTATTTTTGTATAAAAACATTTTATGCTTAAAGAAGATTTTTTTATCAAAAACTGTTTTTCATTGCATTTTATGGGTTTAATTTTAAATTAAATTCCATCACATATGTGAATTGAATTAAATAAAAATATAAAATATTTTTAATATTTATAATTTATATAATGAAATAGGGTAAAATTAATTTTTGGTCATTATGAATAGAGACCATGGTAAAGATCTATCACCTCAGAAAAACTAGGTTAAGGTAAAATATTAAAATCTATTTAAAACATGAATTTTTCATTTTTAATTAGTTTTGTTTGATAAAATATATGTTTAAGAAGTTAAATATGTATTTTAAAACATTATTTTTATTTTTGGAACCTAGTATTGACTTTTGTTAAAGATTAGTTATATTTTAGTCAAATTAAAAACTATTTTTGAGACTTTGCAATCAATGGAATGGTTGGAAGATTCCATTCATTTTTTCCTTAATAAAAGTATGAAAAAGTTCATTTTTTTATTATTTGACCAAAAAAATTCATCCAAACTAATTTTTTACTGAATTTTTAGGTGAAATTATTTTCACTCGTAAATTGTGTATTTTCCTAAAAACTATTTTTATGAATTTTGTGTTCTTATATTAAAATAAATTTCTACCACCTATAGAAATTAAATATGAAAAAATGGATTAAAAAATTGAAATCATAATTTTTTAATTTAGTTATAAGTTCCATATTATTTTTATATTTTATTAAGTTATCATGGTAAAAAACTAAATTATTATAGTTATGGTTAAAATGGGGTTAAAGTGGTTTATCTGTAGGATACAACTTAAAAAGTATCCAAAACATGTAAAAATGTGATTGGATGAGTTTATTTAGAACTTATTACATCTTATATTTTAATTTAGTGTTCCATAATTTCACTCGACAAGATTATGATATATATATATATATATATTATTTAATCTTATTTATAATTCCAAGTATGTCCCTTTCCTCACTTATAAAAGGGTACCTCCACTCCTCCCTTATTCATAAAGTATTAGGCTTAAATTTTATCCAATAAATTATTTAATACTTTTATATATTCCTTCCACACTTCATTGATCATCCAGTCTCACAAAAATATGTTCCTATCAATGCTTAATGTGTAAGAAAAAAGTGGTTTCTCAGCAAAGTGGTATAGTTCTTATCAAAGTACTTTAAATTTTATTTCTTCATATAATTCCAATTAATCTATTATAACCATACTAAAATAACTTCTCTATAATCATTAATATAATTATATGCTATTATTTTTATTATAAACCCATTTTCCACCTCTTTTACAACCTATGAAAAGTGAAAAACATCGATCCTGCACACATATAACTTACCATCTCCATATAGCAGTATAATTCAGTTTGCATCACAGTTTTACTTGGATGGTTATAAAAATAGAACTAATTAATATATATAATATTTGTAACAAAATTATATTTCTGGGAATATAATATATCATTTACATTCTTACCCTTTACTCCTTAAAAATGATAATTTCTCTCATGTGTACGTGTGGACGACCACCTCTACGAAGATACGTGATTCATTTTTCATGTCTGTTTTTATAGGATTATTATAAAAATATATATAATGAGTATATATTATATTTATTTCATAATTAGTATTCTTAATATGATTTAACCCGGAGAAAAAAAATTCAAGTATTGAAACTAACGAACCAAAACTGAAATGAAAAAGGAAGCAATTATCACCCAAAATAGTGATATTAATAAAAAGTTGTTAATAAATGGGTGATAAAATGTTATAATTAAATAATCTAATTTATGATATATATTAATATGGTTTTTATATATTTATAATATATCTATATTTATTATACGTGAGTTTTGATGGTATATGAAGAAATTAGAGACTTGAGGTAAGAGTTTATTTCACAATCTCATCCTTATTCAGGATTGTTTATATGTTATGATTCTATCCAGGAAAATATATGATATTTCTATCCTAAAACCAAAAATATTTTATTCTACTCTAGATATTCATGTAATTTTTAATAAATAGTTCCATTTTAATTTCTTTTATACTTAAAATTGTTGGGAAAATGTTTATAAGAAAAAAAATTTATTTCCTCCTTAGACATGAATATTTTACTTCCATGTACATGTTTTCAGTAAAATGTTTTTAATAATGTTTTACAAATTATTTTATGGTTGTTAAAATTCATTTTTACCCATTTTTAAATTATATTTAATATTTCAATGGAATCTTCTTATCATTTTCCGAATGAGGTATTTTTGACTATTTACTAAAAAGGAAAAATGAATCATTGTTTTAACATACTAGGCATGGACATAATTTCTTATCATCATGACCACTAAATGTTTTAAATATTCCTTTACAAAATTTTCCTGGGTATTTCATAATAATTTCTTTCCTAATATTTTGGAAATTTATAGATTTTAAATAAGTTATTTCAAAGTGAAAAGTGTATTTTCCTTAAAAAAATGTTCCAATGATCTTTTAAAAATATTTCCATTTATACTAAAATACATTAATTAATATTATAGTTTACTTTTTATATACCATAATGTTACCATAAAACATATTTTCCCCTGATTTCTTATGATCATGTTGTTATATTTATTGATAAGATAAAATACTAACATTTTGTATGCTATTTTTTCAATATATATGTTCATGTTGATGATGCATTGAATTCTTATTCACCCATTTTATTTGATGGATGAATTGAAATTAATAACTAATGGGAAATACCCTTTATATCTGCTCTATACATTTATAGGTCTCATGAGACAAAAAGGTTGGGTATTTGACTGATGACTTACCTATTTATGTAAGATGAATTAGCATGAGGCCTTGATGGTATGTTTATGATGTCTTGGGATGAGGTATTAGTAGTAAGTTTAATATGTACAACATTATGAATTCCATAATTATGAAATCATTTATTTATATAGATGTGATTACTTAAATAGTTATGATATCCATGGATAATTTTCAATCTCAGATGATTATTTTTATATAATTATTTGTTCATCATTTATTCCTTCCATATTATTTAAGCCATATTTATTTTATGAAAGAATTTTTGTATGTATTCCCTTAATGAGAATATTTTATCACCCCTTTATTATGTTTAATTTTTCTAATATTCTATTAAGTGTACTATGAATTATGTTCATGTATTTTCTAGAGATAATAAATATGTTCTCAAATAAAATATTATGCGTTATTTTTTGTTTTCAAATTTAATATGTGATTCAAGCATGTATCTAGTTTATTAAGACTACTAAAATATTTGGTCCTTTGGGATGTGATCAATTGAATCTAGTGATAATGTAATACAGTGAAAACTATATTTGGGATATAGGGGTCAAGGTCATTAATTTTGGTATGAGATGATGTTTAGTAGAAACATTAGGTAATAGATTTTGGAAAACATAAATTAGGGAGCATAACCCAATGAAAAACTATGAGGATATGTATAATTGTAGGGTAATATCATAATGTTTTTTGGGTAAGTTAGTTATTATATATTTTCCAATTAAATATATCCTTATCTGGATAATCCAAGTTGATGTGGTTTTGAAATATATTCCTTTAGTGGTTACAACCCCCCAAAGAGTTTGTTGAGTGTATCTCGACCATCATTCTTGTATATGGGAATGAACCCCTTCTACACATCTGGTTTGATACTCCCATGAGATATGCATGGGTTAATTAATAATTTCCTTATAAACCATTATGATATATTTTAAAATATTTTTATGATTTGAATATATTTATAAAAATAATAGTCTTATGATTCTAAGATTAACTATTCATTACTTTTAAATTTACCTTAGGTGTTTCACCATTTCAAAATTATACATTATGATCCATAATGTTATTAGAAAATATTTAGTATTTAATTATTTATAAATTAAAACTAATGGAATAAATGTAAAAAATGTAAATATTAATAATCAATGTAGAGATTTACCTCCTTAGAAAGTCAATATGTCTAGTGTTAGAGATGAGAAGATTATAACTATATTAGAAAATTTGAATCAGGTAGTGACCAAAAACCTTACATGTATAGAAAGGCCTATTATATCACAACATGATTCATTGATGTTATACCACTTCATGTGGAATAAACATTAATCCTTTAATTGAACAATTTTTTTTGATAGATAAACAATAGATCAAGTCCCTAGAAAAGTTATTTTGGATTTGAGAAGTAATAAAATCAAGAAGGTTATTCTTTTAGTGTATTGTTTAATGGAATATGGTGTTCAATAGTGATAATTGAATCAAAATACAATGGATTAGGATGCGATAGAGAGAATATAATGGAATAATTTTAAGGTTAAATTATTTAAAAAATACTTTCCTCAGGATAAATGGGATGATATGAAAAGTAAATTTCTCAATATATGATAAAATTAAGTGTAAATTGTTACTAACTATGAGGATAAATTTAAAAGATTATAAATTCATGCTATGGAATATATTCATAATCCATAAAGTATGCTTTTATGTTTATTTCAATGGCCTAATTCATGCCTTTTAAAGGCACTAGTCTCTCATTTTTTTCATCAAATATTTATATGGTATCAATTTTCATTAGGATATATAATTAATTATCCATTCCATATATTTTCAAAAGGAATCATGAGAAAAATAGAATGATTTACCACCAATAAAAAAGTAATTAAAAAAATAAGGGAAGGATGGAATCTCTCACATTTGATAACTGTGTAAATAAACAACCTAGTACTTGCATAAAGGGAAAGAGAGTTTTTTTCAAGTGTAGTTAGAAATTTCATTAGTTACATGAGTATATGGTAAATAAATAAGTTTTCAATATCTAATGTTTCAACTATAAGGAGATGAGGAACTATGAAAATGATTACTCCAACAATTTGGAGAATTAATCTCAAAAAGGCTAAGGGGTCAAGGTTAATCTTATAAAATTACTACAACTGAAGTGTAAATCCCTTAATATGGGATAATAGATACTTTGATCACAAATTCATGATTTATTTGATTCTACATATACGAAATATTTTATATTTTTGATTAATAATGAATAATATCTTAAAAAATTGAGGAAAAAATTATCAAATAATACTACTAGTAGGTATCTGGTTATAATATATCAATCGGTTTAATTAATATGAAAAATTACTCCCTAGTTTTAAACATGGTTATTATACTTATGTTCGGATTTGAAATAATATTTATTTTTTGTGGTATATTTTATTTAGTATTTAATAATTTTTAGATGATGCATGAAATAATATAGGAAAAGGATATTGAAATAAAAATTCTATTCTATTACCTTTACTTATAATGAATTGAAAATATTTTAACCCTCAATGATTTATAGTTCTGTGGTCATTAACTATCTCAAGACCATATTTTTATCTCTCTATTTTATTCCTTGGATGTTAGTTTAATCATCCATGTCTATATTTTAACTTCCCACAAATTTTATGCTTATATGAGAACCTAAATATGTGATATTGTAGGTAAGTATAATCTTTACTACTTTCCATTTTCAAAAGGAATTTTTATTATCTATGTGTGCGGTGTGGGATTTAAAAAAAGGTTAAACCTTTGATGAATGAGATAAAATTTTGAGGGAATAATTTATTTATGGGGTTAGAATATAACACCCTAAGATTTTATGTTATATTAATCTTTATATAAAATTAATTTCATTGATATCTTGCGATACATGCAATATCGAGTCTAAATGAACTACGATATACAATTAAAATATTATTATATAAATGTAAATGTTATAACCAAGACAATAAAATTAGTGATATGAATAGAAAAAACCAAATTATAAACAATATTCATAAAGGTTTTATATTATTCAAATAAGTTGATTAATGTATAATAAATAATGCTCATCTTTTTTAGTAATTTTATTTCATGTTTCAAAAATATGTTTTCTTCAAAAATCGTTTTTTGGAATTTTATGCATGAATATTATAGTTAATTTATAGAAATTTTAAAAATTATATTTTATGAAATGGATATAATTTTGGATTTATCATATAAAAATTTACTAAGGATGAAATTTTTGGATTTTTCTAAAAAGTGTAAATTTTTAGTGAACAGTAAAAAACTGATTTTTGTTCAAAACTAAGTTTTCATTTCAAGAATTTTTAAAGTTTAATTTTGGTTTAAAATTATTTAAAAGTAAAAATATTTCATTTATATTATTAATATTAAAATTAATATGATTAGAATCTATTTTATGCTTGATTTTAATATAAAAACACTTTATACTTAAGAAAACATTTTTTCCTTGAAAACCAGTTTTCATTACATTTTATGTGTTTAATTTTAATTTAAATTATACAAATTATATGAATTGAATTTAATAAAATTGGTTCCATATTTTTAATCCTAATTATTAATATAATTTAATAGGGCCAACTTAATTTTTGTTCATTATAAATAATAACCCTCGTAAATATTTTCTACCATGATAAAAGAGGTAAAACTGTGTTAAAACTATGGGGTAAAATATTAAAATCTATTTATCACTAGCCTTTATCCTATTTTATGATATTATTTTGTCCAAAAATATATTTAAAGAGTTAAATATTTTATTTTAAAACATTATTCTGAATTTTGGAACCCATACATGACTTTTGTGAAAGATAAGAGTTATATAATTCAAATTTAAAATTATTTTTTGATTATTTGAAATTAATGGAAAAGTTGGAAGATTCAATTCATTTTGGGATTTATATAAAAGTATAAAAAACATAATTATTTTATTATTTAAATAAAAAATCATTGAAATCAATTTATTTTATTATTTAAAGGTGAAATTATTTTTTACTCTTAAAAATGGTATTTCCCTAAAAATTGTTTTTCATGAATATTTAATTAATATATTAAAAGTAAAATATAACACATAAATAAATTAAATATGATAAAATGGGTTATGAATTTCGAATAATCATGTCCAAATTTTTTTAAATACCCCATTATATTTTTGGTTATATAATTAAGTTATCATGGTAAAAAATTTAATTATCATGGTTAAGTTTTAAATGGTTTTAAAGTTATTTAACTAGGATATAAGGTTTAAAATGTATCCCAAAATTGTCTAAATTTAATTGGTTGAGTTTATTTAGAAAATATATAATATTATATTCAAATTTTGGGTACCTTTTCTCTAATTTAAATGAATATTATATATATTATTTAATGTTATATATACATCCAAGTATGTCATTTCCCTAACTTATAAATGGGAGCCTCATCTCCTTCCTTATTGAAAATCTTAATCCCTATATATCATCCATTAAATTCCACAATACCTTCATATATTCATTCAACATGTCTTATATCTTATTTTATTACTAAAATTCCATCCTTTTTAGGCTTAAGGCGTAAGAAAAAAGAGGTTTATCAATGAAGTGGTATAACTCTTAACCTAGTACTTTAAATTTTATTTCTTATTCTACTTAATCTAAATATATTTTAACCATGATAAAATAATTAATAATGTATCATAAATATAATTATATGTCATTATTATTATGATAAAACCATTTTCTATATCTTTTACATCCTATAAAAAGTGAAAAATATCTCTCGTGCGTACGTACGACTTACCATCTCCACGTAGTGGTGTATTTAATTTGTAATCCCAATTTTAGTTAAATGTTTATAATATGGAACCAATAAATATATATTATATTTATGAAATATTTATATTTATTTTAATATATTATTTCATTTAACTTATTACCCTTCTACTTGTTAAAAAATGATAATGTCGATCGTGAGTATGTGTGGACTACCACCTCCACGAAGCGATGCAATTCATTTTTCTTATCCTCATTCAATGAATAATTATAAAAAAAATATATAGTGAATATATATTATATTTATTCCCTGAATGATATTTTTTATATTATTTAACAATGATAAATATTCAAGGATTAAAACTACTAAACCAAAACACAAATGAAAAATGAAGCATTTATCACCCAGAAATAATGATTTTTACAAATAAGTGTTAATAAGCGGGTGATAAAATTTTATAAGTAAATCATATATTCTTTGATATATATGAATATGTTTATGGAATAGATATATAATAAATATATATTGATAATAAAATATTTTTGAATATATATGAAGTAAGACGAGACTTGAGGAAATGGTTGATTTGAGAATCTCATCATTATTTGATACTGTTTATATTTTATGATTCCATTGATGGAATTATATGATAATTATATATTAAACCGAAACTATTTTTTTAATCTATAGTAATTAATGTAATTTTCATTTAATATTAACATTTATCTCTATTTTGTACTTAAAATGAAAAGAAAAAACTTCTTAATAAAAAGATACTTTATTTCCTCTTTGCCTAAGAATCTTTTTTTCCATGTCCATATTTTATTTAAAATTACACCAAGAATGTTTTTAATAAAATACTATTATTGTGTAAAGTAATGTTTACCCATTTTTTAATTAATATAAAATTTTTCAATTGAATATTATTTTCATTTTATGAATGATTTACTTTTGAATTTTTATGGGGAATTTAAATGCAATCATTATTTTAATGCACCCGACATGAACAAAATTTCCCATCATCATGACCACTAAATGTTTCAAATATTAATTTATAAGTTTTCATGATTATTTACAAAGATATGGGTTTTTCTAATATTTTTTAATGTTTTAGATTTTAAAAAATTATTTTTAAAATGAAAAGGTCATTTTCCTCATGAAATGTTCTAGTGATATTTTAAAAGTATTTTAATCTATGTAAACATACTTTGATTAATATTATGATTTACTAGGTATATAATATAATATTACCATCAACCATATTTCTATGGATGGATTATGATCATGTTTTTATATTTATTGATTGGGAAAAATATTTACATTTTGTATGCTAGTTTTTCAATACTAATGTTCATGTTAATGATGTATTGGATTATTTTTAACCCCTTTAATATGATGAATTAATTGGAATTATAAAGTGGTATTAAAGACCAATTATATCCCCTCGATGCATTGATTAGTATCATGAGAGAAAACATGCTGAGTATTTGGATGAGGCCTAACCCATTTTTGTAATATGTCTTAGAATGAGGTCGTGATGGTATTTTTATGATGTATAGGAATGAGAACTCTATGCTATGTTTAATATGAACAACATTATGATTTTGATAATTATGAAATAATTTATTGTTGTCCATATGATAATTTAAATAGTTATGATATCCAGAGATAATTTTCAATCTCATGTGATTATTTATATGAAATTACTTGATCATCATTTATTCTTTCCATATTATTCTTTCCATATTTATTATATAATAGCATTTATTGTATGAATTCCATTATAGAGAATTTTATCTCACCCCTTTATTATGTTTCCATTCCATAGGATTCTATAAAGTTCACTATGAATGATATTAAAGGATATGTTAGAGATAATAATGTTGTTCTCAAAGAAAATACTATGTTGTTTTTTATATTTTCAAATATAATGTAATATTCGTTCATGCCTCAAGTTTACTAACAATAAAAAACTATTCAGTCCATTAGGATTAGATAAATTTTATATAGTGATAGAATAATAAAGCAGCCACCAAATTCATGCTACTAGGTTTGGGGTCTTTACTATTGGTATCTGAAGAAATTTGTTAGAAACATTAAAAACCAGATTTATGAAAACATAGACTGAATGAAATACCCATATGAAAAAAATATAATAATATGTCAAATTGTAGGATAATATAATAAAGTTTTCTTGGTAAGGTATAAATTATATCGTTTTCCTAGTAATACATCCCTTTTTGAATATTAAAAATGGACATGGTTTCTCTAAAAATCCATCTAAGGGTAATAACCCTGAAATGAAATGGTCGATTATATCTTGGCCATAATTCTAGTACATGGTGAATAATCCATTACTACACTCCTATTTTTATACTCTCTGGTTATATTCTTGGGTTAATTCACATTTTTTTACAAACCATTATGAAATATTTAAAAATATATTTATGATTTGAAGATATTCCCAAAAATACCAATCTTATGATTCTAAGACTAATTATGCATAAATTTTCAATTTATATTAAGTGTTTAAATATTTTTAGAATTATAAAATATAATTTATAATTATATAATCTATTCTATAGTATTTTTTTTAAAAATTTCACCTAATAAAACTAATGGAATATATGTAAAAATACATAAACAATGCAGGGATTTCCCTCATGAAAAAGTCAACATGAATAGTGTTGGATGTGATAATATTATGACTATATTAGGATTGTTTATATAGGTTATTAATAATAAAATTTTCTATATAGAACAACCTATCACATCACAAAATGATTCATTGATGTTGGAACAAATATTTTGGAAGAAAACTCTATCATTTAATGAAACTAAACATCTCTTTATAGTAGAACTATGCATCAAGTACCTGAAATATATATTTATAGCTTTGATAAGTAATGGACGGGAGAAGATTATCCTATAGGTGTATTTTTTAAATGAATATACTAATCAATGGTGGTTATTGATTCAAAATACTAAGGATTAAGAGGAAATATAGAGAACACAATAGAATATTTCTAAGGATATATTATTCAAATTTATAATTTCTTCATCAGAAAGAAGATGATATGGGAAGGGTATTACTCAATATAATACATAAAGAAGAGGAAAGTGTTACTAAGTATGAGTAAAACTTTAAAAGATTAGAAATTCATGTTTTATACTATGTACATAATCCAAAAATGAACATTGACAATTTCTTTGATGGTATTATTCTAAGCCTCTGAAGGATTTAGTCTCTCAGATGTCTTCATCATATAACAATATTGTATCAACTGTTATCGGTATATATAAATAATTCTCCAAGTCATATATTTTCAAAGTAAATCAAGGTATTAATATGATGAATTAAAACCAAGAAAAATTAAATGAGGAAAATAAGGTAAGGATGAAATTACCTACATGTGATAATAGTGGAAAGAAACACCCTAGTACTTTCAAAAAGGGAAAGTGAATTTGTTTAAAGTATAGAGAAAAAGTTCATCAGTAATGTGAGTGTAGGGGAACAAAATAATCATATAATGTCCAATGTTTTAACTATAAGTACATGGGGAACTATGAAAACAAATCCCCCAATATCAAAGAGAATTTATATTAGAAAATGATAAGGTGTAATGGAAATCCTTATTTTATTATTATAGCTGAAGTATAAAACCCTTAAGTTGTTTAATAGGTACTTTGATCATAAAATTATTATTTATTTGATTCAAAATATATTAAATCTTTTATATTTTTATTGATAATTAATCATACCATAAAAATAAGAGGATTTTTTTAAACTAAGGCTCCTAGTAGGAATTGGGTTATAATATATCAAGTGATTTCAGTTATAATGAACAATTATTACCTAGTTGTAAACATGGTTGTCATACTCTTGTTTGGTTTTAAAATAATCCTAATTTTTTGGGGTTTATTAATTATTTTGGATTTATTAATTAGTATATGATGCATAAAATAATATAGAAAAAGGATCTTGAAAAAAATGTTATTCTTTTACTTTCATTTCTAAGGAATTGATATTCTTTTAACACTACTAATTTATCATTTTTTGTTCATTAAATTTATCAATACCATGTTCTATGTCACTCTCTATTAGTCCTTAGACATTATTTTTATCATATATATTCATATTTTAACTTCACACCAATGTAATACTTATCTAGGAACTTGAATATATGATATTTAAGGTAACCTTTATTTTTCCACTTTATATTTTCAAAATAATTTTTTATCCCTATATATGATGTGGGGTTTCAACAACGATTAAACCTTTTATGAAAGAGATAAAATTATGAGATTTTTTTTTAAGTTGTTATAATGGATCATATAGTGACCCTATATTTTTACACATATCATTACTTTATTTTAAACATAATAAAGAATCATATTATATGCCAAGGATCATAAAGACTAGTGTCTTGGAAGAATATGTACATAAAACTGATAACATGGGACTAAATAAGAAATTTATTTTTTAATATTAATAAATATATTATAACATAAATTATTCCAAAACATCTTTATAGGATAACCTATGGATAAAATTAATAAAGGGATGATCTAAAAAGCCCAGTAAGGGAATAAACATAATAATAAAGCTTTAGGACATGGGTTAGAAGGCATGACATAATGATATAAAAAGGCATGGAACATATGAAATAATAACATATAATCATGGGATAATATAAACATGGATTCATAGTAATGTTTAGGAGTCCTAAAACATTACATTATCATGATTCAAGGCTCTTTTCACATAGAAGATCACAAATCAAGGTTAACCACCAAGATTGTTCCACATGGTAGCACGAGTCAGGGATAACTGCCAAAATCGTTGCACATAACATCACATGAGACTCAAATTTACCCAATTCATTGGATATATATCTGGGTGAAACCATATTAACATGTTAATGAATATTCTTTCCATATATAGAATCATAAATCATCAATCATACATAAATATAAGGGTTACCCGTGGTAAGATTTGGGTATCATTATCATGTCATAAAGCATAAAAAATTGGAGTATCATAAATATTTACATGAAGTAAAGGAATTATATCATTAATGAACAATAATAGTCATATATCATGAAAATTTATTTCAACTTTAATTAATAACATGCAATAAGAGTACTTAAGAAACTTTAGAATTAACACGTTTTAGTGTGGTCAAAGGAAAATATCAAAGGTAATTTAAAACATAAAATGGAATAATATTTTATATAAAACCAGAAGTGAACCAGGAATGTTTTCATAATAAAAATAGTTGTTTTATAATAATAATGGTGTCTTAAAAATAGATTATTTAGTGTACTTGAAAATGGGTAAGAAACTGGGAAGTTCCCTTTAAACGGGTTTCCTTATCGGGAAGTATTTAGGAGGAAATCATTTAAAAAACATGTATATCCTTGAAAGATAATGATGAATGGATATTGATACATTATTTTATAGAATATAAACATAATTTAAAATATTTACATTAAAATAATATATAACTTCATTTAGGTAAAAAGAAATATAGAGCATCCCGGATGAATAATGGAGGTTCGGGTAGAATCCCTTACCTTAAGTACGATGGTGTCCTTCACATGATCTTAATGTAATGTATAACAAAATTACATTAATTAATTAATATTTCCAGAACCTCTTAAACATGTAATTTATTTATAATAACCTTATTAAGTTCATTCATGACCGTTTTGGTGGGTTAAGAGGTTCAATTTCATTGTTTTTGGAGCATTTGTTTCCTCAGTTTTCATGACTGGTTTACTTATATACATGTGGGGATAAACATGTAAGGTGAAAATGGTTATCCAAAATTGATTTTATATTTTATTAGTGAAATTAAATAAGATTAAATGGTTATAAAATTCATTTTATTATTTGTATTGAAGATGAATCATTATATAAAACCTTAATGATAACTGTTTGGGTTAATTGGCAGTTTTTGATCATAATGAACTCATTTTTCTTTATAAATTAATATCATGTGAACAAAAAGATTAAAGAACCTTAAATAAGTTATAAAACATATATTATAGTATGTTTCAACCATAAAAATGGTTTCATGACCATAATTGAATATGGTAATAGAAATTGAAAACCTTCCATCCTTGAATGTGATAAATTAACACATCTCAGGTGATGTTTTAATTTCTAGCATAAAAGGAGGGGAAATGAGAGATGATGATGAATTATTCCATTATCATAAAAATATTATAGTACATGTTAGGTAATGTATTTATCATAACATTTGGATGAATAGGGGTGAGGATATAAAAGGAAACAAAGGAACTTGAAAAGAAAATAAAAGAAATGAAAATATGAATTACCTCTTGAATATATCTTCCTTAAGAGCCTCTGTAGGGGAGAGGTTTTGGTATTTTTTTGATACCAAGGTATTATGGACTTAGGGTAGGATCTTTTTAATATATTTTAGTAGTATTTTGACTAGGAAAAAGACTTTATAGGTGTGAGGATAGGAGGTAAAGAGGGGTGGTATTTATAGTGGAGGAGAGGAGGGGTTTCCCATTATTTTAATCATTAGTTTAATATTTTTGTTAAAGACTATGAATAATCTTGATTATTGTGACCAAAATTAGTAAAGAAAGCATGTGAGTTCGAACCAAGGGTTATTAAATCATCCATGATGTTATTAATAGTGTATTTAACTCATAATGTATATATACAGTAAATTACCGTATTTAACTATTCATAAAAAAATCAAGTATTTTAGAAAACCCCAAAAAAATTAACCCTAACAATTTTCCATAATTTTGAATGAAAAAATGATGTAAATTTTATAGAAATAAATTTATAAATATTATAAATTTAATTTTTCATTAAAATCATAATTTACTTGACAAATACAAATTTTGTAATTAAAAGCGATTTTCTAACACTTTGAAAAAATTAATTAAGATCTCATAAATTATCTTATAATCATAAGTCATCAAAATAATTATTTATGAATATATTTTTTGAAAATAAATTTTATTTTAAATTATTAAATTAATCATAAAATTGTAATTAAATATTCATGACTTACAAAAATACCAACACTTAATTAATAATTTTTAAAATATTTACTTACTTATACTATGATATATTTGTATCATATTTTCACTTATAATATGGGTAAATTTTATTTATAATTTTATTAGTGAGGTTACTATTTAGTTGGTAGGTTTACTATTTATAAGGGTCACATTATTATTCCAAACATCAAGTTACTATTTCATCAGTATACGTTTCTTAACTTCTAGAGATACCTTTTATTTTACTCATTATTCATTTATAAAGTTTTTTTTTTGTGTTCTATATATAATCTTATATGATTATACTATAAGAAATAATTATAATATGGAAATTTCATTGATAAAACTTTGGGTCGTTACATTCTTCTCCCCTTATAAAATTTCACCCTCAATTTTTTTTTTACATTTTATGTTGTAAAGAGGTGTGGGTAATATTCCTTCATCACTTCCTCTAAATAACTTGTTGACTCTTTGTACTTATGGGTCATCCATAATAATTTGATAAGGTGAGTAGTATTGTTACATAGAAATTTATCTCTATAATTCAAGATCTTCACTGGGTGTTCCTCATAATAAAGATAATTCTACAACTATACCACCTCGGAAGATAATACATGTGAAGGCACTAGTATATACTTCCATAAGAGGGATACGTAGAATACATCTTGTACTTTAGACATGGTAGGTGGAAGTTCTAGTCGATATTCCACAACTCCAACACGATCAAGAATCTCGAAGAGGTAGATGTACCTGAGACTTATCTTTACTTTCTTCCTAAATATCACGACCTTATTCCATAGAGATACGTGGAGAAATACCATGTCTCCAACATTGAAATAAAGGCCTCATAGATGATTGTATGCATTGATCTTTTGTCAAATTTTGGATACCTTAATGTGATACTGAATGGTTTACACCTTCTCCACAATTTCTTTCACCATTTCAGGTCCTAAAAACTTACTCTCACTGACTTCATCCCAACACACCAGTGTTTTTCACATTTTCCCACAAATGGCTTCATATGGTGCCATTTAGATGCTTGAGTGGAAACTTTTGTTGTAGAAGAATTTGATCAGTGGAATATGTTGGTCCCATCTTATTTTTAAGTCCACATAATTACACTCTCAAAATGCCTTCCAGTTTTGGAATAGTTCACTTAAATTGGCCATCAGTTTTAGGATGATAGGCCATATTAAAGTTCAGTTCAGTACTTCGATTATGTTATAGACTTTTCCAGAACATAGAGGTGAATATAGAATCCCTATTAGATATAATAGATAGTGGTATTCCATGAAGCCTTACCACCTTTTTGATATATATCCATGAAGGTTTGTCCAATTATATGTCCTCTCAAACTATGATTAAGTGAGCTATCTTTGTAAGACGATCCATAATGACCCATGTAGAATTGTTTCCTTTGGATGATCTTGTAAGTCTAGTGAAAAATTCCATGGTAATGTTCTCCCACTTACATATTTGTATGGACAATGGTTGTATCACCCCCTTATAATTTTTTCTTTCATGCTTCACTTTTTGACATACCAGGCACTTTGATGTATATTCAACAATCTCCTTCTTCATATTGTCCCACCAAAAGTTCTCTCAAAGATCTCGATACATATTTGTGATCTTTGGGTGAATAGAGAAGGTTGAGCTATGCCCATCATTCAAAATATACTTATTTATCTATGGATCGGATAGTACACATAATCATGACCCAAATAATACAAATTATTCCTAGTCAATATTTAACTCAGAGGATTTCCCATTTCTAAAAGCTTCCACCCATTTCAGAATTTCCACATCTTTTCTTTGAGAATCCTTTATTTTATCCACAAGGGATGGTTGAGAAACCATTTGAGAAATGATTTATGGTGTTCATCCCATAATTATTCTCATGTACATCCTCTACAAATATAAGAATATTGGATCCTTTTCAATTATCATCATTGATAATGATACAAAATCCTTTCTATATAGAGCATCTGCTACCTTATTTTCCTTACCAGGATGGTAGTGGATTGAGAAATCATAATCCTTGAAGAGATCTAACCATATTTTCTGGTTCATATTAAGATCATTTTGTGTGAAAATATATTTGAGACTCTTATGATCAATATATATCTTACACTTCTCCACATAGAGATAACGATGCATGATTTTCAATGCCAAGATCACAATTACCAACTCTAGAACATTTGTGGGATAGTTTTTCTCATGGATTTTCAACTTTCATGAGGAATAGGCTATAATTTTATCATTTTTAATTAGTATACATCCTAATAATTTATTTTAAGCATTATTGTACACCAAAAAGAGTTCTTCACTTATTGGGAGTGTAAGTACTCGCACAATGATAAGCCAATTTTTGAGATTCTTAATGATTTCCTCCCATTCCTGAGTCCAGAAAAAAATAACTCCCTTTCATGTCATCTTGTTCATTGGGTATAAATATCATGATAAGTTCTCTAAAAATCTTTAATAATATCTGACTAGACCCAAAAAGAATCATATCTTTATTACAGATGTTGGTCTGGGCCACTCTTCAATTGCCTTTGTATTGGAAGGGTCCACAGATATTCCTTTTCTAGTGATTAAATTCCCCAAGAATGATACTTGCTCTAAAAAAAACTTACATTTACTATACTTTTCATATATTCTATCCCTTCACAAAGTCTTCAACACAATATTCTAATTCTTCTCATGTTCCTCTTTTCTCTTAGAGTATATCAGAATATCATTGATAAAGACTACCAAAAATTTGTTGAGATAATATCTAAAGACTATATTCATTAAATCCATGAATATTTATAGAGAATTAGTGATTCCTAAGGGAATAAATATGAACTCTTAGTGTTTATACCACGTTATAAAGGTAGTTTTTGGAATATCTTCCTTCCTCACCCTTAATTTGATGATATTTCGACTGAAGGTTCACCATAGAGAAATAAATTTCCCCATGAATCTGATCAAATAAGTCATCTATCTGAGGAAGGGGATACTTTTTATTTATCGTTATTTTATTGATATCATGATAATCAATGAATAGGTGCATTTATCCATCCTTCTTCTTGATTAAGAGGACTAATGCACCCCATGGTGAAGCACTCAGGCATATAAAACCCTTCTCCAGATTCTCTTATAACTGCTTCTTTATCTCTTCCAGATCTACGATGGTCTTTCTATATGGTGTATTTGATATAGGTAGGGATCCATGAATAAGTTAAATTGAGAACTCAACTTCTCTATTAGGAGGAATTCCGGGTAATTCTTCAGGGAATACATCAGTGTAATCCCTCACAATAGGCATATCTTTGAGAAGTTTATCTCCTTTGTCTCAATAATTTGAGTAAGATATGATTGTTCAAAAGGCAACATTATCCAAAGTTTAGATGATTATTTTGAAGGATATCCATCTTACTCCTAATACTTTTATAAGATTATAGGATACTCTAGGATGTAAAGAGTGATCTACCTTTCCTGACAGTTAATATTGTCTTTTTATAAAGATAGCCCATCCTTGCCCAAAATAGCATCAAACTCTACCAGAGGAAGTATGAAAAGATTTTATGGGAGGTTCAGTCTAGAAAAATTTACCAAGGAGGAGTTATAAACCTTGGGCGCAGTAAAATCCTCATTTTCTATTCTCATAGATAACTCAATATCCAAATCTTGAGGGGGTGTTTGAATAGTTATACTAAACTTTCAAGATATAAAAAATGTGTAGAACCAGAATCAAATAATATGTTTGATACTCTTGAATGAATATCTAGCATACCTATCACCACATAATTGTCCGACTCTACCTCAAATGTAGTGATAACATAAGCCCTTACTTATTTCCTTGGAGGTTATTGTTGATTTCCTCCAACAAACCCCGAATTAGAACAATTTTTTGCATAATTCCCATGTTACTTGTAGTTGTAACACTGCACTATAGGAAGAGTTTTGATCTAAACCTTCCCTTATTCTTCTAAGTTAGTGGGATTCTTCATATACCTTTGAGAGTTCTTAGCCAGATGTCCCATTCTTCCACATTTAAATCAATTCTTGGTTCCATTTAGACAATTTCCAATATGATTCTTCCCAGAATTTTGACACGTGGGATGTTGTATCTTCTTTCTATCATGGGATTTATTTTCTAAACCACTTATATTAGATTCTATTTTCTACTTTTTTTCACTGGGACTATGATACAATTGAGATTATCTGATCTTGATTTCAAAATTGAGGGCACATCAGACAATATCCTCTGTCAAAGTCTGGAATTGACAACACTTTTTATAGACTTGGATTAAGTCCACTAAAGAAGAGATCCACCTTTCTTTCAGTGTTCACGACAAAGCCAAAGTTGTATATTTTAATCCTTGTAAATTTTGATTCATACGCCCCAATAGACCCATCTTCTTTATGCTTAAGTCTGAGGAACTCTCTTTCTATATTGAGACAGAGGGATTGGGGAAAATATTTATTGAAAAACATTTTCTTGAATTCCTCCTAATCCATGGAATCAATTTACTCCTAGGACTGAGTATTCTTTATCATTTTATACCACTGATCAGCTTCCCCATATAAATGATAGACCACTAGTATGAATTTCACTTATTATAAGAACTGGAGGATAGAGAATATATTTTCAATGGATTTAATCCACTATTTAATGTGGAGGGGATAGAAAGTTCCACTAAACATTGGAGGCCTTTTAAACACAAAGGATTTGATAATAACTTGAATTTTCCTTGGAGGAGGAAGGAGTTCCACATGATTCAAGTTATTATTCGTAACTTGAGCCAGTTGATCAAGTATTTTCATAATGTTTTAAGCACCCATTCCCATCATATCACGAATATCATTAGAGAAATGGTCACATTTCTTATCACTTTGATTGTTGGAATGTGTTCTTCTATTTCCCACCATTAACTAAGAAAAAGAACATACAATTAAAGGTCTTAAATACTTAGCTAATAATCATAAAAAGGGAACTCTAAACATAAAAGGATAAAATATTAAAAGAAAAGTATATCCTAACTCGTGATTCCCTAGGTTTTAATATAGGTTACCCATTATCTATTTCATCACATTTATTCATGTGGGATTTTTTTTGTTCCCTTAATAATGGTTTGTAATAATATTATGAATTTACCAAAGCATATCCCTTGGGAGTGTCAAAACACGAGTGCATCAAGGCCTAATTCCATGCACGAGTTCCCATTCAAGTCTATCTCAGAGTGGTGTTTTTGGGTTTTAGCCCTAGATAAATCTATTCTAGATCTACACCAACATATTTGTATCCAGAAATGGATGTATTTTCTTGATAAACCACTTACTATATACTTAAAAAAAATTAGGGATGATTTCTTATACTTAGTCTCATCCCTATGGTTCTTACTAAGGTGATATATTCTTAATCTAAAAAATAACTAAACCATCCTTTTATACAAACTATAGTGACCCTATCCTTTTATACATATCATTACATGATTTTAAGCATAATTAAGCATCATATTACAAGCCAATGATCGTAAAGTCTAGTATCTTGGAAGACTAGGTACATAAAACTAATAACATGGGACTAAATAAAATATTTATTTATTTAATATTAATAAAGAGATCCTAAATTCCATTATTCTCAAAAATCTTCATAGGATAACCTAGGGATAACATATATAAAGGGATAAGCTAAAAATACCATTAAGGGAATAAACATAAGAATAAAGATTTACCACATGCGTTAGAAGGCATGAAATTATGATATAAAAAGGCATGGAACATATGGAATCATAACATATAATCATGGGATCATATAAACATGGAGTAATAGTAATTTTTAAGCAATATAAAATATGACTTTATCACAATTAAATACTCATTTCACATAGAGCATCACAAGTCAACGTTAACAACCAAGACTGTTTCACATGGTAGCACGAGTCAAGGCTAACCGCCAAGACCGTTGCACATAAAATATCATGAGACTCAAATTTACCCAATGAATTGGAGTTATATCTAGTCCACCCCATATTAACATGTTCATGAATATTATTTCCACATATATAATCATACATCATTAATCATACATAAACATAAAGGTTACCCATGGTAATATTTGGGTATCATAATCATGTCATAAAGCATAACAGATGAGAGTATCATAAAAGTGCATATTAAATAAAGGAATTATATCATTCAAGGACAATAATAGGCATATATCATGAAAAGTAATGTCAACTCAAATTAATAAAAAGTATTAAGAGTACTTAAGAAACTTTAGAATTAACACATTTTAGTGTTATCCAAGGAAAATATCAAAGGTCATTTAAAACATAAAAGGTAATAATATTTTATATAAAACCAGATGTGAACCAGGAATGTTTTTATTATTAAAATAGTGGTTTTATAAAAATAACTGTCTTTTAAAAATAGATTATGTAGTTTACTTGAAAATGGGTAAGAATTCAGGTAGTTCCCTTAAAATGAGTTTGCTTATCGGGAAGTATTTAAGAGGAAATCATTTAAAAAAACATATATATCACCAAAAGAGAATGATGAATGGATATTGATACATGATTTTGGATCATATAAATATAATTTGTAAGGTTTACATAAAAATAATAGATAACTTCATTTGGGTAAAAAGAAAGATAGAACATCCCGAAGGAATAATGGTGGTTCGGGTAGAATCCCTTACCTTAAGTATGATGGTGTCCTTCAATTGATCTTAATTTCATGGAAAACAAAATTAAATTTATTAATTAATATTTCCAGAACCTATTATACATTTAATTTATTTATTATGACCTTATTAAGTTCATTCATGACTTTTTTTGGTGGGTTAATAGGTTCAATTTCATCGTTTTGGGAGTGATTTTTCCTTGGTTTTTATGATTGTTTTTCTTATATACATGTAAGGATAAACATTTAAGGTGAGAATGGTTGTAAAAAATTGATGTTATATGTTATTTGTGAACATAAATAATACTAAATGATTATAAAATTAATTTTATTATTTGGAGTGAAGATAAATCATTATATAAAACTTTAATGATAACTGTTTGGGTTTATTGGCGGTTTTTGATCACAATGAACTCATTTTTCTTTATAAATTAATATAATGTGAAAAAAATATTCCAAAACCTTAAATAAGGTATAAAACATATATGAAAGTATGGTTCAATCTTAAAAATGGTTTCATGAGTAGAATTTAATATGGCAATAGAAATTAAAAACCCATCATCCTTGAATGTGATAAATTAACACATCTCGGATGGTGTTTTCATTTTTAGCATAAAAGGATGAGAAAAGAGAGATTATGATTAATTATTAAATTATAAATACAAAATTATAGTACATTTAAGATATTTTAGTTATCATAACAATTGGATGAGGATAGGTGAGGATGTAAAAGAAAACAAAGGGACTTGAACAGAAAATAAAATAAATGAAAAGATGAATTTACCTCTTGAATATATCTTCTTTGAGAGCCTCTTTAGAGGAGAGGTTTTGGTCTTTTTATGAGACCAAGGGATGATGGACTCGGGGGAGGAGATTGGGAAGATATTTGAGCAGGATTTGGATGAAGAATAAGGCTTAAGAGGTGTGAGGAGATGAGGTAAAGAGGGGTGGTATTTATAGTAGAGGAGAGGAGTGGTTTCCCATTATTTTAATCATTAGTTAAATATTTTTGTTCATGACTATGAATAGTCTTGATTATTGGGACAAAAATAGCAAATAGATCATGTGAGTTCCAAAAAAAAGTTCTTACATCATCCATGATGTTAAGAATAATGTATTTAACTCAAAATGTATATATACAGTAAATTACCGAATTTCATTATTCATAAAAAATTCAAGTATTTCAGAAAAATAAAAAAATTGACCCTAATTTTTTTTCAATGTTTAGAATCCAAAAACGAAGTTTCTTTTATGAAAATAATTTTCTAAATTTTTTAAATTTAATTTTTAATAAAAACCATAATATACTTAAAAAATACAAATTTTAAAATTAAAAATTCTTTTCTATTACTTTGAAAAAATTAATAAAGTTCTCATAAAATTATCTTATAATCACCAGTCATAAAAAAACTTATTTATGCATACATTTATTGAAAGTAAATTTTCTTTTAAATTATTAAATTAATCATAAAATTTTAATTAAAAATACATGACTTTCAAAAATACCAGCAATTAATTAATAATGTTTAAAATATTTACTTAATTATACTATGATATATTTATATCATATTTTCACTAATAAGATGGGTGAATTTTATTTATACCTTCATTAGTGAGGTTACTATTCAGTTGACTAGTTTAATATTCATAAGGGTCACATTACTATTTCAAAGGTCAAGTTACTATTTCATTAGTATACGTTCCTTAACTTCTAGATATACCTTTTATTTTACTCATTATTCATTTATAAGGTTTGTATTTTGTTATATATGTAATATTATATAATTATACTATTAGACATAATTATAATAATTTAATTTCATTGATAAAACATTGGATTGTTACAGGGCACCCCTATATTTTATGTTTTTTTATCCTTAAATAAATTTAATTTCTTTGATATCTTATGTTACACACAATATTGAGTTTAAATGAACCACGATATGAAATTAATTTATGATTATTTAAACATGGATATTATAAACTATCCATTAAAATTGGAAATATGAATAAGAATAAAAATTATGAAAAATTATGTATAATTATTTTATATAATGAAAATACATTGATTAATGTATAATAAATATATACTTTATTTTCCTAGTAAATTTAATTTATGTGTTAAAAATATGTTTTCTTCAAAAATGGTTTTTATTAAATTTTGTGAATGAATATTATAATTAATTTCTAAAAATTTAAAAAAATTTATTATACAAAATGTATATCCTTTTTTAATTCAGAATATCAAAATTAGATTATTATAAAATTTTTGGATTTTTCTGAAAAAGATTAATTTTTCAGTGAATAGTAGAAAATATTTATTTTTTAGTGAAAAATGTCTTTTTTGTTTCATGTATTTTAAAAGTTACATTTGGTTTTAAAATAGTTTAAAGTAAAATTACATCATTTTTATTATTAATAATCCAATTAATATCATTTTAATCAATTTTATGCTAGATTTTGGTATAAAAACCTTTTACATTTAAGAAGAATTTTTTTCTAGAAAATTACTTTTTATAATATTTTATAGGTTTAATTTAGAATTATATTGTAGAACTTCTATGAATTAAATTTTATAAAATAGATTCCATATTTTGAATCAGAAAAATTAATATAATTTAATAGGGTCTACTTAATTTTTTTTTCATTATGAATATTGTCCATGTTAATGATTTGTCACCTCAGTAAAAGAGGTAAAGGTTTGTTAAAAATGTGGGGTAAAACATTAAAATAACATTATAACTTTCCTTAATACTCATGGATGAGTTATTTTAAACTGAATATTTGTTTATGTAGTCAAATAATTTAATTTTAAACATTTATTTTAATTTGGGAACCCAAGTTTGACTTTAGTGAGAGATAAGTTATAGTTTATTCAAATTTTATACAATTTTTTATCCTTACAATTAGTGGCATGGTTGGAAGATGTGATTTGGTTTTTTACTTTATAAAAAAAGTATAAATAACTTCATTTTTGATTATTTAGCCAAAAAATTCATTTGAACCAATTTTTTTAATTTATTTGAAGGTGAGATAATTTTTACTCTTAAATTATGAATTTTCTTAAAAATTATTTTTCATGCATTTTGTGTTCTTAAATTTAATGTAATTTCCATGACCTATAGAAATTAAATATAATAAAATTGATTCCAAATATTAAATCATGATTTCTAATTTTTTTATAAGGCCCCATTTTTTTGGTCATATAATTATGTTATCATGGTAAAAAAATAAATTATCATGGTTATGGTTAAAATGGGCTTAAAGTGGTTTAATTAGGATAAAAGGTATAAAATATATAAAAAAAATTTCAAAATGTGATTGGATGAGTTTATTTATACCCTATCACATTTTATATTTTAATTTGGGATACCTTAGTTCCACTTGAAATTATTATGATATATATTTGTATATTATTTAATATTTTAAGAAATTCCATGTGTGTCCTTTCCCCCACAAATACAATGGAACCATCTCCCTTCCCTTATTCACAATTTTTAACTATATAGATCAGTCAATTATTGAGATGAGACCTTCCTAGAATACTTCCCCATATCCTATAGTGTCATGACCCATCCCCTGGGGCCCATGCCGTGACTACCCCATGCCCGCCTTCCATAGGATATGGGTTGGAGACTAGCACCGAAAAGGCATATCCCTAAAACGGGAAGGCATTTACTTTAAACCTGTACGAAAACACATCCCATGAACACAACAAGATGCATACACAATGTAAAAATGCAATAGTAAAAGTGTGTACTGAAAGTAAATGGGATAGAATACAATCCTAACTTAAAGATACAACTACAACAGAAAATATTAAAGAGGTCATGGAATCATCCACCAAGGTTCCTACCGGAAGGGTAGGTAAAGCTCGTCTCCATAGCTCTCCACATAAACCATCACTGCCGTCCACCATCAGGTCTTAGCTCCCCGAGTCTCAGTCAAGGCTGCTCGTCGTCTTCACAAGACACAACAAGGTGTGGGCGAAGCCCGTGCATGGGGGAGTATAACAATACATAGTATGGACCCTGAGAACCCTGAAGGTCTCTCATAATTCCACAAAGGAAAACCACAAAGCACGATCTCAATCAAAAAAGCACAAAGCAAAAAACTCAACTCAAACCAGGTATACAACTTAGAGTTCATGAATAATGATGATTAACCATATGCTATATCATTTTATTTCATTTGAATGTTTCAAAAACTAAACTACAAGGTATTTGTTCCATTTTCGATCCACATAGAGTCATATATCACTGATTCATTATGGGATTCTCTAAGGATCATCATCATCGGGTCGCACATTGCTGATCCACACAGGGTTTCTATGATACTGATCCACACAGGGTCACTAGATGTTGATCCACATAGGGTCATTAAGATGATGATCTACACAGGGTCACTAACATGCTGATCTACATAGGGTCACTAATATGCGAATCCACACAGGGTTTCTAAGATGCTGATCCAGACGAGGTCACTACTCAAATCACTGCCAGCCACAAGATTCCCCGCACCTGATGCACTTGAGTTTCGTAGTATCTTCTCCTCTGGACATCCTAAACTACTACAAATATCTATGAATGAGTAACCCAAAGGACCTCCATATATTAAGGGTTCCAACGCAACAAACGATGCATCAACCAGACGCCTGTTCTGTGAGTTATAGGCAGTTTAGTGCTGAGGGCCCGGTTGGATTCGGGTACAATCCAACCTGGCCATACTCCAACATTCTCCAAAACTCAAGTGGATTATATAAAAAGGACCGTCCCTCTCCAAATATCCTAGCACTGTAGACGGGTTTTCAAACATACATCTAGTTTGCAAGATACGGCTCTTTAAGCAAAACTGGGCCTGAAAGGGGTGCAGGTCCGGTCTGACCCGATCGGACTGACCCGACCCGATTCTGGTTGACCCAACCTAGTCTGACTTGACTTGGGATGGCTTGGTTGGGCTAGGTCATAGACCGTCACGACCCAACCTGGCTGGGATGGGACGCGGCGGGATCGGCCCGCCGGTCCACAGACTGGCCTGACCTGCTTCGGCTGAGCCCGGCCCGCCGGGCGGTCTGGCCCACTAGGTGGCGCGACACCCAGCTAGTGGCCCGGACAAGGAGGGGAGCCGCTCCCCCTACCTGAAAGGCTAAAAGTTCCGTTTGGATCTTTAATTGGAAGAATTAGGTGGTGCCACCCTATCCTTCTGCGAGACCCGGAGGGAGCAGGTCCCCTTCCGCCGCAGCTTTGAAGCCATGGCCTGATCACCGCAGTGCGAGACGAGCCACCACCACAGCCGACCGTTGCCGGCCGACCTAACCATATGATGCAGTTCCGAGCGATCCCACCTTCTTCTGCAGCCGGTGAGCACTGGCTACCGCCTTCGCCTGTCGGCACCAGTCGCCAGTGCCACCGCACTGGTGCCGCACCTACATGGATTCCACGGGCCACTGGGTGAGCTCCATTGGTCCGTTTTCCCTTCCTCTTGTGCCTATGGGCCTCCCAAAATGTCGTTGTCACTATGTGGCTTCCATATTCAAGGTTATACAGTGTTGTAAGATCGTCCCCTAAAGAACGCAACAAGAATGTAATGGAGGATAGTCCGGGGCATGTTCGTTTGGTCTGTGCCCTCCGCGTTAACATCATAACAGACGAAAAAAATTTAATTCATCAAAGATAAACATTAATAAACCCCCTACCTCAAGATTTTTTGGAGATGTTGTGGTGGTGGAAGAAGATTCTACGTTTGATGAAGTTTCCTGCATTCGTTGGCACCCAAGCCTCCGTCCTCCGTCAGTGGAAGGTGTCACAATACTTTGTCAGAGGTTCCTCAAAGCCATACCAAAGGTCCATGCCCAAGATTTAATTAAATAAGAAAAATAATCAACTGTGTTGCACAACATTATTGTGGTTTATTTATGAACCACATTTAATGTTTCAACATCATGGTTACAAAAACCATGAGTCAAGACATTAAATGGCTTGACAACTCAGTGGTCCTGCCATGCCATTAAACCGCTTGAGAGAAAATAAAATAACATTTTAATGTTATTTTATTATTCTTTAAAATGTCCAAAAACTAAATTTTTCTCTTGTCGTACTGCGGTCAAACGGAATCCTACCTTAAGAAAATATTTGCACTGCGAATTCAATGATGTCCTAGGATTTCAATTCCAAGCATCAGTCTAAAATTTAGAAAATGACGATCACATGTTTACTGAACATACCTAAAAAAGTTCAAAATTCCATTTTGGGCACACCGGGCCTCAGAATCATGCACTGTCAATTTCTGTAGACTCGTAATAATACCAAATAATTTAAAAAAATTATATGGAATTTTTGGTTCTTTACATTCTACCCACCTTATGGATTTTCATCTTTGAAATCTATAAAAAGCTAGGGAAAGAAATGGGGGTACAAAGCATGTATCTGAGCCTCCTGCTCCCATGTGCTCTCTTGGAGAGTCATGTGCTGCCAAAAAACTCACACCAGAGGAATCGACCACCCATGAAGGACCCTCTAATGTCAGTCCTCTATCTCCACTAGAAAGTCCACAAATGCCGCCCCATCATTGATGTCTAGCTCACCCAATTGATAACGTGTGATGGATCATGAACGTACCTCCTCAGCTGTGACACATGGAAAAAATTATGTACCTGGTGCATCTGTGGGGGAAGATCTAGATGGTAATCCACCACACCTACTCTGATGATGATCTTGAAGGGTCCGATAAACTTCGTAGATAGCTTGCCGCCCCGGCCAAACCTCCATAATCCTCATCGGGGCGAGACCTGTAAGATGAGAAGGTATCCCTCCTCAAAATATAAGGGTCTCCGTCTCTTGTTGTCATAAGACTTATGCCAGCTCTGTGTAGTCTTCATCCTCTCCTGGATGATTTGCACCTTCTCTGTGGTATCTTGTACCAACTCTGGAGCCATAAGTGCTGACTCACCTGGGTCGGTCTAGAATAGTGGTGAACAACAAGGTTGCCCATACATGGCCTCTAACAGAGCGATGCTGATGGTGGAGTGATAAATTTTGTTGTATGAAAACTCAACCAGTGGCAGGTGGTCCTCCCAACTACATCCAAAATCGAGGACACAAGCACGAAGCATGTAATCGAGTGTCTGAATGGTACACTCCGTTTGACCATCTATCTGAGGATGAAAGGTGGTGCTCAAGAGTAGATGATTTCCAAATTCCTCCTGAAATCCCTTACACAAGTGGGATGAAAAATGTGCATCGTGATCCGAGATGATCGTTGATGGAACCCTGTGAAGCCGTACAATCTTTTGAAAGTAGATACATCCCAAGCTCTCTACTGATCTCTACTCTCAGATGGGTAGAAAGTGGGATGAGTTTGTGAGTCGGTCAACGATCACCCAGATGGAATCGTGACCCCTGGACATATGTGGTTTCCCTATCACGAATTCCATGGATATGCCATCCCACTTCCACTCTGGTACCTCAAGTGGCTGATCTAAGCCTGATCGTACCTGATGCTTGACCTTCACTTGCTGACAAGTGAGGCATCGAGACACGAACTCCGCCACTGCTTTCTTCATCCTTGGCCACCAGTACTGATGCCGGAGATCCTGATACATATTTTCCACTCCAGGATGTACCACCAAAGGGAACGTGTGGAACTCCATTAACATCTCCTCTTGAAGTTTCACTGGTACCATGGTGCATCCTATTAAGAGGATGATGTGCTCCCTACCTTCAGAAAATCCATCAGGAGCTTGTCCTGAGGATATCTGAGCACATCGGGCCTCACAGTCTATGTCCCCGAGCTGTGCCTCCTTGAATCGCTGAAGGATTTAGGGAGTAACTGTCATATAATAGATATTGACTACTCCATCTCTATCCACAAAGGATATCTTCAATGAAGCTAGCTGATCTATCGCCTCACTCAGCAACTGTAGACCAGACCTCCAGCTGAGTGCATCTGCTACTATGTTCTACTTCCCAAGAGTGTAGACTATCTCGATGTCATATTCCTAGATGAACTCCAGCCATCACCACTGTCTTAGGTTTAGGTCCTTCTGTGAGAAGATATACCTGATACTCTTGTGATCAGAGTAAATAGTAAACTGTTCACCCATCAAGTAGTTCCACCACATCTTTAGTGCAAAGACCACTACTACTAACTCTAGGTCATGGGTAGCATAGTTATACTTGTGATATATCAACTACCGTGAGATGTAGGAGATCACTGATCATTATTACATCATGGAACAACCTAGTCTAGTCCCTGATGTGTCGTAGTAGACTACATACCCAATGCCCCCTTCGGGTAGCCTCAAGATGGGTTCACTCATCAATCTCTACCTCGGCTCTTGAAAGCTCTGTTGACAATTCTCCATCCACAATAAAGGTTTACCCTTCTTCATCAAATCTAACAAGGGTTCCGCTAACCTAGATAAGTTAGGTACAAACCTACGGTAGTATCCATCCAATACAATGAAACTCCTCACCTCGGTCACACTCCTGGGTGGGTCTCAAGTAAGAATTGCCTCTATCTTCGTCAGATCCACTACAACTCTAGCCTCCAAGATAATGTGCCTCAAGAAGTGGAATTCTCGTATCTAGAACTAGAAATTTGAGAGATTACCATAAATCTAGTTCTATCAAAGTGTATCTAGAAATATCTACAGGTGTGTTGTGTGATCCTCCTCCGACGTCAAGTATATCAAGATGTCATTAATGAAGACCACAACGAAGTGATCAAGGTATGGATGGAAGATCCTATTCATGAGCCCCATGAATACTTCTAGACAATTGTTTATGCCGAAGGGAATTACCAAGAACTCATAATGGTCATACCAACATATGAAGGATGTCTTCGGTATGTCCTCATCC
Organism: Viscum album; assembly: GCA_963277665.1. Lineage (NCBI taxonomy): Eukaryota > Viridiplantae > Streptophyta > Magnoliopsida > Santalales > Viscaceae > Viscum > Viscum album. The sequence goes on along the minus strand of OY728131.1, from coordinate 2,093,861,867 downwards.
CATACCCTAAGCTGGTGATAGCCTGATCTGAGGTCTATCTTCGAAAACCATTGAGATCCCTTCAGCTGGTCAACAAGGTCATCAATCCTTAGAAGTGGAGACTTGTTCTTCACGGTTACCTAGTTCAGGAAATGATAGTCCATACAAATCCTTAGACTCCCATCTTCCTTCTTGAAAAAAAATCAGAAATTACCATATAGAAACACTTGGCCTTATGAACCCCCTCCCCTATAAGTCCTCAAACAGTACATGCAACTCAAGAAGATCTGTGGGAGACATACGATATGATGGTTTAGATATCAGTGTCATCCTGGGGTATAGATCGATGTAGAATTCTACCTCTCTATGAGGAGGTAGTCTCAGAACATCATCAAGAAAGATATCAGCATACTGGTCCACCACTATAGGATAAATCAGACTCCTCACATCAACAAATACGAGGGTAAGTATAGCCAACTTATGAGTGATCAGATGAACCCTCCTCTGAGTAATTCCATCCTATGATGCAATGGTTACCTTCTCACCATTGAATGAATTCATGGTCCCATCTTAACAGACACACCACACATTGTGCCTAAAATAGTCGATCGGAGCATGAGATGTTGATAGCCAGTCCATACCCAAGATGACATCGTAAGGACTCGATGATGATACTAGGAGATCCCAACTAAATCTCTCACACCAGTGTTTAATCATTGAATCTTCTCCCGTAGGAGTCTCTAATTGCAAGGATAGAGCCAACAAATCCATCAAAATCTCTGAGCTCTGAATGAGTGTCGTGGAAATAGAAGAGTGACCAGACCCTGTGTATATAAGAACTGTAGCTATGGTGGAATATACACAGATCATACCTCTAATCATCCTTGGAGTGTCGTGGTCATAGACCTCTATTTCCTAAAGCTGAGATCTCCCCTATCCACCAGCTCCCTGTGGTCGGGGTGGACCACCTGGGGGTGGTGGTGGTAGAACCTCAAACCGTTGTCCACCTCATATTGCACATCCTTCTCATCTACCATGTCCACCTCCCTATGGAAACCCTCACTTGAACCTTGACCACTGCCTCAGCTGTCCCTCGATCATCTGTTGATCATCAGTATGATGGGTTGGGCAGTCATGAGCCATGTGGCCCTGCCCGCCATACGTGAAGCACATTCTACTTCCCATATGACCCCCTCGACCCCGTGAGCTCCGCACCTCCGACCCTACGTCCCGGGGTCATACAATGGAGGGTCTAGCCTGCTTGGACCTCTGCATAATCTGCCTACTGCCTGCTATAGATGAATCAGATACCTATCATCTGGTGGTGTCTCTCACCATCGGTGCCTGCTCACCTCAGAAGCTCTCCACCAATAACACTCGCTCAAGCACTCCAGCCTGCATCGAGATATTGAGAGATATCATAGACGATCTGATATCCTGCCGAAGACCTTGGTCAAAGGTACGAGCCCTAAAGAAAGGGTCTCGTACCATGTTGATGGAGTAGCACGAGAGGTCAGTGAATCTTTCTAAGTACTGGGCCGTTGATAGGTTGCCCTTCTGTAAGTGCAATAGCTCCTAGATATGCACTAAGAGTAAAGTAATTGGTATAAACTCCGACCTGAAGAGGGTATCAAAGTCTAACCAGGTGAGTGTCACCTCCTCATGTGTCTAGAGTGTCAGACTCCACCATCTGCCTACCATTCCATAAAAAAGGCTTGCAGTTAGGATCACCATATGCTCTGCTGGTGTCCCAACTAGGCGAAAAAATCTATCCACAGCCTCCAGCCAGTCCTCAGCTGCCTGGGAATCTATCTCACCATGAATATCAGGCGGCCTTTATCTCTGGAACTCATTCACCACGCTCAGTTGGCATGAACAGTCTGGCAGTGGGGCTGGTGGCAACTACTTCCCTCAGAGTGGTGGTGGTTCTGGTACACCACCCGAAGGTGCCAACATAGTAAGAGGGCCCTACACTGAATCCTCATCGCTCAGTGGGCCGTCATCGAGAACTCTCTCAGGAATCCTGTATGGATGTCTATGTGAGGGAATTCTAAAAATAAACAGGTGCACCATGGTCATAATGTTATACCTGGTGAGATGACTCAAAATAGATCAAAAGTAAAATATTTCCAAAATACCCGCAATCACCATTTTCGTGCACCGAGTCAGAAATCAGAATCCAGGGTCCTAGTGTATGGATACATCAACCTCTGCACCAAGACTAGACTCCTCGAACTGAAAACCACACTCAAAATACTTAACACTATTGCTCCATTGGAAAGATCAGAGTTCTAGTTCTTTAGTATAACCAACTCCTCTGATACCACTTTTTCACAACCCGACCCCCGAGGCCCATTCCGTGACTACCCCAATCCCACCTTCCATAGGTCAGGGGTTGGCGACTAGCACCAGAAAGGCATATACCTAAAATGGTAAGGCATTTACTTTAAACCTGTAAAAACACAAAACCTAATAACACAAAAAGATTTAACCACAAATAGAAACTACAGTAGTAAAAGTGTGTACTAAAAGTAAAGGGGCCGAAATACAAGCCCAAATGAAAGATACAACTTCAATAGAAAGCAGTAAACAGATCCTGGAATCATCCACCAAAGTTCTTGCATGAAGGGTAGGTACAAATCGTCTCCACAGATCTCCACATCAACCGTCACCGCCATCAACCATTAGGTCCTAGCTCCCTGATTCTCAGTCAAGGCTACCTGTCATCTACCCAAGACACAATAAGGTGCGGGAAAAGCACGTTCAGGGGTGAGTATAACAATACCCAGTAGGGACCTTGATACCCCCGAAGTTCTCTCATAATCCCAAAAAGGAAAACCATAAATCATGATCTCAATCAGAAAGAACAAAGCAAAAGACTCTGCTCAAACTAGGTAAAAAACTCAGAGTTCAATAATAAAGATCATTATCCCTAAGCTATATCAATTTATTATGTTAGGAAGTTTCCACAACTGAACCATGAGGGAGTTGTTCCATTGTCGATCCACACATGGTCGTATATCACTGATCAATAACAGGCTGCTCTAAAGATGGTCCTCATCGGGTCGTGCATTGTGGATCCACACAGGGTCTCTAGAATGCCGATCCACACAGGGTTTCTAGATGCTGATCCATACAGGGTCACTATGATGCTGATCCACACAGGGTTTCTAGAAGCTAATCAACATAGGATCGCTAAGATTTTGATCCACAAAGGGTCTCTAAGATTCTAATACACACTGGGTTGCTAATATTATAATCTACATAGGGTTTCTATGACTCTTATCTACACAGGGTCGCTAAGATGCCGATCCACATAGGATCGCTACTCAAATGACAGCCAGGCGCATGATTCCCCGCACCCGGTGCACTTGACTTTCGTAGTATATTATCATATAGACATATTTCATGCCTTAAATGCTACTAAGATCCACAAAAGAGTAACCCAAATGACCTCTATATCGTAAGGGTTTCAACGCAATAGATGGCGCGTCAACCAGACGCTCGGTCTGTGAGTTATAGGCATTTTAGCACCGAGGGCCTGATTGGATTCGGGGACAATCCAACCCATCCGTACTCCAACATTCTCCAAAATTCAAGTAGAGTATCTCAGAAGGACATTCTCACTCCAAGGATACTAGCACAATGGATGGTTTTTCAAATGGACATCTGGTTCGCAAGATACAACTCATTAAGTGAAACTGGGCCCAAAAGGGGTCTGGGTCTGGTCCAACCTGGTCGAACTGACCTAGTTTGGGTCGACCCGACCTGTTCTGACCTGGACCAGCCTGAAACTTCCTGGTCCAATCCGGTTGGGTTGGGCCGTAGAGGTCACAGCCTGCTAGGTGGCAAGACACCCAGCTGGTGGCCCGTACGGGGTGGGTAGCTGTTCCCCCTCCTTCCTGAACGGCTCAAAAAGCCATTCGGTTATTTAATTGGAGGCACCAGGTGCGCCGCCCTGGCCATTCGTGGGACCCGCAGGGAGAGGGTCCCCTTCTGTCGTCGCTTCGAAGCTGTGACCTGCTCATCATGGAACGTGATGATGTGCCTCCTCACCACCACCGCGGCCGACCGATGTCGGCTGCTCCGACCATCTACTGTGGTGCCGAGGGGTGCAGTCTCCTTTCCCAGCCGGTGAGCGCCAATAGACGCCTTTGCCTACTAGTTCTAGTCACTGGTTACATGCCAATGAGACTTCTGCGGGCCACTGGGTGAGCTCCAGTGGTCCGTTTTCCCGTCTGTTTTCACCTACGGGCCTTCCGGAATGTCGCTGTCACGACACAACATCTGGATTCAAGGTTCTGCCATGTTACAAGATCGTCACCCAAGGAACTCAACAAGAACGAAATAGTGGAGGGTATGGGCCTTGTTTATTTGGTTCACTCCCTCCATGTTAACATCATAACAGGTGGTAGAAATTTAATTCATCAAAGATAAAATTTAATAAACTTCGCACCTCAAGATTCGTTGGAGACGTTGTGGTGGTGGAAGAAGATTCCACTTTTTATGAAGTCGTCGACATTCATCAATCCCAGTTCATTTCCACCCAATACTCCATCCTCCATTAGTGGAAGGTGTCGTGGTACTACACTAGATATTACTCATAGCCATACCAAAATCCCACGCTTGATCTTCAATTAAATAGATGGAAGAATCAACCGAGTTGCACAACATTAATGCGGTTCATTTAAGAACTGCATTTAATGTTTCAACATCATGGTTACAAAAACCAAGATTTAAGACATTATATGGCTAGATAACTCAGTGGTCTTGCCACGCTGATCAAACGCTATTGAGAAAATAAAATAACATTTTCATGTTATTTTATTATTCTTCAAAAGGTCCGAAAACTAACTTTTTGTCCCAACATACTACGGTTGAAGTGGAGCCTCCCTTAAGCAAATCCCAATGCTGAAGATTCAAAAGTGTTCTTGGATTTCAATTATAATCATCAATACAAAAGCTTGAAAACACTTCCTGCACGTTTACTGAATGTACCTAAGTTTTTTTTAAAATTTTGTTCCGGGCACAACGTGCCTCAGAATCACACGCCGTCAATTTTCACAGACTCGTAATAATCCCAAATAATTAAAAAATATATGTAATTTTTGGTTCTTTACATATAGATTTTGGTATATCTAAAAGACCATCCCTTCCAGGATTAAGGTGTATGCCAAAAGAGGTTTCTCAAGGATGTGGTATAACTCTTAACCGAGTAATTTCAATTTTATTTCCTATTAGACTTCCACTAAATCTATTTAAAAAATCATGAAATAATGAATTCAGTATCATAAATATAATAATATGTTATTATGATTATTGTAAAATCATTTTACACATATTTTCCATCCTATATAAAGTTAAAAACATCGCTCGTGAAGATATATAACTTTCCATCTCCACATAATAGGGTAATTTTCTTTTCATCACCATTTTACATGGATGGGTATACAAATAGAACTAAGGAATATCTATTAAATTTATGAAATAATTATGGTTCTATGAACATAACATATCATTTACCTTCTTACCTTTCCAATCATTAAAAAATCATAATGTTGGTCTTTCTTATATGTGGACTACCACCTCCACAAAGCGATGTGGTTCATCTTTTATGTATGTATTTATTGAATGATTATAAACTTGTATATAATGAATATATATGATATTTATTTCATTATTAATATTCTATATATGGTTTAACCATGATAAATAATCAAGGACCAAATCTATTGAACCATAACATATATGAAAAACGAACCAGTTATCTCCCAGGATAGTGATTTTAATAAAGAATTATTAATAAATTGGAGATAAAATATTATAATTAAATAACACATGGTATTATATATATTTATATAGTTTTATAATAAATTTATAATATATATAAATTTATTATATAGTAATTTTTAATGTATAAAAAGTAAGATAGGACTTTAGATAATGGTTTATTTAACAATCTCGTCATTATTCAGGATTGTGTGTGTTTTTTGTTTCCATTTAGTGAATTATACGATATTTATATTTTAAACACCAGATAATTTCTTCTCCTATGTCTATTCATGTAATTTTCTCATAATATTTCTATTTCCATCTCTATGGTACTTAAAATTATTGAGAAAATATTTTTAATAAAAAGAGACTTTATTTGTTCTTTGGATGAGAATATTTTTCTTCGATGTCAATGTTTTCTTTAAAAAATTTTAAAGAATGTTTTTAATATTATACTATGATTGTGTGAATTCATTTAACCCATGTTTTAATATCTATAAAATTTTTTAAATGAATCTTCTAGTCATTTCCCATATGAGGTACTTTTAAATTTTTACTGAAAATGTAAAAGGAATATTTGTTTTAACATAATCGACATGAATGGAATTTACTACCATCATGAAAAATCAATTTTTTAATCTTAATTTACATTTTTTGATGGTTATTTCCAAATAAAATAGTTTTCCTAAGATTCTGATTTTTTTTATATTTTAAATAAGTGATTTCAAAATGAAAATGTTTTTTTCCTCAAGAAATGTTCTAACGATATTTTAAAAATACTTTTATCTATGCCAAAATCCATTAATGGTTCTTATTATTTAGTAAGGATATACACTTATGTTTCCATACATGTTATTTTTCTAGATGGATTATGATCATTTTGTTATTTTTATAGACTGAGGAAAATATTCACATTTCATATTCTAGTTTTTCAATAAGAATGTTCACGTTGATGATGTATTGAATACTTATTCACCCATTTTATATGGTGAATGATTTAGAATTATTAAGTGATGGGAGGGGCCTATTATAGCCTCTAGATTCATCGATAGGTCTTATGACACAAAACATGTTGGGTATTTTTTCAAGGCTATACTGATCTATATAAGATACCTTTTTACGAGGACTAGACAATATGTTTATGATGTCACGACATGAGGAATAAAAGGTAAGATTAATTTTCCCATTATATTAATTCCATAATTATGAAATCAATTATTGATGTCCGTGTGATTATTTGAATAGTTATGATATCCATGGATTATTTATATGGAATTATTTGATCATTATTCAATCATTTCATATTATTTATGCCTAATTTATTCTATGATAGATTCTACTGTACTCATTCCATTACTGAGCATCTAATCTCACCCCTTTATAATGTTTTCTTTCTCTAGGATGGTAGGATGTATACTATGAATGGTATTAAATTATATTATAGAGAGAATAATTATTTTCTAAAAGATGATATTATGTCATATTTTATGTTTTCAAATGCAATGTGAGATTCCAGTATGTATTTAGTTTACCAAAACTACTAAACTATTCTTTCCTTTGGATATGATTACTTCTATCCTGTGAAAATGCAATGAAGTAACCACAGACTTGGGAATACTATGGTTAGGGTATTTATAATAATAATCTAGAACAATAAAGTTTCAAATGTAATAAAATTCTAAAATATTTATTAGGCTTTTTATTTGATTATCCTTCAATAAGTAATAATATGTTGAAGAATATGTATGCTATGTTGGAGAAAAATAATGTAATAATTTTTATGTCACTAAGGCCATGTTTCATGGGAAAACCAAGTCTTAGTGATAATAGAACTCATCTTAAGTGTATGGATAAGAAATCTATGGGTTTCCCATGAAAATAAAAAATAGTGTATGTACTGGGAAAATAGTCAAGGAGGTCCCTTTAAGAAGAAATGATAATAATATGAGTTATGGTGGAAGGTATGGAGACATGTCATACCTAGATTTTTATTTTTGTTCTCTATTCTAGTTTATCTTTTGGTTCTTGGGTTTTACCTTTAGTTTTGGGAATTCCTTTGATAATTTTTGATCCCATGTTTATCTCTTAGTTTCCTAGTGATTTTTTGATGAAAAATGGAGATTTTCGGCTTGGTAGAAGGTGGTTCATGGTTAGAGGAAACCATGAAACCTTTCCTTGGAAACTGTGAGAACAATTTCATTTTTGGACAGTGGTGACCACACAATTTGGTAAACTATGTGGGAAAACCATACGACTTGTTCCTCTTAGATAGTGAGGGACTCACAGTTTCCACATGGTTTGGAAAACTATGCAGGCAAATCGTGCAACCTGTCTTGGTCATTAAAAGTGTGGATTGTCTTTTCTAACCTCTCATATTTTAAACCCCAAATGCCTCCCCTCTTTATCTCATAGCTTATGCTACCTAAGAGAGCTTTTACCTTCCTCTCTAAGTCTCCTCCTTCCTCCCAAGGCTTGGATCGAGGATTTTATTCAATTTTTAGGGTTATTTATCAAGGAAATATTCTACTCTATTATTTTTCTTACTTCTCCTTCTATTTTATCTTGATTTCCTCTTCTCCCTTGGTCATGTGAATCTAGGGTTCATGTTTATTTAGTTTTTAATAAAGGGTTTTTCTTGTTTACATTTTATTATGGTTGTTCATGAATCTTTAGACCTTTGTGAGGTTGTTTCAAGTGGTATTTCTTGAAGTACTGTGATTTTGAGGTAGGTTTCCATTTGCACTTTCCCTTTAAATTTAAGAATCATTGGTTTATTTATTTTGTCACCTTCTTTGTATATTAAATAGCGATTTTTTATCTTTAGAATAATTTTTTATATGGAATGTGTTGGTTTTCTTGATTGTTTTGAAGTATATGGATTTATTTCATCAAGATATACACATAAAGTGTTTGATAAAATGAATGATTGGATTTTTTGAGTGATTTGTGGTTTTTAAGGCATGGTGTGGATTTTTAAATATATTTGTGGAATATAAAATGGAAGTTTGTATTTATCAAATGGATTTATAAATGATTTTATACTTGAAATTAGGGTATGTTAGCTCTTTGAAAATGGGTTGAAATGTGGGGATGGTGTGTGGCTTGTTTTTCATTTTTTTAAAGGTTTATTTAGTGTGAAAATATGGTGCAATTTCTTAAATAGAAATTTATAAGTGATTGCGAAATTTTAAATGGTGTGTATGCATGTTTTTAGAAAGGTTTATTTGGTTCTTTGGAAATGAGTGATTTCATAAAGGGTGTTTGAGGCCCATTTGTCACTTTTGTGACATTGGTTATATTGAGAACTCTCTATGGATAATTCTCTTGACTTGGTTATGTTTAATGTTGTGGGAGGTCCATACTGATATAATACCATGTGTTCGAATGGTTGATAGGAAATATGTTGTTCCTTGTGATGTCTTAGGGGCGACTTATTGTGTGAGTTTCTTGTGTATAATATATGTGAATTTGATTGTATGCTTGTTTGGAATTGTTGGATCACCCCCCACTTTAGTCTTGACAAGGGAACCTAATATAGATAGTGGATTTTCAGTGGACGGTTGCTACACTAGATTATAATTTTACTTTGGTTAGTGGTCCATAGTGGGATACTTGTTTTGTTTTTGATGCTATGGGATAGTTCCCCTAGGTCACAAAAGTTAGGGTGCAAACAAGAATGTGGGTGAGAATTGATGTCATCGGGTGAGGCATTCCTTTAGGATGAGTCAAGATGTATTTTATGTTCTAGATTATTCCACTGATCTATTAGGTTCCCCCATGTATTTTGGAACTTAGTTGTCTACAGTGGATGATTGAGATGCTTGTTTTTGGTTAATCTTATGTGATATTTTCTCATTACCCTTGTTATGTGATCATTGGGGTTGCTCTTTTTTTGTGGTGTACTTCTATTTAAGTGTGTTGAATTTGTTTTAAAATTTTTATGGAAAATGTTTTGAAAATGTTTTTCACTCCCTTTTCCCCCTTTTAAATAAAAAATGTATCTTGTCACTTGTAAATTCTAATGTCTATTTCATGGAAAATAATAATAAAATTTAATAGAAAAGGGGAACATACCATGTTTGGTTTTAAAGAGAAAGTGTGTGTGAATAACCTAGTTTTATATACTGTATTTCAAAATTGAAATTGGTTTTTCATTTAATTAAAGTAAATGAACTAGGAATATATTTTTCAGGCATACCTACTAAGTTTTAATACTCACACCTATAGTTATTTTTTTAATATTTTGGTGCAGGTTATGGCTTGTTTTCCATCATCATGGGTGATGGTTGGTTTTGGTATTAGATAGTAACCCTCAAGGTCACATAGAGATGTTGTGTTCATGAGGTTCAGTTTGGGTTTTGTTGTATAGTTTCTTTAGTTCTTGTATAAATGATGATCAGTTTGGTAATTTTATTTATTTATTTGGATACTCCATTTTTTTTATATTTATTTTATTTATTATGGGTGAAATCATCCCATTGGTTACTCTGTTAATGCCTTGGCACTAGTTTCTAGCCCAAGAGGATCGGTAACAACTCTCAGGCATGCCAAAGATCGACTTGGGTGACCGGTTTGGGGTCGAATTGAATTAGTTCATGAAAAAATGGTATCAGAGGAGGTTTTTTTCTTTATAGTACCATTATTTCATAGTGCCCTTTTTTATTTTTGATGTCAAGGTATATGGATTAGGACTGCCAGAAGTTGGGGTATAGGTATGAGTGAGTGTCTGGCCAACACTTTCTATACCAAACCTTGGTTTTCCATGGTAAGTTGGGTTTTTCATAGTTTATCTGGTTATTTTGGGATGTTTTGTGTTTGGGAAATAAAAAGAGAATTTAGAAAAATATCTCAGTGAGCTCGCAAGACCTGGAAAGCCATGTTGATCTAGGGGCATGGTTTAGAAAGAATTTCTATGATAATGGAATGATTGGAATATGGTCACCAACCATATGGCCAAATCATCTATCAACACTAGTTTCCCTTTATGAGTTGTTTTGGGTCTTACTTTAATATGAAAATTGTTATAAAACCCTTGTTTTGGAATTGTGAAAAGATGTATTTTATGTGGTAATGGTTTGGATTTTTGGAAAATGGGAATTTTTTTTCAGATTTTTTTTGAAGAAAGCCTTAGAAAAAGGATTTTTATAAACTGATATTTGAGTATAATGGGGATGGGTTTATAGATACTAAGTTTCTATAATCAAAACCTATGGTTTATTGAAAATTTTTAATTGGGAAATATAAATTTATTTTAAAATGGGTTTTGGAAACTTATTTTAAAATAGAATGAATTTTTGATAAAATGAGTTTTAATCAAACATGATTTGATGGAATGAGATTTTTTGAAGTGAAGAGAATATTTTAAATGGTATTAATTGGGATTTTGGATGGGACTCACAATATTTTTATTTCTGAATGGAATAAAGTGTATTGAAGTATAGAGTTTAAAATGGTTTTTTGATTTAGTGGTCGGTGGTATTTTAAAAACTTTTTGTGAAATTTAAAAGGGGAAGTGGATTAAAGATTTAAAAATAAGGTTGAACATTTTGAATCAGAAAGTGGAAAGGTTTTGTTTAAACTTTGGTATTCTCATGAGTTCTCACATGCATGGATGTGTTTGGGGAAGTGGATGTTTGATGGCATGGGTGGATGAGTTCCCAGATTGGAATGAGTGGATGTGTTCTCGGATTAGCCTAAGAATGTGAATTGGTACGTCTATAAGGAATACCATAGGTGATTTTGAAACTAATTAGCTTTGTACTTTTAAGAAGATTTTTAAGAAAAATAAATTGTAATGTTTTCAGAACTGATGGTTGTGTAGTGAATTTCTTGTGATTTGGTAATGTGGTTGAGTGGTGTTTCATGTTTTAGATATTATTATTGAATTGATTTCTATTGGGTTCTTTGTTTACTTGTTATTTTGTGTTCACCCCCACCAAGGATTCAATGGATATTCGAAGTATATCCATGGGTAATTCACTATTAGAAGACACTTCAGTTGATCAAACCATATATTTATTTTTTGATTCTTGGAAGTTGAATCCTCCTATCTTTTATGGCGAAGAGGATCCTCTGATAGCAGAAGAGTGGATGTAGAAAATTTATAGAAACTTCAGTTTCCTTGAGTTTCCTAAGTCATTAAAGGTAAAGTTTTCTACCTCTCTTCTTGAAGGACTGACCTGGAAGTGGTGGAATATGGTCTCTCGAACCAAGCCTCAGAAAGATCTTACATCCGAGTTCTTCAAGGTTTCATTCATTCGGTAGTATTTCTTAGATTTAATAAAGGTGAGGGGAGGTATAGGGATTTGTTGTCTATAGTAGGGTGATGGATCCGTGTTGGACTTTTTTTTTCATTTTTTGGATTTATTTCCTTTACTTTTGGAATGGGATGTGGATGATTCCTTGAAGGATTAACTTTTTTAGAATGGTATTTGTCATGATCTGTATTTGAAGGTTTGAGAGTTCAATCTAACCTCCTTTTTTGGCATGGTGAGATATGTTGTTTGGGATGAAGCTATGCTAGAAGGAGTTATTTATATAGTCAACCTTCCTACAATATTTAAAAGTGGTGAAAGGAATTCTAGTAAGGATATGAGGAATCTGTATAAAGCTATTGGTGATGTTTTTGGAATGAAATGGGCTATAAATATTTTTTTAGTTTCCTCTAAGATTAGGATTGTGGCATGTCATCAGTGTGAAAAGTTATATAATAAGAAGCCTTCATGTATGAATGATTCGTATACCAACCATTATTATGGATTCCTAGGTCACTTTTAATGGTTTTTTCAGGGGTTTTTCCAAGAATCAACATGGTGCCAAAATCCATCCCTTTGAAAGACACCCCTTCTCGTTTGTAGGTGTAAGGTTCCTACATGGGTTTAATTTTAAGATCCCTTTTTGTTTTAGTTTTCCTTCTATTATAATGGGTGTTTCCAATGGTGTTTTGTGGTGTTGTATTTTCTTTAAAAATATAAAAGTGGATGTTTTTGATCTCTTGATAACTCCTGTTTAAATGGAAGTGTGTTTTTTTGGAAGTTCGGATTTTTTCCCGTTTTAAGTGGAGGTGTATTCCATAGGTACCTTTTAACTTATGTTTATTATTAGGGTGAAAGAGGATGTTGTGAGTGGATATCTCAGTTTGGTGGAAGTACCTTGTTGGAGAGAAGTGTGTTCCATGGTTTGTTGTGTTCATATGGTTCTACTTGGGGTGCAGTGTGGCTCCTTGTGGCACCAAAAATTAATAGTTCTGGTTGGGGGTAATCATATATTTATTACAAGCCAGAAAATACTTCAAGACATTAGGGCTCCAACCATAAGTCCTAAAGTGAAGCTCTTCACACAATCAGGAATTGACGAGGGTGTGGGGAACCTTGTCTAAAATCTTGTCTCCATTGTTGGGTCGTTAGTGGTATAAATTTTCCTTTCATAGTTTTCATAATCATGGTAAGTTTTTCCTTATGGAAAAATCTTAGTGATCTAACCTTCATACTATTCCAATGGTTTTTCATTTTTGTATGTGAATATATATTTGATTTTTCTTATGTGGTTAGCCTTGGTGAGTCAATTTTGGTTTTGGTTTGAGTTTTTCTGTTTTGTAGATGGTTTCATATTCTGAAGATGATGAACCCCTGTTTGGTTTACTGCTTGGTTTGGAATTTCTCTCATAAATCCCCCTTGTGGTTGTGGTTGTTGGTTTGTGTGGGGAGTTCCTAGATTGGTCAATGTTGGGTTTCCCTTGTCGTCCGGTATCAGTTGGTTCTTAATGGTGGGGGGACCCAATGTAGATCTTATTGTGGTCTCTTCTTGAGTTGGTCGATACTAACTGGTTTTGAATGGTGGGGATTCAATTCTGGCCTCTCATGTTGGTAAATTAATTTGGTATCTAGTGTTATTTTGGAGCTAGATGGTTTCTTTAATAGTTATTTGATCTTGGGTGTCATCTATTTGGATGAACTTCGGTCTTTTGGAGTATTCCAGACGACTTTCTTGTGGCAAGGTTGTAGAAGTTGCAGCTTGAGTTTTCTATCATTTTTGAGAAGTGGTTTTGGTTCATTGGTTTGTTTCAGGTAGAGGTGTGTGATTTAATTTTGGTAGGGTTTGTGGTGCTTTAGGTTTGAGGGTTGAATCACATGATCATCTGAGATGCGTCCTTTGAGTCAATCAACTAGATATTTTGTAGCTTTTTTGGGGGATATAAAGAAAAATGATGGTTAGAATTATCACAATTGAATTTTTATTTTCATCCTCTTTTCCTATTTATCTATTGGTTCTTAGTTTTTTCCTCGAGTTCTAGGCATTCCTTTTTTTATTTTTGTTCCCATGTTTATTCCTAATTTTCTCAGTGAATTTTTAGTGAAAAATAGAGATTTTGGGCTTGGCAGAAGATTTCACAGGGTTAGAGGAAACCGTGTACCCCTGTCCATGAAACCATACAACCAACTTCATTTTTGGATAGTGGTGACCACATGGTTATCAAATGGTTTTTTAAACCATGTGGAAAAACTCCATGACTTGTTCCTCTTGGATAGTGAGGGATGCACGGTTGCTGCACAGTTTGGGAAACCGTGTGGGAAAACCGTGCGACCTGTACATGCCATTAGAAGTGTGAGTTTTCTTTTATACACATGTATTTTTAAACCAAAAATCCTCCCCTCTTCCTCTCCTAGACCGTGTGACCTAGGGGATCTTCTTCCATCCTCTATAAGTTTCCCCTTCCTCCTAATTCTTGGATATAGGGTTTCCTTCATGTTTTAAGGGTGATTTCTCAAGGAAATATTCTCCTCTCTTCTTCCTCTTCCTTCTCCTTAAATTTTCTCTTAATTTCCTCTTATCGCTTATCTATATGGATATATTTTTCATTTTTAGTTGTATTTTAATTAATATTTTTTCTTGGTTAAGTTTCCTTGTGGTTGTTCTTGTAGATTTTGACCATTGTGATGTTGTTTCAGGTGGGTGTTGTTGAAGTGTTGTGAGTTTGAGGTAGGTCTCCCTTTTCATATTCCATTTAAATTTAAGAATAAATGGTTTATTTCTTTTAACACATTCCTTATATATTAAATTGTGATGTGTGATATTTAGAGTAATTTTTTATATAAAATGATATGGTTTTCTTGATTTTATTGAATTATATGGCATTGTTTCATTAAGATATACACACCAAGTGTTTAATAAAATGCTTGGTTGACTTTTTTAAGTGATTATTGGTTTTTAAACCATAGTTTGGTTTTCTAAAATTTTTTGTTGCATCTAAAATGTTGATTTTTATTTCTTATTTGGATTTATAAATGGTTTTATACTTTAAATTATTGTGTGTTGGTTCTTTGAAAATGGTTTTACATGTGGTGATAGTCTGTGGCCTATTTGGAATTTTGTTGAAGGTGGATTTGGTCTGAAAATGTGGTGTGAGTAATTAAATGGAATTTTATAAATGATTGTGAAATGTAAAATGGAGTGTGTACACCTTTTTGGAAAGGTGTATTTGGATATTTGGAAATGAGTGATTTCTTAAAGGGTGTTTGAGGCCCGTTTAGAACTTTTGTGAAAGTGGTTATCTCAAAAAATCTCCTTGGATAATTATCTTTCCTTGGTTATGTTGAATTTTGTGGGAGGTCCAAAATAAGATAATCTTGTGTGTTCGCATTATTGAAAGGTAAGAAGTTGTTCCTTAGAGTTTCTTGGGGTGAATTTTTGTGTGAGTTTCTTGTGTATGATATATGTGCATGTAATTTGATACTTTTTTGGAATTTTTGGATCACCCCCACTTTATTCTTGATATGGGAACCTAGAATAACTAGTAAAGTTTAAATGAATAATTGACACAAAATCTTAGGATTTCTCGCTAGATAGTTTCCCATATCTATGGATTTTTTGTTGCTATAGGATAATGCCCCTTGGTCTTACTATGTAGGGTGTGATTGAGAATGTGGGTGAGAATTTATGTCCTAGGTAGAGGCATGCATTCAGGAAAAGTCAAGATATATGGTATGTTCTAGATTATTCCACTAAGATCCTAAGTTCTCCTATTTATTTTTTCACTTAGCTTAATGCAATGGATGATTTAGATTCTTGTTGGTTGGTTACTATTATGTGATATTTTTCCATTTCCCTTTTTATGTGATCATTGTGGTTGCTCTATTTTGTGGTATACTTATTTTTAAAAGTGATTAATTGGTTTTAAAAGGTTTAATGAAAAATGTTTTGAAATTTTTTTACAATCCACTTACCCCTTTTTGAATGAAAAATTATCTTGTACCTTATAAATTCTAATGTCTTCTTCTTGAAAAATAATTTCAATTTGAATGGAAAAGAGAAATAAATTGTGTTTGGTTTTAAAGCTAAAGTATGTGTGAAAATCCTAGTTTTATATATTATATTTAAAATCTGTAATTGATGTTGATTTTATTTAAAGGAAATGTATTGAGAATATATTTGTTTGGATATTACTATTTAGTTTTAATAATTGTTCATATAGTTATTTCTTGTTTATAGCTTTTGGTGCAAGTTCTGAGTTGGTTTTAACCATAGTGCATGATGGTTGGTTTTGGTATCGAAGAGTGGCCCTTGGGGTCACATGGAGACAATGTGTTCATTTAGTTTAGTTTGGTTTTTTTTTTGTATATTTTTTTTTGTATTGTCAGTTCTTGTATAAAAGATATTTAGTTTGGTTATTTTATTTATTTATTGGGCTTCTCTATTTGTGTTTGTGGTTAGTTTATTTATATTGGGATAAATCATTCCCTTGGTTACTCTATTGATTCTCTGACACTAGTTTCCATCCTGGGAGGATCAAGAATTCCTCTCAGGCCTTTCAAAATATCAACTTGGGTGATCAGCTTAGGGTTGAACTGAGTTGGTTCATGAAAAGACATGTGCTTCAATTTTGGTATGAATAGACATATTTCCATACTATTCATGAAGAATTAGAGTATATATCTCATTAAGAAGTTGAATTAAAATTATATAAAGGATGTACCAACCAAAAAAGGACAAAAAGTTATTAAACCAATAATTCTTTACATTTTAATCATGTATCTAATGGAAATATCATAAGAATTTTATCTGGAATGAATGTCGGAAACTAACTTGAATTCAATGATAAATATGTTTTTAGGAGACGGTTGAAGAATATCACCATTATTAAATTGGAATAGAAAATGTGAAATAAGTTTCCAAATGGAATTTATACATTAAAAAACTAATAATTATTATAGAGAATAATAAGGGTACAAATTCTTTTAGAAAATAAATGACCAACCTGTGATGTGTTAATAAATATTTATTACTAAGTGTACCCAAGGAAGATAATATTTTCATTTGGGATATAAATAAAACAAAAATTCCAAATATGTTCAAAATAAGTTTTATTATATCAAAACTGATTCATATTTGAATATCAACTCCAAATTGAAAATTAAATGAATACTTTTGGTGTACTATAACTCACCATCATCATCAACTTAAGGAAAGTGAGAGAATTCATTCTCCCCATATATTGAAAATGTTTCTAACTACGGTCAAAGTAATGTAGGATTTAGGGGAGATGGAATCCATGTGTAAATTTCGTAAAAAGATACAATGGTAATCAAGTAATTATCTAAAGTTACAATCAAGGATTAGAAATAGTTCAAGTGGTTTTATATTGAAGTTGAATGTACAATATGAGGTTTCATAGCACACATTACTCAATAATAAGTGGTAGCATACAATTGGAAGCATAATTATTATTAAGATTCAACTTTGGTGGTGATGTTAAGAACACATGATATCATTTGGTGTCAATCATTTAATATGGAAGAGGACATCCAAAAGTAGGAGCAATGGGAAAAATATTTCTTTGATTTATTTTTTTGAAATTTGATATCATATGAATATCTCAAGATATTAAAAGATACCGAAACTAGATGCTTTTGAGGATAAATATTTATTATATATTCAGTGAAGAATATGAGAAATTTAGTGGGAGTTTATATATTAAAATCCAAATGTGGTATCCCCATCAACCAAGGAAAGATACTAGGATGTTAAATGAATTAATTCCCTTTAATAGTTGGTATCAAATTTATAATTAGTATCAGGATTGGTGTCTTGATCTGAATTTTAAATTTTAAATATTCTATTACTCACACATTATGTAATTCATGTTTAATAACTACTTATATTTTTAAAGTGTGGTTGAGTTCATAGAAGTAATTCCTTGGAAGATACTAAAAATTATGACTATATGTTTCTTTTAAAAATAAGTGAGTGTAATTTACAACAGTTATTTTAGATTAATCTTTTGTTTCCTACATCTAGATTTATATTATTAGGATCAAAGTTTTCTAATGAATCACTTCTAAGTGGTAAGACCACTATATCAAATTATTTCAAAATATAACCATAGTTGATAAGTTTATAGTTATTGAAAGATAGATATGATGCTGTATTTGAAAAGTGTTTCCTCTTACTTGAGTTGAAAATTACACAATAATTAAATTATATGGAAAATGTGGGTATCTTATTCTCTCTGATATGATTTAATGACTCTACTGAAAATTTGGTATAAGACCAATTTATGTTTCCCCTATTCCAATCATAGATAAAATAAAAAACTTTCAAGAAGATAGTATCAAGTAGTACCAAGTGGTGTAATCGATGAATACTTGGAGAGAAATTATATTAGGAGTTTGTGTCTTTTGAAAACAATAAGATAGGGGAGAATTATAAAATATAGTAGTTCAACATAGCTAGTGAAATGATCTAGATTTAATGTCAAAATAGGATTAGGAGGCATCATAAATCCCTGAATCTACTCACTCCCTAGAGAAGAGTAGATATGGGGAGTAAGAAGCATTATGATAACATGAAAATTATTTGTATTTATGATAGTACTAATAAAAAATCCAAAGGGTTAGATTTTTTTAACCTTAATAGTTAGGTTTAAGTGTTGTAAATATTGAAAAAAAATTAGTGGATTTATTTTCAACCAAATTAATTCATATGGATTAGATTTTTTAGTGTTAGATTTATTTATGAAATTAATCTAAAAAATAATATGATATTTCCTAGAATTAAATCTATAGAATTTTGGAAGAGAATCTAGTGTTTCAGAAGTACTAGAGTTTTCGAAGCTATTTTTAACACATTAGGGAATTGGTATTTGGGTTGATATCACCAAGGGAAAGAACATTCAGAAGTTGTTAAGGGTTTTTAGATATTGTACATAGTCATGATAAAGATCATAGAAGTTTATGAAGTATCTAAAATATTTTAATAGGATCAACCATACCGTATAACAATGAACCATGACCATGGTCTAGAAAAAATGGTGATCAGGATAGTGTCATGTCATGGAATTTTATGGTTTGTGTTTATAAAGTACCTATAAAAATAGGCAGTACCTTTTTTCCATGCCATGGTGAATGGAGTTGTGCATTTAGAATTTTACTATGTAAAATAGGTATTGATGGTTCAGGCATTATAGAAGTCATGGTTGAGTTTGATGTTTTTTAATAAGTAATAGAAAATGAAAAAAGTGGGAAATAGATAGAGACCACATCATTGTGAATTTCATGTGGAGTTCTCATAGAACCTCTTAAAAATGGGGAACACACTATTGTCTTGTTGGTCACCATATGGGACTCATGTAAGGCTAGTTGAAGAATGATGCCTGATAACCCCTACATTTTGGTCCAAGACATGATGAGTGTCTGGATTCTGATGCTGAAGTTGGACATGTGTAGAGGTATAAAGGTTTTGGGCATTTCAATGGTATTTCTTCCTATTTATTGGATATTATTGAACTATAACATAGTGAGTGTATTCTTGATGTAGTAATATGGATATTTTTTGTGAGAAAAAATAATAGATATAGTCTATATTCCATGGAGTTACCCATTGTTGAAGGTTCCATGTCATGGTCATGACAGACACACTAAGGAGGAGTTGAATCAACATATTCATAGGTTCAAAATTCAAATCTTTTAGGAAGAGAATCCATAAAAACTAATGGGATATATTTTTAATTAACTATATGATATATATATATATATGATTTCTAATTAGTTTTGAAGAATATTTGGGGGATAAATGGGTAATAAAATATCATTAGTAAATCATAATTGGTATGATATATATAATTATGGTTATATTATATGTTTATAGTAAACCTATATTTATTATACAGTAGGTTCTAACATGTACAAAGGAAGTTGGGACTTAAAGTAATGGAATTTAATCACAAATTTTCTTCTTTGGGACACATGTTATGTTATGAACCTATATTATTTAAGGAGGTGTATATAAATACCCTTTGAAATTTTCTATCCTGAATTTATTGATTCTAATTATATTTAAAGTTTCATTTTATGTTATTATTTATTGGGGATTATGATTCAAAAGTAACCAAAGTGGTATGGGTTTGATGTCACAATCTCATTGTATATCAAGGTTGTTTATGATTATGCTTCCAATGATGATATATTATAATCTACCTCTCAAAAAACACATGATTTTTTTAATCCTATAGTTATTTCATTAAAATAAATGTTTTACCTTTATTTCCCCCCTTTATGTACTCAATATTCCAAAAGATTTTTTATGAAAAATCAATTTTATTTCTCTCTTCCATTGGAAATCCCCTTTCTTCAATGTATATGTTTTCTATTTTTTTTAAATAATTTATTTAATATTATCCAATTATTGTTTAAATAATTTTTTACCCATGTTTGTATTTTTTAAAAATGGTTTAAAATGAATCTTCTTGTCATTTTCCAAAAAGGACCTTTTGGAATTTACTAAAAAAGTGAAAGAAATATTTATCTTAACATGTACAGAATGAATAGTGTTTTCAACCATCATGATCACTCGATGATTTAAAGCATAAATTTAAAGTTTTCAAGTTTATTTAAAATTAAAATTTTCTATTTAATATTTTTGATGTTTTTATGTTTTAAGGATGTGATTTCAAAGAGAAAAGAATATTTTCCTCAAGAAATATTCTAAGTTATCTTTTAAAATCATTTTATATCTATGATGAAAACCTTTTATGTTACTGAAGATTTAATGGGGATATGATCCAAGGATACCATCATGGTTAATTATCTATATGCTTTATATTTATGAGGACAAGATTTTTATAAAACCCATTCCTTTTCCAAGGGTTATGTTATGATGAAATGATGAAATATTTATTGAACCCATTTATTTTCCACAGGTTATTCTATGAGGAAATGTTTATGAAACCCATTTATTTTCATGGGTTCAGTTATGATTAATGTTTTTTGATATTGTAGCACAAAAATTTTTAGATTATGTGATGGGTGGAACTTATATCTCCTCCAAATGGATTGGATAATAATAGATAAATCATGAGTTAATTATGTTATGCATGAACCTATTTCCATGTTCGCAATGTTATGAATGGACATGATTTCATGTCCATAATATTAAGAATGGGACTAGTTTTCATGTCCATAAGATTAAGCGTAGGCCAAGTTACATGTCTGTAAGTTTATGTGAGGGGGTGATTTTATTTCCTAAACTTAGTGAGTGAACATTTTTCTATTTTAACATGTTCTTAATGTTATAATCTTATGTGTATGCCTCAAATTTATATCTTATGCCAATGTTATGCCCTCAGGGAATATACACTTTTATTTATTTTTTATTCGTGTCTTATAAAATACCAATATTTATTCCATGGATAAATTTTATGATCTATGATATTTAGGGTATGGTTTTAAAATGTTAAGTTCATATACCCTTATTCTCATGTAATTATTAGGTGATTATTGATATCTCTCTTGTTTACCCTTAATGAGCATCTAAGATCACCCTTTATTATGTTTTCTTCCCTAGGTTATGAAAAAAGGTTCTAGGTATAACAAGTCTAATAAGGGTTATATATATTAAGAAATTAATGGGTTGAGATATAGTTCACCTATAAACTAGTTGTTTATGTTTCCAAGTATCCAATGGCACTAGCTATAAATGATTACGGAATGGATTATTATTTTATTTAATGAATATTCATATATTAAGAAGTGATTTTATGTATAAAAAATATAGTCATTATAAAAACACTTATAACCTACTATTAAGAAAAATCCATTGTATTTTTTGGGTTATTTTTATTAAGAATACTCGTTTGGTGAGACTTCCAAAGAATGATAAAAAAATTATACCATGGAGTTATAGAAGAAGATAAAATAAATTGTAACATTTGTTCTTATAGGATAAAAACTGCACCTCAATATCCTTAGTCACATTACATCATATCTCATTTAAGAATAATTTTATGTGAATAATGTAATTATTTCTCAATTTTGGAAGATACCAAGATACTATGGATTTATGTTACGTAAAGATTAGGTAATGTAACAATAATTCATATTTATATATGATAAAGTTGTTGATGTGTCACACTGTAAAGGGTTAGGTCACAAAATAATTGATCTATAATAGAATAAACCATTATGATAATGGTTTTTTTGGGGTAATGATTCATGTAGTGGAAGATAGTGTTACACCACAACACATCTTAAATGTGACTAAAAAAGATCCACATTAGAATGATATTGGAATACTAAAATGGTGATCATGAAAAAGTTTCCATTGTTTATTTGGGAAGAATAAGGAGTGATTTTTGGGTTTCTATTCATGGAAAATGGTATGTATTGTGGAAGGTTTCATATTCAATAGTAGGCTAGTCAATGGAGACCCTTGTTTTATTCAGAATGATTTGTTTTATTGAGTCTGATACATGATTCTCAGGGTTTATAAACATTACGCCTCAACATGGTGGATCATGTCATGGTGGTTTCAAAATTTTATGTGTTAATGTTTTGGAGTTTTCAAGTGAACATGGGTTTTATTTTGTGAATCTAAGGGTTGCTTCAAAGTGAATTCATGTTAGGAATAATTCAAAGTTCTTACCTTTTAAAAATCATGTGGGATATTTTTAGAGTGGAGTTTGAATTAGAAATGAAGGTTTAATTGGATTAATATTTTAGTCATAATTGAGGTAAAGTAAAGATAAATTAAATGGGTTAATTTTATATTCTCTCGTGAATATATATATATATATATATATTTATCTACAAAAGGAGAAGAAATATTTTTTGGCTCTAAGGAGGAATTCTAGATCTATAAAAAAAAGTTAGAGAGGAAAAAGGGGAAACCCATGAGTCTATCACATTGATGGTTCATAGAGTTCATCACATGTATTAAGGTGGAGTTTATTGATATACCTATGATAGTGTAATATCAATATTTGTTTATGAAGGTCGAGACAATTTTTCTTGGAGGATTACTGAGATTTATGAATAATTGAGAGAAGTGAGTTCTCTAATTTAATAAAGGTTGTAAACCTAGGGGGTCGGTTTAGATATTTTGAACTGTAAGAAAAAAGAATTTTATTTTATTATTTGGACATTTCAACACATTATCATCATATACTACTTGAATATATATAAGTTTTGGTGAAACAAGTAAAAAATTTATTGTTTCCCTCTTTACATGCATTACTACTTTATATTTACTAGGAGGGAGATAGGTGTTCCTACTAATGGTAGAAGAATAGATTCAGTGAGAGTTGATTAAATAAATAAATTTACACCAATTCACCCCTAATATCTAGTAATTTTCAATGATTATGACTGATAAGTGGGTTTATAGGTGAACATTCTCGGTAGAGTTTTCCCTCTTTGAAGCCATGGTAGCGATCTCCAACCTGAAGGGAATTCTAATATTCGATCACAATAATTATAAATTATGGAATAATATTATGCATTGCAATTTTTGATATATTAGAATTAATTTTTACATGGAATCCATACATGGGATCTTCATTAGTATGGAAAGCATAGTATTATTAGAGAATTTCTGGAGGGAGCATGATGGAAACACCAAAGGATTCAATGAATTAGGAGGATCGTTTTCCAATGAAATATATACAAATATTACTCATGTTAATTATCACACCACATGTGGAAAAAACTTATCAAAATTTATGAAGGCATTTCCAAGGTACATGAAGCTAAATTATAGGTTCTATAGAATGAGTAATGTGACTTGCGGATCCCCCTAAATAAATTCATTGATGAATTGTTTAACCATGTGAATGTGATTATAGAAGATTCATATATAATTAAAGGAAGGTCCGGATAGAAAAAGATGGAGTCTCATGGCGGAGTGTCAGGGGCGAACCCTAGCGTGGAAGATCCTGAACCGAGCGCGAAGAAGGATGATAATGCTTTGCCTGTTAATTCTTCATTGATTTGCAATAAGTTCAACTGTGTTATTCATACAGGGATGTTTCGACGTGTGCCTTCAAAGTAGACCGCGGTTGATTCTGGTTCTAAAGGGACGGTCTTGAGGAAATTTTCGGATGTATTGAAATCAGTTGGTAAATTTCATGAATTTGACTGTCCTCCGCCTGGAAGGATCATTAAAAAGGGGCATATTTCTCATGTTTCCGCGGATCAGGTTGCTGTTGAGGAGAGAGTCAACCTCTGTCGCTTCTTAATTATTGCTCGGGTTCTTCTTCCGAAGGGAGGGTCTCTGTGGAAATTTAACGATCTTTATTAGCACATCTCGCAGATATGGGGGTTTGATGAATGGAGGATGATTTCGATCGGTCGCGGCTATTATCATGTTCTATTTCAATCCGAGGAAGAAAAGCGCCAAGCAAGGAGTCTCGGCTCTGTGTCTTTAAAGCATGGAGTTCTTCACATTCAGAAGTGGGATAGAAATTTTGACCTTGAGAATGTAAAGGATACACATGCTCAAGTTTGGATTCGAATTTGAAAGATGAATTGTTTATATTGGCATCCAAATTTTTTTTGGGATATTTCTTTTTCTGTAGGAAATCCTATTCAGATGGACAAGAACACCGAGGATCCTAAATTTGGGCACTTTGTGAGGGTTCTGGTGGAAGTTGATATGGCTTCGATGCTAGTGGAGGAGGTTGTGCTTATAACCAGGGATGATAGTTTCAATATTGAGATTCAGTATGAGAGGCGGCCAAGATTCTGTCTCAATTGTCACTTCTTTGGTCACATGGATTTTGAGTGAAATAGGAATAAGGTCCGTGGCCTGTTCAAGATGAAGGGTCACTCCGATGATTTCTGCAAGAGGGGCACTGTGAAGGTGAAGGCCCCTGATGCTGTCGTGACATGTAATCCTAACTCTGAGAAGGTTGATGGAGAGGGTTCTACTCCTATTATTGATTTTGTTCTTAAGGACCCAGTGAAAGAACCTGTTGTGATCCTTTCCCCTCTTACTGAGTCTAATTATCAGGGTTCTATACAAGTGTCTATGCAAGACAAGTCTGGAACTGGGAATGTCTAGCATGATGTTTAGACTCAGTTGGCATCACCTTCAGTTCAGGCTTAGGTTGAACCCACTAATCCAGGGCATATGGATATCTCTCTGGTTGATGCACAGATTAGTGATTTTGCATCTGGGCCTCAGGTTGCAGAGCAGGTCCAGCCAGTTATCACTCCTACAGTTCCTTTGGATACCCCTTGTGCCTTTGTTCAGTGTACTGTCTCTCACGAATTGCAGGTGAAGAATATACCTTCTACAGATACAATGTAGGTCACTACTCATCAGGCTCCCTTGCAGGTTCAGAATGAACCTTTTGTTCAGATTGCAGTGCAGGGAAATGATACTCAATCCTCATTGCAGGTGCAATATTAATCTTCTGTTGTGATTGCAATGCCGGATCCATTGAATGTTGTTGACCCTGTTAAAGCACCTGATGTGGATATGTCGAAGAATATGGATATGGCATATGGTATTACGTCTAGGCAAGATAATGTTGTTCTTCCTACTGGAACTTCATAGGGGCAGGTTTAGCCTTTGTCTGTGTCTGATGGGTCATAAGTCGTAAAGGACTTGGTTCCTAAGGGTGATAAGAGTAGCAAAAAATGTGTACCTGGATCCTTCTCGCATGTCTTATTGTCCAAGGTTGTAAAGAAGCTATTGTTGCAAACTATTTTAGAACCAGTTTCCTCATTGAATAAATTTACTCCCTTGAGTGGTGTTTTTTGGTCTGATGATAAGGAGGACAGTGCTAGTGAGGGGTAGCCTCTACCTTTGTAAGGCTTAGACACTATCACTGGATCATTAGTTGTTCCAATTGTTTCTTCTTCAGATAGTATAGGTAAGAATAAGAAGGTTGGGAGGTAGGTGAGGTCAGTGCAATTGCTTCGGGATGCAAGGCCTAATACTAGGTCCAAGTCCTCTTCCTCATGAAGTTTTTCTTTTGGAATTTCCAGGGATTGGGAATTCTCCCAAGGTCACAACCCTTAGGCATTTCATTGAGGCCAATAAAACTATCCTTTTTGGAATTGCTGAGCCTCATATGTCTTTCTGTAAATGGAAATATTTTAAGTGGTCAACACTTGGGTACTCTCTGGTTTCCCATAATGCTAGTCAGGATTCCTCAGAGACTCTTTGGGATTTTAAACATGATAGTGTCTCCTTGATTTCTTCTTTTTCTAATTGGCAATTGATTACTCTCTCTGTTGACATAAGTGGTCATGGTATGGATTTTTCTTTTTTTTTTATGATTTTAATAAGTATACTATGATGCGTTCCTTGTGGTCATCCTTGGAAAGCATATGTCTTCAAATGAGGTAAAGTTTGGTTATTATTGGTGACTTTAATTCAGTAATCTGGCCTAAGGACAAGACATGCACTTGTTTCAATAGGTTGGATACTAGTGAGTTTTCTTCCTGAATTGATGCTTGTAGTCTTATTGAAGTTCCTTTTTTGGGTGTTGAGTTTACATGGCGACGATACACTTTAAATGGGTTACAAGCTAGCAAGATTGATAGGTGCTTTTTTCATGTGGATGGGGGAACTCAGGTTTTTTCTCTTTCTGGTATAACTCTTCCAAGGGCTAATTCTGATCACAATCCTCTTTTATTAGATTTAAGTCTCCATGGATTGAGTTCTTCTCCCATACCTTTTAGGTTTAATAATGCTTGGTTGTCTATTCAAGGCTGTAGATAGGTTGTCATTGAAACTTGGGAAACCACTGTTATTGGAAGTCCCTTTTATATTATGGTTATAGAGCTAAAGGTTGTGAAGTCAAAGCTCAAGAAGTGGAGTGAAGAATCATTCTCATGCCTTGATCCTGATATTCAAACTACTAAGGATAATATTTTGCATTGTCAAAGGCTTAATGAGGGTCTGGATGTGCTCTCTAGGGATGAATTGATTTCCCTTTCTAAATTTAATGAGCTCTTGGCCTTAAAGGAGAGTCTTTCTCAGAACCAATATAATGTCAGGTGGCTGAAGGAGGGTGATAGAAATACCAGACTCTTTCATTTCTTGCACAGGGAGAAGAAGGTGAAATGTAGTATGAATTCCCTTATGCTTGATGGAGTTCTTTTCAGTTCTGAAAATGATATCTCTGTTGCTGCTTGTAGTTATTTTGAAAATATTTACACTGACTCAGGCCATGATAGCACTCATAAAATGTTCAAGAATATTTATACCTCGGTTGGGGATTCTCATAATGATATGTTTAATAGTATACCCTCAGAGGAGGAAATCAGGAAGGTGGTTTTCTCTATGAATGTTGATAGTGTCTTAGGGCCAGATGGTTTTTCCAATAGGTTTTTCATGACTTATTGGGATATTATCCACACTGAGTTTGTGAATGCTGTTCGAGATTTCTTTTATCATTCTTATTTTCCATTTGGTGCCAATGCTTACTTCATTGCACTGATTACAAAGAAGGATAATTCCCTTGATATTCAGGATTTCATGCCTGTGGCTATTGGGAATACTATTCCAAAATTTATCAGCAAAGTCCTGGAAAATAGATTGGGAATTATTGCTAAGAATTTTATTTCCACAAATCAATTTGGGTTTGTGCCTGGAAGGAACATTCAGAATTGTTTGTACATGGCGTCTGAATGTGTTAATGTTATGAGGAGAAAGGTAAAGTCTAGGAATATGGATCTGAATGTTGATATTTCAAATTCTTTTGATATGATGAAATGGAGTTTCATTTTTGCGGTGTTAAGAATGCATGGTTTTTCCAATGGTTTCATTTCTTTTATTAGCTGCATTCTTCACAACTCTATGCTATCTGTCCTTGTGAATAGATCTCCTCGATGCTAATTTAAATGCTCCAGGGGATTGAGACAAGGTGATCCTTTATCTGGACTTCTTTTTTCTATTGTTGAGGATTATTTGAGTATTTTCCTTTCAGATCTTGTTCAGGCTGGATTGTATCAGCAAATGACTGTTGGAAGAAGTCTTTTTTCTCCTTCACATATATTTTATGCAGATGATATTCTTTTGTTTGGGAAAGATGATAGGTCTACTATCTGTTATATCAAGGCAGCCTTTGAGCATTATGAGGATGTTTCTGGTCAGGTTATCAGTTGGGAGAAATACTCGGTGTTATTTGTAGAAGGGGTTATTTCTTCAAAGCAGAACAGAGTTGCCCGAAAGCTTGGGGTCAAGAGGGGGACTTTACCCTTTAATTATCTTGGGGTTCATCTTTCTTGGGGTGATGTGAAAAGATGTCATTTAGAAAATATTTACCTCAAAATACTTAATTAGATGGATTCCTAGAAGGGTAAATCTATGTCTAAGGCAGGGTGTGTTTGTCTTGTTAATTCTGTGATCACTTCAATGTGTGTCTATAATTTTTATTTATAAATATGGCCTAGATCTCTTCTTAAGGATTTACAAAGTCATATGCAGAATTTTATTTGGAATGGTTTGATACATGAAAGGAAGCTTGTTATGGTTTCCTGGAGTGATTGCATTCGGCCTGTTGAGATGGGTGGCATAGGGATTAAGGACCTTATGCTCTCTAATGAATCTCTCATTAAAATGTTTACATGGTCCCTTTTGAATTCTGGTGATTTCTATTTGTAATTTATGAGTAATATAGTAGGATCCAAGCTGTCAAATGGTTACTCTCTTTATGTCCCTTCTTTGATATGGCCCTCAGTTAAGCATGCTTATTGTAGTCTTTAAAAATCCTCTAAATGTGTGGTTTGTCGAAGTTCATCTTTGAATTTCTGGAAGACTTTTTGGTTATCATGTCCCATTGCTGATGATACTGTGATTCCTTTTGCATTGAAGGATCTGTCTATTTCTTTCTTTTAGAATAATACTATGGCTTAGAGGTTGCTTTCTGATCCTCTGAAAAGGGAGTTGAGACGTTATCACTATTCTATGATGGATAATTTGGTTTTTTTGCCCAGTCTTACTGGATATTTTAACACTAAAGAAGATTATAGATCCATGTGTGATGCGCCCCTGGTGGTTCCTTCTTGTCTGTTGGTGTTTCATTCTAATTTTATTCCACCGGCGCATTATTTGCTTTTGTGGAGGATTTGGAAGTTTCGACTTCGTTTACAGTGGATGATACAGAAAGCTGGATTTTCCCTTGCACCTATTTTCTTTCATTGTCTTGATGCTAATGAGACTTTTGATCACTTATTTATTTTCGGTTGCTCTTCATCTGGTTTATGGGATTATTTTCAGGGGATTTTTGGATGCCAACTGAATCTGGGGAGTTTTGGACAACTTATGGATTCTGTCCATCGTGCTGATTGTAGTTCTCAGGTGAAGCCTCTAATTTTCTCTGCAGTCTCTACGTTGATTTATTTTATCTGGAGAGCACATAATGCTATTGTCTTTGAGAACCGAGTTACACAGATTTCTGTTGGTATTCGAGAGCTTTATATTGATGTGTTTGCTGCTGCGCATGCTCGAATTGGAGTCATCCAGAATGATGTTTCAGATCTGGTTGTTTTACGATCTTTGGGTGTTCCTGGTATATGTAAGAAACCAATTATTCTGAAACATATTCAGTGGATTCCTCCGATCTTTCGATGCCTGAAAGTTAATGTGGATGGAGCGGTTTCAGGTGCATCAGGGCCTTCGGGTTGTGGGGGTATTTTTCACACTTACAGGGGCTTTGTTAAAGGTTGTTTCTTCCACTTTTTAGGTAATGGTTTATCGATTGAGGTGGAATTATGGGATATGATTAAGGCTATCCGGTATTCCTCTTTTCATGGTTGTTTGAATATATGGATGGAGTCTGATTCTCTTTTGGTGGTTGAAATTCTAAGAAATCGCTCAAGGAATGTCCCTTGGAGGATGCTTTCTGCCTGGGATGATTGTCTTCAGATTGTGGAGCAGGTTTGTTTGGTTGTAACTCATGTTTATAGGGAGGCAAATCAAGTTTCTGATTCTTTGTCCAAGCATACTATTGAAGAGGCTTGTTCTCTATGGTCCTTTGTTACTCCAACCTTTTGTTGTGGCTTGGTTGCTGCTGATGCGTGTGGTGATGTGTACATGCATTTTTACTGATTCCATGTTTCTTTCCTGTTTATGTACTTACTTTCTTATTAATAAAAAATTTCTAGGAGCGGGCTTTGCTTTCTCCTGAGTCTTCTGATTATAGACTTAAAGAAACCATTGATGATACCATGATGGTGGAGAGGATCCAAATATGATTACCATCATGTTTCAATTCCAAGGTCATATTATATAAATAAAAATACCCAAAGGAGGTGATACTAGATAGTCTTCAAATAACTCTCATGTCATAATAGATAACACTACTATAAAACTGGGTTTATCCAGTGTTAGGGTTTTAATAGTGCTAGCTAAAAGAACATTAAAAAACCACCTTTCTCAGCGCTAGAAAAATCATTGTTAAAGGGGATCTTTAATAGGCTAACAATAGTGTTGTTAAAGGGGGAAATTTATTAGTGCTTGTAAAAAATCACTGATAAAGGACACCCTTTATCAGCGGTAGTAAAAAATCACCGATAAAATGGTCATTTATCAATTCTTCTAAAAAATCATTGATAAAGGGGTTATTTATCAGGGTTTATAAAAAACCACAGATAAAAGGGTGGCATTTATCAGCAATTTTTTAGAAGCATCAATAAATACCCCCTTTATTAGCACTTTTTTCCTAGCACTGATAAAAGGTATATTTCAAAAAAAATTATATTTCCTTAATGGAGACCTATAGCAGAAGTTATAGTCATTTGGTGGACTTCTAGGCCTCTTTGTCTTTAATAGAGGTAATTGAGGGTTCCTGTGGGTCACCAAGGCATAGATCCCATCACAAGATTAAATTTGATATGTGTTAGAGGTAAAATGGACACCTGGATCTTCGGTGGGTTCAGATTCCTTGGTGGTGTGGTGTAGTCCGTGGTCGAGAGCTGGTTTGCTGCTGTTTGAGGTTGCAGCAGCATCTCATCTGTGAGATTGGGTGGATCTGCGGGCTCCTCGAGTGATGGTGGCGACAGAATGTGGTTCAGTTCTTTTGTGGCAGTCGTCTTCTGTAATGGATCTATGTTGGTGGTGATGGTTTTTTTTGTTCTTAGATCTGGGTTTTATCCTCGCTGGTTTCTTATGGATTTTTGTTGTGGAGGTTCTGCTGTTCCCACTTGGCTCGGGCTTTCAAATCCACTCCCCTTCTAGGTCGGTTGGGCGTGTTGGTACCAACGGAGGTTTTGGGTTCTGTTTGTGCGAGTAGTAGGGTTTTCCAGGAAGGTTCGGGAGATGAAACCAGTTGAGAAGGATGCTGGTGTAGTCAGTTGTGAATTTATGTTGTTGATAAAGTATTTTGATGGTGACAGCAGTCGTCAATGTTGTTAGACGGAGAGACTTGAGGTAGGGAGGTCTGGTTTCTTAATGGCGATGGCGGTTTCAAGATGGATGATGATGTTTTGAATGTTTTAATTTAGAATTTGTGGAATTTTGGAATGAAAGACATTAGGGCTGCGAAGGGTTGTGATAATGGATTTCGGTGTTTTGATTTAATTTTTCATGATGTTGTCGATGATCCAAGTTGGATGGATTCTATCACATGGATGAGGCCCCAAGGAGGAGTTAGAGTTGGTAGTTCATCATTATAGTTCTTTTAGGATTTGGATGTTTGAGAGAGTATGACGTCAGCCATCGGTTCAGGCCTGTGCTATGACACATGACACTTGCTTGTCGGTCAGCTATGCAACGATGAAGAGCTTCATCACGATCAAATGCTGGGGAGGGGTAGTTTCATGGTGCCATATGGTTTTAATCTTCCGTTCTTGTTTTTTCTTTACGTCTATGAAGTCTCTTAGGGTTTCCCCCTTCTTCCCTTAAAAGGGGGGATTATTATTATAATAAAAAAACATGAAGGCCTTCGGGCCATTGGATGGTGTCCGTTTGGACTCTACCACATATCAAATCGAAGAATGCGATGAGATATAAGAAATATATGGTCTCAGACTAAGGTCTAAGAGATTTTTTCTAGTTTTGAAACCCCATGAAGGAACATAAGGCCTCCAAAACTGATTTTTTTTCACTGACCCCAATTTCTTAAAATTAAAATGGCTATAACTTCTGATCTGGGTGTCCATTTGTCTGTACTGCATATCATATTGAATCTATGATTATGGAATTTGATTTTATGGGTTGTGGAGATGAATCGGGATCCCTAATTATAATTTATAGCCATTTCATGGTTTTTAGGGGTTTAGGGTTTTCAAAGTTTCTTTAAAGTTTTATGTGTTTTAAGGGGTTTTAGTGTTAATATCCGTTTAAAAAAATATATAAATAATTATTTATTTAAAAAATATATATCACTATATATTATGAAATGTTTATTAAAATATAAAAATATATGAAAAAAAAATATAATGAAATATATATAAATATATAGATATATCATAAAATGTAAAACAAAACCGTATCGGGGAGTGGAAAATGTGATGGTGTATAATCTAGAGGTCTCAGGTTCAAAACTCGCTGGAGGAAGGAGTGTGTGATGGGGTGGGATTATATAAATCACTAATGAAGGGGTGGGTGAAGTTCTGATAAAGGGGGGGAACTGATAAAAGGGGGAGGGTGCGGTGTGAATTTTTTTACCCTTTATCGGTGCTTTTTTAGCACTGTTAAAGGCAGCCTTTAATTATGCTAAAAAAATAGGTGATAAATGTGGCCTTTAACATCACTATAAAAATCACTGATAAAGTCCCCCTTTATCAGTGAATTTTAGCACTGATAAAGGGGGCCTTTATCCGTGCTTTTTAGGATCTTTGTTAAATCTAACCCTTTAACATTGATTACATTATCAGTACTTCTATAACACTGATAAATAATTTTTAATAGTACTGTTAAAGCACCTATTTGAAGTAGTGTAAGGAACAATGAAAATGTGTCCTTGGATATAGATAACTCTTAGAAAGTGAAACTTAAGGAAATGAATAATCTCACGTTGGAGAATGATCCTAAAAATAGGGAAGTTGATGAGATGATGTATTATATTTCCTCTAGTCTCATAAGTCAAAAATAAAAAATCAAAGGCAAGCTTTCAATTACTTTCATTCATTGTAGAAAAGTTATGCACCATGATGAAAAGTATCCAAATAAATTTTGAGATGATAATGAAGCTGATGTATAGATAATGAAATCATCCAAGGATGTGAAAATTAATAATTTCTTATAGTATAAATTCTTTAAAAAAACATGATTCTACAAGAATATATCAGATTGAAAGAATTATAAGTGGATGGAACTAAGGAATATAATTACCTTTATAGGGAATTCCTTGTGTCCTTTATAGAGAAATCATAATTGGAGGGCAGTGATGATGAAAGTATTAAAGTTAAGGGAAGAGTTTATCTCAAGGATTAATTATAATCTTCTCTTGAATAAATTGATTTTTGGAGGAAAAAAATAGAGATAATAGATTAGAATGTGATTATAAACTTTATATATTATCGTAAAAAGAATATAATTCCATGTTAAAGGATAAAATTGAATGGATAAAATCTAAAAATACATAATAATTAGAGAAATTGATTGAATATAAGATAAAAATTGAATAGAATTCCTAAATTATTGATGGATTAATTAATCCTATGAAAAATAATGTCAAAATAATTGAGGAAATTAGAATTAAATTCCTGAAGATGTGAAGAAAGATCAAATATAAAGAGAGATGTCTAACTCCCGATATGATGTTGGGAATTTTGAGTGTATAGGTTACTAAAGAAGATATGGAGGAATATATTGTGTCAAGGGGAAAATTATACAATTCCCCTTAAGTTTATAATTTTAAAGATAAATTAAAATCAATTTATGGGAATGATAATTATAAAAAGGTAGTGATACTAGATATAAAGCTTCAAGAACTTACTCCCCAAAATATGGTTGTGTTGGGAGACTCAAAAATGAACCAAAATTCA
Source organism: Viscum album (assembly GCA_963277665.1). Taxonomy (NCBI): domain Eukaryota; kingdom Viridiplantae; phylum Streptophyta; class Magnoliopsida; order Santalales; family Viscaceae; genus Viscum; species Viscum album. The sequence continues at coordinate 2,093,827,902 of OY728131.1, read as the reverse complement.
ACAATTGGGAAAGTGAAGATACGAAATAATTAACCCAAAATTTAGTTCCATTATTTCAGAATGATGGTGCACATAGAGTGTATGTGTTCCATATAAAATTATCCCTTCAAGGTACAGGATAAAAAAATGTGATAAAATTCAAATACTGGGTATTATTTTAATGTATATTGTTTTTGTGTGAAGATTATGGTTATAAAGTCATGAATTTCTAACCAATGGTATCAATATCTGGAAGTATCATAAAGTGGGAAGAAATGTATTCATCAATTTATATCCTTATAAGACGAGGTTGATAGAATATATATATAGATAGAACAATCTTATTCACCATTAAATGGAGTGTGGGAGAAGTCATAGATTAAGGAAAAATGATTATAAGGACCATGCAACTAAAATTACTTTGAAAAAAAAATGGATTGAGCCATAACATGGATCATAGATAGTATAAGATCTTCTTATACTATAGAAAGAAAATATATTATCATATAAAACAATTATTATAAAGATTATTTCATTAATTTGGATAATTATCAATGTTTAAAGATCATTTATTTTGAGAAATCCACAATCAGAGGAAAAGTATTGAGACCCATGAATGTCTTGGTAATTGATTGACATGGTGACAATTCACAATGTGTAAGTTGATTTTTTGAATTGAGACATGTGATAAATTTCAATAATAAATATTTCATTGTCAATGGATATAATGGTACCATTATTATTTAATGAAAGATTATAAAGGGGAATCTATATTGCATTAGTGTAGAAGAATACTTGTGTTTTCTAAACTCAGAGGAAGAGAACAAGTTATGGAAGAAAAGTCATAGAAACTTTTCTGAAAATTTATTAGATGATTTGGTGAATAATAAAGTATATTTTCATATCCCTAAAAATTCCCATGATCACACTCACACATGCGATAGTTTTCAAAAGGGAAATATTATTTTAAAGACTTAAAAACTGGAGGTCAAAAGATAATAAAGCCTCTTAATTTGGTGCATGTTGACGTGTGAGGGAAAACATAACCTATAGATATGAATGAAAATGGTTTTATATTCTATTAATTTGTGATTTTAGTAGGATGGATTGGATAATGAAAATCTCTTATAAATATAAATTGTTTATGTTTATTACATTTTATTAGAGATTGTATGAGAATATTATTTAGCTGAAAATTCAGAAATTTTGGACTGATAATTACCTAGAATTAATCTATAATCAAGTTGAATAATATCTCAAGAAACATGGTATATGGAATCATGTTTTGATTCTGAGGTCTCTATAAAAAAGTGGTTTCATTTGGAGGAGGAACTAGATTATTAATAACATGTTTCAAATGATTCTCACTGATAAGGATATAATAGAGATATATTTGAAGGTACTAGTTCTTACCCCATTATATATATATATATAATAGGTTTTTCTTTCATTTTTATAAAGAGAGGTCGCCCAACAAGATTAGGTATTAGAATAATCCAACATTTAAATACTTTAGAATTTTTGAAAGTAACTACATTATTCTAAAAAAAGAGAAGAACCAAATGTATGAAGTATGTGGGTATGAAATTATTTTTCTTAGATACTCATAAAAAATGAAGGTGAAAAAATTGTATAAAAAATTTATTTTAAAAATCAATGAATTTCATGTTTTTAATATTGTGTAAAATGATTAGAATTATCTACCTAGTGAGAATTTTCCACAACAAAAAAGGATGAAATAGTATATGAAAGTGATTTTTAAGTGATAATCCTTGGGGGAGTACATGTATATGAAGGGTATTTGAAATAATATAACGATGATGAGGAAAATGAGGCAAGCTTGGAAGTTGTGAAGATATTAATAAGAAAGGATGAAATCAATTAATATAACATCATTACTGAATGGAAAGCTCCGGTGGAATTAAGAGGGATGAAGACTCAGAAATAAACATAATTCTTATCTCATGTGGAGAAAAATAATTTATAATTATTTTATATAGATGAAAATTTGGTTAATGGATGTTATGTTAGTAGGTGTGGAAGATCAATGACATGGGTCGACGTGAGGTGCGATAACAGTATAAGAGTGGTGTCCCAGATAGTGGTGGTTAGTGTGAGGAGGCTATGTGAAAAATAAAAGACGTGGTGGTTAGAATAATATGAGGATTCATGATGTCATGGTGTTGAGTTGGTAGCCAGTGAAATATACGATTGACATGAGAAGGGGTAAACATGACCAGGGAGTTCGTTCATGGGATTTCATATGTGTAGAATAAAAATAAAATAAAATAAATAAATAAATAAATAAATAAAAATATTTATGCTTGGCCTTGATTGGGGAGAGAAAGGGGGATCACATGACCATTGTCCCCCCTTTATATATATATATATGAAATATTATATATAATAATAATAATAATAACTGTAATTTTAGATGTAATTGTATATCAACACTTCAAATTGACAATACGTCTATGGCATCATGACCTAGTAATTGAGATGGATGATTTAAGACCAATATATGATACATAATTTTGACTAATGATATGATCTCAGAGTCTCTACATATATAACCTCTTTTATTTGATATGGTAAAATGCACAATTTTTCTCTGATGTAACTTCTAAATATATAATTAGCCTATCCTGGGTATTTTCTCTTATAGATCACAATGGTACAATATGTAAATCCATAAAATGTAATGTTTTAGAAGAGATTGATAGTTTTAGGATTTATCCCTGTAAATCCAATGTTGGCATTCATGTGTGATTTTAGGAGTGATATTGGTGTCGATACTCCCTTGGCGATATATTTATGTTAGGGCATAGATCCCCCATTTCATGTATATAGATTGGGTTCACAGCCTCCCATACACACTTGGAGAGTGTCTCCTCTATCTACAGAGTCAATGCAATCCCATATAAGATTATAGACATGGTATTGTTCCTCCACTATGTTTGGTACTCCCTCAACCATTATTTTTCCATCGATGATGCAAATTTCCACCAGCATAGTTAATGAGAGGTTCCCTCGACTAAAGAGAAAGCTCCATTAGTGAGCATAATCACCTTTGTGGGTTTTGGTAGTGGTGTAATAATTAAAAGGTCTCAATAAGGGGGTGTAGGATGTTAGGATGATGATCAGGTGATTAGAATGACTAGATTGCCAGTGTGGTGGGTTCTTAGTACAAACTAGAGGTCACCAGTGTTGGGAGGATATCCAGGTGATTTAAAACACATAGAAGAAAAAATAAAAAATTATTAAATTGAAAAAAAAGAAAATAGTGATGTAAGGCCTTGATTTGAGAGATAAAGGGGGTGTGTGTGGCCCCATTGATCCTAATATAAATATAAATATATATATATATATTTTTATGAATTATTATATACATTTATTATTATTATTATTATTAATACTTGTTTCAATTGTAATTTTATACTAAGACATCTCATTGGTGATTAGCCTATGGTATCATGACCAAACATTGAGACAAAATATTCTAGACTAATATAAAATACATAATTATTACTTGTGGCATTAGAACTAGGTTTTTATATATATATCATCTCTTATTTGGTAATATGATATGGATAATCTTTATCTTTTGTTTATTTTTAACAAATAAATATCCTATCTTGAGTATTTTTCAATATATATCACAATGGTATGGTACATTTGTCCATCCAAGGATATCTATGAGGTGATATTGTATTTTTTAGAATTTATCTTTATAAGGTTGATGATAGGATTTTTATGTGATCCTTGGAGTGATATTAGAGTCGTTAATACCTTGGTAGTATAGTTATATTAGGGAATGGGTTCCCCATTTCCTTTAAATTGATAAGGTTGGTACTCCTCCATACACAGATGAGGCATGGGTTTGTTATATATGGTGTCAATACTCCCCTATATAAGTACTCAGGTGGGGTACTGGTCCTCCGCCAAGGTTGGTACTCCCTACACCATTGCATAATCATTGGAAAAGTGTGGGTCTCCTCACCATAATTATTTATAGGTTATGCATGATATTTAGAATTGAAAGTTTAATTATTGGTTGATGGTACAATATTTATGGGATGGAGGAAATAGTATTCCCCCAAGTGAAAATCATTATCTAGTGCTGAGAAGGTTCCCATCTATGGTTTTTAGTGGTAGTGTAGTAGTAAAAAATTGTTAGTGTGGGCCTATTTGAGAATTTTGACTCCTCAAGAACATCTTTGTGGTTTTTAAAATTATATGTATAACTTTCTATCTAGTTTGGACTTCATAGAATTTCCCTTAATCGAATAATTCATAGTTTCTTATGAGATTATGAACGCTATGGGTTAGAGATAGTATGGATGGGATTTATATGTATTTCCATAATAAATCTAGATATTGATAATATATAGACCATTCTTCCTTGACCTTCATTCAGTTAATATTTAGTACTGAGTGTTTTTAGTTGACTTGGTGTTCTAGTTTTCTGCTTTCCCTTCATCATAGACACCAATCATACCATAATTTGAGATAAATTATTAATATATGTTCCCTTCGTGGGTTCTAGGGTATCTTAATAGGTATGTTTAAAGACATCTCTTCACAAGACTTCTTCCTTCACATGTTATGTATGCTCAAACATTGCACATGTTCAATGATAGTTTATGTAGACATGGAGTTGGTGTGGCTTGTTTGGAGCTAATATCTAGTGATTCCTGGAGACATGTTATAGAGAATTATAATTCTTGATGGTGGAAGTGATCACAATGGATGGTTTTTGACCCATGAGTTCATATAACATATAAGAGTTTCTCTATAATTTTTTTAGAGAATTTTCAAATATATTATTTCACTTATATGTTTCTTATCAAATGTACTTGTTCTTATTATCTATTATTTGAATTATGTATAGTTCATTTTATTATTTATATATCTGATTGGTGATTTGGTTATTTTATATATTTGTGATGTGTTTATTTTTGGTTGTTATAGGATAAATCCTCCCATGTTTTGAGATATTATTACTTAATGATAGTCACTAGACTATGGCCTATTGAAGGTGGGCATGGGGTGACACTATCAATCCATTATTGACCAAAATGGGGACCAGTGGTTCAATTTGTGTCAATGTAGTATCAGAAAAGGTTGTGTTAAGTATATTTTTTGGAGTAAGTAGTCATGTGGGGATTGGTATGTAAGTATAGGGTAATGATTCTAAAGGGGTCTTGAGTTTTGTTTTTAGACATGGGACATTAGCATATGTACGGTAGCCAATTTATCCTTTTTATAAGACTGTTATTACTTGATATTTAATCCATGATTTTATGAATCATTATAGGGTATAATAAATCTGGTATTTGCATCATAGAGTAGTCAGTTTTGATCATTCATGTCCTTTCCATGTCATCACATCCATTTATGAACTAATACATATAGATTCAAACTAAAAAAAGGAGGTATTTACCTTCAAATAGCTATCTCATGTACCGAAGTAGCATCAGGATGGGAATGTTCAAATAGATAAATGTTTCTTCCAATAGATAGCAAGTGATGAGGTGTTATTTCTGAAATTATGTAAAGATATATCATTTACCTATGACATATGGTAGTTTCTCCCCCCTCATTCTTATTTTAGGTTTCATGTAAATTGGATTTTTTTTCTTATATACTAGATTAAATACTCCATGATTGGATATGGTGAGTGTTTTCTAATAATCAAGACAATAATGATTCTTGAATAATAAGAAGTTATCTAGGTTGAGGCCCACAGTCCTTACAAGGTGTTTTCTGGGCATGTTTTTCAATAAAATTATTGATATTAGTTATTTGGGAAGGAACTCCCAAGGATGAAATTATGAGTTAAGGCTACACTTACCTAAAACAACACTTGTTTCTAAGTTACTTGAGTGATGTTAAAAAGTTGAAAATTATTTTTTGAGATTCCATTTAGATATTGAAGTAATTTTTTTAACCTAAGGTAGTCATAATGGTGTTATATATAAACCTATACATTGTGGTTGACAATGATACTATACATATCTTTATTTTAAACCATATTGACTATCGTTGAGTTTTTTGATGGATATTGGGTGATGTGAGAGTATTTTGAGTTGGAAAATGAATTAATTATATCCCTTAATCACCACCTTAAGTTAGTTTCTTTTTAGCATGGAGTTATGATAGATGGAGATATGGAAAAACCCATGCAAGACATTCCTATGGTTAGACATAAATATATGTAAATTAGAATATGATTTGTGTCTAATCTTGACGATATGTCATACCGGTCAATGTGGGTGCATGTTATTCATCCTATGTTATATGTTCAAGAGATGTGGATTTTTTTTCTAGATTACTAGCCTAACCATAGCCTATATATGGAACTCCTACTAATTATTAACATTTTTCCCTCACCCTTTTAGTGTGGTGAGGCTATACTTGTTAGATAAAGAGGGTTTTCATAGATTTCTAATGGTAGTGGATATTATTGTAGTATCAACCCAGGGATGAATCAGTTATCCTTATCAATATTAGTGAGGTGATAGATATTTAATAGATGATCCAAGTTTAATATATAATAATGAGTGGGGACCCTCATGGCTGGCAAGTAGAGATTACCCTTTTGATGTTAAGACTGTTAATAATTAGCTAATAAGTGTGGCATTTGCACTAAGTTTATGGATGTAAATTTTATTCCTACAAACATTGAGGAACATGTGGGTACTTTCATAGGATAAACTATGGTTTATAACTAAAAATGGGTTAGTTTATGCATAAAATTTAATTCTAATGATATGTTTTTAATATTGATGAATGGAAATCTAAACTCTAATATTAGTCTTGATGATATTGCGCACTAATCTTTCCCTTGAGATGGTTCAAGGTGGATCCAATTAAGAATTGTGATATTTATCTAACCTTACCCCAATAATTCATTCTAAATATAAAATTATCATAGGGTGGGGATTAGTCTTATAGAGAATTTTTTTCCTTCACGAGGGTAGAGTTTTAGTAGTTGGTGAGATCAGAGTGGCACAACATTGGTGTGACATTTTGAGATTCTTAGAAGAGGACCTTGTGTCCATGTGACGAGGGTATGTGTATGAATATATTTTTGAAGTAGTGATTCTAAATGTGTTTAAGGTGGGTTTTTACACCTTTGATCAATATCATTTCCCCCAAACTCATCCATTACGTGTAAGGCCATAGTATCAGTGATATCAACTTAATGATTTTGGGTTATAAGATGTCCTATGACATCAAACTAGTATGGGTTAATTAAGGTGGTAAGAAATTCACTCACTTACCTAAATGATTAGTGTTTTTATATTGATTCTTGTGTTGGATATGGTGGTGGAAAATCTAAGTGGATACTACTCTAGTAGATAATAGTCCTTAGAATGACTTTCCTAGTGAATATTTATAGGTGCACACATCATATGGAAATCCATTCTATGAAAAATAGAATGAGGTATTATTAATAGTTTGTGGATTTTTCTACACAATATGGTTTCATCATGGGGTTTGGGTCCAATAGAGAATGTTAATTTTAATGGCTAGGACCATTCACTTTAGATTATGATGAATTAGGCCACCTAATAGAAAGTTGTGTAATTTTGACAAGTTAGTAAGGTCAGTGTTGTCTCTAATGTTCTCATCGGTATCTTTTTCAAATGACATACAATAACAAAAATTTGTTATCTTCAATATTGAGAGAGAACATGTTATAGATCAACATTCATATGGTAGATTTATAAATATGTTTTTTTATAATGGTTGAGAATAAGGCTACATTTCTCTTGGGAATCATGCTAGTGGAGGTGGTTTCTATTCCATATTTTAAAGTGATGAAAGAGGGGTAGATGTGTAATATGAAGAGCATGAAATCAAATAGTATTTCTTGTGAAAATGTGGATATACTAAATTAATCCATGGAGGAGTGTCTTAAATTGATTTATTTTAATATGATAACCATATAGGATTCTATTTAAAGGTGGGGAGAGAAGCGCTACCACTAGAGTTTACCTTAATGATTAAACATAATAAAATGAGTGTCTAGGGATTTTGGTTTCTTTTCATTTCATGTGGTAGGATGGAATCTATATGGAGAACAGTTTTGGGTACATAGGCTTGGAAAGGCTCACCAGTGATAGATACTTGTTTCCATCTCATTATTGTTTTGAGATGGGCTAGTATATTTATCCCCATAAATGAAAGTAGATATTTTATTTCTTAGTAATATAATATTGAATTATCTTAGATCTCAGATATTTTCATATGAAGGGAGTGCATTCAATAGTGGGGTGGTTCCATAATGGTATAGTTATTGGGTATTCTCATGGTGGGGATTCCATTTTTTCCCATTTTAGAAAAAAAGTGTCCAAGTTGGTGAGCATGTAGTGAGACATATTTTTCTTGGATTAAACTTAGATATATTTTAATTTTTCAAAGTTTCCAGACCTTTACATCGGTGAAATAGTAAATATAACCTTGTAGATGACCATAGAAATATTATTTTATAATGTTGTTGATTATATGGTATGGTGTTTACCACCATTCTGAGCCAAAAAATAATTTTAGGCATAATGAGGATTTTATTAAATTATATTGAGAATACAAATATCATTTTGAGCCTGTATGTGTGTATTTATGATGAAATTCTTATTCAATGGAGTGTCATATTGGAAAACCGTGGCCACAATTTTATATAAAACTTGGGGTTTACTTGAAAAGTAGTGTTAGTTTCATTCACACTTGGACCCATGGGTGTTTTTCAATGAGGATGAAAATGAATTAATTGATTTAATTTGTTAATTGATTAAATTTATTAATAAGGGAAAACCCTAGTTCATATCTATTTAAACCCTATTATGAAACCTCTATAGGGTTAGCTTCTTTTTTTACCTGACATAGACCTATGTAGAGGAGGATGAGACTATGATCATGGTGGAAATGATAATATATTGGAGTAATGGACCTATATTTTTAGTAACATTGATTAACAGAACCATTATTTTACAATGATTCAAAGAAACATTCATCATGTTAGGAGATAAGTCTTCTCGATATTTATTTTTCTCTTTTCTTATTGGAAATTCCATTAAAATTATCAATAATAATTGGATGCTCATCCTTCATGGATTAATATTTTTTAATTTTTTTAAGAAATTAATTCTTCCATCATTCAAGAATTCCATATTTTATCTTTGAATACAATCCTTATTCATTATGCTGTACTCAATAAATCAACATTTTATTGATTATAATAAAATTTCATTATTTCAATTTGTTTATTTTTGGATATTTTATTTTAGTTGTGAAGCGATGAACATATGTAGGACTACAATCTATATATATTTACCTCTCTCTTAACTATCCCCTTACCTCTTTACTCCTCCTTAAGTTTTCATATAGAGACCATTGATCCCAAGGTTTTCCAGAAGTGGTTACAAAGAAGATATAGTCGATTAGTAAAATGGTATTGTGCAAGGAATGATAGATGTGTGGGAGTGGTATCCCAAATGGTGGTAATCAAAATGATATGGTCATGTGAATAATAATATAAGTGGTGGTCAGTGTGAGAATGAAGGGGGCATTGGATGTTAGGGAGGTGAGCATTTGGCCTGTATGAGTGGATGGATGATGCAGAAGGTGCGTAGTGTGACCATGAGGCCATATGAGAAATGAGGTTTTCCAGTGGTTTGTATATGTGAAGAAGAAGAAGAAAATATATAAATTAAAATAAAGAAAAAACTAATGATTTTTAGGCTTGATTAGAGAGGGGAAAGGGAGTGCGCATGACCCCATGATCCATATATATATATATGAATTATTATTTACCTATTATCATTATTATTATTAACACTTGTTTCTATTGTAATTTTATAGTAATATTTAATATTAATGATTTTCTAGTGGCATCGTGACCCATACATTGTGATGGATGATTCAAGAACATATTTTAAATCAAAATTCCAACTCATGGTACAAACCCCAGGTCCAGTATTATAGTTCCTAACATCCTTGATATGAAGAAATGCATGCTTTTTATCCAATCTGAATTCTTAATAAATAACTAGATTGTCCTGACTATTTTTTTCATGTAGATCATAATGACATGGTCCGTTAGGCTTTATAAAGCCCTTTCCAAGAAAATTTAGTAGTTTTTGCATATACCCCCATAATAATGATAGATTAATTCATGTGTGATCTTTAGAGTGATATTGGTGTTGTTACTACCTTTTATTTATGATTATTTTAAGGTTTGATTCCTCCACTTCCTTTAAAATGATAGGTTTGGTACTCCTCAAAATACACTTTGGAATGGTTCCTCTATCCAGGGAGTTAGTACTACCCCATCTAAGAGCTCAGGTGGGGAGTGGGTCCTCCCCCAGGGTAGGTACTCTCTCAACCATTGCATTCCCACCAATGTAATGTGGGTCCCCGACCAATATTATTGATAAGTTACATAGGTTTCTTGGCATTTATAGTTTGGAATAGTATTAATGGGTTGGATTGTTTATAATTCCTTTGACTAGTGAGAATGCTCCAACAATGAGCAGGCTACCCTCTATGGTTTCTAGTGGTGATGTAGTAGTTGTAAGGGCCCAATATAGGCCTCTTAAAGACTTTGGAACCCACTATAAGCTATTATTTTACTTAAAAATGTGATGTATGCATGTATGCACACTTATGAATTTGTGAAAAGTTTTTCTATTCATTGTATTCATAGTTTTTCACGAGATTGTTACCCCTTATGGGTTAGTTATATGATGTTTGGGATTCTGATTTGTTTCTTTGAGACTTATAGAGTTTGGAAATATCTATATTATTCTTCCTTTACCTTAATTTAGTTACTCATTTATATTGTAATTTTTGACCTAACTTGGTGTTTTGTTTTTACTCTTTGTCATCCTCAAGGACACCTCTCATACCATGAGTGGGGAAAACTGGTTTCTTTGTATTCCCTTTTTTGTTTTTATGGTGTGTTACTAGGTATGTTTATACTCACCCCTATATAGTCCTCATGCTGACATGCATTGTGTTCATCTCGACAACACATAGATTTATAGAAGGGATGGGTAAACATGGAGCTATCAAGGATTGTTGAGATCTCATTACAAGTGATGTTTGGTGATGAATTGTGCAACATGGTGATTTGTGATAGTGATGGTGACCACCATTGTTAGTGTGTGACCTAGAATTACCTATATCATAGAATAGATTCTTAGTACTTTGTGTTCAAGATAATTTTTGGGTATACTATTCCTTTGATGTTTACCTTGTGGTAAGTATTTGTTCTTAAAGTCTTATGCATGAATTGTGTACAGTTTGGGTGATTATTTATATATATTATAAGTGATTTGGTTATATTTTATATTGGAGAGGTTATCTCTGAAGGGTGTTATATGATAAAACCACCTATATTCTAAGATATTCATACTTGCTGCTAGCCACAAGTCCTTTTCCAATTATAGGCTGGATTTGGGTGGCACTCTAGGCCTATTGCTAGCCTAAGAGGGGTCCTACTGAGTTGGGTCATGTCATCTAAGCTCAAGAAAACCTATAATACTCATATTTTCCTATTGTTTAAAATAATAATAATTAACTATATATAGGCCTGTTGGGGGGAGATATATAAAATTGTCAGATTCATGGGGATACCCAAATAAATTTTACAATAAACTTATCATCCTTGTAATATTGGTGTTATAGTTAGTAGTGGAATACAATTATAGTGAGAGCATATCAAATGCCCAATGATGCACATACTAGGTTCCCATATAAGTACATTAGGTTCCTAGGTGCCATAAAAATTTCAAATAGTTACAATTTCAGTATTAAACACATTTCATTTAAAGGGGGTATTCAATAAACATGTAGTGGTAAACACTCAATTTTTAATGGTAAACATGCATTTGGAGCCCCATGAACTGTCCACATCAAAAAAGGGAAATTAAAATCAATTATATCACACATATTAGACCTAAAAGATTTTATAACATACTTTATACAATTTTAAACACTATTTTACATTCAATAATGTACTTAGGGTTTATATAACAAAATTATATCATGAAACTACCTATTTTAAACAATAAAAACTGATGAAACCACTTGACAGTGATGATAACACACTAAAATAGATTAATGAACAAACATAATAGATTCACATAATTAGAGTAGTACATAACATACCATGGGCCCCTATGTCCAAAGGGAAATAAAATCAAGGAATATAGGAGAATAAAACCAAGGAGGAAGTGAGGAGTCTCTTACTTGATGACTCATTGTAAAAAAATACACAAAGACCCAAAGGAGAAGGGAAGAAAGGGAGTAGAAAACCAGAACTAGATAACTGAAGTGAGGCTTCCCCTCTATATCATGATTTATAAGAATATAAAAATCCCCTTTTTGAGAATTAATTTAGAAAATTAATTGTTATTTTTAATAAAATAGGTAGAATAAGTCACAATGTGACCTCTCATATTATGGCTTGACCCTTCCCTAAATAACATGATGAACCTGTGTGGAAAATACCAATGGTGAAAACGTCACTCGAGGAAAATCCCTAGCTTGGAGTGATGCAAACTATCATGGTGTGTGTAGTGCCCCAACCCTAGTTACCTAGAGTCAGTGAATTATTACATAACATTGGCATGATCACAATAGATCAAGTTTTGAAAGACTGATTAGTTTAGTTGCCTTGGAAGTATTAGATACATACATATGTTTTAGATTAAATTATGAAATGGAAATACAACAACTTTGTTTCCCCTTTGAAAACACTCATATCCCTTCTCCTATTCATGCAGGTTAATCATAATATACTTCTTCGCCTCCTAGGAAAAATAAAACATAGAAAGGGGTGATCATATATGCTCAGTAAGGATAACAATATAGCGGAAATTATCATAAATAAGCATAAACATTTAAGGCAATGTATAAGACTAAAACATAAGACTTTTAAACATAAAATTCATCATAATATGGAAAAGATAAATCATATAATTCCACTTACTTATTCACAAGGATATTCTACTAGTCTAATAATCACATGTAATATCAATAGCCAATTTCATAATGATGGAATGCATAACTCCAGACATCATAACCACATAGTCAAGGCATCGTGCCAAGACTATAAAAAAGATCTTGTCAAGGCCTTATTCCAAGACACTAGTTTGTGTCATGAGACCTACCGATGCATCGAGGTGCTATAGTGGTGTCCACCCGTCACTTACTAAGTCCAATTCATTCCTCATATGAAAAAGATGAAACATAACATACACATTCATATTAAAACTATCATAGGAAATGTTAATACTTTAACTATAAACCATGAATGGTATAAAAATAACACATCCACAGTCAAACATATCACAAAACCTTCAGTATAATATGGAAGATTATATCATGATAAATAAACTTCAAACAAGTGTAAAATCCATCCAAGGATGTTGATATAGATGAAATCAAAACCATTTGAGAGAAATTTATCTTTCTATTTTGAAATCATTTAAAATTCACATTATTATAAATGAAAAAATTTATTTTGAAAATATTTTTATAATATTGTAAGGGAAACTTTGAAGGTGTTAAAATGGAAGAAAATATCCACACCCACCGTATAAGTTAAAAAAACATTCTTACCTTAATTCACCGAAAAGGTCATAAAGTACCTTGTTTGGAAAGAGATAGAAAGATTCCTTTCAAACCAATTTATAAAAAGTCAAATGAGGGTATAAATAATTTTAACCCATAGTCAAGTAAATAGTAAAAATGTTTGGAAATACATTTTTAAGAAACACTGATGTGGATGATAAAGAGGTCCCAGTAGATACTTACATATAAACAACCTCAGATAATGAAGAGATTGTAGAATTAACCCTTACCTTGTACTTTTACTTGGTCGAGGGTATGTTAAACTCTTGTATAATAGTTAAATAATTTTTTTTAAATTATACAAGAACCAAATACATAAATATTATATCATATATTATCTTCAAATATTTCTTTGTTAATAATATTTCAGTAGTATCATTATTTCAGGTGTTAATTGATTCGTTTTACTTTATATGTTTTCTTACGTAAGTCATGTTTGTTATGGATAGGATGTCTTTGATTCATATACAGAATTATATTAATTTCTTAAATATTATTTTTTAATGATAAAATGAAATTTATTCTTGAATGGTTACGATGGGGAATGAATCTTATCGCGTTCGTGGAGATGGTAATCCGTACGTACACACGAGCGACAATATCATTCTACTGATGGTGAAATCGTATGTAATTGGATGGTATATAATATATAATAAATCATTAACATAATATATTTATTATCTACATCAATTATACTCATTATTATACCCATCCAAATAATGAAGTGTTGAATAACAAACTACACCATGACGTGGAGACAGTAAGCCATACGTACACACGTATGGTGACTTTTTCATTAATAGGATGGATAGAATAATGAATATGGTTGTACCATATATATAATAACATCACAGTATATATAAGGTACTATATTTATTATTTTGTTATGGAAAAAACAAATAAAGAGGAAGTGGAAGAAGAAAATAACTCTGAAAGAGGTGATGAAGTAATTATCTCTTCTTCAGGTTATTCCTTTTGATTTGATTAAAAGGGATCCTTAGGTTGGATTATGATAAAATTAAGGCCTCTAGGTTTATGGGAGGGTAGTTTGAAGAATATTTGAGCAGGTTTTGGCTGATCCAAATGGATTTACAGGTGTGAAATTAAGAGAAGGGTAAGTTCCCTTTTATAAGAGAGGTGAGGGACACTTTAGGAAAAGCTTAGAATATTATTTTATTATAAAATCATTTTCGGTCTCAAATGGCTCAAAAAGGATTTATTTCTATGATAAGGTGGATATGGGTTGAAAAACCTTCAACCAATAGGTTTTATACAATTTTAGGTCACCATATTAACCTTATCTTTTAGATTTAACACTTCGTTAAATATTTTTACTTTTACAATGTTTTCTCATATTTTTATATTTTTGGTTAATAAACTTACTATAAAATCCAAGAGAAACTGTAGCGGTTCATTAATGACATATCTAACATTATATAATTCCTTTGGCGGAACCTTATATTTTTAGGAATATTATATCATTTAATAATATAGTGTTTGTTTTAAAAACTCATTTATGTCAATTTTGAAACAATTTAGTATTTGGTTTTTGTGAAAGCCAAATTAACTTGATTACTTCGAATAAAATACATTAAATCAACCATAAAATTTCATATTAACCTATAAAATTCATGTAATGCATCAAAAGTCACAATTTAAATTTATTTTGATATTTATAATATCAATTATTTTAATCTTTCATTAATAAGTTAATTACTACATCATCATTGTGTCATAAATAAATTTAATTATTTAATGTCTAAAAATTAAAAATAAAATACCATGATGTAGTAAATCTTTTTATCTTTCTAATTCATAATTATAGTCTAATTTATCTTATGTATAACACTATATTAAAGTTTTTTTTGTTATTAAGAATTTAATTTAACACTTTTAACTCTTCTTTAAATAAAATAATAATAAATGTCCTAATCTAATTCAAGTAGATAAAAAAGGATCATATTTATGGGGCCAATTTGTGTATGAAGATTTTATTTGTTGTCAACAGTTGTCTATACTGGTCAAAATGAAGAAGAAGATGAATAAGGACTCTAAAGTTATTGGAGATCAGCTGAAGTGAGTATTCTTGGAGAATTGTTATGCAATCATAGCATTAGATGTCATGCTTGGTAAATTTTCCATGAAGAAATTCAGACAATTGTTGAACTTATCCAAAGTTCAAAAAACTTGTGTCAAAGGTGACACATTGGTTACAACAATGAAGAATAGAGAAGTATCATCCATTTGAGGATGATTGGAGAAGAATGGTGAAGTATCATCTATCTGAAGATAATTGAAGAAGAATACGGATCAACGGTAGAGAATTATGGGTGAAGAATAAGATAGAGTGTAGATTTGCTTGTAATTCTATGGTGTTCATGCATTACACATTTCCTTGAAATTAGACGAATATGGCATTGTTCTTAAAGTTCAAAATACATGTATCAAATGTGATACATTTTCTACAACATTGAAGGTGTTTGAATAAGCATAAAGCCTCCACTTTTGGATGAAGAGAGATGATTGGAGTTCTTTGGAATTAACACTTCAAAAGGAATTTAGGATTTGAAGAGAGGTTGAAGAAGTACTTTGTAATTCTTATTCCAAAGAGAATGAAAAAAACCGACGATGATTTGCTGATATTTATTTCACAAATATCATAAGTTAGAAGAACTTGTGATGAAAGCATTATGAAGTAAAGGGGGAGAAATGATGATTCCAGTCATATACAATTTTGATTATAAGGAATGATGCTATTGGAAGATACAAAAGTTTTAGTACTTCCCATTTTCAATGTAACAATGATAAAAATGTTTGATCAAAGGATACATATCACGATAATGTATTTCGTGATGAAAACGGACGAATGGTTATGGGATGTAGTCAAGAGATCAATTAAAAAAGAACAGACAATTATGAGTTGGCATAAAAGAACGTTTTAAGGTGGCACTATTTTCCAGTGTTTGCTAAATTTTTGGGCCTGAAAATCGAGAGATGAAGAAATGTGTTTTTGGAAAATGATGTGGCGCACAGGTTTGAAGATTTCTTGGTATGTTGTGCGCAAGTGGAGTTCCATAATCTGAACATCAAAATCTAGAAAAGGAGAGGCTTGTGCAAAATATTGGGTTTTGCGTGCAAGATTGGTTTTGTGCACAATATTGAAGGGAGTTTGGAATCTTGTGCACAAGGCATGATTCAAGGTCCAAACAATGAAAAATAGAAAAGTAACAAGCTGCGCGAAAGATTCCAAAAGTACATGAAATATGAGGTTGGCTCGAAAGAGACTTACACGTCCAATGCGACGTCAAATGGGTTTTTTCATGATGTGTCTGGATCTTGTGCGACACATTGGGGTTTTTGCCCGCAGGGGTCGAAGAGGTCTATAAATAAGAGGTGACACACTCACATAAATTAGGCTCAACACATAGATAAATACCGAGCTATGAGGTGTGAAAAAATATTAAGAAAAGGTGAGTGCATGAAATAAATAGGGTTTCATGCAAGAAAGAGAAGTTACGTGCAAGAAGAGAGTTTCACGCAAGATAGAAGTTGCACACAAGAGGTCTTCCACGACAAAAGTTGAATGTTGCGTGCAAGTTTCCCAAAAGGGGGTGCATGAAATATTGGGGTCCCTTAGGTCTTCAACAGGTTCATAAAACCCTCAAAGTGAATTTTTGAATAAGGAAGTACCGCAAACCATTCAGTAACATGAAGAAAAATAGAACCACACTCACATGACGGGTGTTTAACACTCTCGTTGTAATTTGTGATGTGAAGAAGAAATAGATGTGCAACTGAATTCAAATCTTCACAAAGAAAGAAGTTAGTATATTGATACACTTCTATGTTGTTATTGATAATTGAAGAAAGAGATTAAGGCACTACAGTACTATTCCTTATTATAGTGTGTCAAAGAGAAAGAAGAGAAGTAGAAGAAGAATATAGTATGACAAACTGAAGGCTGACAATTATTCAGGGTATTTCGATTCAGATGATGCCAAGTGAACCGATCTTCACTTCCTAAATATTTAAATTAGTGTATGTGATTCTATCCAAGAATAGAGAAGATGTTTTAGTGAAGTTGTTTTTTGCATTAAGAAGAAGAAAGAAGAAGTCTAGTGTAGTTGGTGTTGCACTAGAAATGAAGAGAAAGAAAGAAGGAAGAATTGCTTGCCTACTGCTTTACAAGTAATTAAGTGAAGAGCACTAAAGAAGACCAAGAGAAGAACATACCTTTTGAAAAAAGAAGAAGACTGTCTCCATAGGTAGTATAAATAACAACCTAGAGGCTGCAAGTTGGCTAGGCTATCACCAGTCCAGGGAAGTGGATTTTCCCCCACACTCTTCTAAAGTGTAGGGAATCACACTGGCTAGAGGATTGATTTCTTAGACACTCCACTGTAATATCATATCACATCATAGTTTAGAATCCATGCACTGGTCATATCCATGCATGGCAAGGACGTAGCTACTCTTATTTAGTGGTGAACCTTGTAAAAATATTGTGTGCATATTTTTACTGCGTTCTATTATTGCATGCGATAGGGAAAAGAGAATAATAGAATCAAGATCCTAAGAGGTCAAGAGGTAAAAGGACAAAAGTTTGAATTGGTTTAAAAATCCCCCAACACTGATTCACCCCCTCTTAGTGTTAGGTATATCCCAAACTAGTTCTCTCCCATATTTTATTACTAAGGTTTATTTTGGTCAAAATACACTTATCCAATAGAATTAGGACACGTGTTAGGGTAATTATAATATCATTTGTACCTTTAAATACCCTATTTACTTTTAACCATGGAAAATATAATTCAAAAGCTACTATTCCCCAAAAATTATTTTCATCCTATTGAACCACATCTTACTTACTGATGTCAACCGTGTCTCTCTGATTTTTGAAATTCAATACACTGAAGCGGTAAAATTACGTTTTATGTAAATTTGCAAATGTTCCTAGAAGGTGGGTAAAAGACGTTAAAAAATTAAATAAAATTTTATACATCTAATCTTATTATAAAACGACTCTAATGAATTATATTAAACTTATATAGGTATTATGTATCTATTTTGACCTAAAATAAATTTAAATAAAATAAATATAAATAAAATAAATAATTATTTAAATAAAAAGTAGGTTTTAAACAATAACACAGTGTTTTTCACTATTCATCAAAAATTGAATGTTTTTAGAAACATACCAAAAATTCACCCTAAACTAATTTTGATATTATAAATCCTAAAATTAAGTCCATTTTAAAAAATAAAATTTATAAAATTTCAAAAAGTTGGTATTACTATTCATAATGGCTAGTTTGATTGGTTGTGGTGTGATAGAACTCGAAGTTGCGTAGGGTGAAAGCTATTGAATTATGCAAAGAGAAAGGTACCATGGAAGCTTGAGGTGTCACATTCTTCCCTCCTTTCAAAAATTTTTTCCTCGAAATTTCTAGAATACCACTGCATACTAATATTTGGGTGGTTCTTTATCATAAGTTCCTCAGGTTCCCACGTTGCCTCTTCCATCTTAGGTTTTCTCCATAGAACTTTTACCAGATGAGTCATTCGATTTCACAACACTTGTTCTCAGATATCAAGAATCTTGACAGGCTCTTCACAATAAGATAGATCATGTTCTAATTCTATTTCTTTATAGGTGATTACATGCGTTGGGTCGGGTATTTATTTTCTCAACAGTGATACGTGGAAGAGATCATGAACTTTGGAGAGACTTGGCGACATTTCCCAACAATAAGCTAAAACTCCAATTAATTCTAGAATTTTGAAAGGTTCGATGTACCTGGGACTTAATTTACACTTCTTACCGAAACATACAACACCCTTACAAGGAGATACCTTCAAGAAAACTTGATCTCCTACATGAAATTCCAAATCCTTCCTTCGGTTATCAATGAAGCTCTTTTTTCCTACTTTGAGTTGCTTTATTTTGGGTTTGGATAATATTCACCTTTTCCATTGTTTCCTCAAAACGTTATGGGCTTATGAGTTCTCTTTCACCAACATCATCCCAAAAAGTTGGTGTGTGACATCTATTTCTATATAACTCTTCATATGCTGCCATTTGAATACTTGAATGGAAGCTATTATTATAGTAAAATTATACCAGAGGTAAATACTGATCCCACATACCTTTAAAGTCAAGTGAGCAAAATCTCAACATGTCTTCTAAGGTTTGAATAATCCATTCTGATTGTCCACCAGTTTGAGGGTGGTAGGCAGTGCTCAAAAAAAGTTCAATATCCATGGCCTTCTGAAGAATTTTCCATAATCTTGATGTAAAATCGGTATCACAATTAGAAAAAATCAATAGGGGTAATTCATTACGTCTTACAAATTCATTAATATATAGTCTTCCTAAACGTTCAAGTGGTAAATCTTCTCTTATATCATGAAAATGTGCTGACTTGGTAAGATGATCAACAATGACCCATATTGCATCATTCCCTCTAAGAGTCTTTGGTAGTCCCATTAAAAAGTCCATCGTAATATCATCCCATTTCCACTTAGGTATGGGAAGTGGTGTCATGAATCCTCCAGGATATTGTCCTCCAGCCTTAACCTATTGAAAAACCATACATCTTGACACATAATCAGAAATATCCCTCTTCATGTTTTCCCACCAAAAACGTTACTTCAAATATCTATACATCTTAGTACTACCAGGGTGTATAGAGAAATTGGAGCTATGAGCAGCATCCAACAATTCCCCTTTTAGATCAGGTATATCAGGAACAAAAAGCCTCCTCCCAAATTTCAAAATTATATCTTTACATATGAAGTCAATCAATATCCCATCATTCACAACTTTAATTTTATTTTGAAACTCCTCATCATCAGTTTGATAAATTTTTATCCTTTCTAGTAAATATAGTCTGACAACCATTTGAAATAGTATTGATGTTTCACCTTCCATGGTTATTTCCATATCCATATTTACTATATCCATGAACATAGGATCCCTTTAAAATATCATCTTGTTCAAAAATCCATGATCCTTTCTTCTCAAATCATCATCCACCTTATTTGACTTCCTCGGGTGGCAGTGTATTGTGCAATAATAATCCCTGAGTCATTAAAGCCATCATCTTTTCCTCATATTGAGTTATTTTTGTGAGAAAATATACTTCAAACTATTTGGATCGGTATATATCTCACATTTTTTACCATAGAGACAGTGTATCCATATCTTAAAATCAAAGATTATAGCTTCTAACACAAGATCATGAGTGGGATAGATTATTTCATGAATTTTTAGCTGTCGTGATGCATAGGCAATAACTATATCATTCTGCATAAAGACACCACCCAACCCTTTCCTTAAAGCATCACTATAAATAAAAAACCCATTATTCCCTGATGGTAGAGTCAATATAGAAGCATTGACTAATATTTTTTTCAATTATTCAAAACATTCTTCACACTCTGTTGTCCAAAAAAATTTAACCTCTCTATGTGTGATATTGGTTAATAGGTTAGCCAATCAGGAAAAATTCTAGAAAAGCGTCGATAATAACCTGTTAATCCAATAAAACTACATACCTCAGTTATAATCATAATTTATGACTATTTGTGAATTTCCTTTATATTTGAAGGATCAACAAAGATTAAATCCTTAGAGACAATATGGCCAAGAAAATAAATCTCCAAAAGCCAAGATTCACACTTGCTAAACTTCCCATATAATTCATTTCATTGAAGAGTTTTTAGAATAGTGCACAAGTGATTTTCCTAATCTTCATAGTTTTTGGAGTATACCAAGATATCATCCATAAATACCACTACAAAGTCATCAAGATATTCCTTGATAACTCTATTCATTATATCCAAGAAGATAGAGGGTCCATTAGTCAGTCCAAAAGACATTACTGTAATCTCGTAATGCCCATACCTAATACAGAATATAGTATTTGGAATGTCTTCCTTCTTCACACACAAATTATGATATTCAGATCGAAGTTCAATCTTTGAAAAATATTTAGCTCCTTGAAGTTGATCAAATAAATCATTAATGCGAGATAGGGGATACTTGTTCTTTATTGTTATAGAATTGGTCTCCCTTTCTTCTTAACAAAAAGAACAGGGGATCCCAATGGAGACGAACTAGGGAGAATAAATCCCTTATTACTCAATTCCTCTAGTTTTTTCTTTATTTCCACTAATTCCATAGTGTCCATTCTACAAGGGGTCTTCAATATGGGCCTTGAACCAGGAATTAAATCAATGGAAAACTCAATTTTTCATTCTGTCGGATGTCCAGGTAAATCCTCTAGAGACACATCAACATATTATTACACAATAGGTACATCCTCCATTTGAACATTATTTTCCTCAGCCATAGTTATTTCACTCCCTTCCTCCCCAATAATTAAATTTAGTAGAGCTACTGGGGGTGGATCTAGATAAGAATCAGATGGTGACATTTCTTCTCTAAAGATAAGTCACTCTTTATCATCATTGAAAATTTTAACCTTCTTATTCTTACAATAAATTTTCACATCATAGTTAGAAATCCAATCCATACCAAGGATTATATCAAATTCAATCATGGGTATGATGATGAGATCAGTAGATAATTACTTTTATATTCCCTACTAGGAACTAATTCACAAAACTTTATTGCAATGATACTCCCCTTAAGAGTTTTGGCTGACAACTCCCTTGTTAAATAAAATTGGAAATATCTAATTTTCCTAGAAAAATAGGAAGATATGAAACAATGCGATGATCCAGAATCAAATAAAGCATTGGATAAATTTGAGGAAACCATTAAATTACCTTCCACTATGTCATTCAGAGCTTCAACCTTAGCAGTAGCGATCACATAAGCTTGGCCTTGCTACCTTGGCCTTTTCTAAGGTAATTTTATTGGGATCTTAGGACATTCATTTTCATAATGCCCCATTTCTATAAAATTTTTACATTCAACATTGATAGTATCTTTCTTTTCCTTGCAATCATGATCTTGGTGGACCTTTTCACCACACTTTTAATAGACTCCCATTCCTTTCAAGAAAGTATCGGGGTGTTTCATCCCACATTTACTGCAGGATGAAAATTCAACTTCTCCCTTCTTCCCCTTATTTCCATTTCCAGAGTTTTCAACAGATCACTTCTTCTCTAGCTTTTCTTTAAAGATGTAAGACTTAGAGAATTCATTTTCTATCTTGATAGAACATGAGACAATATCTTCGTACGATGAGAAGGATTGTGAGAAAATTTTTTGATGGAGAAATGGTTTTAACCCATCAAAGAATTGATCAATATTACTCCTTGGGTAATGTATATAATCTTCTACATGCCTTGAAAAACTTCTAAAGTTATCCTCATACTTTGCGACATTCTCATCCTCCTTTTTCCTTAGACTTAGAAATTGTCTTTCTATATCTGCTCGATGGTTATGAGGAAAGTGTTTTTCTAATAAAATATCTTTACACTCCCTAAATTACATATTTTATACTTATTCATACTACTTTGTGTTTTTAAGTAATGACCACCATTAATATTCATATTCTATGAGGTGATAAACTTCCATAGAAACTTTTTCCCTTTCGCTACTCTCTAAAGCATGAAATATTTTCTCTAAAGAACTATTCCATTTCTCAAATACAAATGGATTTGTAGTCCCATTGAATGTTGGTGGTTGTTTCCTCATGATTCAGTCTAACAATGATCCTCCACATTATGGATCAGGGTTCCCCATATGGGTAAGGTTGTTATTAATTACCCGAGTGAGTTGTCCCAGTTTGGTTATAAGTTGTTCAGCACCGATTGCATCACCAACTCCACTATAATTATCTTGTGTAGGAGGGAAATCCCTACATGGATTACGTGTATTGATAAAGTTTCCATTCCTTCCACTAGGTTCCATTTCTAAACAAAAGCATATACTAGATTAGTTTATGAATCACAATACATAATTACAATCTAAAAACATACCTCACATAAATTGAATAGTTTATGCATATAATCCTTAATCATAATTTTTTTCTTTGAGGAGGTATTTTCTCATAAATCCTTCATAATGGTTTGTAAGTAAAATGTGAAATATCCTAAGCATATCCCCTGGGTGTGTCGTAACCAAGAGTGAAGCAAGGCCCTTTGTCATGTACCAAGATACCCCGAGTCAAACCCAAAACTCCATGTTGGACTTTTCACTCCTAGGTACATATGTACCAGATCCTCTTCTACCTTCTCGTATCTAGACATGGATGCATTTCTTTGAAAATTCACAAAATCTCTACATTACCAAAATTCTAGGAAGTTATTCTATACTAATTCTCAAGGTCTATCTTAGGGTAATGTTCTCTAATCAAAGTTTTTCTAAATCTAGTTTCCAAGGATTGTACTAAACCTCCTATAATACCAACTGTAATGCCACGACCCTAGTTACCCCGAGTCGGTGCATTATTACATAACGTTATAATGATCACAAGAGATCAAGTATCAAAAGACCGATTAGTTTAGCATCCATGGAAGTACTAGATACATACATAAGTTTTAGATTACATTATGAAATGGAAAAACAAAAACATTGTGTCACCTTTGAACACACTCATATCCCTTTAACCTATTCATCAAGGTTAATCATAATATACTTATTCACATCCTAGGAAAAATAAAACATAGAAAGGGGTGATCTCAGATGCTCAATAAGGATAACAATATAGTATAAACTATCATAAATAAGCACAAAAATTTAAAAAAATGTATAAGATTAAAACACAAGGATTTTAAACATAAAATTCAGCATAATATGGAAAAGATAAATTGAATAATTTCATTTACTTATTCACATGGATGTTCTACTAGTCAAATAATCACATGTAATATCAATAGCCAATTTCATATTGATGGAATTCATAATGTAGAACATCATAACCACATAGTCAAGGCCTCATGCCAAGACTACAAATAAGACTTTGTCAAGGACTTATTCCAAGAAACTACTTTGTCTCATGGTACCTACTGATGCATCGAGGAGCTATAGTGGGCCCCACCTATCACTTACAAATTCCAATGCATTCCTCATATTAAAAGGTTGAAACATAACATAAACATTCGTATTAAAACTAGCATATAAAATGTTAATAATTTAACCATAAAACATGAATGGTATAAAAATAACACATCCACATTCAAACATATCACAAAACCATCAATATAATATGGAATATTTTATCTTAATAAATCAACTTGAAACAATTTTAAAATCCATCAAAGGATGTGGACATATGTAAAATCAAAACCATTTGAGATAAATTTCTATTTATACTTTGAAATCATTTAAAAGTAACATAATTATAAAATAAAACATTTATTTTTAAAATATTCTTATAATATTATAAGGGAAACTTTGAAGGTGTTAGAACGGAAGAAAATAGCTACACCCTCCGTATAAGTTAAAAAAACATTCTGACCTTAATTCGTCGAAAAGGTCATAAAGTACCTTGTTTGGAAAGCATTAGAAACATTCCTTTCAAAAAATTTAATAAAAATTAAAAAGAGGGTATCAATGAATTTAAACCGTAGTCTAGTAAATATTAATAATTTTTTGAAAAACATTTTTAAGAAACATGGATTTGGATGATAAAGTGGTCCTAGTAGATACTTATGTACAAACAACCTCGAATAATAAAGAGATTGTAGAAAAAAACGCTTACCTTGTACTTTTCCTTTGACAAGGGTACGTTAACCTCCTAATTAATATTTAAATAATTGTTATTAAATTATAAAATAACCACATAGATAAATATGATATCATATATGATCTTCTAATATTGCTTTGTTGATAATATTTCAGTAGTATCATTGTTTTGGGTGTTAACTGATTTGTTTTCCATTATATGTTTTGTTACGTAAGTATTTTTTGTTATGGGTAGGATGTATTTGATTCATATATAAAATGATATTAAATTCTTAAACATTATTTTTTAATCATAAAATAAAATTTATTCTTGAATGGTTATGATGGGGAATGAATCTCATCGCGTTTATGGAGACGGTAATCTTTACGTAAAGACAAGAAACAATATCATTCTATTAATGGTGAAATAATATATAATTGGATGGTATATAATATATACTAAATCATTAACATATTATAGTAATTATTTACATCAACTATTCTCATTATTATACCCATCCAAATAATGAAGTGTGGAATAACAAACTACACCACAATGTGGAGACAGTAAGCTGTAAGTATGCACGTATGGTGACTTTTCCATTCATAGGATAGATAGAATAATGAATATGGTTGTACCATATTTATAATAAAATAAACGCATGTATAAGTTACTGGAGTTATTATTTTGGCATGGAAACAATAAATAAAGATGAAGTGGAAGAAGAAATGAACTCTGAAAGAGGTGATGAAGTAATTACCTCTTCTTCGAGTTCTTCCTTTTGATTTGATCAAAAGGGATCCTTAGGTTGGCTTCTAATCAAAGTAAGGCCTCTAGGTTGAAGTTATGGTAGCTGGGATGATATTTTAGTAGGGTTTGTCTAAGAAAAATGGCTTTGGAGGTGTGAAATTTAGAGAAGGGGAAGTGCCCTTTTATAAGAGAGGTGAGGGGGACTTTTGGAAAAACATAAAATATTATTTTATTATAAAATAATTTTCATTTTATAATGGGTAATAATAGATTTATTTTGATTATAAGGTAGGTATGGGTCGAAAACCTCTCAACCAACAGGTTTTAGACAAGGTTAGGCCACCATATTGACCCTATCTTTTATATTTAAATCTTAGATAAATAGTTTGACTTTTACAATGTATTCTTGTATTTTTATATTACATGGTTAATAAACTTAGTATAAAATTCCAATAGAACCTCAAAAGGTTCATTAATGACATATATATAATTATATAAGTTATTTTTCTAAACTGTAGATTTTTAGGAATATTATATCATTTAATAATATAGTATTTGTTTTAAAAACTCATTTATGTCAATTTTGACACTATTTTTTATTTGGTTTATGTGAAAGTCAAAAACACTTTATTACTTAGAATAAAATACATTAAATAAACTATAACATGTCATATTAACCTAGAAAATTCATGGAATTCATCAAAAGGCTCAATTTACATTTATTTTGATATTTATAATATCAATTATTTTAATCGTTCATTAATATGGTAATTACTGCATCATCATTGTGTCCTAAATAAATTTAATTATTTAATGTCTAAAAATTATAAATAAAATACCATGATTTAGGAATTTTTTTTATATTTCTAATAAATATTTATAACCAAATTTATCTTATGTACAACCCTATATTAAAAATGGTTTAGTTATTAAACATTGAATTTAACACTTTAAACTCTTCTTTAAATAAAATAATAATAAATGTCCTAATAAAATCCAAGTGGATCAAAAAGGATCATATTTTATTTATAAGGTTAACTTTGGTCGAAACAAACTTATCCAATATAATTAGGACATGTGTTAGGGTAATTATAATATCATTTTTACCTTTAATTACCAAATTTACTTTTAACCGTGGTAAATAAATATCAGAATTTACTATTCACCAAAAAATATTTTTGTCCTATTGAAGCACATTTTACTTACTGATGTCAAAAAAGTCTCTCAAATTTTTGAAATTCAATTCATAGAAGTGATAAAATTACGTTTTAAGCAAATTTGCAAATGTGCCTAGAAGGTGGGTAAAAGACATTTAAAAATTCAATAAAATTTTCTACATATAATCTTATTATAAAATGACTCCAGTTAATTTCATTGAACTTATATAGGTATTATGTATGTATTTTTACCTAAAATAAATTTAAATAAAATAAATAATTATTTGAATAAAAAAGTAGGTTTAAACAATAACACAATGTTTTTCACTATTCGTCAAAAATTTAATCTTTTCAAAAACATACCAAAAAATCACCCTAAGCTAATTTTGATATTACAAATCTAAAAATGAAGTCCGTTTTGAAAAATAAAATTCATAAAATTTCAACAAGTGGGTATTAATATACATAACAGTTAGTTTGATTGGACAAAGTGTGCTAGAACTCGAAGTTGCGTACAACGCAAGCTATTGCATTATCCGCATATAAATGCACCATAGAAGATTGGGGTGTTACAATATGAGAATTTCATATTGAGTTGTCCCAAAGAAGAAACCTTGGTCGTGGCATGACCTCTTTTATCCTGGCACATACCACTTTTCGTCTTTCTTTATAGAAACTCCAAATCCTTACACATGAGTGTACTATGAGTATGTTTTTATTATAACATAATATATTTTTATATATAAATACATAAATAATATATAAAACTTATCCATTTTTTTATTTCATAAGGACCCATCTTGATGTGACCACACTTGGTCAAGATGTGACCTACTGCAATCCAGAACTATAGTTTCCCCAAAATTTCAAATACACCATAAAAACTCAAAAAAATTAAAATTAAAGTAAAAATTAATAAATGAAAATTTTCATACCCTAAAATAACACCCTGATTATTATAATTCTCTCTTCCATTCCAATTTATACCCCTAGAAAGTCAACCTAAAGATGGATACTCATAAAACATATAAGACCATTTCTTCCTCAATAATGACACTCACTTTCATATCATATGAGAATAACCTATATGCTACTATAACACCCAAACTAATCAAATTTATTTTCTACACAAAATATTATCCCAATAGTAAAATGTAAGAACATGGATCTTTATTTTAGGTATGGATCTTTTTTTTCAGGTGTTTTGAGAAAAGAGGAGTTTATGGAAATTTTATAAGTACAAGCCATGTACTTAGGAGTACACACTGTGTACCGGGTTGCCACGAGTAGCCATGTACTAGCCGTGTGACAGTCGAGTACATGTCCATGTGGGGTGACCTAGATAACGCCTAATGCGGGGCTCGATAAATGAATATACACACCGCTTATCTTTAAAGGACACACCATGTATTTTTATTTTTGATTGTTATATCGGGCGGGGGTCGCGTCTCATCGACAGAACTGTCTGCTTCTATCACCATCTCGTCCAAGAGTGATAGATATCACAAATTCTTCTCCAAGCCCTCGTTTGGTCATCTGTTCTCTAAATCTATCATCGTCTATTTCATTGGAATTGAAACAATGAGTTCTTCCCTCTTTCAAAGCCTATTCTATTGAATTCACCTCTTTTGTGAGATATCCTTGGTTGAGCATTGTTGAATTTTTTTAGATCTACTACGTTCAAGGTCGATTCAAAGGTTGAGGTTCAACTATATCGATTGTACAACGTCGATGTAGGTGGTTTGTGCCTTTCTACAGATTTTCTTAGATTTATATGCGAAAAAAGTTCCCAATACCCCAATTTAGGATGTTGTATGTTTAGATAATTTAACCATGTTATGTCTTCAATGCCTTGTTTGTTTGAGTATGTGTTTTTGATTGTAAATAGGGTTATTTACATTGATATAGATTTGTTTTCCCATGTTTGATCTGATATTTGAAATTGGGTCTAGGATTACCAGTTAGGCTGCTCTGTTTTCTATGCCTAGTGCTCTTACGATGGAGTGATATTATTTGACATGCTTGTGTTATGATTTGAAGCTATTTATCCGTGTAGTATTTTTGATTTAATTTGTCTAATGAATATCGTTTGGGCATGATTACTTTACATGGGTATGTGGGAACCTGGTGTAGTGAGACCATAGGGGGAATTGACATTGAGGGCTTCACTAGAGTGTCTGTTGTACTTTTTCACACTGGGAGACCATAGGGGGGATTGACTTTGAGTGCTCCCTCAGAGTGTCTATAGTTAATGTTACGAGACCACATGGGGAATTGATGTTGAGTGCTTCCTTAGAAATTCTATAGTTCATCATTAAAATACTATAAAGGGAATTCACTGTGAGGGCTTCCTAAAATATTATTTGTTTGAATGAGACAAAAGGGGTTAGACTGTGTGAACTTACCTAGAGGGTCCTTATATCTTTTGTATAAGTTCAACCAGAGGGGTTAGGATGTGTGAACGTTCCCAGAGGGTTGATTGTATTTGTTGTTCTGAATAATTAATAATGTAAATGAATGTAGTTGGAACGGTATGACTATTTACTTTTGAGTACTTCCTTGTTTATTACTTCATTTTTCATATTTTCCTGTTATATATATCCACTAACAGTTAGGAACAGATATTTGGGTGGTTGACTACTGGGATTCGTCTCACAACCTATTTGGGTCATGCTTTTGGGCCCAAATAGATTATATTGTTGTAGGTATAGATAAGGGCAAGCGCCCTGGGGAGCATGGGACCAAGCCGAGGCTTGTGATGCTGTTGGAGTTTACTTGTTTTCTTTGTACTTTGGTTTAGTACTGTATTTCAACATTTTGACTTGTTTGGATGATTTCCTAGATACTTGTGACATGCATTATTATTTACATAAATAAGATGTAGTAGTTTATTTACTTTCAGTCTTCTAATGTTTACTTATTGTATGGCATTACTGTTTCTGCTACTGTTGTACCTTTGTCTCCCCTGTGTTACTCTGCCAATGAGGGAATAGTTTCCCCACTATCACACCCAAGGCCCTTATTCTAGTCAACACCCTCTGGCATTCTTGGAAATGCGCTTGAGGACATGTGACCAACTGGGTACGGGGCACCTTTGGGCAACACCTGGAACCGGGACATTACAAAGTGGTATCAGAGGGATTGTTTTCTTCTTTGAATTACTATTTGGAGCTTATAGACATGGATAATAAATAATAGGTACTTGGTAATAAATTGTGCCTAGGAGTAGCAAACCCGTGTATAGGTAAAAGATAATGTACCTCTTTTATTGCAATTTTTCTAGTTTTTCAATTATTATAGTTTATTTGATTTCACTGTTGGGCGATTCACATATTTTTTATTATTATTTTTGATATTATTGAGGTTCCATTTCTATTACAACCCCATGATATTAGGGTATTCCATCTCATGCATCATATAGGCACCTGCTAGATATCACACGTCATGCATTCTTTCCATGCCATTTAGGGTGCAATACCGATTTCATGTTGTTGTGATAGATGTTGTGCTAGATATGCATGCCGTTGTGATAGATGACTTGATAGAATACCTACTTTTTGATAGGGTATTGCTAATATGTAAAGTTTATTTTGGATGAATGCCAAACTTTGGACCTTGACATGTAATGGGCCCTATTGGATCAAAATTTGGTGGATCATGTGATTGATTTCATAGTGATACATTGTGATATGCATGAAGATGAAACCAAAATTTGATTCGTGGGGAGTATGGCCCCCCACGGATAAGAATTTGTCACCTTACTATTTGTTTCAATGTTTTTATGGGGTTCTAGAGTCATTTATGAGGATTATTGTCAGAAAAAACACAGAATTCACGGTGTGTATTGATAAATACATTCCATGTGTCCTTCTGTTTGGGAGGGAATAACCTTTCTTTAGTACACGCCGTGTACTGTATGTACACACCGTGTAGTCCTAAACCATGAAACTGTCTGTGTGGGAAGAGACACGGGGTTAGGAAATGTTTGGTGACACACACCGTGTACTTGGTGTACACATCGTGTTATAAGAGCCGTGTATCTAGTCACGTGACCAACGACACAGGTGGAGGAAACTCAGGTTGTACACACCGTGTCCAGGAGGCACACACCGTTTAGAGTTTCCTTAGAGGGAGCTATGTGTTTAGCCGTGTAGAGGAACTCAGGAGGGGAGGGGGGGATGATTCAAGTACATGTCGTGTCTCAGGGAGAACACACCATGTGTATGGGGTGTTATACGACCAAGGTTGGCAGAAGTATATGCCCATGTAAATTCTTAATGGAACACACCATGTAGGGGAGAAACACACTGTGTATCCATGTTTTGAGAAACTTGAATGTTTTCTTTCTCCCATTCATTTCCTGATCTTCTATGTTTCAGTCCTTAAAAATCTTGAATGGAGGTGTGCTCTTGAACCTATAGAGTCACGCCACCAAGATGCCCTCTGGTTGTATGACAGATACTTGGAAATGACCAGACACTAGACATGGTGGATTAGGGACTACCAGTAGATCCTCTCGTCATACCTAACTTGACACCAGCCTTTATTTTAGATATAGGTGTTGATGCATAGTTCCAAGAAGGCTTCATGAGGTTTATGCAGACCTTCAGGGGAGCACCACATTCTACCCCTTCTATGGTATATTTGACTTGGATTTTTAGCAACAAAATCCTCCCACACTCTTAGGGGATAGAAAAACTCAGGCTGCAGAGTCGTGGTTAGAATCCATGCTGTCAATCTTTGAGCATCTGGAGACACACCTCCAGAATAGAGGGTAAAGATTGCTTCTTATATGCTTTAGGATTTATCCAAGAGATGGTGGGATGTGATCTCACTAGCGGCATGCCATCATGTTATGTCTTGGGATGAGTTCTATCATACCTTCTATGACTACTTCTACCCGAAGACTTTGAGGGCCGATCGAGCTCGAGAGCTCATGAGTTTGGAGTAGGGTACTCTCTCGGTCATGGAGTATTCTTCTCACTTCACAGAGGAGCAGTTCTTCACACCCATTCTAGGGGGTGATGTGTTATTCCAAGCGAGGATTCTTGAGGATGGTCTTATGAATGACATCTAATATCACGTGAAAATCTTCAAGTTGAGGACCATATCTTCCATATTCAACTAGGTGCTTATTACATAGCGCAACCTGAGGGATTCTGAAGCTGTGGGCTAGGACGGTTCAACATCTAGATTTGGTGCTTCTCTAGCTGATAGTAGGAAGCACTGCTGGGAGTCTACACATGGAGATCTGAGTAGGCGATATACACCTTCAGGTATCCAGGTGGTATGATACTAGTGTGGGAACGGAAGTAATACTAGGCCACATTTCCCGAGATACCCATTTGAGTACCGATCTTGTGGAATGATGAGTCATCTTCAGCATTTCTATCAGTTTTTCTCACTAGAAACGGGTGACAGAGGTTCTTCTATGACTTATTGTTTAGAATTCAGACCACCAGTTTCTCATTATCCTAGGAACTAGAGTTCATACAAACATTCGGGTCGAGGTGGAGGTCATGGAAATGGTATCCAGTCTCCAAGCTTTCAGTGATAATAGGGTGGATCAGCTCAGGGTGGTCAGGTAGGGTCATAGGGCCACGGTATAGGGTGGAGTTTTGCAGTGGATCATACCCAACAAGAGCAGGATCCTTGACCCTCTACAGTTAGAGATACGATTCTAGTTACCTCAGTTTTAGCTTCTATACTTTTCTATATAGGGGTTTCCCTTAGTTTTAGATCTTTTAATATTAAGGATAGCCTTGGGTTCTGTATCTTTTATTCTGATGATATCTAGATTCTAGACACTCAGTTGGGGACTAGAATGGATAGTGTACATCAGTGAAAGGAGTTCCCTCTTGAAGTCAGTAGGTGTCACTTCTTATGTGACCTTTATGTCTTAAAGATGACAGGTTATGATGTCATTCTTAGAATAGATTGGTTAGTTCCTTACCAGGATATTTTCGATTTCTATTGTTGTAGGGTGAGTTTAATGTTAACAGAGGGTATTTCATTTATATATAAGGGGATGTTCAGGTGAGAAGAGTTGGACCCAAGCATCATGGGTTTAGAGGAGTTACAACCTAGATTTCTAGTCTATACCGAGATGACCAGGGGACTTCACAGATGGAATTTCCTCCAATGGTGGATCATTTCAGGGATGTATTTCCAGTGTAATATTCAAGTTTTCCTCTTGATCAAGAGGTATACTTTTTATTTATATTGTTCTAGGAGAGGCACCAATTTCCATCACTCCTTATATGATAGTTACACCAGAGTTACAAGAGCTCAAGAAGTAGTTAGAGGATTTACATGCAAAGGGTTTCATCTGACCCAGTACTTCTCCTAGGGGTTTTCCTATCATGTTTGCTAAGAATGAAGATGGTACCCTCCAACTTTGTGTGGATTATTAGAAGATGAACCAATTGACGGTCAAGAATTGATATTCCTTGGCAAGGATTGATGATCTCTTTTATTTTCTTAAAGAAGCCCGGGTGTTCTCAAAGACTAACTTGAGATCCGATTATTATCAGTTGTATGTTAGACCATCAGATATACCTCCTACAACCTTTCAGAGAGTTTTTGGTTATGTCGTTCGATCTCATGAATGTTCCTACCGTTTTCATGGAACTGATGAACCGAGTGTTTCATCCATACTTGTATTCTTTTTCATTGGTCTTCATGGATGATAGCTTGGTGTACTCTCACACTCGACATGACCATGCTACCCATATTGAGATATTTTTGAGTACACTGAGAGAGAATCAGTTATATGTTAAGACCTCAAAATAACCCTTTTGGATGGACCAAATTCACTTCTTGGGTCACGTTATCTCAGAGACAGGAGTATCAGTAGACCTAGAGAAAGCGAGAGAAGTATTTTCCTGGGAACATCCAAAGAACGTATTTGAGGTATGGATTTTTCTAGGGTTGGATGGTTACTACATAAATTTTATACATGACTTTTCACATTTATCAATGCCACTGAAGGGACTGAATAAGAAGTTTTTAAAGTACTTGTGGAAAAATTATTATGAGTCAGTCCTTCAGGATCTAAAACGGAGGTGAATTCAGCAATTATACTACTTTTTCTAGAGCTGTGAAAGAGTTATACGTTTTACAATAATGCATCAGGTGTCGGGCTGAGAGCAATGCTTATGCATGGGGAAAGAATTGTTGTGTATGGGTCTCGGCAGCTGAGGCCACATGAGAGGAATTACCCGATGCACGATCTTGAGTTGGCTGCAGTGGTTCATGCTTTACACTTTTGGAGACATTATCTTTTAGGAGAGAATTTTTTGGTTTTCACTGACCAAAAAATCCTCAAGTATATATTTACTCAGTGCGATTTGAATTTGAGATAGCGAAGGTGGATTGAATACCTTCAGTCCTTTGATTTTGAGCTTGCCTACATTCCTAGGAAAGGAAACGTAATGGATAATGTATTGAGTAGGAAGAATCAGATACATGCAGTTCAAGAGGCCATCAGTGAGGGGTAGATTATGGCTTTGTTCTCTGAGATGAATTTAGAGGTGCAAGACAAATAGAGACATACATTTATTTCTTCTATAGTTTTTAATTATACTCTACTTTATCGAGTGCGAATGAGGAAGCTATCATATTATGAAGTCTTAGTCCTACGGAAGAGTGTGTTAGGAGGGGACCCTATTCCTGGATGGACCATAGGTGAGGATGATATCTTCCAATTCCATGGATGCGTATGAGTGTCAGTAGACATACACGAGGAGCAGATGTATTATTTTCAGTCTTCTATTTGAGGAGTTTATCTTGGTGTCACCAATATGTATAGAGATCTACACTTTTAGTATTGGTGGCTAGGCATGAAGGGAGATGTTGCTGGTTTTGTGATGAGGTGTTCCACCTATCAGAAGGTGAAGGCAAAGAATCAATGACCACCCTAGATTTTGTATTAGGTACCCATTCTTGACTGAAAGTGGAATTATTTTGCAATGGACTTCCTGATAGGATTTCCAAGGTCTCCTCTAGGGAATGATGCATTTTGGGTTTTCATTGACAGACTCATGAAGGTTTCAGAATTCTTAACGATCAAGGAGACCTTCAGTGTTGACGAGTTGGGAAGGTTGTACATCCAAGAGATTGTATGTTTGCATGGGGTTCCACACTCCATTGTTTCAAACAGGGACGCCCCTTTTACTTCTCAGGTCTGGAAGGGACTATAGAGGGATTTGGGTATATGGGTACTTATGAGTACAACGTACCATCCCTAGATAGATGGCCAGTCCGAGCATACGATACTTGTGCTGGAGGACATGATTCGATCATTCATCATATATTTTGTAGGTTCTTGGGAGAATCACATACCTCGGGTGGAGTTTTCCTACAATAATAGTTTTCAAACAACTATTCATATGAAACCATATAAGGCTTTGTACGGTAGTCCATTTTGATCACCCCTATGTTGGCTGGAAGCAGGAGAGGCCGCTATGCTGGGACCTTGTCTTGTCCAGGAGACCACAGAGTAGGTGGAGTTGATTCAGAAAAGGATAACTACTGCACAATCATGACATAAGTCTTATGATGATCATCAGAGACAACCTATGGAGTTCGAGGTTGAATATTAGGTTTTCCTATGTGTCACAACAAGGTTGGGACACAGGATGATTAGGAGACACAGTAAGCTTTCACAGAGATATATTGGGATGTTTGAGGTTTTATAGAAAGTTGAGCCAGTTTCCTATCATCTTCAATTACCTAATAGGTACTGGTCCATGCACGATGTCTTCCATGTTTCTCAACTACATCATTACTTCCCATACCCGTATCATGTTTTTCAACCTGAGGATGTTGTGTTGGAGGTGGAAACATCATTTTAGGAGCACCCTATCCCAATTGTTGATCTCAATGTGAAGGTTCTCCATGGCCATTCAATTCCTCTAGTACCGGTGCTATGGCAGTACGAACGAGTACAAGGCAAGACTTGGGAGAGGGATACTAATGTGCAATCATAGTAGATGGAGCTGTTTGAGGATTCTTATGTGCCTCCTTCTTAGGGAAATTTGGGGACAATTTTCTATAAAGGGGGAAGTTTTTAAGAACCAAAATCTTCATTTCAGGTATGGATATTGTTTTTGGGTGTTTTGAGAAAAGAGGAGTTTTTTGAAATTTCATAAGTACACACCGTGTACTTTTGAGTAAATGCCATGTACGGGGTTTTTGCGGGTAGTCATGTATTGGTTGTGTAATAGTAGAGTATATGGCAGTGTGGGGTGACTTGGAGAACGCCTAAAGTAGGGTTCGGTAATGGCATATAAATGTCATGTATCTTTAAAGAACACGCCATGTATTTTTATTTTTCATTGTTATATCGGACTCGGGTCACGTCTCATTGACAGAACTGTCTTCTTCTTGCGAAATTTCATCCATGGGTGATGGATATCGCCGATTCCTCAATGAGCCCCTGTTTGGTCTTTTTTTCTCCAAATCGAACACCATCGATTGCATTGGAATCACATCGGTGATTTCTTCCTTCTTATAGGGCATCTTCTCTTGATATCTCCTCTTTCGTGAGATATTCTTGGTTGATAATTTTTGACATTTTTTAGATATACCACGTTCTAGGTCAATTCAAAGGCTAAGGTTCAACTATATTGATCATATAACATCTATTTAGGTGCTTTGTGCCTTTCCGTAGATTTTATTTGATTTATATGTGCAAAAAGTTCTCAATACCCTAGTTTAGGGTATTTTGTGTTTAAGGAATTCAAACCTGTTATACCTGCCATTCCTTGTTTTATTGAGTATGGGTTTTAGATTATAAATAGTGTTATTTACCTTTATATGGATGTTTTTTTCCATGTTTTATATGATATTGGTTGTTGGGTCTAGGATTACCTGTTAAGCTACTATATCTTCCATGCTTAGTACAGTTAGGATTGAGTGATATTATCTGACATGCTTGTGTTATTCTTTTTAGCCATTTATCCAAGTTGTATTTGTGATTTAATTTGGCTATTGAATATCGTTTTTTGAATGATTTCTTTACACTGAGATGTGGGAACCTGTTTTAGTGAGACCATAGGGGGAATTGATGTTGAGGGCTTCCCCAGAGTCTCTTTTGTAATTTTCATGTTGCGAGACCATAGGGGGGATTGCCGTTGAGTGTTCCATTATAGTGTTTATAGTTATTTTTTTGAGACCACTTTGGGAATTGAAGTTGAGTGATTCCTTAGAGAGTCTATAGTTTATTGTTAAAATACTATAGGGGGAATTGACGGTGAGTGCTTACTCATAGAGTCTTTGTTTTCACGAGATGAAAGGGGTTAAACTATGTGATCTTACCCAAAGGGTCGTTATATCTTTTGTATAAGTTGAACTAGAGGGGTTAGTCTATTTGAACTTTCCTATAGGGTTTCTTGTATTTGTTTGGATGAATATTTGATAATGTAAATGAATGTAGTTGAAATTGTAGGATTGTTTACTTTAGAGTAATTCCTTGTTTATTACTTCATTTTTTATATTTTCCTTTTATATATATTCACTGAAAGTTAGGAACATATCTTTGGGTGGTTGCCTACAGGGATTCATGTCACACCCTATTTGGGTCATGCTTTTGGGCCCAAAAAGATTATATTGTTGCAGGTATAGATAAGATCAAGCACACTTCTACTTCAGGTACTTGACTGCAATAGATCTATGGAGCATGTGACCAAGTTGAGTATTGTGATGCTATTGTGGTTTACTTGTTTTCATTGTAATTTTGTTTAGTAATATATTCCATCATTGTGTCTTGTTTGGATTATTTCTTAGATACTTGTGATGTGCATCATTATTTACATATATAAGTTGCAGTTGTTTATTTACTTTTAGTCTTCCGTTGTTTACTTATTGTATGCCATTACTGTTTCCACTACTGTTATACATTTTTTTTTGCACTGTGTTGCTCTAACAATGAGGGCATAGTTTCCCCACCACTACACCCATGTCCTTTACTGCTATTCAGCAGCCTCTGACATTCCGAGAAATTCTCTTGAGTCTATGTGACCAACCGGGTATGGGGCACCTATGGGTGGCACCCAGAACTGGGACATTACATAAAAAATCCAGATTAATTTTTTAGTCACCAAAACATTGATATCTTGATCAAGCTATTTATAATTCAAAAAATATGAGGGATTAGGGTATTATTTCTTTAATTTGAAAACATAGATTAAATTATTAATTAATTCTAGTTGAGGAGGTAATGGAAACTTATATTCAACCTTCATAACCCTTTATTTAATTTAAAATGTTATCACATATGTATGATCCAGTTCCCCTTACTTCCCTAGCTGTTGGTGACCCAACCGAGGGGATACCATTAAGAAAACCTAATCACCAACAGAGAATTATAAAGGAAAATGATTAATATTGGAATAATATTTATGGTTCCTCTGGTCCATTACCAGTCATTTCTAGATAATATGAATCTTACCCATCATCTCCTAAAGCATACTCTAAACCAATAAAGAAGTTTCTCTCACATTATCATAACTAAGGGGAAACCAGCATGGTCAACCATATAATTCCTTAAATGGATTCATTCAAATAGAATATTGGTAGTTTTTATTATAAGTGTACTCAAAAAATTCTATATGGGTATCCCATGAGACACTAAAATCTAGGATGGAAGCATAGAGAATATCCTCTAAAATGTGGATATCCTTATATGTTTTCCATCTATTCATGGATGGTAAACTAGGCTCAACTTCACCTTTTATGTCATCAACTCTTAGATTCCTTTCCAAAACTACAAGGTCAATTGGGGATATCTATCATAAATGATAATAGATGAATCCTTGATAAACATCATGATCATCTTAATGTATAAATTCCCAAGGTCACCCAACTTAGTGGTATCCTAGATCAAGATAAAATGAATTTATTTCATTAGATGATCGATCATAAACCATATTTCATCTCACCCTTATAGTCTATGAGGTAATATGATGATGATTTCAATGGATATATCATCCCATTTCTAGGTGAGGGACTGTAGATCCTGAATAAAAATATAATATATTTTATGTTACACTTTTAATTTATGAAAGGTATTGAATCCTAACAAAAAATTAGCTATGTTACATCTCATACTAGGCTACCAACACTAGTGTTTCAGGTCATTACACATATAGGTGACTCCTGGATTGATAACCCACTAAAAGTGATGGGAATCCTTCATTATTGATTTCCTCATTGATAAAGAAATTACATATTAGTTTTTGAATAATGAAATATACTCAAGAGATATAAACCATTCATCAGTGGTCTCCCCACGATATATAATTTTCCAAATACATTAACAATCCTCATATATCATTTTGTACTCAGGAAGAATATCATGAAGAGATGAAGTCAACTGAATACGGGCAAGGAACACACACTCCTCCTTCTTTAAATCTAGATGCATTTAATAAAGAAGAATGGTTAGGGTCCATTCATCACACTATTTTCTTAAATATTCTATTTATAACACCCTAATATATTGTAAAATATATATTTTTTAAATAAATTTAATATTTTTGATATCATTCATGTCATGACCTC
This sequence comes from Viscum album, assembly GCA_963277665.1. Classification (NCBI taxonomy): domain Eukaryota; kingdom Viridiplantae; phylum Streptophyta; class Magnoliopsida; order Santalales; family Viscaceae; genus Viscum; species Viscum album. The sequence continues at coordinate 2,093,788,166 of OY728131.1, read as the reverse complement.
ACCTGATGGGCCCAAAATCTGGCTACCCAGCCCATATTTAATTGGTAGGGGGATGGTGGCCAATTCTGAGTTGTCATGTCACCCATATGGGATAAATTATCCCAATTTACCTATAAAAACACACACACATACAATCCCATACAATGAATAAGTTTAATACAAATGAAACCAATGCATGTATAAGCCCGTAAGGGGCGAATCCAAGTTTGGGTTTCCCCTGTCGCCGTCTCTCTTATGCTGCGGACCGACTTCAGATCTTATCTTTAGCACTGCAGATCAATGATTTGAAATAGAGGTTCTTCTCCTAGGGGTGACATTGAGGTCTTAATGGGTGCGACTTTCTTGGTATTTCCCACCATTTTCTAGGCCTCTTTTACTCTTCCCCTTATTTGTAGGTTAGGTATTTTTTGGTAGCGCAGTGGAATCGACGGTCATCTTTCCCACTACTCCTAGATGAGGGTCGGCATAATGGTTCTGTTCTGATCTAGAAGTTCATGTGGAAGGTTGAGGTGGTCTCTAGGTGCAAATGTGAAGGCTGCGATGGGATCTGGTTTTGGTTTTCCGCCTGGCCTCACGACTGCCTTCATAGTTTTGGTTTTTTCCTTTATCTTATGACTCTTTGAATTGGATTTGGATGTGGTTGTGGATAGTTCTTGGTCTGAGTTTGCATTCATCTACTCTGAGAGAATTTGGTTCGGTTGCAGCGGCGGTGTGGACGAGTTGCATCTGGATTGTCTTTCTTCAGTGGGTTTTTATGCATGATTCAGTTTTAATTTGGGATGCATTTGTTTTGCTGTGTTCATGAGATGGTTTTATGAATTCGGGAATTAGATGAGGCTTCAGTTCCGGTTGTGTGTTTGGTTCTTCAGTAATTGTTTTCACCGAAGTTTTGATATTGGATAGAAAGGAGGATAGTGATGTTTTTCACTACTTTTGAAATATTGGAATGGAGGAAAGGTTTTGGCCTTGGGGGTTCGTGGATCAAGTCATTATGTAACCATTTATCTTCAAGAAGCTGCTCCAGATGAGGTTCAGGGAAATTATTTCTCATTTTTTCATGTCTTTTTAGAATCAGATGTTTGAGAGGGTATTTATTTTTTCCATCGGTACTAGGCCCGTGCTCTTTGGCACGGGATAGCTAGTCATGCTACGATGAGACAATGAAAGCTGTTTTTAATGTCTTTTATTGCTGGGAGGAGCTGATATCTTATAGTGAGGGTTGTTTTTTATCTTGAGTTTTGGTATGTTGGGGCCTAGTTTGTTGTTTATGTCTCGATGTCATGGGTTTCCACTTTATTCCCTTAAAAGGGATATTTATCAAAATAAAAAATTTGAAGGCCTTCGAGCCGTTGGACGGAAACCAATGCATGCATACATCTATAATACCAGAATAAAAGTATGATAACAGAGTATTTAAAATTATAAAGGGTCCAAATAAAAGCCCAAACAAAACTATAAAGAGTCCAATATACTCAGGAGAGGACTACTATCAAATGAAACCACTTGAAGAATACCTTGGCCTATATAGATCAAGTTGTGATCCACTAGCTCCTTGTTCTCCCAAGACAATGTCAAATGGTCCATCATCAACATATGACATGACACATGTGGGAAGAGACCATGCATGGGTGAGTGTAGAAATAACCAATATAACACCCCCAAAAAACTAAACATGAAGCACTAATAATTGTTATATCATAATAAGGATATAAAACTCAAAGGGAAAACCTAGATATACTTTAGAAGGACACTGTGTCTCCAGGCGGTCTCAACCAAATTGCCAACCATATGATTCTACTCGAAGCAATTATTTATCTAGGATAACCAACTCCATGAGACATCATATCACTAAAGAAAATCATCCAATATTTCATGATCATTTTACCCCACCCAAGAGAACTCCTTGGTCTATAAAGATCTCAATTTTCAGATAAGGGATCACACCCAAGATCACTGGGAGACACCACAAACCCAATATGGATCAACCTGATATGTAGAGGATCATATACCAATGATACCAAAAATCCTACTAAAATGAAATGAAATATTTATGATCAATTCTCCATGAATGGATGTCATGCCGATTCCATGATTCCAACCTAGGGTATAAGAAATAATGACAGAGGATCACACTCTAATCCCATTAAGGGACACCCCAAAATTTATCTTGGACTTATCCTCCATAGGGGATCAAAATTCAGAAATGTGGACATAATAATGCATTGTACCCTTTAGTGGATAGACCAAGGGAAAAAGATGAAATGATATTATTCCAAACTAAAGAAATGAAGGGATGTAAACAATTTAAAGGGGGTACACAGTGTGTACTAGGGATTACATGACATGTTTAACCAAAATCTAGTCTACCCATGGGTTGCTTCCTCACACAACATGTAAACCTCAATATAAATTTCATGTATGTTTGTATACGTGGTATGTAGAGGTTTTTCGACTAACTTCCTATGTTTTCTTTCTGTTCCCATGTACCGAAGGTAGTGTTCATGTACCAACCTATATACACCTGGTCGTGTCCATGTACACCTGGCCATGTCCATGTACCCTAGTATTCCCATAACTGTGTATCCTCTAAGGTATACATCAAGCTTCTAGAATGGATTACATGTAATGTGGCAGGTGTCACACAACCTATGATATTTATCTGTCCATATAATCTCAAGCTCTGTATGGAGGGTCACACACAACATGTATCTTCATATTACATGCATTGTAACCCGAGATTTTATAAAACTCATAGGATCCTCTACACATATTGTTATGCATTATGAACACTAAAATTCCATCATAGAATCATAGATATGAGTCCTTCCATCCCCTATAGACATAGATAGATGGTATCAGGGTTCCGATATTCTCATAAATCACATCTGTCGAGCCATCCATCACCGTCGTGCATCAAAACCAAGAATAATGGAAAACCTCAGTATAATCCAATCCACCTCTGATCATCCTCTATCATTGTACCTTGATCAAACCCTCGATCATGATCCTCTCTTTCATTATTGATCCATTGTTTCAAATATTGGTCATGAAACAATATAATGTTGGGTATTTCATCAAATTGCGGGAAAAAGTGATTTCCCACTGTGAATGTGAAAATGAATGGGGGAGAAATCCATGAACCATAAAATTTAAGGAATGAAAATAAAACTTTTTTTATTTTTGTAATATATTCATTGTCAAATAATTTGTTAAATGAATATGGAAATAATCAATGAAAAATAAATAAACTGTAAATAAATTCAACTGTCGATGTGAGAATCAATTATTATTTGTGGAATTGATTAGTGTTTGACAAGGATAAATAAAAGGATATAAATCACACAAATAAAATTTCATGATATGGGTTTTAATCAATCAATGATGAAGAATAGTGGTATGTTGTCATTTTTGGTGAGTTCTGTGAACTCTGTTGCAACATAATTCTTAATCTAATCTCAATCTGATGTCATCTGCTAATGATCCTCCAATAGCTTCTACCAACAGCTCCTCTAAATCTACAGTTTATGTTGATCACCCTAGGGATTGAGGCATAAACATGTTTTTATATATGAAATTGGTATCTATGTCAATTTAATAAAATAAATAAATAAATAAATTTATTTTATTAATTTCACATGTGACTGTACTTTACCAAAGAATCCAATAAATATAAATATTATATTTCACCTAGGGTAAATCCCATTCTATAAACTCAATGAGAGCCTTATGTTTTTTATCTAAGACTTTGTTAAATATTTCCACACCTTTTAGGAAAACATTTCATGTGTTTTATAATATTTATAATATTTTTTATATATCAATTCCAGACTCACTGGGCCTTAGAATATCACACCATCTCAGTGCCCTACCCCAAAAATAATCCATATAATATTATAATGTAATACATAAAAAACTAGTCATTACATTCTCACAACCATAGTGATTTTCATCTCAAAAAGAAAAAAACTACTAAAAAATATGGGGGTACTGAGCTCACATATGGGTCTCTTTCTCCTAGGCAGTCTCCGGAATATTCTCATTCTGCCACTAAAAATGCACCAGGGAAATCAATCACCCATGAAGGATCCTCTCCTACCGATCCTCAATATTTTCTGGGTACTCATAAAAGTTATCCCCTTCCTTAATTTCCATCTCACCCCAATCAATAACATGTGATAAGTCGTGTATGAATCTCCTCAACCACAACATGTGGAAGATTTCGTGTACCTGATCCAACTATGGTGGTAGAGAAAAGTGATATTCCACCTCTCCAACTCTATATGGTATTTATAAAGGGAATATGAATCTCAAATATTTCTTGACACCCCATCCAAATATTCATAATGGATGTCAATGTGAGACTCTCAGGACCATATGGTCTCCATTTTCAAACTCTATAGACCTCAATCATTAGTCCACATAGGACTTATAATGGATATGTGTAGTCTTTATCCTCTCTTGGATGATCCACCCCTTATTTTTTAAATCATGCACTAACTCTGATCCCATGAGTGATGAATAAACTGGATCATTCCAACAAAGTGGTGACTTGAAGGGTTTCCCATATGAGGCCTCAAATGGTTCCATACTGATGGTGGAATTGTAGCTATTTTGGTACAAACACTCCAAAAAAGGTAGGTGATCCTCCCAAATATGGAAAAAATTCAACATATAAGACCATAATATGTCCTCCAAGACCATAACGGTCTACTCAGTCTGACCATCAATCTGGGGGTGAAACACCATCTTCAAACAAAACTGAGTCCCAAAGGCCTCCTGAAATACACTCTAAAATCATAACATGAAGTGGGAATCATGGTATAACATGATCATTAAGGGAAATACATGGATCTGGACTATCTCCTACACATAAAATAATCCCATGATATCTACTAAACTCTACTCTAAAATGTTTAGGAAGTGGTATGACTTTTTGAGTCAGTCTATGATCACCCAGTTAGAACCATGTCCCTTGGATGTACATGGTAACCCCATCATGAAGTACATGGATATACCAACCCAATTCAACTATATCACCTCAAGGGTTTGAGCTAAACCCACTGTAATCTTGTACTAAACCATAACTTGCTAACAAGTGAGGAATCGAGAGACAAACTCTACAACACAACTAATCATTCCTGACCAAAAAAACTGATGTCGAAGGTCCTGGTATATCCTTTTCACACCTGGATGTACCACCAAAGGGGATGTATGAAACTCCCTCATCACCTCATCCCACAACATCACAGGTACCATCATTCATCCTAGGAAATGGATAACATTCCCCCACCTTCAAAAAATCCATCAAGAGAACATTCAGTGGATATATAAGTACGTAATATATGATAGTCAATACTTCTTTGCTGAGCTTCCCTAACATACTATAAAAGTGGTGAGTGTAACCACCATTGACTAAAGAAATGAAACACCATCCTTGTCCACTAATTATAAATTCAATTAGGCTGACTACTTTGATGCCTCATCCAATAACTAAGACCAAGATACCCCACCAAGAGTGTATACCACCATGTTCCCTTTCCCATGAGTATAGAAAATGTCAAAGTCATAGCTCTATAGAAACTCTAAATATCTCCTCCATCTAAAGTTAAGATCAAAATGAGAGAACATATACTTGAGACTCCTGTGGTTAGAGTAGATGATAAACTATTCACCCATTAGGTAGTGTTTCCACATATTCATTGAGAAGACTACCAATGCTAGTTCAAGATCATAGGTCAAGTAGTTCTTCTCATGAAACCTCAACTTTCTAGACCCATAGGAAGTCACTGCCCACCTTTTCATCATGTAAAAACCAAGTTCAGTCCCTGAGGAATCAAAGAACACTACGTACTCGACACCCTCCTTTTCAAATCTCAAGATGGGGGTGTTCATGAATCCTTACCTCAAATCCTAAAAAAACTACCATCACCTTTATATCCACACAAAGGCTACCCATTTTGGGACAAATATGTCCAGGGTACTACCACTCTAGAGAAATTGGGTAAAAAATCTAATAGTACTCTACCAACCTAAGGAAACTACACACCTAAATAACACTATTATATTTCTCCCAAGATAGAATTGCCTCAACCTTCATTGATTTCATTTCCATTCATTCCTCTAAGATGACAGGTTCTAGAAAGTGGACCTATTGAATAAAAAAACGGACACTTTGATAACTTCCCATAATGTTGGTGCTCTCAGAGTGTGTCCAGGACCACTCTTAAGTGTATCATGTGCCTCTCCTTGAATTCTGAGTAAAATAGGATATCTTTGATGAGTACCCCCATAAAAAATATATGATAAGATAAAAGATCCATTTCATGAGTCCCATGAACTATTATAGGGAATTAATCATGTTGAAAGGAATCACCAAGTACTTATAGTGACCATAGAGATATTTGAATGTTGTATTTGATATATCCTTTCCCCATACTCACATATGTTGATATACTGATATGAGCTAGATCTTCAAGAACCATCACTCCTTTCTCAGCTAAACTAAGAGGCAATCGATCCTCAGTAGTGGATACTTATTTTTCATAGTAACATGGTTCAAGCACTAATAATCCAAACATAACCTTAATCTCCTGTCTGCAATATTGGTGAAAAAAATTGGGCCTACCTAGGGATAAAAACTGAGCCTCATGAAGACCTTATCCTATAAGTCCTCCAACTACACCCTCAACTCCCAAATCTTTTTGGGAGTCATCTCATATTCTAGTGAGGATATTGAGGCCATATAGGGGTGAAAGTCAATGAATAAGTATTGTTCTTGGTGGGAAGGTAAGTATGACAGACCCTTAATAAATAAGTTATCATACTCTTCCACTAGCATAGGAAACTAGTATCCCAAAGCATCCATAGATCCAAGAGTCATGATATCCAATTGGTAAGTAATGAGATTCACTCTCCTATTCCTAAGCCCATCCTGATCTTCCAAGGTTTCCTTTTCACCCACAAAGGAAAACCACAACCGATCACAATAGAAACAATGCAGCGTCCACCCAAAATAGTCAATCATGGAATAAACTATGTATAGTTAGTCTATACCTATGATGAAATCATGAGGCCTAATCCCTGTTACAAAGGGATCCCATATAAATATCTCACCTCCAAGCATGAAATCACACTATCAACAGAAGTGTGCAATCGTTGAGTCACCTCCTATTGAGGTATCAAAGTACAATGGTCAAGCCAAAGGCTAAACTATAATATATAATTCCCAAAAAAAAGAAGTGGAATGAAAATAATGGTTCACACCAAAGTCTATTAGTACTGCAATTAAGGTAAAAATCCATAGTTGTAACCCATATCATCCATGGAACCTCAGGGCCATAAGCCTCCATAACTTGTAGCTGACCCCATCCATGACAATGTGGTGATAACTCCCACAACATGTAAACCTAAACATACATGGAATGTAAGTATGTATACATGGTGTTCACCCTTCTTGTGTCATATGTTTATGCCTGTGTAATGCTAGTCATTCCCATGTACCAACCCATGTACACCTAGTCGTGACCATGTACACATGTCAATGTCCATTTACCTTGGCCTGATAGTGCCCATGTACCCTACAAGGTACATGCTAGGATTCCAGTATAGCTCACATGGAATGTGATAGGCATCACATGGTGTGTGATATTTTTCTCTCCATATAAACTCGAGTGTTATATAGAGTGTCCCACATAGAGTGCATCCCAAGATTACATGTTGTGTAACCTAGAATATTCTAAAACATGTGGGTAATTCTGTATTCCTCCATTCACACTGTCTTTTCCATAATTCCAGTAGTGAATCAGGGATCTGAGTTTGGCTATCCCCTACCAAATCCGATCACTGGGTGCCAGGTTCTGATCTTATTTGAAATCACCACTGTTGAGCCATCCTCATTTCCGTGAATCAAAAATGGGAAGAATGGAAAACCTCATTCTGATCAGGTCCACCTATGATCATCCTCTATCACAGCACCTCGATCACACCCTTGATCATGAAACACTCCCATGGTATTGATCTATTGAATAGAATAATTGTTATACAACGATTGAATACCATTTATTTCGTCAAACCATAGGCCAAAGGAATTGGCCATGATGAACGTGAAAAGAAATGTTAGAGAAATACATGAACCATAAAATGTGAGGAATGAACCTCAATTATTTTTTATATTAGACTCAATTCATTTTCATAATCAGAAAAATGAGGAGGGAAATAATTAATGAACAATAAATCAATCATAAATAAAATCAACCATCAATGTTTGAATCAATTATTGTTCATATAATTAATCTAATTTTATCCAGAATAAATAACATGATGGAAATCACATAAATAAAAAATCCTATCTAGATTCTTGATTGATCACTGATGAAGTACAATCTTATATTTCCTTCATTGGTGATATCTAAAAACTCCATTGGTGCATAATCCCTGGTCTAATCTCAATTCGATGTCATCTTCTAACGATACTCCAACGAATCCTATGAAGATTTAGGTTATGTGGATAAACATAAGGATTGATTCATATTCATGTATTTAGAGAGGAAATAGTTCACTGCATCAATTTAATATAATAAATAAATAAATAAATTTATTTATTTATTTTATTAATTTCTCATGTGACTGCACTTTATTGAAACACCTGATGTCGAAAAACATTATGTCATGCGTAGGGTAAAGCCCATGCTCTGAACTAAACAATATCCTCATATTTCTGATTAGAGATTTTTTAGGAGTTATTCTACTTTTTCTAGAAAACCATGCACACATGATATAATATTTTCAATACTTTTCAAATATAAATTCTCACCGGGCCTTGGAATCTCATGCCATCTAAACTCTAGGATCCAAAAATAATACATATAATATTTTAAATTGGTACATAAAAAATTATATTCATTACATTGAATTATACGCAACATTGATTTTATCTTTCATTGTATGAAAAACTATATTTGGCTTACATTACATGAAATACCGAGTTTATCTTATGTTACATGCAATACTGAGTAAAAAACACGAAATACTATTAAAATATTATTATTTAATATGAAAGTTATCACATATCAATTGGAATGGTGGGTATGAATAATATTAAATAAATTATGAAATAAATTCATTAAACATTTATATAAAATTAATTCATTGGGGACCAATTAATTATTAATGAAAATAAGAACCATTTGAAGATAAAGGAAATCTTCTTCTTAAAAAGTATTTTTGTGCACACAAAATGTGTTTTTCATTAAAGAATTAACCAAATAACTTTTTTGAAAGATTTTAATGAAATATTTATATATTCGATAAAATTTTCAACATGTATATTGTGTGTTTTATATATAATATATTATATTAAATTTAATTTTTATCTTAAAAATGGTATTTTTCTAAAAAGTAGTTTTTTCACCTTTTACACACTAATTTTCAAATTAAATTCTTCCTATTTTAGAAAATTTATTTTAAAAAATAAAATTAATTTTAAAAATCACAATTTAAAAATTATACTAAAGTTAATTTTTGATAATATTTTAAAAAGATAGATGTTTCGATGAATAATAAAAATAATGGTTTTTATTAAGAATTATCTTTTCTTTTAAAGCATTTAAAAACATAAAAATTATTTTTATATTGTTTTAAAAGTAAAATTAGTAAAATTAGATATATATTAATCCAATTTAGGTAATTTTAATCAATTTAATATTGAATATATATTTATATTAAACTTTTGAACATTTTCTCTTTGGAAAAATGTTTGTTCATCACGTCTATGTGATTAATTTTAAATTAAAAAAAATACACTTTTTTCAATGAAATTTGCAGAAATGGATTAAATATTTGGAATAATAATACTTTATAATATCTAATAAGTTCAACAAATTTTTATACCATAATTAATAGTAAAAATAGTAAATGTTATTTACTACTGTTAAGGTAAAAATGGGTTTACCTGCTAGTTAAACTAAAAAGATAAGGGTTAAAAATGACCCAAAAATTTCCAAAACCTTTTTTTGGAAATATTTAGGAATTTTATCTTATATTTTTGATAATGGACCATTTATTAGCCTTTTTTCATTTGAGATAGGTGGGAACACATTTTTTATTTCAAAAATTACAATTGTGCCACTCACCTCACTTATAAAAGGTCACCCACTCTCCTCTCATCTACACACTTCAGAAAACCTTTGTATAAGAAAAAAACTACTAAAAAGCTTCATTAAATACAAAAAATTATCCTAGAATCATTAACTTGGTCATAAATACAACCTAGAAATTATTTTGGTGCAATCCCAAGGAGTTTACCTAGAGAAGTGGTAATGTTATTCAATGAGAGTTTTTACTTTATTTCTTCCACCTAAACCTTTAGATCTTATTAAAATATGATGATATAATAAAATATATATATTAAATATACTGATATATTTTTATTCTAGGGTAATTACCTATAACTATCTCCAATTACATCAAATGGGTTATAAATTCATCATTCATGTGTACGACAGACTACCAACTCATGAACCGATGTCATTTGTTTTTCCATTAAAACATATCAATGGTGGATATAATAATAGATTAAATGTTTATATATGATATTTATTATATTATTATACTTCATGAAATATTATATTACATATTCCTTCTTACTTTCCATTTTGTGGGGATACAATAATATCACTCATGTGTACAGTGGACTATCGCCTCACTAAGCGATGTGATTCACTCACGATTTAAATAAAAGGTAATAAAGATGGGTTTAATAAAAATATGTGATATATATGAATTAAAAATTATTCTATAATGGTAATATAATATTTTTTTAATCCTTCTAGAAAATGGAAACAACGTTCATACGTACGTACGACCTACCGTCTCTATGAACGATGTAATTCATCTTCTATCATTAAATTTTATGAACCACTATTAAGAAATATATAATTAATATATATATTATTTATATAATGTTTAAAATTATTTATATGATGTAACCATGAAGAATGTAATAGGACCAAAAATAATAAATCAAAAAAATACAAAACAAAGTAGATATTACCCGAAACATGATTTTAGCAAGAAATTCTTAAAAAATGAGTAATAAAAGGTCATAAGTAAATAATATACTATATGATAAATATTATTATGGTTCTTATATATTTATAATAAACTATATTAATTATATGTTAGGTTTGAACATGTATTAAGGAATTTGATACTTAAGGTAAGGGATTTCTCTCTCACATTTTACATCAGTGAGGCACATGAAATATTCACCACCTATTTATTTTATGTGGTGAATATACCACCAATGAATGTATTTTATGATTATTATCCTATTTTTTTATTTAAATATCCATTTTAATATCTCACTTTTATAATATTTAGGGTTCAAAGGTTACTAAAGTGGCAAGGGATTTTTGTCTCAATTTTCCCTCCTTGTGATATATGTTATGTTATGCACCTATCTCCTTTAATGTGGTGCATATATAACCCATTTGACATGAAATATCATGTATTTACTTATTATCATTATATTTTATGTTTAATTTAATTTTATTCCATCATGAGTCTTACAATTCAATGTTACCAAAGTGGTAAAAATTTTATGTTACAATCTTCTCGGTTATGAGGATTATTTTTTATTATGTTTCTGATGACAAAATATTATGATTCATCTCTTAAGAAGATCATGAATTTTATTTTACTCTATTTATGTGAAGAGAAGAAATTTTTTACCTTAATATTTCTATCTTTATGCACTCAAGATCTCAAAATATTGTTTTTATGAAAAATATTCTTTATTTCGCTCTATAGTAAAAAGCCTGTTTTCCTTCCAAAAACCATTTTTTCTAAAAGTGTTTTACTTTTTTTTACATTGTCCAAATGATTTATTAAATAAATTTTTACGCATGTTTTATGTTTTATAAATTGTTTAGAGAAATATTCATATAATTTTCTAAAAAATTCCTATTTTTATTTTACAAAAAATATGAAAGAAATGTCTGTTTTAACATGTACGACATAAAAGGAGTTTATCACTTTCATGACCATTATTTTGTTTTAATATTAATTTATAAGATTTCAAGGTTATTTTCAAAGAAAATAATTTTGAAATTTTTTTATATTTTAAAAGTTTTTTTCAAGTAAGAATTTATATTTTCCTTAATAAATATTTTAAATGATTTTAAATATTCCTTTATAAGTTTTCAAGTTTATTAAAAAATGAATCTTAATTTTTTTTCTATTTTAAAAATTTATTTTCAAAATAGAAAGGATATTCTATTCAAGAAATTTTTTATAATGATTTTAAAATATTCTTTTATATTTTTTCCAGGTTATTTAAAAAAAATTATTTTGAAGATATTTTATGAATTTATAGTTTTAAAATGTGATTTAAAAAGAAAAGTTATTTTCATAAATAAATTTTCTAATTGATCTTTAAAAATAATTTTTCATCTAAGATGACATCATTTTATGTTAATTCTGATTTACTAGGAATAATATCATAGGGCACTGTTCTCATTATTTCTCTGAATGGTTTATGTTTATTATGAAAATATGTTTACAAGACCCATTAATCTTCCATGGGTTATCCCGTAATAAAATTATTATGAAACCATCTTCTTTTCATGGTTTATGCTATCATGAAATGATTGAATGATTATGAAACCCATCTCTTTTCCACATGTTATGTTATGATGAATTTTTTTTAAACCCATTTTATTTCATAGGTTATGAGATGATGAATGGTTTATGATATTATGAAACACATACATATTATTTTAATCATGTTATGGGTGGTAACTTTATCCCCCTACAATTTATTAGTTAAACATTTATATCTCATGAGATATAATTGGCTTGAATAGGAAGAGAACCCAGTTCAGTAAGGGACTTTGTCCACTATGATGGTCTTGGGAGAGACCTTGACTATTATAATGGTCTGGGTAGTAAAACCATTACACTATGATAGACATGGTAGTGATATATGAATACTATGGAAATTATTTTATATGCTTATGTGTTTTCAAAAATTCAATTTCTTATGCCAATGTTATTCTCTCATAGATCATGTTATTTGATTTCCTTATGATTTATGTCTTATGAACTACTAATATTTATTCCATGAATCAATATTATGATCCTTCATATGTAGGGTATGATTTTCAAATGTTATGATCATGTTATAATACACTTATTCTCATGATATTATTATATATCTCCATTATTTACCCTTACTAAGATTCTGAGCTCACCCTTTCTTATGTTTACTTTCCTCAGGTTATGAAGAAATTTATTATATATGATTTGTCTAAGAAGGATGATAAATGTAAAAAACTTATTTGGAGATTAATTAGTTAACCTATGAACCATTTTTTATGTTTATAGGTTTCCATAAGAACTATACCTTTACAATAATTATGTGTGTGTTTGTGTAATGAAATGAATGTTAATATAAAAATATGTAATATCTAAGTATGAAAAGTCTTGGTCACTATAGTTGGATATGATTATAGGATTAGTTAACCTTTAGAAACTAGGGTGATAAAACATTAGTGATATCCCTAAGGACATGCTTAAGGATAATTATAAGGATCATTCAAAGTATAGAAAAATGTCTTGGAAATTTTGGTAAAGGATAGAGAAAGTGGTTTTAAAGAAATTATATCCCATTCTGGATACTATAAAAGGATGTGAATCTGGCATAGAGGTAGCTAGGGGTAATAACTCCAAAAGGGTGCATTGATCTAGACTCTATTGTCACCCATTTCAGGACAACGAGCCTTGCTGCACATATGGTTTGGCACTCTTAGGGGATATGCTTTGAATTTTTACAAACTCTTTATCAACCATCATGAAGGATTTAAATAGATGATTACTATAAATAACCTAGGATAAAACTATAGTTTCATAGATTAAAAATAAGGTTTCATTATTTATTCATCCTAAACGTGTTTTTTCATGATTATTTGGTTTCCCACAATGATCATTATTGCTCACAGTATACTTTCTGGATTTGGATAATAGAGAGAACCAGAAAGAACTGGATTAATGTTGAATGTGGTAGAAAATGTGTTTATGAGAAACCAAATGGTATGATTAATTTAGTGAATTATAATATGATTATGACTAGTCGGTTATCATGATATATGATTAACAACTATCACTTTAACCAACTCCCAGACTCTCTAAATAAGATAAGGATAGAGTTAACTAAGTGTTTGGGTGGTGGAAACCATGATGGAAAGAGGATTATGATTTCTATTTGTTGATAATGTGGGAAGAAGAACCTAAGTGGATGTATTATAGAATAGTAAGTTTTTTTGAGTGTGAAAAAGAATGACACAATACAAGTAATTCTCGAGGAAAAATGAATTTTTTTTAACGCGATGGATGATAATAATGGACTCCCTAAGATATCATAAATGGATGAATGTTTCAAATGTAGAAATCATGGTAATTATGAAAATCAATGCACTAAAAGGAAATATCATGAAGAGAATCACCAAGATTTTATGAGTAATGGTTATATTAATAATGATGAAGAGACTAAAAATGACATATGAAAGGAAAGAAGTGTTAAGGAATAATTCTATGAATCCTGGTTAATGAAGTATAAAGAAAGAGGAATGATAGATATTTTTATTTATTAGGATTAAAAGAATTATATTTTTTTATCAGTGGTATTTTGGTTATTAGAATCATGAAACGTTAATGAATTATTCAATAGTAGTTTTGTATTAACGAGTTGGAAGAATATGTTAAATGGTAATAATGGCCTAGAAAATTGATTTAATGGTAAGGTCATATTTTTATTAAGGGAAGATAACCATTTAGATGTTCTTGATGTTGATAAAATGGTGTTTAGTTGGGATAAATAATGAATGTTATGGATAACGTAAATTGGATAGTATTTATGAGCTCAAAAATAATAAAAGATTTATTGACTAGATGGTTTATTCGATCATTGATAGAGTTGAAAACATTATTGGATCTATAAAATATATTCAATAATATGTGATTTTATTTAAGGAATAATGATTTGGCTAAATTTTGAAAGAAGGTATGTTTTCATTAATTTTTTATGGTAACTAAAGATATTACCAAGTTTTAGGATAATATATGATCAATATATTCACACATTTGGTATGTGACATTAAGAGTTAATTAATGTTGTTTGGTGAATTAATGATAAGTTGATTTTAAAAATTTGGTGACATTATTTATAAATTTTTGGATTTCAATTTTGGCTAGATATGGAGGATCCTTAAAGTTAACTATTCCTGGAATGTATTAAGTATAACTTTGGATGTTATTGAATAACCTATTCTAAAATTATATTTTTGATAATAACTAAAGAAATAAGGAATTAATTATCATTATTTTATGGATCTTATGATCCAATAGTTCTTCAGGAATAAAAAATCATTTTCATTTCTTAAGGTAAGATATTAAATAAAAATTGATTGAAGTACAACCAAAGGATGAGATTTTTCTTATAAATTGGAATGAAATAAAGTAAATATATCATCTTGTGAAAATTATTCAACTTTAAAAAAATGTTCTTGAAATAAAATTTTGTACATTTACATTAATTTTTGATGAATTAATGGATTTTCATCTATCACATATTTATGGATTTGTAGTCATTAACTTTCTCTTGACCATGTTCTCTATCACTCTACATCAATATTTGGGTGTTAGTTTTATCTTCTTTTTCCATGTTTTCACTTCCCACAAAGCTTATCCTATATAGAAACCTAGTTATGTGTTATTTTAGATGAAATTAATACATCCCTTTATCTATTTTAAATATGAAGTTTTATTAACCCTTTTATGATGTGGGTTTCCCATAAAGGGATTTTCAAATGTTAAACCCTTTTTTACTGAGCATAAGTTCAAATTGTGAGGAAGAAATTTATTTAAGAGGGTAGAATGTAACACCCTGAGATTTTTTAAAATATACTTTCTCAAATAAATTTAAAATTTTCACAATATTGAATTACACAAAACAACACATTTATATTTCATTACCTAAAACACTAAGTTTGTATTTTGTTACACGCAATAATGAGTTTATCTTACGTTATACGCAACACTGAGTTTAAATAAAATGTGACATATTAATAAAATATTATTATTTAATATGAAATTTATCACCTAGATTTTGGAATGGTAGTTATGAATAATGTTAACTAAATTATGAAAATATATGCTGTATACATGTATATAAAATTAAATCTTAGGTTAAAATTTAATTATAATTGAAAATAAAAACCATTTAAAAATAAAGGAGATGTTTTTCAAAAATTCTATTTTTATAAAAAAATATGTTTTAAATCAATGAATTAACCAAATATTTTTTTTGTAAATTATTTCAATAAAATTAATATATATTATATCAAAATTTTGACATTAATATAATGTGTTTTATGGACAAGAGATAAAAATAAATTCAAATTTATTCTTAAATTTTTTATTTTTTTAGAAACCAGTTTTGTCACATTTTTCACACATTTTTTAGAATTAAATTCTGATTTTTTTAAAATTTATTTTAAAATGTATAATTTATTTTTTAACTGATAATTTAAAAATTATTTTAGAGTCAATTTTTGAGAATTTCTTAAATTTGTTTTTGATGAATAGTGGAAAAAAGTAGTTTTTATTAAGAATTTTCATTTATTTTAAAGAATTTAAAATCTTAAAAATTATATAAATATGATTTTAAAAGTAAAATTAGTTCAATTATATATCTATTAATCCAATTTAATTCATTGTAATAAATTTCATATTGAATTTTGATATAAAAACTTTTAAAACTTTTGAACATTTTCTCTTTGGAAAACCACATTCTCGTGACGTGTGTGGGATTAATTTTGAATTATAAATTTAACTTATGTAAATATAATTTGGATAAATTTATTCCATATTTTTAATCATAATAATTTTTATTATCTAATAAGGTCCGCATAATATTTTTATCTCAATGAATAGTAAAAATAGCAAAAAGGGTTAAAATATGTTTACTTGGGAGTTAAACTAAAATGATAAGGGTTAAAAATGACAAAAAACCTATAAAAACACATTGGATATTAATAAATATAAATTATATACTCTAGGTTTGATAATGTACCATTTATGAGACTTTTGTCTTGCAAAAAACGTGGGTAAACCTTTTTTATTTTCAAAAGTTCCAAGTGTGCCACTCACCTCACTTATAAAAGGCCACCCCTCACCTCTCATATTCCAACTTAAAAAATAATTTTTTTACAATAAATTCCCAAATAACTTCCTTACTTATATATTATCATCTTATAATATTTATTTTGGTAAAAATTCCAACCTAGGAAGGCTTTTGGTTCACTCCCATGGAGGTTACTCAAAGAAGTGGTAATGTTCTTCAATGATCATTTTTATATTATTTCTTCCCCACATATGTGAATTATTATTTAAAAATGATGATATAATATCCTAATTATATTACATATTATGATTTTTTTTTATTTTTAGGTCATGACCTACAACCATATCCACTTCCATCAAATGGGTTATGAAATCATCCTTCATGTGTATGACGGACTACCGCCTTGTGAACTAATGTTATTAATTTTTCCATTACCACCTATGAAAAATAGATATAATTATGTATTAAATTTTTATATATTACGTTTATAATATTATTATACTTATTTAATTATCATATTTCATAAAAATTCATACTTTACATACTGTGGGAATATGATAACGTCGATCATGTGTACGACAGACTACCACCTCTCAAAGCGTGTGATTTATTCATGATTTATATGAAAGGTAATAAGGTTGGTTTTAATGAAAACATGTGATATATATGAAATAAAAATTTTAATTTAATTTTAATATATTATTTACCTTTAATTATTTCAATCCTTTATGAAAATGGAAACAAAGTTCATGCGTACAAATATCCTACCATCGCCCTGAAGGATGTGTTTCATTTTCTATCTATAACTTTTATGGAATACTGTAAATAAATATATACTGAATATATATGATATTTATATTATTTTTAAATTTTTTTATATTATTTAATAATTATAAAATTATGATAAGTAAAAATAAAAATAAAAATATACAAAAAAAGAAAAGCAATTATTACCCAAAATGTGCTTTTAACAAAAAATGACTTATAAATGGTTAATAAAAGGGCATAAGTAAATCATATATGGTATTATAAATATTATTATGGTTCTTTAATATATTTATAATAAAATTGTATTTATTATATAGAAGTTTTTAATGTGTGTGAATGTATTTGATACTTAAGGTAATGGATTCCCATCTCACTTTTTACTTTTCTCAGACACATTCCATATCAACCACATATTTTTTCTATGTGATGTATATACTAACCATGAATGTATATAATTTTTCATATCCTTAAAATTATTAGGATTTAAATATCCATTTAATTATCTCTATTTCATGGGGTTTATGGTTTAAACGTTTCCGAAGCGGTAAGGGATTTTTCTCAATTTTCCTTCCTATATACATATGTTATATTATGCACCTATCTTATCTAGTGAGGTGTTTATATAACCAATTTTACATTTAATATCATGAATTTATTTATTTTAATTATATTTTAAGTTTCATTTATTTTTATTCATTCAAGGGTATAACAATTCAATTTTACCAAAGTGGTAAACATTTTATGTTACAATCTCATCAATTATCAGGATTATTCGTGATTGTGTTTTTCATAATATAATCTTATGATAAAACTCTCAATAAAGTCATGAATTTTATTTTATAGTGTTTATTTCATGAGAATACATGTTTTCCTTCATTTTACTCTCTTTAACTAATCAAGAGTAAAAATTATTTTTTTTATGAAAAACCATCTTTTTTTCTCTCTTTAGTCGAAAACCCATTTTTCATCCAAAACCATGTTTTATAAAAGATTTTTCAATATCTTTTTAACATTATCCAAATGATTTATTAAATAATTTTTTAACCATGTTTTAATTTTTAATTTTTTTAAAAAGTAATCTTCATGTCTTTTTCAAAACAATTCCCATTTGGCTTTTATTGAAAACATGAAAGGAATATTTGTTTTAACATGCATGACATGAATAGATTTTCTCACCTTCATGATCATTATTTTCATGGAATCTTACCTTACTAATTTTAAAGTTTATTTTCAAAGAAAATTATTTTTAATTTTTTTTTATGTTTTAAAAAGTTTTTTTCAGAATGGAATGAATATTTTACTCATGATATGTTTTAAATGATTTTTAATGCTTCGTTTATAAGTTTTTACGATTATTTTTAAAGAAAAGGAATTTGAAAATTTTTTATGTTGTATTTTTTTCAAAGATGATAATTATTTTTCTTAAAAAAATGTTTTAAATTATTTTCAAAGCCTATTTTATTAATTTTCAAGGATATTTTCAAAGAAAAGGATTTACAAATTATTTTATAAATTTTTTATTTTAATAATTGATTTTAAAGGAAACTTAATTTTCCTTAAGAAATATTTTAAGTGATCTTTCAAGATCATTTTCCATCTAATATGACATCATTTGATTTTACTTATTATTTACTAGTAATATGATCCAAGGGCACCATTATTATTCTATCTCTGAATGGTTTATGGTTATGAATAAAACATTTTTATAAAATTCATTTCCCTTCCATGAGTTATAACATGATAAAATGAATATTAAACCCACTTCTTTTCATAGGTTAAGATATTATGAAATAATGAAATGATAATGAAAACCTTCCCTTTTCCATAGGATATGTTATGATGAAATTTTTATATCTCATGATATTGATAGGACTTTAATGGGGTGTGAACCTAGTTCAATAAGATATTTTTCCTGTTTCGGTGGTTTTGGGAGTGAACCTTGACTACTATGATTTTTTTGGGAGTGAACCCATTCCAATTTGATAGCGTTGGTAGTTAACCTTTAATACTATGAAAATTATTTTCTATGATTATGTTTATTCAAAAATTCTATTCATTATTCCATTGGTATGATCTCATGGATCATGTTTATTGATTTAGTTATGATTCATGTCTTATGAACATCAAATATTTATTCCATGAATCAATTTTATGATCTTTGATATGAAATTTATGGTTCTAAAATGTTATTCTCATGTTCTCATGCCCTTATTCTCATGTTATGATTATGTATCTTTCTTGTATACCCTTACTAAGCATATGATCTCACCCTTTCTTATTTTTCCCTTCCCCATGTCATGAAGAAATATATCATGGAGTATTTTTTTTAAGAAGAGTTCTAGATATGAATAACTTAGTGGGAGATGATATAGTTCACATATGAACTAATTTTTTATGTTTCTATGTTTTCAAAGGCACAATAATTTTACAATCCTTACGAATGTGTTTGTGTAATTTAATGAATGTTAATCTAAAAATATGTAATATCTATTTTTGAAAATCCTAGGTCACTATACCATTTATAGCTTTATGCTAAGATAATATGTAACAAGATTCCCATTTCCTAGTGTATAAATGTGGTTGAAATAAAATTTCTAAAGATATTCTACACACCACCTCTTCCTATGATTCAAATATTTACAAGTAAATATATACCTATAACATTTTTTTTATCAAAATACATCGTGAATCATCCCTAAAAAGATAATAGCACCATCTATTGAGAGAAACTGTAACCACAGTCAGCTCGAGGTCATGGGTTGTGTAATTATTTTCATGTGGTTGAATTTGATAAGCCACCACATCATCTCCATACCTAATACCAAAACCCAAAACCAAACCTAATGCATAAATTTTATATCATATCCCTAACTAGCTTCAAGTATATATAGAATAATGGTTGATTTTAATTATCACTTTAACTAAATGAAACAGATCTGACATTCTAGGATCTAGAGAAAATTCAATATTTTTATGGGTGAAAACAGTTAGGTGTAATGAAAGATTAGATAATCCCTTAATAAATCATTACTGGTTTCCTACTAAACCCATGAATCTATACATCTCAAATAAAATATTTAGTTCTTCCAAAAACATAATAACTTCCACATACATAAAATCAAAATAAATTCCCAATTTTGAAATCATATATTTCAATAACATTAATTTATCAGTCCAAAATCTACACATTTACAAATATTCAAAAATATGGTGGTCATGGAAAGTCCCCAAAATGAACATCACATGATAGTCATGCTCCTACCCACTTTTGGAACCCACCAAATAATCATCCATAAATACCTTGAAAATGGAGTTAAGGTATTGATGGAATATCTAGTTTATAAGGGCTATAAATGCCATAGGATAATTGGCTAAACCAAATAGCATCACTAGACATTCATAATGACCATATATTATTTAAACAATAATATTGGGAATGTTAAACTCCCTCACCCTTATCTGGTGATATCATATTTGAAGTTTGGTCTTTGAGAACCACCATTACACTTTTACCCAATCAATGATATAATCAATGATAGGTAAGGGGTATTTATTAATAGTCTCATAGTTAAAATTCCTATAGTCAATGAATAATCAATAAGTCCCATCCTATTTTGTATAAAATATCATTTGAGAAAACCTAAGTTATTCAATAGTATGGATAAATTATTTAGCTTCTAAGTCATCCAACTAAATTTTCCTCTCTTTCAATTAATATGGTTCGAATCAATATGACGGTAATAACACCACCTACATCACTATCAAAAAAATAAATGATAAAAACAACATCTTACTTGGGAGGAAACCCCAATAAGTCACCCAAAAATATTCAATAAACTCTATGAACATGGGGGTTTCTCACTACTAAAGTTTTATTTATCATCCTCCACTAGAATAGAGGTAACTTGAAATATCAATATACCAACCTCATTATGATGAGGCATCTCCTGACAAGACTATGAGACCTATTCCCCTTGAAAAAAATGACTGATCCCATCGAAGGAAGTATGTGTTACCCTATGATGATAAGAATCAATATAACATTTAAAGGTTGACTTCTAGTCCATCTTAATAAAAATATTGAATATATCCATCTTGAAAATAAGTAAGTACCATGATATTTATACCATGGATATGGAGACGATACATGGAAATAATAAGCCACACTCATTCTTCTTCTTAAGAGGAGAATATATTTTTATAACATAAGAAATAATATTGAGTATAATATTTATAAATTATATAATATAGGTAGATATATATGAGTGATAGGATCTTATATCAAATAAAGAAATAGATATTGATGAGTTATATAGAATAATATCTATCAAAACTTCTAGTCCTACCTCAGATTCCATATTCACTTACCCCATTGTGTGAAACTACATCAATTTTTAATGATCCTAATGCCTCCTACTGGACTGGGGATCTTTATTCTGTTGAATCTACCCATATACTAGACCACTAAAACATCTATCCCCTTGAAATCGAGTTCCCATTAGCTTGGAGGTGTCAAAATAAAATGTAGATACCATATGATATAAATATAGTACACCACTTAGAAGATAGGGGTTGGTTCTAAAAAATCATTAGATATTTTCAAAACACCCATATTCATGAAAATCCTTCATGAATTATTTTAATGATGATATATTATACCCAACATTTCTATATTTATATTTAATAAGAATTATAATTCCCATGGATATTAATTATAATGATTGAGATGAGTATCATGAGACACTACCACTTCCACTTCTTGGTTAATCAAGCTTCCTCATTTTCTATGAAGGAACACCTCTTCTTCCACTTGAAAGGGAACGAGTATGAAAAAACCACGAAATATTTTCTTGATAAATATTGACGATCAATGTTTCTTCCATGAATTCTTTTTAATATTGAAGTTTCATCAAGAATACATGTGAATTAATGATAATTTGAAGGCCTATCTCAAAAATCAAGGATTTAAACCTATAATTTTATACCATTATATAAGAATAGTTAAAAAGCTCTGGAAACTATTTAGCTAATCCATAATGATATATTTTCCTTCTTGGAGATATAAAAACTCTTTTAATTTTTTCAAATACTTTGTTTCAAGATAAAACTATTGAGTTAACATCAACTGGAAGTATTTCTAATCCATGTTATTATTCTTCATGTCTTGAAAAATTAATCCCACTAGTAATAGTTGGAACCTTCAATCATGAACGTATCACACTTCGCTTTAATAACCTATAGAGTCTCAAGGAATTAAAAAATTATAGAAATATTCTCCAACCAATACTTTTCTTCATAAGGATCATTGGTTACTCTAAAATATTGGGGATTATGGATAGGAAACTCATTATCTTGGTCTTTATCTTCACTCAGATCCATACATAATTATCTTAATATGGTCTATGGACACTCCTATGGGAAATATTTTTCCAAATAAATAAAAAAATTTGGGTCATTACCAATAATTTTACATTACATTACAATATCTTAGAAAGTCATGAACTCGAAAGAATAAAATTAGAATAATATAAAAAATACAAGAATAACCATTATCAAGAAAATTTTAATATAAACAAGATCCCAAGAAAAAAAGCATAAACATCTGTAATATATATAATGGGAAATATATGATAGGAATTATAATTGGAAATACAAAAGAAATAAGAGTTTATAATAAAAAATAAAACCAAAATATAATAGAACCCTACATTCTATAATGACCCTGCTCTTTATTTCATATTTAAACATGTTTATTACATACACTTTCACTAAATAAAAATTAGAATACTGATAGGTCTAGTGTATTTTTGGATTAGTAAAATTACATAACAACTTAAAACATTAAATATAGATCTTTATTAAAAACTTATTTTACATGACCACAACATTCCTTCATACTTAGCATTTCATGGGATAACCTGATGACATACATATGAAAAGAGTGAGATATAAATCCCAGTAAGGGACTTAAAAAGGAATAATATTAAGAATAAAATACATGTAAGACTATAGTAAGATCAATGGATCATAATATAAACATGATCATAATGGCATGATATAGCATGCATATCATAACATGGAAATTTGGAAACAACTTAAAACACTGCATCATTAATATAAAGGAATCAGGTAAAACCCAATCCCAACATGGTGGAAAAAATTTATATAACAAAATCAGGTAAACCCTATCCCAAAATGACATATCATGATACTAATCTTTACCCAATTCATTGGAGCACTATCGGAGTTCACCCTTCATAAACATTTCAATCTCATGCTTAAGTGTGGCACATATATCATTTAACATGGATTAATTCAACATCATCATTTATTCGATGATCAAAGAATGTGGAATACATACATGTAAGTCCCCAATAAATAATTATATGTTCATAAAGTGAATACCATTATTAGAGGAATGTGTATGGTATTCACTACATGATGATTTTGGCATGGAAAATCGTAGTGCTATTTCGGCGGCATAATGACGTCATGTAGAAATTCATAAAATGGGTAGATGCAAGTGAAAGGGGTCTCTCATAATTTATACATGAAATAGACAATGAGGGGATTATGGAACATAATATAAAAACATATAAAATGCAATTTATGATGCATAATAGAAATAAAGTGATTGAAATGGAAATGAGAAGAGAGAAATATTTTATTGAATTTCAGCATAATAACGGCGTAGGTAAGGTTCTAAATGGAGGAGGATAAATGAAACGTCATTGAAATAACATCAAATGGATAATAGGTAATTTATTATAAAAGGATTAAAATATAACCAATTGAAATTAGAAAGACTAATTTCAAACAAGTTTCATGAATTGAAAAGAAGAGAGAAAGGTGAGGATCCCTTACTTGGATGTGTGACTCCAAAGGCTTGGGGGAGACTTATTGGGAGCTTGGGGAACCTTGGGAGGACTATAGGGAGTAGGGAGGTTGGTTATGTTTTTAAGATATTCAGTGAAGCGTAATGGGTGATTGGGTGGGTTTATATAGGAAAGGTGGGGGAATTCTGTATTATTTTGGTTTTGGACCCCACACACTAAAATATTTAAAACTACAAACCATCCCATGGGGTTTCCCATGGTTTCTAGAAATGGGTAGTGGTATAAATTATTTTAAAAGGATAAGGGATGGCGATATTAAAATATTTCCCTTTATTATGTGGAGGTGTGTTAGACTTTCAAGGAAATTATTTTAAAATCTTAAAATATTTTATATGTCATGGAGGATTCACTAAGGCTTTATAAAATAAATAAAATGGACCTAAAATTAAATTAGTTTAATAAAAAACTTATATTTGTCCGAATATTACATTTATAGCATTTTATTACATAACTATTGGTTAATTATGATTTCATAAAACACATTATATATTTTTATGGTATTTAATTTTTACCCAAAACTTCGACTGTATCAGAAAATGATGAAACTTTAACCATCAAATAATTTCAACATCTTGATTCCAAAACTAATATTCATTTTATCTAAATAAATTTCTAAATATTTGAATGCTTACTTTTCAAATAAAAACCGATATTTATATAAAATTGATGGGTTGTTGACAATTTTTTTTTTAAAACTTTAATAAAAATTATAATTGACTTCATAAAAATGATACAATCATTAATATTTTAAAATAGTAATATAATAATAATATTTTATAAAAATATTATTTAATTCAAAAATCCATTAGTTTAACAAAATACATTTCTTAATTGAATTTGAATATTAACCAAAAATACTATTTATGCTTTAAAAATCATTTACAAAGTAACAATAAAAAAATGAAAGTATATTCATTATTGTATAAAAAATTAATAAACATAGTCATAATTATAGGTTCTTGTTAAATATCCCTTTATTACACCAGTATATTCACTAAGAGTAAGGTGTGAGATGGTGGGGATTTCATGGGGCCGTTCGGTGAATATAGTTTGGGACGTAATCTTGATGAACATGAACTTATCCCATAAATGGTTTCACTCATCCTTAAGTTATTGGATATCAACTTGGGATTGGTCTAGGGAAAATCCTAGAAATGATATCTCCATCTAAAGCTCCGATAAATGGGTTTCATAGGGTATGATCCTACTGGTTGTGGCCATCACTTCTGTTTTCCGTGTTAAAAGGATTTGTTAAAACCCTATATTTATACTAGTCATGCGATCACTATTCAATGACTGTATTATCAATAGAAAGGATACTTAACGAGCATTTAAATCCAATTGGATATAATAAATCAAAAGGAGTTAATGTGTTTTCTATATTCATAAGACATTTATTTAAAGAAATGGAATTTTTTCATAATAGTTTGGGTCTTTTCAACCTTCCCCCCTTAATAAATTTCTCCCTGGAAATTTCCTTTTCCCAAACTAAAATAGATGAGGGTAACTTTGCCTAATCACTTCCTCCGGTTCCCACGTCTCTTTTTCAAACTTGTGGTTTCTCCACAACACTTAGACGAGGGGAATTATTTAATTTCAAAGAACCATTTCTCTATGATCTACTATCTTCACCAAATTATCCTCATAAAAAAGGTCATTCTGCAATGGTTCCCCATCTATATTGAGTACATGTGAAGGGTTTGGTATGTACTTCCTTAAGAGTGATACATGGAATACATCCTGTACTTGAGACAGGTTCAGTGGGAGTTATAGTCGATAGGACACTACTATGATGCGATCAAGGATCTCAAAAGGGACGATGTACCTTGGAATAAGCATTCCATTATTACCAAATCTCATAACTCTCTTCCATGGAGATATAAATAAGAATACCATATCTCCAACATCAAACTCTAACCCTTGTTGATTATTGTTAGCACAACTCTTTTATTGACTCTGGGAAGCTTTGATGTGCTGCTGGATGGTTTCAACCTTCTCCACCATTTCTTTTACCATTTCTATACCTAGAAGTTTTCATTCCCCAACTTCATCCCAACATGATGGTGTTCTTCAACTCTTCCCATAAAGGGCTTCATAAAGATCTATTTGGATTCTTGGGTGGAAATTGTTGTTGTAAGAGAACTCCACAAAAGGAAGATATTGGTCACATTTTCCTTTGAAGTCCATTAAGAAAGCTCTCAACATTTCCTCAAGTGTCTGGATAGTCCAATCAGATTGTCCACCAGTTTGAGGGTGATAAGATGTACTAATGTATAGATCTATGTTTAGAGCATGCTGAAGTATTTTCCAAAAATTAGAGGGGAATCTTGGATTTCGATCAGACACAATCAATAGTGATACTCTCTCCAGCCTTACCAATTTTCCTATGTATATTCATGCCAGTTGATCTAGTGAGAAATCCTCTCAAATTTGAAACAAAGTGTGAATTCTTTGTAAGATGATCAATAATAACCTAGATATAATTGTTTCATTTGGATATCTTCGGGAGTCTAGTGACAATGTCTATGGTGATGTTTTCCCACTTCCATGTTGGTATGGGTAATATTTACATCATCCCTTTAAACTTATGCCTCTCATCCATCACTTTCTAACATACCAGACACTTTGATGTATATTTTTCAATCTCATTCTTCATGTTATACAACCAACAATACTCCCAAATTTCTTGATATGTCTTCATGTTTCCTGGGTGAATAAATAAATTCAAACTATGTGCATCATACAAAAGTTCTATCTTTGACTCCAAATTTTATAGAACATATAGTATTGACCCAAACCTCACAATTTCTAATTAATCAACATTGAAATTTGAGGATTTAACTTTTCTGATAGTTTCCACTTTCTTCTGAAATCCCACATCAACTTTTTTAGAATCCTTTAACCTTTCCAAAAGAGACAGTTGAGTAATAATTTGTGTAAGGATTGATGATGTTCCCTTATTTATGATTCTCATGTCCATATTCATCAAATCTAAGAAAATTATATCCTTTTTAATTCTCATAAATGATATAATTGATGGGTTCTTTCAACTTATATCATCCTCCACCTTGTTCGTTTTCCCAGGGTGGCAATGGATTGAGAAGTTGTAATCCTTGATGAAATCTAACCATCTTCATTGACACATATTAAGCTCTTTCTGTGTGAATATATATTTGGGAATTTTTTGATCCATATATATTTGACACTTATCCCCAAAGCGATAATTTCACTAGATTTCCAACTCAAAGATCATATCTACCAACTCCAAACCATGCGTGGGATAATTTTTCTCCTAAATTTTCAACTGCCTAGAGGCATAGGTAGTGACTTTTTCATTCTGTATCAACACACAACCCAATAACTTCTTCAAAGAATCATTGAAGATTATAAAAATCTCCCCACTTGTGGGTAGTTTGAGCACAAGGGCAGTGATAAGACTCTTCTTCAACTCCATGAATCTTTATTCACATTCATCATTCCAAGAAAACTTGACTCCCTTCCGAGTTAGCTTGGTAAGAGAGTTTTGTCAACTATGATAAATTTCTCACCAATCGGTGATGATATCCAACTAACCCCAAGAAGTTATAGATATCCATAATAGATGTAGGCCTCGAACATACCTCAGTTTCTTTTGTTTTGGAAGGATCCATAGTTATCCTATTGCTTGTGATGATATGACCCAAGAATGAGGCTTACTTCAGCCAGAACTCATACTTGTTGTACTTTTCATAGAGATTCTCCTTTCACAAGGTCTCTTGCAAAGTTCTCAGATGCTCCTCATGATCCTCCTTGGTTTTGGATTATATTTGAATATTATCTATAAATACTACCACAAATTTTTCAAGATAATCTCTAAAGATTCTATTCATCAAGTCCACTAATATTTCTGGAGTATTAGTGAGTCTAAATGGAATCACTATGAACTCATAGTTCCAATAATTCATTCAAAAAGTATTCTTGGGGATATCGTCCTTCTTCTCCCTTACTTAGTAATATATCGACCGTAGATCCACCTTGGAGAAGTATTGTTCTCCACATAGTTGATCTAACAAGTCATCAATTTAGGGTAAATGATACTTTTTCTTTATCGTGATTTTGTTGAGCTCATGATAATCAATGAAAAGGCTCATTGAACCATCCTTCTTCTTGATGATGAGAACTGGTGCATCTCATGGTGAAGAACATGGGCATATAAAACCTTTATCTAGATTCTCCTATAGTTGTTTCTTTAGGTCCTCAAGCTTCAAAACAACCATTCTATAAATATTCTTGTATATTGGAAATTCCCTAGACATAAGATCAATCTATAATTCAAAATCTCTTCTAGGAGGAAGACTAAGAAATTCCTCATGAAACACTTACAAAAATTCCCTCATAATAGCATGACTTAAAGGATGGATATTTCCTTAGACTCAATCATCTGAGAATGATATACATTCTCATAGGGTAGTAATATCTATTATTGAGATGATGGTGCTAAATAATATTCATCCTCCTTTCACTTGTATTGAATTGTGGGTCGATTCACATATGGAGAGTGATTTCCCTATCACGGAAATTTATGTTGGCTCTATATAGGGAAATCCAATCCACACCAAGAATGGAATCAAATTCCACCAAGGGAAGTATGATGATGTTTTATGGGAAGTTCAATCCACAAATTGTGATAGGGGAGGAGTTTTATGCATGGGATGCTATAATTAACTCATTTTCCATTTTCATCAACATCTCTACTTCCATGTTTTGTGGTGGTGTTTTTATTGTTATACTAAATTTTTTGGATATAAAATAATGTGTATAACTATGAATGATAACCATACCATTCAATATTTTATTCTAGTTCTACTCATTTACATCATCCAAAATAGACTTAGGGATGATATTTTTTTAACTATTAAACACATAAATAATAATCCATTAACATTAAAGGGATTACTTATAAATTACATTTATCTATTTAACTTATAAATTTCTAAGATTTAATCTTTGTTATACATGAACAAATTCCTAACATATATTCTTAGGGGAATTTTTTTGTTCCCATAATAATGGTTTGTACTAAGCTTATGAATTTACCAAAGAATACCCCATGGGAGTTTCAAACCAACAGTGCAGTAAGGTCCGTTGTCGTGCACCAGTTCCTGTTTGAGTCTAGATCAAAGAGATGTTTTCAGATTTTACCCCTGGATAAATTTGTTCCAGAGCCACCTCTACTTGTTCGTATCCATAAAAAGGATGTATTTTCTTGATAAAAACATACTTTATACTCACTAAGATTTAGGTATTATTTTTTTGTACTTAGTCTTATCCCTATGGTTTTCACTAGAGTTTTCTAATCCAAATCCCCAAAATAACTAAACCAATCTTCTAATACTAATAATAACGACCCTTCTCTTTATTTCACATTTAAACATGATTTGTTACATAAAATTTCACTTAATAAAACTCATAAGATAGAGAGTTCTAGTTTCTTTGGGTCTTAGGAACATTACATAATAACTTAAAACCTGAAATACACATCTTTTTTGAAAAATGCATTTACATGACCACAACATTCCTTCATACTTAGCATTTCATGGGATAACCTAAGGACATACATAAGAAAATGGTGATATATAAAGCCCAGTAATGGAGTAAAAAAGGAATAAAATGAAGAATACAATAAATGTTATGAAATAGGTATATCAATATAGTATAATAGAACATGAACAGAAAGGCATGATATAACATGGTTATCATAACCTGTAAATGTGGAAACAACTTAAAAAACTGAATCATTAACATAAAGGAATCAGGTAAACCCATATACCAACATGGTGGAAAAAATTTCTATAAATTAATATGTTAAAACCCTATCCCAACATGACGTAATGTGATACTAAAAATTACCCAATTCATTGGAGTGATATCATGGAGAACCCTTCATAAACAATTCAATCTCATTCTTAAGTGTGCCACATAGATTATATAACATGGATTCATTAAACATCATAATTTATTCCATGATTTAATAATGTAGAATAAATACATGTATGTCCCTAAAAAATAAGTAAATTTTCATATATTTTAATACACTTGAAAGAGTAAATGGAATGGTATTCACTACACGATGATTTTGGAATAGAAAATCGTAGTGCATTTTTTGGCAGCATATCGACATCATGCAGAAATTCATAAAATGGGTAGATGATAGAAAAAGGGGTCTCTAATAATTAATAAAAAAATGGATAGATACGGGATCATGGAACATAATATACCAACAATTTAAATGTAATTTAAGATGCATAATATAAATAAAGCGCTTGAAATGGAAATGAGAAGAGAGAAATTCCTTATGGAATTTCAGCATAGTAACAGCATAGGTAAGGGTCTAAATGGGGGAGGAAAAATGATCCCTAATTGAAATAACATCAAATTGAAAGTAGGTAATTGATTATATACCAAATATATTAAAAATTTTCCCTTTATTATGTGGGGGTGAGTTATATTTTCAAGGAAATTATTTTAAAATCCTAAAAACTTTTATATGTCTTGGAGGATTCACTAAGGCTTTATAAAATAAATAAAATAAACCTAATATTAAATTATTTTAAAGGAAAAATATATTTTTCCCAATATACCCTTTATAATATTTTATTACATCACTATTTAGTCATTATGATGTCGTAAACCACATTATATATTTATACGATATTTAATTTTTACCCAAAAATTCAATTATCTCAGAAAAATATAAAAAAATCACCGTTGGATAATTTCAATGTAATGATTCCAAAAATAATATTCATTTTATCTAAATCATTTTATAAATATTTGATTTTTAACTATTAAAATAAAAACCAATATTTATTGAAAATTGACAGGTTTTGACAAAAACAGTTTTCGAACCTTAATAAAAATTATAATTGACTTCATAAACATTATATGATTATTTATATTTAATAAAATTAATTTAATGATAATATTATATTAAAATATTATTTAAAAATCTATTATTTCATCAAAATATATTTCTTAATTTAATTTGAATATTAACCAAATATAATATTTATTCTTTAAACATCATTTAGAAAGTAAAAATAATAAAATGAAAGTATTTTCATTATTATATACAAAAATAATGCACATAATAGAAATGATAGGGTATTGTTAAAAATAACTTTATTACAGTATTATATTCTGTAAGTGTAAGTTGTGCGATGGTGGGGCTTTCATGGGGTCATTCAGTGAACATAGTTTGGGTTATGATCTCGATGAGCTTGAAATTATCCTGTAAACGGTTTCAATCATGCTTAAGTTGTTGGATCTCAGCTTGGGATTGGTCTAGGGAAAATCCCAGATATATTATCTCTCTCTAATTCTCTGATAAATGTGATATAGAGGGTATTATCCTACTTGTTGAGGCCATCACCTCCTTTGTATGCGTCAAAAGGATTTGTTAAATCCCTATATTTATACTAGTCACATGACCACTGTTCAACGACTATATTATCAATGGTAAGGATACTTAATGGTCATTTAAATCCAATTGGATATATTAAAACAAAAGGATTTCATGTGTTTTATATATCCATAAGACATTTCAATAAAATAAAGGGAATTTTATTCATAACAGTTTGAGTTGTTACACTACCCATATTTGTTTGACATTGGGGCTCACTCCTATCATGTCACAAAATCCAATCCAAATAATGATTGTAGGAATAACCACCATAGCCAAGTGATTCCTTTCCATTAGTTGAGTTAGTAAAATCAAGGTCTATATACACCTAAAGGTTTTATATTGGGTGTGAGCATAACAATACCAGTATGATACCACCAAGGGGTTCATAAGAAACCATTTTTAGATAATAAAAGAAATATAATTTTGAAATAAAACATATAAAAATATATTTATAACATTTTTAAGTTGTGAAACTTGTAATGTAGCAACCTGGGAGCCACTGAAATTATGCCCTAATACAATCAGTCACATGGTCTCAAGTGCACCCCCATATGTCGTAGGTTTTAGAATAAAAATGAGGGTCCAATGATGGTTTGATGGAGAGACTATACCCTCATGATCAGAGTAGCGGAGAAGTATTAAAAAATGGATTAATCAATAGTGGGAGTGGTATAAATTAAAAGTCAGTGGACAAAAATAATAAATAATAAAATGGAAAAATCAAAATACACAACCATGCATGTCCATGGGATTCTATAATATGAAATACGTATTCATATATTAGGTAATAAATAAACAATACAAAAAGAAAGAGAAAATACTTAAAGGATATCTACATGAGCATCGTATGCTCCAGATCAGTCCCATGTTACAAAGATCCCTTGTACAAGTATAACAACATTAATAATAACCCCTTGACCTAAACCTGAAACCATGAGGTCTGTTTGGGTACCCCAATGCAATGGAATCCCAAAAAAGGTGTGGAATATACTCAGTAGGACACCACTAATATGTTTCTAATGCTATTCAATCAATGAGTATAAAATACAATAGTGTGATTTTATATTAATAAGAAAGGAAATAAATAAATATAAACCACTTAGGATCATGTTCCTCAAGAACACCTGACTGACCATACCTACTTTGACCTAAGTAGGGAGATCTCTAAATAAGTGACAACAAGTATATATATATAGTCTATAAAAATAATTACATTTATATCAATATATATAATTACTAGTACTGGCTAGAATACAAGGGGTAACTGTAACGCCCCGACCCCAGTTACCCAGAGTCGGTACATTATTACATAACATTGGCATGATCACAAAAGATCAAATCTCGAAAGACCGATTAGTTTAGTAGCCTTGGAAACACTAGATACATTCATAAAGTTTACATTACATCATAAAGTGAAAACTACAACAACATCTTGTCTCCACACTCATATCCCCTTATACTATCCCTGCAGGTCATTCATAAAATACTTCTTCACATCCTGGGAAAAATAAAACATACAAAGGGGTTAGCTCAGATGCCCAGTAAGGATAACAATATATCGGAAACTTTCATAAATAAGCATAAACATTTAAGGCAATGTATAGATAAAACAAAATCCTTTTAAACTTGAACTTCAGTATAATATGGCAGAAATAAAATGAAATAATTCCATTTATTTATTCACATGGATATTCTACTAGTCGAATAATCACATGCAATATCAATAACCACTTTCATAATGATGGAATGCATAATGCCAGACTATCATAACCACATATTCAAGGCCTTGTTCCAAGACTAAAAATAAGATTTTGTCAAGGCCTTGTGCCAAGATAGTAGTTTGTCTCATGAGACCTACCGATTCATCGAGGAGATATAGAGGGCTCCACCCATCACTTATTAATTCCTATGCATTCCTCATATAAACAGGTTTAAACATAACATAAACATTCGTATTAAAACTAGCCAACAAAATGTAAATACTTTCTCCATAACCATGAATGGTATAAAAATAACACATCCAAAGTCAAACATATCACAAAACCTTCAATATAATATGGAAGTTTTGTATCATAATAAATCCTCTTCAAATAAGCTTAAAATCCACCAATGGATGTTGACATAAATGAAATCAAAACTATTTGAGAGAAATATATCTTTTTTTGAAATCATTTAAAAGTAACATAATTATAAAAGAAAACATTTTCATTGAAAATATTCTTATAATATTTTAAGGGATGCTTCAATGATTTTATAACAGTGGAAAATAGTTGCACCCGCCGTATAAGTTAAAAAGACATTCTTACCTTAATTTTGTCGAAAAGGTTAAAAAGGAACTTGTTTGGATAATTATAGAAATATTCCTTTGTAAACTTCTTATAAAAAGTAAAACAAGGGTATAAATTACTTTAACCCATATTATTTAAAATATTAAGAATGTTTTGATATACATTTTTAAGAAACATGGATGTGGATGATAAAGAGGTCCCAGTAGATAATTACGTATAAACAACCTCGGATAATGAATAGATTGTGAAATAAACCCTTGACTTGTACTTTTCCTTGGTTGAGGGTAGGTTAACCTCCTGTATAATGGGGAAATAATTGTTATTAAATTATACAAGAATCATATACATTAATATGATATCATATATGATCTTTTAACATTGCTTTGTTAATAATATCTTAGTATTATTGTCGTTTCGGGTGTTAAATTAATCGTTTTATTTTATATGTTTTGTTAAATAAGACATGTTTGTTATAGATAGGTTGTATATTATTCATATAAATAATGATATCAAGTCATTAAACATTATTTTTATCATTAAATGATAATAATACTTGCATGGATACGATAGGGAATGAATCTCACCACGTTCGTGGAGACGGTAGTCCGTACGTATGCACAAGTGACAATATCATTCTTTTGATATTGAAATAATATATAATTGGATGTTATATCATATATAAGGAATAATTATCATGTTATATTTATTATTTACATCAATTACACATCATTATCATACCCATCCAAATAATAATGTTTTCAATAACAATTACACCACGACGTGGAGACAGTAAGCCGTACGTACGCACGTATGGTGACATGTCATTCAAAGGATGGATAGAATATTTAATATGGTTGTACCATATTTATAATAACATCAAAGTATATAGAAGATAATTGAGTGATTATTTTAGAATGTAAATAACAAAGAAAGAAGAAGTTGAAGAAGAAAGGAACTTGAAAGAGGGTGGTGAAATCATTACCTCTACTTTGGGTTCTTCCTTTTGATTTGATAAAAAGGGCTCTATAAGATGGCTTTCTGACTAAAGGAATGACTCTAGTATGATGTGAGGGAACTTGAGAGAATAGTTGGTCAGGGTTTGGACGAGCCAAAAGGATTTGAAGTTATGAATTTGAGAGAAGGGGGAGTGCCCTTTTATAAGAAGGGTGAGGGGCACCTTAGGAAAAGCTAGAAATATTATTTTATAATAAATTAATATTTGGTTTATAATGGCTCAAAAGTATATTATTTAATGTTTAAGGTGGGGATGGTTCTAAAACCACCCAACCAATAGGTTTTAGAAAGGTTTGGATCACTATATTAACCTTATCTTTTAGTTTTAACTCTTAGTTAATTAGTTTCACATTTACCATGTCTCTTTGTATTTTTTTATTATATAGTAAATAAACTTACTACAAACCTCCAAGAGACCCCCAAGTGGTCCATTAATGATACACTTATCATTATATAAGTCCTTTGGCCGAAACCTATATTTTTATGAATAGAATATCAATTAATAATATAATATTTGTTTTAAAAACTCTTTTATGTCAATTTTGTCACTATTGGGTATTTTGTTTTTGATAATTTCTGAACAGAATTATTACTTATAGAAAAATTTATATATCAAATAATAATATGTCATATTAACTTATATAATTATTAGAACTCATAAAAAGTATCAAATTACATTTATTTTTATATTTATAATATCAATTATTTTAATATTTCATTAATTAGGTAATTACTGCATCACCATTGTGTCATAAATAAATTAAAATATTTAATGTATAAAAGTTATAAATAAAATATGATTATGTAGAAAATATTTTTAGATTTTTAGGGAATATTTATAATTGAATTTATCTTATGTATAACCCTATATTAAAAATATTTTAGTTACTAAACTTTGATTTTAACTCTTTTAACTCTTCTTTGAATTAAATAATAATAAATGTCCTAATCTAATCCAAGTGGACCTAAATGATAATATTTTATTCCTAAGGTTGTTTTTGGTCGAGATACACTTGTCCAATAGAATTAGGACATGTGTTAGGGTAATATTAATATCATTTTACCCTTAATTACCCTATTTACTTTTAACCGTGGTAAATAAATGTAAAAATTTACTATTCAACAAAATTATATTTATCTTATTGAACCATATTTTTCCCCTTTATATTAACCATGTCTCTCGGATTTTCGAAATTCCACTCACGAAATCGGTAAAATTAAGTTTTTTTGTGATTTTCCAAATTCTCCTAGAGGTGGGTAAAAGACGGTGACAATTTCAATATACTTTTTATAAAGTGAGGGAAGTTGAGAGAATATTTGGGCTTTGGTTGGATGAGACAAAAGGCTTTTAAGGTATGAATTTGAGAGAAGGGGGAGTTCCCTTTTATAAGAGGGGTGAGATGCACCTTAGGAAAAATAGAAATATCATTTTACAACAAATTCATATTCAGTTTCTAATGGCTAAAAAGTAGATTACTTAAATTTTAAGGTGGGGATGGGTCAAAAACCACCCAACCAATTGGTTTTTGACTAGTTTGGGTCACTATATTAACCTTATCTTTTATTTTTAACTCTTAGTTAATTAGTTTCACATTTACCATGTCTCTTTGTATTTTTATATTATATAGTTAATTAACTTACTATAAACCTCAAAGCAACCCCCAAGTGGTACATTAATGATACACCTATAATTATAAAAGTCCTTTGGCCGAACATTATATTTTTAGGAATAGAATATCAATTAATAATATAATATTTTTTTTAAATACTCTTTTATGTAAATTTTGTCACTATTGGGTATTTTGTTTTTGATAATTTCATAAGCGCATTATTTGTAACAGCCCGAGATTTTATGAAAAATATTCTTTTTTATTTCACTAATGTCTTGTGTTGTACGCTACACCAAAAGGAGCTTGCACAACACGCATCCTTGACTTTCCTTGCATTACACGCAATCACGACCTTCCTCGATAGCGTGTGTAATACGCAATACCGAGTTTCACTAAACAACGATATGCTATAAAAATATTATTAAAACTAGCCGTTATGAATAGTAATAACCACTTTTTGAAATCCAGTAAATCTTATTTTTCAAAATGAACTTTATTTTTGGATTCGGAGTATCGAATTTAGCCTAAGGTGAAATTTTGGTACTTTTCGGATAACTTTCATATTCTGATGAATAGTGAAAATTACTAAATTATAATTAAAAACAAATTTTTTAATCGAAATAATTAATAGTGATAAATCATTAATTTGAGTGGTTTTAATGTATATTTAGAATATATTTTTACAATTTAATACAATGTTGGTCATTGGATGTAGTTTCACATTTAAACTAGACATAAACAAGTGTCAATCTTTTGATAGATATTGTTTCTTAAAAACACGCTATTTGTTTTAACAGCGGGATTTAATTATAAAATTAATTAATGCAACTTTTATGTTATGAATTTGGTAAAATAGACTTCATTTTTGAATTCGGAATATGAAATATAGCTTGGGATGAAATTTTGGCATTGTTCTGAAAAACATCAATTTTTGATGAATAGTGAAACTACTAAGTGGTAGGTTAAAAACTGAATTTTGCATAAAACTTAATTTTACCGCTTCTGTGAATGGAATTTCGAAAATCCGAGAGACACGGTTAATATCAAGGACTAAAATGTGGTTCAATGAGATGAAAATAATTTTTTGGTGAATAGTAACTTTTTACTTTTTTACCACGGTTAATAGTAAATAAGGTAACTAAGGGTAAATATAATATTAATATTACCCTAACACATGTCCTAATTCTATTGGACAAGTGTAATTCGACCAAAAACAAACTTAGGAATAAAATATGACCATTTAGGCCCACTTGGATTAGATTAGGACATTTATTATTAATTTATTTAAAGAAGGGTTAAAATCAAAGTTTAATAAGTAAATCATTTTTAATATGGGGTTATACATAATATAAATTCGACTATAAATATTCATTAGAAAGCTAAAAATATTTCCTACATGATGGTATTTTATTTGTAATTTTTAGACATCAAATAATATAATTTATTTATGACACAAAAATGATGCAGTAATTATCTTATTAATGAAATATTGACATAATTGATAATATAAATACCAAAATAAATGTAATTTAAGACTTTTTATGAATTACACTAATTTTCTAGGTTACTATGATATATTAGTGTTGATTCAATCAACTTGGTTGGAACATATAATTCTGTTATGACTTTCAAAAAAATCATATATCAAATAGTGTCAAAATTGACACAAAATAGTTTTTAAATCAAATATTATATTATTAATTGTTATTTTATTCCTAAAAATCTAAGGTTCGGCCAAATGACTTAGATAAGGATATATGTATTAATAATATACAATTTGGGGTTCGTTTGGCATGTTATATTAAGTTTATTAACCATATAGTGAAAGAAAACAAAAAGACACGGTAAAAGTTAAATTATTTAACTTAGAGTTAAATCTAATTGATAAGGTTAAAATAATACCCTAAACTTGTCTAAATTCTATTGGTTGATAGGATTTCGACCCATCCCCACTTTATCTTCGAAATAAGACCCTTTGGAACCATTATAAACCGATTTTGACTTTAATATAAAATAATATTTTGAGATATTCCTAAGGTGCCCCTCTCCTCCCTTATAAAAGGACACCTCCTCCCCCTCCTCCTCACACCAATTTGAGCATTCAAGCTCGGCCAACCCCTGCCAAAATCTCTTCTCCACTTCCCTAGCAACATCCTAGAGGTTCTGGTATTCCTCAAAGACCAATTTTAGAGCCCTAAGAGGAGGTCTCAAAGAGGCACTTCAAAGAAGAGGTAATTACCGTTACCAATTCTTTCATCTTTATTTCTTCTTCCACTTCTTCTTCTTAGGTTGTTTCATTATAAAGTAATAACATCAGTATCACTCATATACTGATATGTTATTATAAGTATGAAACAACCCTATTTCACCATCTATCCATCCTACGGAAAAAGAAATCACCGCGCGTGCGTACGTACGGAATACCGTCTCCACGCCGTGGTGTAATCTATTTTCCACCACCACCTTACATGGATGGGTATAATGGTGTAAAGAATAAATATACATAGTTATTACAACATCGTACTGATTCTGATATATTGTATAATACACTCCAATTCAATTCAATATTTATAGAAATGATATCATCGCTCGTGCGTACGTACGGACTACCGTCTCCACGACGCGATGAGATTCATTCTCCATGTTAACCATTTAAAGAATGATTATAAAGTATATATAAGAAATAATAATGGAATATATGACATTATAAAGTTACTGGATTTATGTATATATATATATATGTATGTCATCTACTTACTTCCATTTCAAGACAATAAGGAAAGTAAAACAGCGTTCATGCGTACGTACGGACTACCGTCTCCATGAACGGTGTTTTTCATCTATCTATTATATATATATATATATATATATACTGAATATATATGATATATAAATCATATTTTATATTCTGGAAGTAAGTAAATCATGATATAAGTAATAATTATGTCAAGAACAACAAGTCAAAACACCTACGATAAATGAAACGATTTTACCCAAAACGCTTCTTTAACATGGAATTTACAAAAGAACGGGTAATATAATGTCATAAGTGAACCATATATGATATCATAACAATGAATATGATTCTGTAATAAGTCAATAACATGATTTAAATCATTATACAGGAGGTTCGGACACTTACAAAGCAAGTCGGACCTAAGGTAAGGGAAATATCACAATCTCATTTTTATCCGAGATTGTTTATTCGTAAGTATTTACTGGGGTGTATTTTATCATCCACATCCATGTTTCATCAATATGTAATATTATTTCCATCCACCTACAATTGTTTAAATCCATTTTTACCCTTCGGTGAGTTTTTAGTAAAGAATATGAAAGGAATCTTTTGTCGCTTTTTCGTACGAGGTACTTTTTGACTTTTCCGACAAAAGTACGAAGAATGTTTTTTTTAACTTATACGGCACGAACAGATTTATACTGTTTTATAAAGCCTTATTTTCATGAAGCTTCCTCTAAATGATTTCATGACTATTTTCAATAAAATCTCTTTCTTTTAAAATTGCATGATGTTTTGAGAAAAGAAATTGATTTTGAAGAAGAAAGGATATTTTCCTCAAGAATTCAATTCAAGTGTTTTATCAAAATTATTTTCCATATAAGATAATAAAGGGTTCTGTTTCTATCCATATTTTTACATTGATTTGACTATGTTGTGATGGAATTATGTTTATGAATTCCTTTATCTTATATGAATGGTTTTATGATGTCATGTTGTTTAAGAATCCCATTTTTATTACATGGGTTATGCAATGATGTATGATTTATGATTTTGTGGCACACATAAGAAAGGATTCATTAAGAGATGGGTGGGACCTATATCTCCCTCCAATGCATTGGGTAAAGATTTCATATCTCATGAGATAGACATGGCTGGAATGGTAGGTTATACCGGTTCAGTGAAACAGGACTGAAACGAGGATTACTCGATTCAGAAAGGGACTTTGTCCACTAAGATAGTCTTGGCAATGAGTCTTGACTAACAAGAAATGATTCTCTATGATTATGTGTGTATGCCACAATGAGTAATGTTTTAAGTTATGGTTTCATTTTTACTACTATGATTTATCCCATGTTATGAAATTATGCTCTCTTTTGCAGGTTAAGATTTCCAAAAAAATGTTATGTTCTTATGAAAATTATGTGATTGATATTTCTTTTGTTTACCCTTACTGAGCATTTGAGCTCACCCTTTTATGTTTTCTTTTCCCCAGGATATAAAGAAAGGTTTTAGGTATAAAAAAAAGGAAGATCTTTATGGGAGATGTTGAAGATCTTTCACCACGATTAGAAGATTTTATTCCGAGTTTCCAAAGACACTAAACTATTACGATCCTTGTGTGTGTGTTTTTGTTATGTACTAAGTATTCCGCAAAAGTAATATAATGTCCATGTACGATAAGCTTCAGGTCTCTACAGTTGGTATCAGAGGAAAGGTTTAGTCAACCTTTGGAAACTAGGATGCGAAAACGTTAGTGAGATCCCTAGAGATATTTCTAAGGTATGTCTAGGGATGTCCCTAGGGATAAGTATACGTATAGGTTATAGTAATAGAATTACGCTAACGATCATAGAATTAAACCTAAGATGTTGGATATTGAAGGTATTCCCCCTTTATTATGTTGTTTTCCCTAGCATGATTTTTTCCTCTCACACTATTCTTTTTGGGTTTTAGACGATGGCTGGAACCCGAAGGAACCGTGTTGATCAATGCAATGGACAATGCAATGATTGCCCTCCTGAACAAACAAATGTTATGGGAGATGGAGTGCAAAATCTTATTGCTATACTTACACAAGCTATGAATCATTCTGGACTTCCAAATGAGCAGAGAAGGGAACAATATTCTATTGAGTCCTTCATGAGGCAACGTCCACCTTCTTTCAGTGGGTCTTCTGATCCACTTGTGGCTGAACAATGGATTAGTACTACTGAAAAGATATTTTCAGTTCTTCAATGTTCTGAACATGATAAAGTCATCTTAGCAGTATATCGTTTGGAAGGTGAAACTGATCAATGGTGGAATCTTATCAAGAATACGAGGCCAAGAGATGAAATTGAGTCCATGGAATGGGACGAGTTCAAGAACTTGTTTTTCAGTAAGTACTTCCCTCGTATTCTTCGAACAAAGATGGAGAAAGAATTTCTTGAACTGAAGCAAAGGGACGATGAATCTGTTGGTACCTATGAAGAAAATTTTACAAGACTTGCAAGGTATGCATCTGGCATTATCATCCAACCTGAAAGTAAAGTTGATCGATTTTTCAGTGGCTTAAAACCAAGTCTTCGAAGGGCATTAGCTATAAGAGACTTCAGTAGCTATGAAGAAATTGTGCGTTGTGCTATCAAGGTAGAAATGGAAGTTGGTGTTACATATCCATCTCATGGTTTTGACAAGAAACGAAAGATGGAGTTCAAGGAGAAATCTCAGAATAATGGTGAAAAGAAGATGAATGTTTCCTTATGCACAAAGTGTGGAAAGAAGCATGGTGGAGATTGTCTAAAAGGGACTAGAAAATGTTTTAAGTGTGGAAAAGAAGGTCATCGAGCAGCTGAGTGTCGAAGTAATGGAAAAAGGGTTTCTAATGATGTGAATAAAGTAAACACTGCAGAGAACGCACCGCCAACACTTCAATGCTTCAAGTGCAAAGAAATGGGGCATTATGCTAACAATTGCCCTAATCCAAGGGTTAGTGATGATCAACATGAGCAACCACTGAAGGCAAAGGACAAAGGGAAATCACATGCGATCACTATTGGCAATGTTGAATATGACAACGATGTGGTGGAATGATTAAGTGTTTATGTAATGGGATTCCAAAATAATGTTGTATCATTGAGTATTTCAATATTTATTGATGTGGTATTCAGAGTGATTGAGATATTTTTTGGAAATAAGATGATATGCGCATAATGAAGACGAGAAAATGAAATGTTTAATAGTATTCATGAGCTCATGATTGATATAAGGACTAAGTGATATCATGGTTTGAGTATATAGAATTTTGAGGATTTTGGTATGTGGAAAGTGTTAACTTTTAACTGCACTCATGTTTTCACTAAGGTATTCAAGAGAATACACGATTAAGGACTTTGAATGTTTGGAATGTGACCAACAAGACATATCTTATGATATGTGGGGATCAACGACAGTATTAAATCTCTGGTAATCGTTGTCACTATATTATGAGAGTGGACTGCAGTATTATAAGACTAAAGATTAGACTGGATTATGTTGGACATAAGTTAGTATTGTTTAAGGATAGAAGATTTTCGATATTATTGATGGGAT
Source organism: Viscum album (assembly GCA_963277665.1). Taxonomy (NCBI): domain Eukaryota; kingdom Viridiplantae; phylum Streptophyta; class Magnoliopsida; order Santalales; family Viscaceae; genus Viscum; species Viscum album. Next base: position 2,093,744,657 of record OY728131.1, on the reverse strand, counting down.
GTTATAGTAACGTAGTTTTAGAAAAAGGGACAACCTACAGGACGGGCGATAGCCCATCGCTTCGGACAAGGCTGTAGGAATCGAACCCACAACCGAAGTGCGACTGGCCTTTATCGCCTACCACTGACCTACAGGAAGTCCCTGTTTAGTAGAAACTAGTTTTATTATATTAAGCAGTATGATATATGAAGTATAAGTCCATTTTAGGAACCATATGTGATTAATCTCACTATAGAATGACTTATGTATATTTAATAACTTTTGTTTGAGACAGATGGAATGACCCGTCATTCTATCACATGATCTACTAACACTTCACGAATAACAAATTCAACTTCATTTATTTAAGAGATGAAGTGTAAATTGTTCAAGGAACGAACAACAGTGATATTGTATCAAAATAAAGTAAGTATTTATTCTAATTCAAATTTTCAACTTTAGAGAAATGATCTTGAAAACCAAAAATGTTGTCCTAGTGATCTTATACCTGATGAAATCAGATGGTACCTTAGATCGTCACAAATTTATGGATTTGTGATTACTGGATTTTCCATAGCCATGTTCTCTACCACTCTCCATCAGAACATGATGGTTAGATTTCTCTTCCATATCCATATTTTCACCTATGTGGAAACCCAGTGATTAGTTTATTTGGGTAATCGTTACATTTCATACTTTAGTTTTTAAAGCCAAGTTTTGGTATTCCCTTTTACGATGTGGGTTTCTATTAAAGAAACTTTCAAATAGTAAACCATTTATAACCCCGACGAATTTCGAGGGCGAAATTCATTTTAAGGGGGGTAGAATGTAACAGCCCGAGATTTTATGAAAAATATTCTTTTTTATTTCACTAATGTCTTGTGTTGTACGCTACACCAAAAGGAGCTTGCACAACACGCATCCTTGACTTTCCTTGCATTACACGCAATCACGACCTTCCTCGATAGCGTGTGTAATACGCAATACCGAGTTTCACTAAACAACGATATGCTATAAAAATATTATTAAAACTAGCCGTTATGAATAGTAATAACCACTTTTTGAAATCCAGTAAATCTTATTTTTCAAAATGAACTTTATTTTTGGATTCGGAGTATCGAATTTAGCCTAAGGTGAAATTTTGGTACTTTTCGGATAACTTTCATATTCTGATGAATAGTGAAAATTACTAAATTATAATTAAAAACAAATTTTTTAATCGAAATAATTAATAGTGATAAATCATTAATTTGAGTGGTTTTAATGTATATTTAGAATATATTTTTACAATTTAATACAATGTTGGTCATTGGATGTAGTTTCACATTTAAACTAGACATAAACAAGTGTCAATCTTTTGATAGATATTGTTTCTTAAAAACACGCTATTTGTTTTAACAGCGGGATTTAATTATAAAATTAATTAATGCAACTTTTATGTTATGAATTTGGTAAAATAGACTTCATTTTTGAATTCGGAATATGAAATATAGCTTGGGATGAAATTTTGGCATTGTTCTGAAAAACATCAATTTTTGATGAATAGTGAAACTACTAAGTGGTAGGTTAAAAACTGAATTTTGCATAAAACTTAATTTTACCGCTTCTGTGAATGGAATTTCGAAAATCCGAGAGACACGGTTAATATCAAGGACTAAAATGTGGTTCAATGAGATGAAAATAATTTTTTGGTGAATAGTAACTTTTTACTTTTTTACCACGGTTAATAGTAAATAAGGTAACTAAGGGTAAATATAATATTAATATTACCCTAACACATGTCCTAATTCTATTGGACAAGTGTAATTCGACCAAAAACAAACTTAGGAATAAAATATGACCATTTAGGCCCACTTGGATTAGATTGGGACATTTATTATTAATTTATTTAAAGAAGGGTTAAAATCAAAGTTTAATAAGTAAATCATTTTTAATATGGGGTTATACATAATATAAATTCGACTATAAATATTCATTAGAAAGCTAAAAAGATTTCCTACATGATGGTATTTTATTTGTAATTTTTAGACATCAAATAATATAATTTATTTATGACACAAAAATGATGCAGTAATTATCTTATTAATGAAATATTGACATAATTGATAATATAAATACCAAAATAAATGTAATTTAAGACTTTTTATGAATTACACTAATTTTCTAGGTTACTATGATATATTAGTGTTGATTTAATCAACTTGGTTGGAACATATAATTCTGTTATGACTTTCAAAAAAATCATATATCAAATAGTGTCAAAATTGACACAAAATAGTTTTTAAATCAAATATTATATTATTAATTGTTATTTTATTCCTAAAAATCTAAGGTTCGGCCAAATGACTTAGATAAGGATATATGTATTAATAATATACAATTTGGGGTTCGTTTGGCATGTTATAGTAAGTTTATTAACCATATAGTGAAAGAAAACAAAAAGACACGGTAAAAGTTAAATTATTTAACTTAGAGTTAAATCTAATTGATAAGGTTAAAATAATACCCTAAACTTGTCTAAATTCTATTGGTTGATAGGATTTCGACCCATCCCCACTTTATCTTCGAAATAAGACCCTTTGGAACCATTATAAACCGATTTTGACTTTAATATAAAATAATATTTTGAGATATTCCTAAGGTGCCCCTCTCCTCCCTTATAAAAGGACACCTCCTCCCCCTCCTCCTCACACCAATTTGAGCATTCAAGCTCGGCCAACCCCTGCCAAAATCTCTTCTCCACTTCCCTAGCAACATCCTAGAGGTTCTGGTATTCCTCAAAGACCAATTTTAGAGCCCTAAGAGGAGGTCTCAAAGAGGCACTTCAAAGAAGAGGTAATTACCGTTACCAATTCTTTCATCTTTATTTCTTCTTCCACTTCTTCTTCTTAGGTTGTTTCATTATAAAGTAATAACATCAGTATCACTCATATACTGATATGTTATTATAAGTATGAAACAACCCTATTTCACCATCTATCCATCCTACGGAAAAAGAAATCACCGCGCGTGCGTACGTACGGAATACCGTCTCCACGCCGTGGTGTAATCTATTTTCCACCACCACCTTACATGGATGGGTATAATGGTGTAAAGAATAAATATACATAGTTATTACAACATCGTACTGATTCTGATATATTGTATAATACACTCCAATTCAATTCAATATTTATAGAAATGATATCATCGCTCGTGCGTACGTACGGACTACCGTCTCCACGACGCGATGAGATTCATTCTCCATGTTAACCATTTAAAGAATGATTATAAAGTATATATAAGAAATAATAATGGAATATATGACATTATAAAGTTACTGGATTTATGTATATATATATATATGTATTTCATCTACTTACTTCCATTTCAAGACAATAAGGAAAGTAAAACAGCGTTCATGCGTACGTACGGACTACCGTCTCCATGAACGGTGTTTTTCATCTATCTATTATATATATATATATATATATATATACTGAATATATATGATATATAAATCATATTTTATATTCTGGAAGTAAGTAAATCATGATATAAGTAATAATTATGTCAAGAACAACAAGTCAAAACACCTACGATAAATGAAACGATTTTACCCAAAACGCTTCTTTAACATGGAATTTACAAAAGAACGGGTAATATAATGTCATAAGTGAACCATATATGATATCATAACAATGAATATGATTCTGTAATAAGTCAATAACATGATTTAAATCATTATACAGGAGGTTCGGACACTTACAAAGCAAGTCGGACCTAAGGTAAGGGAAATATCACAATCTCATTTTTATCCGAGATTGTTTATTCGTAAGTATTTACTGGGGTGTATTTTATCATCCACATCCATGTTTCATCAATATGTAATATTATTTCCATCCACCTACAATTGTTTAAATCCATTTTTACCCTTTGGTGAGTTTTTAGTAAAGAATATGAAAGGAATCTTTTGTCGCTTTTTCGTACGAGGTACTTTTTGACTTTTCCGACAAAAGTACGAAGAATGTTTTTTTTAACTTATACGGCACGAACGGATTTATACTGTTTTATAAAGCCTTATTTTCATGAAGCTTCCTCTAAAAGATTTCATGACTATTTTCAATAAAATCTCTTTCTTTTAAAATTGCATGATGTTTTGAGAAAAGAAATTGATTTTGAAGAAGAAAGGATATTTTCCTCAAGAATTCAATTCAAGTGTTTTATCAAAATTATTTTCCATATAAGATAATAAAGGGTTCTGTTTCTATCCATATTTTTACATTGATTTGACTATGTTGTGATGGAATTATGTTTATGAATTCTTTTATCTTATATGAATGGTTTTATGATGTCATGTTGTTTAAGAATCCCATTTTTATTACATGGGTTATGCAATGATGTATGATTTATGATTTTGTGGCACACATAAGAAAGGATTCATTAAGAGATGGGTGGGACCTATATCTCCCTCCAATGCATTGGGTAAAGATTTCATATCTCATGAGATAGACATGGCTGGAATGGTAGGTTATACCGGTTCAGTGAAACAGGACTGAAACGAGGATTACTCGATTCAGAAAGGGACTTTGTCCACTAAGATAGTCTTGGCAATGAGTCTTGACTAACAAGAAATGATTCTCTATGATTATGTGTGTATGCCACAATGAGTAATGTTTTAAGTTATGGTTTCATTTTTACTACTATGATTTATCCCATGTTATGAAATTATGCTCTCTTTTGCAGGTTAAGATTTCCAAAAAAATGTTATGTTCTTATGAAAATTATGTGATTGATATTTCTTTTGTTTACCCTTACTGAGCATTTGAGCTCACCCTTTTATGTTTTCTTTTCCCCAGGATATAAAGAAAGGTTTTAGGTATAAAAAAAAGGAAGATCTTTATGGGAGATGTTGAAGATCTTTCACCACGATTAGAAGATTTTATTCCGAGTTTCCAAAGACACTAAACTATTACGATCCTTGTGTGTGTGTTTTTGTTATGTACTAAGTATTCCGCAAAAGTAATATAATGTCCATGTACGATAAGCTTCAGGTCTCTACATTATTACTTCGAACAAAATTTATATAACCAATCCTAATATGTCATATTGACCTATAAAAATTAGTGTAATTCATAAAAAGTATCAAATTACATTTTTTGATATTTATAATATCAATTATTTTAATATTTCATTAATTAGTTAATTACCGCATCACCATTGTGTCAAAAATAAATTAAATTATTTAATATCTAAAAATTATAAATAAAATATTATTATGTAGGAAATATAATTAGATTTCTAATGAATATTTATAATCTAATTTATCTTATGTATAACCCTATATTAAAAATGTTTTAGTTATTAAACTTCGATTTTAACTCTTTTAACTCTTCTTTGAATTAAATAATAATAAATGTCCTAATATAATCCAAGTGGACCTAAATGATAATATTTTATTCCTAAGTTTGTTTTTGGTCGAGATACACCTGTACAATATAATTATAACATGTGTTAGGGTAATATTAATATCATTTTACCCTTAATTACCCTATTTACTTTTAATCGGGGTAAATAAAAGTAAAAAGTTACTATTCACCAAAAATTATTTTTATCTTATTGAACTATATTTCACTCCTTGATATTAACCGTGTCTCTCAGATTTTCGAAATTCTACTCACAGAAGTGGTAAAATTAAGTTTTATGTGAATTTCCAAATTCTCCCAGGAGGTGGGTAAAAGATGGTGAAAAGTTCAATAAAATTTTTATATATCTAAAATTATTCTAAACTAACTCCAATGAATTATATTGAACCTATATCGGTATTATGTATTCATTTTGACCTTAATTAAATTTAAATAAAATAAATAATTATTTAAAGAAAAATTCGGTTTTAAACTATAACTCAGTGTTTTTTCACTATTCATCAAAAATTGAATGTTTTCAGAAAAAACCAAAAATTTACCCTAAGATAATTTCGATATTCAGAATCCAAAAATGAATTCCATTTTGAATGATAAAATTTATAAAAATTCAAAAATTGGGTATTACTATTCATAACGGCTAGTTTGATTGGTTGTGGTGTGTGTTAGAACTTGAAGTTGCGTACAACACACGCTACTATATTATTAAAAGAGAAGCATACCGTGGATGATTGGGGTGTTATAGTAACTCAACCATCCATGGATATTAGTAAGAGTCTTATAGAATATCAAGGGGCTCCATTCCCAAAAATGATAACCAATAAGGGACATCATGCCCACATATCATGAATAAATATGGATTCCATACTCAAGTATCATAATTATGGAGGGATGTCATTCCCTAGTATCATAATCTACAAGGGATTCCATTCCCAGGGGATTCCATGCCGAAATATCATAATCTACAAGGGATTCCATGCCTAAGGGACACCATGCCCGAATATCGTAATCTACAAGGGACATAATACCCAAGGGACACCATGCCCACATTTTATAATCTTTAAGGGATTCAATGATTGAGATATTCCATGCCCAAATATCATGGATAATAACATTAAATAGACACACACATTAATAATATATCATTGACCATGATATATATATCCATGAGATGATATGATTCATCATGTTCATTCATTTCAATTTAATTTTAAGAACTTTGAAAGGCTATGTCTATAAGCATTCCATCCAATAATTGGATCATATAATTGGATCCACTCCATTTATAAGTAAATTAAGTGGTTTTTTGGTAGGTCCATGCCATTACCAATTTATCACATGAGATGGGTCAATAATTTCATTCATTAATTGATTTGGGTCAAGTGTAGATACTATCCGTTATGTTTTTATTATATTTCAATTTTTCATTTAATAGGACCTAAGATTAACCATGGTATTCACTCATTTAAATATAAGTAATAAGTATGGATATACGAGAACACCTAATCATTTACAATTTTTAATAATTCAATTATCATTAATTAATAAATTATCACCCTAGGTAAAATTACATCAATGTACAATAAGAGAAATTAATAGAAAACACCCAAGGGGTGGACCAGTTTGAGTCCACCAACCTCCTATCACGTGAATAGGTTTAACAAAGGGTCTAGTCCAAGGTTGAGACAATTAATTTTGGGTATTTTATATTTTAAAAGCAATTTATGAAGAATCTGATGTGCAGAAAAATTAAATAATTTATAAATAATGAGTCTTTAAGGAAAAATACATATACCACATACATTATACAAAGGAATCATTAATCATCCAATACCAATATTTCATTTAAGCTGGTTCAAGAGAAAAGGAAGAAATAGATAAATGAACAAGAAATAGGATAAATTGCGGCACAAATATTTATCATTCCATAGATCAAGGGAAAATTAAACAAGAAGAAAGAGGAGTTGAGAAATTATCGATACACTTCTAATGGACCTGTTGATGTTCAATTTGGTGCTCAAATTAGGTATATATCTCCATTCATAGGAATATCTTTACTGAAGGGTTGTTTTGCATGTAGAGCAGAAGAAATGGGAGGAAGACTAAAAGAAAAATGGATAACAACTGAAATTTAAACCCTTTTAATGAGACATACAGTTTGGACACATAGTTGGCCAAACCATGCACCTACCATGTACTAGCATTGTCTAAAGGGACCCTCCCCTCACATGACTATCCCACTGTTTTAAAATCCCTGCGCAACCCATGAGTTTCCTCCTCTACATCATGTCTGAAATTTCTCGCATATTTGTACACATAATATCACATGGTTAGACCAACCTATGCAACACCCTTTTATCTGCAATACAAGGATACACAGTTTCCCCTAGAGGTTGCACTGTTCCAAAAAATAGTGTCCATATACAAAACAAGCTGCATAGTTGTTTCTCACTATTAGCACTAACCATGTGCCAACCCTGCACCCTTATATATTTCTTCCAAAATATATTTTTCAGAAGTCAATGATACCATACTCATCCAAACATCTGAGAAACCTCTTGAGACTTAACATCATCTAAATTATTTTTATGTGTTTCAAATATCAGATTCAAGCTATGAAATTGAGTTTATAAAATGGTCCATACACTAAATGGAAATTTCAAATTCCATTGTAAAATTCCCTCGGTTCTAAAACATGGGACATTAAAACTTCTCCCTCTTAAAATTTCCCAACCCAGATAATCCTTGGGGGAATAACTAAACATCATCTAACCTACTTGGGTTATGAAAATGCTATTGAAACTTTCGTGTTACATTTTAAATTCCCAACACACATACAAGAATCACCTTTAAGCTTATGATACAAAATCCTTTTAATATCATGAAAATTATCTTATTAAAAACTCAACATCAATATAGTGATTACCTAAGTACATCAGACCTAATACATGATCATGTCATCATATATTTAATCAACCAACCTATGGTGCTTCCCACCATAGGTTCCAACTTGAATGATCAATTCTGAGCCATGGTACTTCCTCTATCAAATTTTCCTATGTAATCATTCCCTTTGTGTTCTAACAATTCCCCTAGGATGATTTTTAATTGATCAAATCTTCAATTTCCCATTGAATAAAATTACATTTTTCATGCTGGATTTTCCACAAAAATCCATGACCGACCTTGCACTGCACTCATCTCACCCCGAAGATGTGCCTGATACAGTTCCTCACCAACCAAATTCAACAAAAAAAAGGAAATAAATTCATCCAAATATTGGTTGAATATCTTGAAAATACTCAGCTTTAGAAGTTGATGCATCAAAAAATAAATCATGACACCTTTTATACAAGAAACTTGATCTTTCTTCAAACATACTCACTGAATACCATAACCAGATTTCAGTGATGTATCAATCCCAAATATTTATGTATGTTGTTTTTTCATAACACAAATGTGGGTGCATTCCCGATCCAAAAACCCTTGAATTGGAACACTCTAATTAAAACCAACTAAGCCCAACTAGAATTCTATGGTAAAATTGGAATCAAATAATATGGTCCAATGAGCTCATCCAAGGTATTCCATTATCGATAGTTTACGAGTGAAATGTTGGTACAAAACTGAGATGTCCATATATCAAGATCAATGATTGATACCAATAGAAATAGATCACCACGTGATTGAGTCTTGGAATTGGATGGTTCCCTTAAGTATATTTAAGCTCTTCCTACTTTGGAATCCCAGTATCACTCAGGACAAACCATGACTCTAAAAATCTCCATGCTCTGAGAGTGAAAAGCCCCATGAAGTCTATTCATCATGCCAATAAGGTGTTTAATTATTTCTTTATATTTCCAAACAAATGACACTCACTTAGTGTTCCTAGGATGATGATAAGATAGGGGAAATGACCATCACTAAGACAAGAGTACACTAAGATAATATCAACGTTTACCAGTAAGGTCTGAGACACTCCCATTATATTGAAGATGAAGTGCTCGACATAGAATCCAAACAACCATATATAAATAATGATAAATAGAACAGTCAAATAATCACTGGATTACTTCTTTTAAGAGATCATAAAAACTTTCTAACACATATTAATTGACTAAATATTGTCCCCACTACCTTGTAATTCTATGATTATTTCAAAAAAAAAACCCCACCATAGTCCAACCTCGAATCATAGTCTTCTCAGAGGTTTTGTACACAACCAACAATTTTATCATTGTGATACCTTCAAGCTTCGAAATTCCTCAATATTGTTATATCTGTTATGCCACTCACACACTCTGAGCCTAAATCCAAAGTCCATACTCCATCGAAACCCAGAACATAGTTTCATATCTAGTATCGTCTTAAGGACTAGATAACCTAAACTACTAGCCTCACCAATTTCAAAATAAAAGGCAACCACTCCAAAATAGTGTTTTAAAGTTTCACTCCCTCTAATAGGAAGGACATGATAACACATGTTTCATGAAATTCTACCAAACTTAGGGGTAACCTAGTCATTGTTTACTGAGAAAAGATACATTTCTAGGACGGACACCCCATCTACAATCGAACACAGGTTCTAGACACGACCAACGTGATTCTACCATGTGCCAAAATGAAAAAGAAGAAAATCTATCCACTTAAAATTGTACTAGATCAGATTTACTCCAAACATATGAATGAAGCTCTCTTGATTTATGCTCACGCACATTATTAGCATTAGGCATATAGGCCAACTAACTCATATTGGTAATGTTATCATACCGGATCCTTTTTTATAAAATGTTATCCGAAACACTAAGACAACCTAATTTTTCAACTAAATATTAGGGTACTCTACTCTATAGATAAAACATTAATGTATTGAAATATTGAAAGTCTTGAATGATTTTTCCATAAAACACATACAAGTTATTGCACAACTTTAAACAACTTAATGGGCATCTCATGTATTGACGTGTACTACATTGATATTTCATCAACACAAAGGCACATAATTTGATAATATCTATAGTCATATCATCCCTATACATCCCAATATCTGATGTCTCATATAAACGATTTATCCTAGAGTCATATTTCCTCATGTGAAAGTTTATTTGGCTGACAACCACCCCAATCACCTATTATTGAAAATGAAAGGTCTCATCATAAAAAAAGTGACTAACCATGCCCTAGGTATGTCTAACCCACTAAAATAGAGTATTAAATGATGGTCACTCCCTCAAAAGGCTTAACTAACTACACAACCACCCATCCAACCTAAGTGTTGTTTTAGAAACTACATGTATTATTTGGGACAATGGTTTAAAAAAAACCTAATTTCTGAAAACTAATCAAAAAATTTAATAAGGATTTATGTTCATAAAGAATTATCTGTACCAGAATAGCCCCATAAAAAATTAGAAAGTGTCAACCCCATAAATAGGTCATGCTGAAGAGGTCACTAGGATATGTTTCATATCATTTAGCTTCAAGAAATAGAAGAAGAATCCTATGAGAAACACTCATGTTCTCTCTCTAATGAAGCTATCCGGGAAACCTTTAAACTACCCTTACATGAGGGTAAAAACTAAAAAAACCACATTCAGGATTCTTTTTAAACCAAAACATAAAATCAAAGTTGATTCATAGTCATTTAAGGAGGAATAATTTAAGGAATGCTAAGTTCTAGTAATAAAATTCAACTATACTTAGTACAATATTTATTTAACACCATAAGGAAACATAGAGAAGTTATATAAAACTTCCTCTCATCAAATAATTTTTTCACTGACATATTTTCATGAATTTTAGGAAATTATCACATAGTTTCCTTTTATCAATTTTTTTCATAAGGTTCTCACAATTGGTCTTAGTAAAATAAAATGTTAGTTCCAATCTACGGAGGAAAACACCCTTTAAGTTGTAATTGGAATTTTAATTCACAAAATCCCTATATAAATATACCTCAAAAGTATATAATAATTCTTTAATTATTAAGAGGGAATTTTTGAAGTAATAATCCACCATATGATTATATTTAACACCATATGAGTAGCCTCTTACACTTTAAATAACCATACCATTTATCATAATAATACCCCCATAGTGTTAAATTCTATGGGATATAGGGAACAAGGAGACCTACGAGGGTCCCATTTTTTTCCAACATGGTTCGATACAAATGAAAAACAATATCAGTTTATTTATTAAATATTGAAAACTCCCTTAATGTGTTTATTATAAAATAATAAGTATCTTAAACACAACTACAAGGGCCGAGTAGATCATATAAGGATCCAGTCATACAGGTTGTCATGGCCAAATTATATATGTATATTCTTTTATAAAGGAAACCATTTATTTGTAACGATTTAAATTTAGAACATACTATGTTTTAGTTATATGCATTACCATTCCAAATTTATAATGGTACTTTCCTTTATAAATTAAAATTTTCATGCATGTATTTGCAACCATGTCTTATATATTGATTTTAGAATATAGAAAGTTCATATGTAATGGTGTGATTATATGGGTTACCCTTCCCAATTTATAAGGAACCAAACTCCTTATAAACTGTTATTAGAACCCATTTAATCATAATTAGAAATGTTTCATCCCATGATAACAATGTTCCATGTCACAAACTTGTATTAATTGGTTAGTTAAGGTGCCACCATCAAGTTGTATCGGAAAAAACCATTTAGGTTGATACTGACACTTTAATAACAAATCTTCTACCATAATTATGGCCCAATATTCAATAACATTTTAGTAAATAAAATCATATAAGCATTAAATCCACCAAATTATATTATACATGAAATTATTCTGAATAATATCCTAAACATGATATATTAATAAGCATGCTGAAAAATTACACAAGGCACATCTAATATGTATTAGACAATCAAGAAATTCAACATGAATGGAATGGAATATGCATGGAATGTGAATCACTATGTTCTTATAATTATGAATGTAATAATACTACCTTTCCATACTGGTTAAGGAAAAAATACCAAAAAAACTCATAAATCAGTAAGTAGAATAAAGTACACCAATTAACCAAGGTTAAATCATAATCAACTATAATAATGAACAACATGAACAATAATACCATCCTGACCACTTGGTATTTTCCCCATGCATGGGTTGATCTCTCCTAGATGCGACTATTATACCAATTGTAGACACATTCCTAGTGTCCTATCTACCTACTTAATATAGTAAGACAAAGGAAAATAACTCCTTTAATACCACTTTATAATTTATTTAACCTGGATCCACTGAAATGGTGCCTCGATTAGGTCAGTCACAAGGCTACAATAAAACCTCCCTATATTCCATAGGCTATCGACTAGAAGTGAGGGTCCAATGATGGTATAATGGGGAGACTATACCCTTATGATCCAATTATCACAAAAATATTAAATAAATAATGGATCAACCAATAATGAGAGCAGTATAAATGAAAATACAAAAGAACCTGAACCTTCCAAATATAAAACGATGCATATCCCTGTGATGCTATAATACAAAATAAGTATTCATAAATCACAAAATAAATAAATTCTAGAATTAGAAATAAAAAAATTCTCAAAGGATATATCCACAAGAATCTTGAGCTCTTTCTTAGTCATGTGATCTTAATCTCCCATACACAAGTGTAGAAACACAATCATAACCCCCAAACCTGAACCTGTAACTATTAGGTCTATTTGGATTCCCCAGTTCAATAGAGTCATGAACAGGGTGTGATATATACTTAGTTTTTCACCACCAATGGTTTATAATTCTATCGAGTCTGTAAGTATAAAATACAATATAGTTCAAGTATATCCATAAGATAAGGAATAAATAAATATAAAAAAGTTTATCGCAGGTTCCTCAAGGATTCTCAAAGACTATACCCGCTTCAACATAAGCTATAAGATCTCTAAAAAAGTGAAAACAAAGTATGGTGATGTATATATATATATATATGGTCTTTAAATGTAGAAATTTTTTACCTCCATATAAAGAGGTACTATTAATGGCTAGGATCTGAGGCGTAACTCCGGAATCCACAGATAGTAGTTCGATTCTAATTGAATTTCAAGGGATGAAATGCATTAAAATCATATTCAATTGGGTACGTCAAGACCATATATAATTAATCAACTGGAACACCATTAACAAGTATCATAAGTCAGGAGGGACACCATGTGAGAGTATCATTATCTGTAAGTTATTCCATGATGAGGGATTAAATCCTTGGATATCATAATCTATAAGGGTCTTCATGCATGAGGGACGCCATGCCCAAGTAGAATAATCTATAAGGGCTGCCATTCCTAATGTAGGCCATGCCTAAATATCACGAAAGACAATATGATAAAGGCATGCAATTTTAATAATAAATCATGATCCATGATATAGATATATATGAATGTATATATATATATTCTAACATATGAATCACCATGATCATTAAATTATATTTAATTTTAATAACTAAAGAAGTCCATGTCCATAATCATGCCATCCAAAAATTCAATTATAAAACTATGGATATTCAATTTATAAGTAAATTTAGAGGGTCATGGGTAGGTCCATGACACTATCAATTTATCAGGTGAGATGGATCAAGCATTTCATTTTTTAATTGATATGGAGAAAGTGTAGATCCATGAAATTACCATTTTATTCTATTTCAATTATCCATTTATAATACCACAAGATTAACCATGGAATTATCTTATTTAAATATATGTATTAATGAGATCCATAAAAGAACACACAACCATTTTCAATTTTAAATAATTAATTTATCATTAATTAATAAATTCTCACTCTGGTCCCATTGCATTAGTGGGAAATATGATAAATTAATATGACATGCTAAATGGGTGGATCAAGTTGTGTTCAATGAACTCCAATCATGAGAATGGGTCTAACTAAGGGTCCAAGTTTCATTTTAGACAATTAATATATGTTATTTCGTATTTTAGGAGAAAAGTAGGGATAATCTGATAAGTATAACAATGGTGTTTTCGATAAACAATGATACTTTTACTAAAAAATAAATATACCACCAAACTTATACCCAAGACTCTTCACTAATCCAACACCAAGATTTGATTCGATCTAATTTGAGAGAAATTGAATAAATAGACCAACTCCTTAGAAATAGGGTGAATTAACCAGCATAGATTTAGCATTCCATATAGGGAGGCAAAACAAATAATAAAGAGGATTTGTGATCTTACCGATTAGCTTAAAATTAACCCAACAATGTACAATTTGGATCTCAAATAAGTGATAAATTTCTATTCATATGAGGAGTTCCAAGGAGGATCTCGAGCGGAGGGTTTTTGTGTGTGTGGAGGAGAAAAAATGGGAGGAGGAAGATTAAATGAAAATCAGGTAAAAAGGGTAATTTCACCCTTTTAAATGAGGTTCATGTTTGGCCAAACCATGTTCCAACTGTGTACCAACACTATCTAAATGGTGATTCCCCTCTCATGTTTAGTGCATGGTTTGAAAAACCATGAACAACCCAAATATTTATCCTCTGCAACATGTCTACAATTTCTTGCACAACCATGTACCTACCATCACATTGTTAGACTATACTATGAAACACCCACAGGTCCCCTGGATGAGGCCACATAGTTTCCCCTAGAGTCTGCATAGTTCCAAAAAATTGTGTCCCTATACAAAATAGGTCACATGGTTGTTCCGCACGGTTAAAAATACTCCACCCCAACCATGTTCGCCTATCTATTTATCCAAAAACTAATTTTACATGGTCTGATGCTCCTAAAACTCATCCTACCCCCCATATACACCTCTTTGGACTTAACCCCTTCTAAAAACGACAATTTTAAGTGTTCCAAAGCACGAATTTACATTTTGAATGAAGGTTTAGAAAACATCCCATCCACCAAAAAAACACTTCAAATTCATTTGGAAAATTACCATGGTTTTAAAACATGGGACATTACATAATCAATAATTTTTTTAAATGGTTTAAACAGGAATGAAATTCCATGTAAGTAAAAATTTCAAGACAATCATCATGGGAGAATCCTTAAGGTTTTTAATGTCATGGAACCCTAATATCCTTATTTTTTTTATTGTTCAACCCAATCTTAACTGATCATTTATGTGATTCTAGGTAAATCTATATAAAATTCCTAGAGGCATGATGGTACTCCAAATAGTGGCTCTATAACTATATCATTAATTTAGTAGTGGTGTTATATTTAGTGGTGTAATTAAATAACTACTACAAAACAGGGTTTATCTAGTGCTAGGTCTTTAACAACGCTAGCTAAAAACACCATTAAAGACCACCTTTGTAAGTGAAAAAAGCATTGTTAAATGGGGTTTTTAAAAGCACTAAAAAAGAACTAATAAAGGGGGACCTTTATCCATGATTTTTTACAAGTGGTGATAAATGGGGTCATTTAACATTGCTTGTAAAAAAGCATTTTTAGTGGGGGTCTTTATCACCACTTTTTTCAGAATCATTGATTAAGACCCCCTTTTATTAGAACATTTTTAGAAGTGTTAATAAAGCTATACGTTAACAACATATTTTAATAAGAATAATATATTTATATATTGATACATTAATATTGATATAAAAATAATATATATTTTATAAACTATATTTTATATAAGGTAAATAGGAATTTACACTTAATATATAATATATTTTGTGAAAATGGATTATAAAGTAATTAATTTTTTAATTAATAATTTTATTATTATTACTGATTAGTATTCATTTAATATCATTTTGAAGATAAAAAAATCCCAAAATTAATAAAATATCTTAAATAAGTTGAAAACGTAACTTAAACTTCAAACAGTCATAACTTTTGATCCGAACATCTATTTGAGCTCTACCACATATCAAATCAAATCCTATAATGAGATCTAAATCCTTGGTGACAAATGTAAATGTGTGTCACATTTCTTAAGGAAAAGGCCCATAAATCCTGCAAAACTACGTTTTTAGTTGGGGTACCCCGCTTTTTTAACATTCGATGGATTTTCACCTTACTTTAAGGGGGACTTATTGCCTTTTTTTAGTAGAGACTAAATTTATTCAAAGGTCTTACATTCATATTGATATTATGGTTTTAAAAGTTTATCATTTTTTACATTTCCATCTTATTTATAATTAAATATATTAATTTTTTTATATTTACTTATAATAAATCACTCGTATAAATACATATATCAATATATTTATGTAAAAATGTATATCATAATATATTTAAATAAATAAATATTCTAAAAATGTATTTAGAAAAATATCTAACCATTTTTTACATTATATATACATATACATATGGGTATATTAATAAAAAGATATATATTTATATCATATTATAGTATATATAAATGAATATAATATATAATATATTTAAATAAATATATGTATATTTATATCACACACACACTTTTATTGTAAAAATTTATTTAAAAATATTTATATAAATATATATATATATATATAAATAGAAATATCATTAAAAAAATAGAAGAACAACATGGTGTAGTGGTAAAGGCATTCCAGCTTCAAAGGAGAGGTGTAGGGTTCAAATCCTGGGAGGCACACATGAGGCTGGGAATTCGAAAAGTGTTAATAAAAGGCAGTGGGGTGTAAAGCATTGATAGGGGGAGTTGTTATAAGGTTCATGGAAGTGCTGATAAAGGGGTTCGGGCTCATAGGTGCCTGAAAAAAAATACAATTTTACCCTCTTTAATAGCATTGTTAAAGGAACCCTTGAACATTGCTAAAAACGAGCTATTAAAGGACACTTTTAATAGTGCCTTTTTAGTACTGATAAAAGTTTCAGGATTTTAACCGTGCTCAAATTGTCAGCACTTTTTTAGAGATGATAAAGGACTATCCCAGTACAGTTAAAAACCTATTTTGTAGTAGTGAATTATAGGGAGAGTGTAAGAAATGTTTAGGGGCACTTATTCTGGGTTTACACATTAGCACCCCAGATTCCCATGTGCCATAACATTTTGAATTATTCACAATTTCAGAATTAAAACCATTTAATTTAAAGATAAATCTCATCAAACACACAGTGGAAATCAATCAATTTTCATTGGTTAACATCCATTTGGAAAAAAATTAATTTCCAATATAACAAATAGAAAAACTCAAATAAATTATATCACAAAAGTTTGACCTCAATGATTCTATAACATGATTTGAACAATTTTAAAAACTATCTTATAAGTAGGCTAGTATCTAGGGTTCTTACTACAAAATTATCACATAAAACCACTTACATTCGATAATAAAAACCAAGTAAACCACTCAATAATGGTGAGAATCCATTAAAAAGGATGAAGTAAACCCTAAAATCACATATTCATGTTATTAGGGTTAGGTAACACAAACCCTACGACACCATAGTTATAGGGAAAGAAAAATAGGAAAGATAGTATAAAAATACCATGAAATAAGTTACAAGTCACTTATTAGATGATTCTTGAGGAAAAATCCACAAGGACCCAAATAGAAGTACTAAAAGTAAGAGGGAAGGTGTCTAGACCAAGAGAAATCGATCGAGGCTTCTTCTCCATGACATGGTAGGGATGAATATCAAAATACCCTTTTAAAATTTCATTTAAACAATTAATTAATATTATAAATAAAATTTTATGAACAAGTCATGGCATTACCTCCCTTGTAATGAAATGACACCCCTTCTATAAACCTAGGTAGCTGCTTGGGGTCTGATCGCAGAACAACCCTCCCCTTAGGGGTGCAATGACACCACATGAAAAATACTCATGGAACGACCCTTCCATATGGAAATCTCTCATTATATCATGATTCATAACCATTACGATATATGAATTATATATCTAGATGTTGCACAAATAAAACTTTCATTTTAGTGCCACCTCGTCTATCGTAGTGTGACCCACTTCCTCCTAATGTTTTATGAACTCCAAAAAACTTTTGAATGAGGGTACCATGCATAAGGTTTTATTATTATGTAGTATATATATAATCTTATATGTAATATATACAACTTATTTATAATTTACTACAAAACATACATTTAACAGTGTGGACCTTTATCAGTTCTAGTAAAAAACATTGATATAGGTTCCCTTTATCAGTGCTAAAAAAGTGCTGATAAATAGTACTTTTATCAGTGCTTTATTTTTATCACTAATTTTGGGTATCCTTTATATGTGATTTTTAGTACTAATAGAATTCCCAAATAAAATGAGCTAATTAAATAAATAAAAATTAAAAAAGAGTAAAAATATTAAAAACTTTATCAATTTAATAATTATTGATAAAAATGAATAAATTTAATTTAAATATATGAAAATTATAAATATTAATAATTAATTAATATTAAATATATAGATATTTAAAATGAATAAAATGAAATAATTAAACAAATAAAAATTCAAAATGAGTAAATTAAGAAAAATATTAAACATTTTATTAATTAAATAATTATTGATAAAAATGAATTAATTTAATATACATACATATATATTATAAATATTAATAAATAGTATATATTCAATATATATATATATATATAAATAAATAAATAAATAAATAAATAAATAATAATAATTTTAAAAAAATGAATAAATTGTAATTATTAAACAAAAGAATTAAAAATGAATAAATCTAAAATTTATTAAAAATTTAATTAATGAAAAAATTATTAATAAAAATGAATAAGTTTAATATATATATGTATATATTAATTATAAATAGTAATAAATAATATTTATTAAATATAAATATAGAAAATGATTAAAATGTAACAATTGAAATCATATTAAATTCTTATTCATTTTAATGGTTTTTATATAAAGTTATTCATTAATATATTTATTATAGAAATATATTCATATATGTTTCTATATATATATTTATATCAATGTATATAATATTTTATAAAATGTGATTTATATAATATAAAATATTTATTCTCATATTAAATAAGTCATGTATTCAGTGAAAAATGATTTATAATTAAAAATAAATATTAATTAAAAATGATGAATAATTGTATTGAGTAATAGACATAATTGATTGTTATTTTATTTTTAAATTTAACATATATCAAATTGTTTTTACATTGATTTCACATACAAATATGCAATTAATTCATTTTTATATACAACAGACAAACAAAAATTTACACAATTAATGAAATCTTATATAAAAACATATAATCATAATATTTTTGTAATTTATTCAAATTTTCTTATTCATTTTAGAATTTAATTATATCACGATACATTTAATATATTTTTATTTTAATCGATAAATTTTATTTATTTATTTTTAATATTATTATAGTTAGGTATTATTTATTCATTTTTTCTATTTATTCATTTATTTCATTTTTATTTTTTTAAATTTGATCATTTTCTATATTTTATTTACTATGTTTCAATATTTTCAATATGTATTCATCTTTACTTCAATATACATCCATATTTTTTTAATAATTTATATTTAATTAACAAAATTTATACATTTTTCAATATTTTTATAGTGTACTGATTTTTAAAATTAATAAATTGAGGATCATTCACAATAATATTCTAGGAAAATATATTTAAAATAGTGTAGGTTTGAAACTAATGATATAAAAAATCCTTCTAGCATTGAAAAGGCTCTCGGTAGGGGTGGGGACTTGGATCTGGTCCCTTGCACACTGCCCATTCAAATTGAGCTTCTTTCAGGTTCCTACAACCAAGTTTCTCCTATCATGAATGTTAATTCAAGTGATCCTACTATAATTGTATAAGAAATGGAAGCCTCCAATACAGAGTATAAGGAAACCACAAACCAATTTAGTGAGTTTAAAAATTCCAAGGAAGATAAATATGCTTCTCAGGTTGAAGAACATGCGGCTCCCCTGAATTTGTAGTCTCGACCGTTAGAGATTCAGAAGGGTTATAATGACATGTATGAATGTGGTTCAAATATTTATGTAGCTTAGACTAATATAGATACAACCCTTGAAGGTATATTGACTAATGATCCATCAAGGAGGACGGAGGAGAAATCATAGAGTGAGAATGATGATTCAAAGAGTTCACTCTTTCTTATGAAGTTGACCCCAATGGAGATGGAAAAATATGAAGCGGAGGAGGATGAAATAGAAGGGACTTGGAAGCAAGTCAAGTCATGGAAATAGGGGAATCACTCAAAAATTCATGGAAGAGGATGAGGTTGTGCTGATTTGGATGCTAAGAAGGAGAAACCACATCTAGAGGATATTGATTCAGATGGTTTTGACAATGAAATCCAACTCCATCAAGCTGAAAACGTAAGAAAGGATTATACCAGGGGTATTATATGTGGACATGGTTGAGGAATCGATTGGAATTCCTTGCGGGAAAAAGAACACAATATTGGGATAAAAATCAAGAAAAATCTTGGAATGTGACTCTTTTTGATGAGGGTAGTGATGCATTGTATGATCCCATCTTTCCTTCTCTTTGTTCTCATGTTTTTTTTGTTTCTATTATTTTAATAAAAGGGAAATTGTCCCTAACCTTTTAAATAAAATATAAATATATATAATGATATAAATATATAAATATTATTAAAAAATATATTTATATATCTATAAATAAATAATTATATATTTAAATGCTTATAAAATTATAATAAATATATTTCTATAATGAATGTATTTACTATATTTATTTATATATATAAATATAAATATATAAATGTATATAATGATATAAATATATTTAAAATTGTAAAGTTGTAATAGATATATTTGAATAATGAATATATTTAACATATTTATATTTATATTTATATTTATATTTATTTATTATATATATATATATATAATTATATAAATTTGTATAATGATATAAATATATTTATAATTATAAAATTATAATAAATATATTTAAATAATGAATATATGTACATTATTTATATTTATTTATATTTATTAAATATATATTTAATTATATAAATTTATTTATAATTATAAAAGTAATTATAAATATATTTACAAATATATTTATTTTAAAAAGTACATTTACTATATTTATAAAATTATATATTTATAATTATAAATAAATAATTTTATTTTTTTAAAAAGTATTTATATGATTATAAATAAATATCTATTTATTTAAATAATTATAAAATTATAATAAATAAATAAATAAATAAATATATTTTCAATTTTCTTTATTTAATATTACAATTATAAAACCTTTATTAGCGTAAATGTTTTAGCATTCAAAAAGATGTGTTTTATCAGCTCTTCTTTAGTACTGATAAAGATGCAACTTTATGAGTGCTAAAAAATGTTGATAAAAGACATATTTATCAGTGCTAAACCTTTAGCCCAAAAAATTGGTCTTTCATCATCGCTAAAAAAGTGCTGATAATGGTCTCCTTGATCTATTTAAATAAACCCTAACCGCAAATGATTCATTCATGATTCTCAAGCTTTCATGGGACACTCCAACCATCGATGCTCCTCCTGTACGCTCTCTCAACCGAATCATGTGTAGAACCCAAGGTATGCTATTTTCTCATCCTCCTCACATATTGATTACTTGTTTGTGTTCCACAGTTTGTGTTATTGTGATTTTCTCAACCATGAAGAACATTACTACTCTTCTCCAATAACTCTAGTTATAATTAGTCTCTCTCATTCTTCCTCATTATTTCCATTCTTATCGCCACCTTTACTCGTGGCTCTTTCCATTGTGAGTTCTATCTCTGTCACTATCACCACCATCAACATCAACTTCCCATTTTTCTTCATCATCTACAATTTATTATCACTGATAGTTCTCCATAGTTTTTAATCATATTTTTAATTTTTTCACACATCCAAGGTTTGTATTATTTTATAATTTTTTTTGGGTTTTGGGTTTTCTTTTATGATTATTTGATGAATGGGTGTTATAACTCATGTTTATTTACTTATAAATGGGTGTTTAAGTTATATTTATTAAGTGATATGCTTGACAGAATGATTATTTAATGAGTGTTAGGATAACTAAGGTACGTTTAACTTTCTCGAATGATTATTTAACTGGTGTTATATTTGAGGAATGATCTTTTGATGAATGGGTGTCTTGTAAATCTTATGATGTTTTTTCACAACATTTAATGTTTGTTTAATTTACTTATTAATATTTTTACATCCGATAAGGTATGTTTAATTTACCAAATTAATGATTATTGAAAGTTGTTTTATTGCATTGTGAATGGGTGTTTTGAAGGTATAATGAATTATGGAGTTTGAATATGGAGTATTGATAATATATATTTAAATGACTATCTTGGGAATATTTTGATTGTGTAATTTTAGTATGGGGGGGGGGGGTTAGTTTATAATTCATTTTCAATAACACAAGAATATTATAAAGGTATTTTAGAGTTATCTTCCATCTATTTTCCATTCTATAGTTTAATATTTATATACAATTCCTTTGTGAGAATTTTTCAACTGAACCCTCTTCAGGTAATATAAATATTTCATAAAAAAATATCGCCACTTACCTAATTTTACTTTCAACATCATCTCTAGTCATATACCACACTAAATCTATGCCGAAATAAGTGTTTAGTAGCCTCTTTAAACCGCCGCTAAATCATGTGTTGGCATTCATTTAGTGGTGCCTTTTCAAAACTGTCACAAAACGACTTAGCAGCGGGTTTTAAAACTGGGGGAATCATTTAGCAGTGGGTTGAACCACCACTAAATCTTTTCACGATAGTTTTTTATATTGTATATTTTATATAATATTTAATTTTCATAATTAATTTATTATTTGATAATTTATATTTTTTATATTTTATAATTATTTATAATTATTTTATTTATATTATTTATTAGTTTATTATTTTTGTTAATTTTTTAATTCTTCTTATTTATATATTTTTTATTTAGTATTTATTACTATGTACATGAACATGCACATGCATGCATGTGACATTTATAGAAATTCTATATTGGGTAAGATTTGAACCTCTTCTATCTTGCTTATACTCCAAAGACATTACCACTCCTACATGCTCTTAATGTGGTTAATAAATATAATTTAACATACTTACATATATATTTATTTAAAAAACAAATAATGCATAACAAATATATACAAACTAAATAATTAATAATTAATAATTAATAATTTAACAATAATAATTAATAATTAATAAGTAATAAGTAATTATTAATATTTAATAATTAATAATTAATAATTAATAAATAAAATATAGATGAATAATAAATAAATAAAATATAAATGAATAATATATATATATATATATATAATATTCTAATAAGAGATAAATAATAAATTGTAAATAATAAATAGTAAAAAATAAATAGTAAAAAATAAAAAATAAATAGTAAATAATAAATAAGAGACAATATATAGTAAATAATAAATATTAAATAATGAATAATGAATAATGAATAATGAATAATGAATAATGAATAATGAATAATGAATAATGAATAATGAATAATGAATAATGAATAATGAATAATGAATAATGAATAATGAATAATGAATAATGAATAAATAACAATGAATAATGAATAATGAATAATGAATAATGAATAATAATAAATAATGAATAAATAATAAAGAATGAATAACAAATAACAAATAACAAATAAAAAATAACAAATAAAAAAAATAAAAAAAATAAAAAATAATAAAAATAAAAAAAATAATAAAAAATAAAAAATAAAAAATAAAAAATAAATATTTAATATATACCAAAAAAGTTCAGGGTCAAGACCCTTCCTATTGAAGTGAAATAAAAATAAAATATCATATGAAAGATGGATGGTGTCAAACAAGGCAAGCCCACATCCATAAAAGAGAGCCTACAAATCAAGAATAGGTCAATAATCATGATCAGAGTCCTCATCATCACCAGTAGTTTCCCACCCTAACTGTGAGTTCCTTTGATTGAAGAGCACATAATACTTTTCTCTACCATTTTTTTCTCTAGACTGAGTTCCTCAAAAGACTTGGTGGACACATTTTTACCACGCAATTGTGCACTAGCCCATATATCACAACCACATCCCCACCCACAATTTTTTGAATGTCAACCCTATTGTCAGGTCTTAATTCATTGCCAATTCCCTCCAAGCTCTTTCCCTTCCAAATAATAAGTGTTATCCTCCTTAAAATTAATATTTTCAATATCCGTAGATGGGACACCGACTTCATTGGAGCTACCAATAATTGGTGTTGCGTTCACACTAGACTCCAGATTAGGGGAAACGAGCTTATTAGAGGCGACCTACCCTATACCCATATTCTATGAAAGTGATTGTCTAGGGTTCGAGGTAGTGATACTCACCACATTCTTCTTTGCTAGAAGTGGGAATCCAATTCCAACATAGATTTTTTTTCTTTTTAGAGGAATTCAAAGCTTGTTCTTGGATCAATTCCATATCCACTTCATCCTGAATGACATTTTCAATGTGCTCAAAATAATCAGAATTCATAATAGAATAAACATGTTCCTGATCACCTATATCATCATTAATTTCCTACTTTCCTATTTTATAAGTATCAGCATTCTTTGAAATAGGGATAAAATCCCCCTCCTTCCCAACAAGTGCATCCGCAGTAGGTTGCATTGTTGGATTGACCTCCTCCGCGGCAATATCAACCCATGTTTTCTTCCATAAGGAGGAAGAGGAGTGCTTCCCACAATTAATAATATTCAAACAATCTCTTTGTTATGAGGTACAATTACATGCATTTTCCCTTGCTGGAATACCATCATCAATGGAATTTACACCAGTATCCTGAGTAGATGCCTTCATAGACCAAGCCTTCCTAGTAAAACTAGGTTCAACATGCCCACACGTAGAGTAGTAGGAACAAAACACTACAATTTTGTAGTTCATTAAGTCATGACCAATTTATTTTCAGTTCAAATAGAATTTGGGGACCTTCTCATACTCAACTCTGAACTCAATATCCTCAAGTTCCATAGAGAGAAAATTTTTATTAGTCATGGTGGAGCCCAAGTCAATCTCAACTAGAAATCTATAATAATGTCTAAAATGAGAAAGCTCTATCTCTTTGAATAATTTAATAGGAACTCCAATAGAATGAGAAATATCATACATGATCTTCGGATGCCACAACAACCAATTTAAACAAAAAACAATAACCCATAATTGAGCAGATGAGCTACTTACCTCCAATGGGTTGAAATTCAAATCACATTCATGGAGATTAATGATGTCTGACTTGATTGAAATCAAACATACCCATATGCACGCATCTTCATATCATCAGTGGGAAAGTGGATATGGAAAAAATTATCTTCCCAATGAAACACACCCCTAGTTGCTAAATCCCCAAATTGTCGATAGACACATAAATAAGTCATAAATTTTCTACAGTTTTTACCACTTGGGAAGGATTAATTTTGCAATAATCGAATGTTTACATAGATTTATGTGTCCATAGACCGCATCAGCACTAGCTATGACTTGTGAAATATTCCCCTTCCAATGAATCGCCCCAAAAACAGACTCCTTGTATAGAGAGAAAACCCTTCCAATCACACCGGAGGAAGGAATAATACATGGTTCATACTCGCTACCACCAACTAGGGCTGCCTTCAATTATGGATTATCAGAGGCAATAGAAGCCTTCAGCGGGTTAGAAGTGTGAACAGAAAAAGCACCAAATATGTGAATGTCAAAAAGCCTCTGATCCAGTAGAAGTTCATCTCCAAGAAAAATCAGATCAAAGAGATCATATTTACGCATTTCAACAACTGAAAATCAAGGCTCATCTAGGCTCACATCACCACGAGCGCTCAAAGCCTACACCAGGTCATCCACCACATCCAAGACCACCTATACCAGATCAGAATGACCTGCATCACCATCCCACAGTTCATCAACAAAATCATTTCCAACACCAGTGTAACACTCCGACCCTAGAAGCCCAGAGTCTGTGCATTATTACGTATCATTGTCATGATCACAAAATATCAAGTCTCGAAAGACCGATTAGTTTAGTATCCTTGGAAGTACTAGATACATTCATAAGGTTTACATTACATCATAAAATGGAAAACTACAACAACATTGTTTCCATAGAAAACACTGAGATCCCATAGACTATCCCTGTAAGTCAGTCATAATATACTTCTTCGCATCCTGGAAAAAATAAAACATAGAAATGGGTGAGCTCAAATGCTCAGTAAGGATAACATTATCTTGAAAACTTTCATAAATAAGTATAAAAATTTTAGGAAATGTATAAGATTAAAAAAATCCTTTTAAACTTGAACATCGACACAATATAGACAAGATAAAATCAAATAATTCCATTTAATTATTCATATGGATATTCTACTAGTAAAATAATCACATGCAATATCAATATCCACTTTCATAATGATGGAATGCATAATGCCAGACTTTCATAACCACATAGTCAAGTCCTTGTGCCAAGACTACAAATAAGATTTTTTCAAGGCATTATTTCAAGACACTAGTTTGTCTCATGAGACCTACCGATGCATCGAGGAGCTATAGGGGGCTCCACATGTCACTTATTAAGTCCAATGCATTCCCCATATGAAAAGGTTTAAACATAACATAAACATTTGTATTAAAACTAGCATACGAAATGTAAATAATTTATCCATAAACTATGAATGGTGTAAAAATAACACATCCATAGTCAAGAATATCACAAAACCTTCAATACAAAATGGAAGTTTTTTATCATAATAAATAAACTTCAAATAAGCTTCAAATCCATCAAAGGATGTTGACATAGATGAAATAAATTTTTTTTTATATAAATATCTCTTTATATTTTGAAATCATTTAAGAAAATATTTATTTTGGAAATATTCTTATAATCTTGTAAGGGAAGTTTCGACGATGTTATAATGGCATAAAATATCCACACCCACTGTATAAGTTAAAAAAAGACATTCTTACCTTAATTTTGTTGAAAAGGTTATAAAGGACCTTGTTTGGAAAATGATGTAATGATTCCTTTATAAAATATTATAAAAGTCAAACAAGGGTATAAATGGCTTTAACCCGTAGTCTATAAAATAGTAAATTTTTTTTTGAAATACATTTTTAAGAAACATGGATGTGGATTATAAAGAGGTCCCAGTAGATAATTATGTATAAACCACCACGGATAATGAAGAGATTGTAGAATTAACCCTTACCTTGTACTTTTCCTTGGTCGAGGGTTGGTTAACATCCTATATAATGGTGAAATAGTTGTTATTAAATTACACAAGAATCATATACAATAATATGATATCATATATGATCTTTTAACATTTCTTTGTTAATAATATCTTAGTATTATCATCGTTTTGGGTGTTAACTGATTCGTTTTCATTTATATACTTTGTTACGTAAGTAATGTTTGTAATGGATAAGATGTATCTTATTCATATTCAGAATGGTAATAAGTCTTTAAACATTATTTTTAATCATCTAATGAAAATTATTCTTGAATGGATACGATGGGGAATGCATCTCATCGCGTTCATGGAGACGGTAATCTATATGTACGCAGGAGGGACAATATCATTCTTTTGATATTAAATTAATTTATAATTGGATGGTATATCATATATAAATAATCATTATCATGTTATATTTATTATTTACATCAATTACAAATCATTATTATACAAATTCAAATAATAATGTATTGAATAACAATTACAGCATGACGTGGAGACGGTAAGCCATACATACACACATATGGTGACATGTCCTTAAAAGGATGGATAGAATAATGAATATGGTTGTAACTTATTTATAATTACATCACAGTATATAGAATACACTTGAGTTATTATTTTTTAATGAAAACAACAAAGAAAGAGAAAGTGGAAGAAGAATTGAACTTGAAAGAGGTGATGAAATATTTACATCTTCTTCGGGTTCTTTCTTTTGATTTGATCAAAAGGTCTCATTAGGTTGAGTTTATGACTAAAAGAAGGCCTCTAGGATGAAGGGAGGACAATTGAGAGGGTATTTGGGTAGGGTTTGGCAGAGCCAAAATGCTTTGAAGGTGTGAATTTGAGGGAAGGGGGAGTGCCCTTTTATAAGAGGGGTGAGGGGCACCTTAGGAAAAGCTAGAAATATTATTTTATAATAAAATAATTTTCAGTTTCTAATATCTCAAAAATGAATTATTTAAAGGATAAGGTAAGGATGGGTCGAAAACCACTCAACCAATAGGTTTTAGATAGGTTTTGGTCACTATATTAGCTTTATCTTTTATATTTAACTCTTAGTTAAATAGTTTGACATTTACCATGTCTCTTGTATTTTTATATTATATGGTTAATAAACTTACTATAAACTTCCTAGAGAACCTCAAGTGATTCATTAATGACATATATAATTTTATTTAGGAACTTTTTCCTAACCTTAGATTTTTATGAATATAATATCAATTAATAATATATTATTTGTTTTAAAAAATCTTTATGTCAATTTTGACACTATTTGGTATTTTGTTTTCGCTAAATTCATAACTGCATTATTACTTCGAAAAAAATTCATCTAACTAACCCTAACATGTCATATTAACCTATAAAATTAGTGTAATTCATAAAAAGTTTCAAATTACATTTATTTGGATATTTATAATATCAATTATTTTAATCTTTCGTTAACACGATAATTACTGCATCATCATTATGTCATAAATAAATTTAATTATTTAATGTCTAAAAATTATAAATAAAATACCATTACATAAGAAATATTTTTATCTATCTAATGAATGTTTATAGTATAATTTATCTTATGTATAATCCTATATTAAAAATATTTTAGTTATTAAACTTTGAATTTAACAATTTTAACTCTTCTTTGAATTTAATAATAATAATTGTCCTAATCTAATCCAGGTGGACCTAAATGATAATATTTTATTCCTAAGGTTGTTTTTGGTAGTATTATACTTATCCAATATAATTAGGACATGTGTTAGGGTAATAATAATTTCATTTTTAGATTTGATTACCCTATTTACTTTTAACCGTGGTAAATAAAAGTAAAAAGTTACTATTTACCAAAAATTGTTTTCATCTTATTGAACCAAATTTTACTTACTGATATCCGTGTCTCTAGGATTTTTGAAATTCAACTCCCAAAAGTGGTAAAATTAAGTTTTATGTAAATTTGAAAATACTACTAGGAGGTGGGTAAAAGATGGTAAAAAGTTCAATAAAATTTTTATATATCTAAAATTATTGTAAACTAACTCCAATGAATTAAATTGAACTTATATAGGTATTATGTATCTATTTTGACATAAAATAAATTTAAATAAAATAAATTTAAATAAAATAAATAATTATTTAAATAAAAATTTAGTTTTAAACTATAACTCAGTGTATTACACTATTTTATGAAAAATTGAATGTTTTTAGAAATTTCATAAAAATTCACCCTAAGATAATTTTGATATTCTGAATCTGAAAAAGAAGTCCATTTTGAAAAATAATTTTTTTAAAAAGTGTGTATTACTATTCATAACGGCTAGTTTGATTAGTTTTAGTGTGTTAGAATCTCGAAGTTTCGTACAATGCAAGCTATTTCATTATTCAAAGGGAAGTGTAGCGTGGAAACTTAAGGTGTTACAACCAGCCAGTGATATTCCATCTCTCCCAACAACTATGGATGAAAACCCTAGAACCCAATAGGACCTCCATGAAAGTGGAGGTCTCAAACCCATTGCATCCTTCATATTTAATATATAATATATATGTAATGTATAAAAAATAAATTAATATATGATAAATAAATAACAAATTAATAAATAATATATAATAGATAATAAATAATAAATATTAAATTATGAATAAATAAACAATGAATGTATAATAAATAAGTAATTAGTAATATGTTAATAATAAATTAAAAAATTAATAATAAAATATTTATAAATTAAAAATAAATAAATAATTAAGGTATAAAAAATAAAAAATAAAGAATAAATAAAGAATAATAAAATAATAATAAATATATAATAAAGTAATAATTAAAAATAAATTAATAGATAATAAATAATAAATAAGACTTTAATAATAAATTAATACTAAAATAATAGGAAATTAAAAATAAATAATAATAAATTAAAAATAAATTAAAAATTAATGTATACACAAAAACTAAATAACAAATAATAATAAAAATTAAATAATTAAATAATAAACAAATAAATAATAAAGAAATAAATAATATATAAATAGTAAAATAAATAAATAAATAATAATAAATATGAAATAAAATAAGAAATAGAAAAATAAATAAAAAATAATAGAAAAAAATAAGAAAAAAATAAAAAATAAATAGTAGATAAATAATAAATAAATAGATAGAAAAAAAATGAATAATAAATAAATAAATAATTTATTTATTTATAGGGGTGGTGTCGCAAAGGCTGCTTTATTGAATAAGAAAAGTATCCTGGAGAAGAGCCAACAAAGAACCACAACGTGCAGAAAAAACCAAAATAAGGGTCTTTAACCCGTTCTAGAGCGGGTACTCATACTGTGGTGAGTAAGGCATCCACCACTGCCATGGGGATGTCATCCCCTCCTCCAAGTCTTTGATTGCATCCACACACACTCATCATCATCCGAAGAAACCTCATCAGCATTAGATGCCACCATTTTAGGCCCGAAGACATCATATTTATTTAATCCATCATCATCAATGCTATTGGTAGCGAGCATATCAAACTGGTTAGAGATAATGACATTAATTTTTACCTTCCCAAGATAAGATAGAGTGCATTGAATTGGAACCATTCCTTCCCTTGTAGCAGATTTTTTAGTCCTCTCTTGCATTTGTGTAACATCTGGCTTACTAAGGAAACCGAACTCTGGTTGTAGGAGGCCCGCCTAAGTCCAAGCTTTGTAGTATCCAGAAATCTGTTAGAAACCTCACCATGGGGCTGGGAAGTCCTGCTGCTAACTCGAGAAGAAGTTCCTTCATTTAGAGAACCACCAAAACCCCAGGTGCTAGTCTATTTCCCTAGCTGATACATAATACGAATTAGTACTGTTTCTTCCCTTGTGTTGAATTTTCATCCTTCTCCAGTGCTTGTTTGTTAGGTTGTACATCATCCTCCTTGTTTTTAGGGTCACACGATCTCTGTTTGGGGGAAATCTACCTATGTCCAGGCTTTGCAGTGGCCTAGATTCGGTTGGAGACTTCACCGGTGAGCTGTGAAAACATACAGTTAACTCTAGGAGGTGTATTGGAAGTGAGGTGATAATCACCAGAACCAAGGGTGTTGGTCACCTCTTTGTCTGAAGACTGCATTTGAGGAAATTCCACACCTGAAATATACAGTGTTGTAGATGTAGTCATAGTTTTTTATAGAATATTTCTAGATGCACTTATCCCAATAGAGGAATCAACCACCATTAAAGAATCTTGTCTTTGTTAGGAATTGGGATCATGGTGTGATTATAATGCACCTGTATTCTATTTTGTCAATGTAACAGATTTATTTCACATGAAAGGGCATGAAGAAACCTTTTCATTCACTATAGTGGATTTTCTTTACTATTTACTTTTAGAAACACCTTTGGTCTTAACCTTTGCTCAAGTTGCTACCTCTAACACAAACTTCCCTTTTCTACCTTTTGTAGCATGGAGATGCTGCATAATTCTGTCATCATCCATTTATTGTGCTTAAATCTATTTCTTTATTTGGCTATCATCTAAATCTGATTCATTTTGTACTTCATCCATGCACTTAATCAGTGCATCCTTTAAAGAGAGACCCACTTCATTTGGGTCATCTTTTTTCTGCTAAATCAACCCAAATGACATTGTTATTTCCATTCAGATGAATGGTATTTGAGAATTCCTCATCCTTATGCAAAACATGGGATCTATAGATTTTATTACTACTCTCGTTCTATTTCATAGACTGAATTTTCTCAGCCTCGATGTTTTTAGAACAATCTTGAGGAACCTCATTAATAACATGCTCCAAAGATTGAACAATGATCTCATTGGAAGGTTTATTCCCTAAATTCCTTCTTTAATGAGAATCATCATTCCCTTTCATCTTGCATGAAACAAAAATAATGTCTGAACAACATTTGGACCAATAGTGTCCAATAATACAACACACATCAGAATACAAGGTCATTTTTCATACAAAATTCTAAGATTGATTTCTTCATGAGGGATGGATAGGAAAACCTTATGAATCCGAGTAGAACCTAAATCAATTTCAAAAAATATTATTACAAAGTTACCAAAGCTAACTTTTTTAGTGGCCAGGTCCATCCGAATTGGTATTCCAACCGCAGAAGCAATGTCATATAAAATTTCAGAGTTCTATAAAACCCTATTTAAACAATGAATATTAATCCACACTTAAGAAAATATATCTTTAAAGTCATAGAGAATAAAATTTGGATTCTATTCAAATATCCTAAGTGTTCTAGGATTTAGATTTACAAAACCAAAACTCCATGCTTGACCCTTCAAGTCGGTAGAGGGAAATAGAAAGATGAAAAAACCTATCCCCAAAGAAACAAATTTAAATTCAATAAAACCCAAAATATTAGACAAGTGAGCGACAAGATCAGATATTTTCCAAGGATTCATACCTTTAGATAATGAGATTCACGAGATGAAAGAGTTCTTGCAATGCTCTAACAGTTGGTAAATTGCTCCATCCGATGTTGAGACATGTGCTGTAGTTCACTTTCTGATGATGCACAATGAAATATGATTTTCAGGAAAATAATAAATAATAAATAATAATAAATAATAATAAATAATAAATAACACATTAATAAATAATAATAATAAATAATAAGTAAATAAATAAATAAATAAATAGAACTAAATATCTATTAATATATATAAATATAAAAAATTTACAATGATATATGTGAACACATATTTATGTTACATAATTTTATAGAATCACACTCATATATATAATTGTATATAAATATATATATATATATATATATATAAACACAAGTAGACATATATATATATATATATACATATTTACACATATATTATACAAAAATATATAAACATATATATGCATAAATATTTACAAAGGTATATAAATATACAAAAATATTCATAAATTTATATAAACAGATATATATAATTTTTAAAAAATTACCAAAATATGGTAAAACATAATAATTAGAACAACATCAAATCAATAGGAATGTAAATATAAATATATAACTATTTATCTATGCACACACATATGTACATATTAACATTATTTACATATTTGTATATATATATATTCATATAGTTTTACTATAAATTCATTTATATAATATATTTTATGATAACGATATATTAATATAAAAATACATTTAATATGATGTATACACACAATATTATTGACACATAACTACAAATTTATATTTCTCAAATACACACACAAATATTTACACACACATATATATATTTATTTACATATATTATAATATACACATAATTATATATTTTTATTGACACACACATAGTTATATATAAACATCACTTGTATAAGTGTATATATATATATATATATTAATGAATTTTTATAAGGTAAATAAAATATTTAATTATTTATTTTAAATGAAATTAATATAAAATTTTTATTTCCATGTGTTATATATGTTTAAAAATACATTTCTATGTAAATATGTATTTATAAAAGTTTTTTATTATAAGTAAATATAAGAAAATATGCATATATTTAATGATAAATAAAACTACATTGTAAAAACTGATAAAACTTCAAAACTATAACATAAATATGTATGTAATCTTTGGGAATAAAATTAGTCCCCATCAAAAAAAGATAATAATACCCCCTTAAATGAATCTATAATCCCATAGAATGTTAAAAACATAGGATACCCCAACTAAAAACACAGTTTTGGAGGCCTTTTGGGCCTTTTCTAGCCTTGAAAAACATTATAAAGGTTCCTAAAAGTCATCATGGTGTATATCTTATAACAAGCTTCAACATGATATGCGGTATATCCCGAAAAGACACCCAAATCAAAAGCTATGGCCATTTGAAGTTCATGTACGGTTTATTAATTTTATTGAAACTATAATAAATTTTATTCTTTTAATTATTAAAAAATTTATATCTAATTTGGTTTTAGTTCATTTCATTTTCTTCAATTTGACTAGTTGTGAAGCTAAAATAGACTCCCAGATCAAATGTTATGGTCAATTAAAGCGAAAGTCTAATTTTGAACTTATTGCAGATTTGTTTTAAGTTTTAAATTATTATTAACTAATAATTATAAATATTTATTAATTAAAACATTTTAACTAATTAAAATGATCAATAATAAACATCATATGATAGTAAATAATAAATAATAAATCATAATTATTTTTTTTTAAATTTCCTATTAATTTAATGACATTTTTTAAACCACTGCTAAAAATACATTTATTTATTTGAATTTTTAAAAAAAAATTTAAAAAAACATTTAGCGTCAATTTTAAAAACATCACTAAGAACTGGTACGAAGAAACTGCCATTGAATTAGTTTTTTCCTATAGTGTAATATTTATCATTCTAAAATGATATGATAAGGAGAAAAATATTTAAATTTAAATTAAATATAATTAGAAAATAATAATAATCAAATTTCTCTTTATTTAATAATTATCACAGTATATATCACATCAAATTTACTACATGGAGTGACATTTTCATTTTCAATAATATTTAAGAAATCAAATGCCTATTTTTGGATCCTTATCACTATTGATATTTTTTCATCACTATTATATTATTCTAAATGTTATTTTATAATTTATATTTATTTATGTATTTTTAAAATAATAATTACCAAATTATATAATGAAAAGAATGAAAAGTTGAGTTTTATTTGTGGTCAACCTTTTATAATAAATCTCAAGATTAATTTTTTTATAATTTTTTCTAAATGTATTATAATTGAATAAGACTAAGGTCAAACCAATTTTTTGAATTTATTCCTTTACATTATTTTTGAAATATTTATCATTTCATTGGTTTTATTTTTTTACTTATAAAGGTAAATTTGAAATAATTTTCAAAAAAATTATATTTAGTACTTGATATTTATTATATACGATAATGGATCATAGTTAGATTACAACATTATGAACAAGTAATGAATATGAGGAAGGTGTTGATGAATTTTTTGAATTTTCAAAACAGAATGTTCCAAAAAATGACATATTTTTCTATCTTTGGGTGAAATTTTTAAATATTATAGAGTTGAAATATAGAGAAATTAAAGATTATTTTTTATGTGGTTTCAATACATGTTACTATCCTTGGATTTATCATGGTGAAATTGAAAAGAATTCAAAATCTATTAATGGTGAAGATTACTGGGTTGATATGTTTGATCAAATGGAAGAAATTATTTTTGATACTAATGTAGGGAAAATTGAGAAGACACCAATGATGACAAAATTATATGGTGATACTAAAACACTATTGTATCTAAGATGTTGAAAATTTATGGTACCATTAATGAATTTTAAAATAAAAAATAGGGAAATTTATTGGTTAAGGTATTAGGTTGTTTATTAAATCATATTTCATTCCCTTACATGCGCCAGAATAGAAGATTTCAAGGGAAGGATCCTGATCTAATTGGAATATAGAAAACTAATACCAATAGTTTGATCTATTTCCCACTATTGTAGTTGTACCTAATGCATCTGGGCTGGAAACCACATCTAGACCAAAGAGTAGTTTCATATCTGGGTAGATACAATTTTATGGACCAAACACATGACAAATATATTCATTTATGGATTTTAAAATTATTTGGATCTTTTATAATGTCTAAGCATGAACTTATTTAAATGAAATAATGTAAATAATTAAAGGACATAATTCCAAACATTAATTTCATAGAATAAATAATTTTAAAATAATAAACATGTTTAATAGAATTTACACAATAAACCAAGCATAAATATATAATGTGAACAACACACGTGATGTGGTTTCCATCTCACCACACCCAATCTCGTGAAAAAGAAATTATTTGATTATCCCCTGGCTAAAGTTTCACTCAAAATTCCCAATTTCACCTGACGGTGTGCTGTATCATTTCTCTATAACAATTCCTAAACAACCAATATCCTTCCATGATCTTCTCAAAGGCCAAAACAATATACAAACATGAAACTTTTTGTAACTTCATGGATAGTTCCTTTTCAAACAAAAACCAAATATGATATCATTCTCTCATCTGGGGTACAAGAGAACCTCCAATTCGACTCACACATAGATAAATTCAAATCAATCCTATGCCTGATATCACACACTAACTCTGTCTAATAACTCATGATCTTTTGAAACTCATAAAATTATTTAAAGTTAACTTGTAAATATTTTAGCATTTCAACTTGTACATTTTTCCATGTAAATGGTTTTAAAATTTTAATTTATTAATAATGGTTTTTGAATTGGTTTTTAAAAATTTTTAATTGATGCTAATAATTTTTATATTAAAGGGGTTCTTATCCCATTATGTGTTTTGAAAAAAATATGTCAATTTTCTTGTGCAATTAAGAAAAAAGTATTTAAAGGGGGTTTTTGAGATGAGATTTGAATTTTAATATTATCATGTTTTAATTTACGAAAATTTAATGAGACAACTATCATTCTCATTTACTTCATATCCCAAATAGTTATTATTGATTTTTTTTACTTGAGACTCATTCCCCATAGATCTTATATTTTTTGAACTAGTAGTCATCCAAAATGATCATTGATACCCGGTATGGGATGAAAACTTCTTAGAGTAGTTCAAGAAATATAGGTGTACATCCATATGAGATGTAGTATGAGTCTTAAGTAGTAAAATGTAATAATAATTGTTTAGGAGATGAAGTTGATGATGATGACAGTTGTTTATAGCATTCACCTTTGGATGAATTTAGAAGATAAAACTTACCATAATGAAGTAATTTTTTTTCTTAAATACAATTATCCATTTACTTTAAATCATACATAAATTATTTGAAACAATTAAATTTTTGGTTCCCTTATTATAATTATCTATAACTTTATCCTTTAATAATGCATATCTTTTTTATATTTATTTATTTTTTGTAATAAAGGAATCTTTTATGAACCTAATAGGATGGATATGAATATAAAATTGATGAATTATAATAATTTGATAATAGTTTATGAATATGGTGTTAAATATTTCATCAAGTTTTCAATTGAGAATGCGTACAACCCTTCTCAAATCCGTTTTATTGTTTGTGTTATTTTTATTCAAGAAAAATTAGTCTGTAAGAGTTGGAAGAAATTTTGATTTGTCATGGAATAGATCAGATCTATAAATGTCGGACAAAACATGGGGACAAACTGAACATGCACACCTATTCGGATGATACTATGGTTTATGGATCATTTGATATGAATACCAGTGTAAATGATTATAGAGATCACATGGAGCACATGATAATGGAATCTTACGATGACTTTTGTAGTTGTACGAAGTTTTTTAAGAAGTTAAATAGATGTTATAAGAGACCATTGTATACTAATTTTATTAAATAAACAACATTCCACCTATATTGAAGTTATATAATTTGAAAGCTGACAATAGATGGATCAACACTAGCTTTACGAGACTACTTGATCTCTTTAATGATATGTTACTAGAATAAAATGAACTTCAATGTCAAAAATATGACACTAAAATAATGATTTGTTCAGTGGTCATGATCTCTAAAAAAATACATTAGGATGACCCTTTCATTGGGAGATCACAATTAGTTCATGCTGGTCCCAATGTATACAATTTCTTGTACCTTAGAGGGGACCAAAAAGAGGGGATTTGGATTCTCGATAAGGGATCCATATCTCTAAAAACATTCAAAAAATAAAGAGTGTTCAATGATAAGGTTAATGTGTTTTTTAATATACTATGTTTTCCTCCTAATATTATTTTTTCTTTATTACAGTAACATAATATAAATTAAATATTTGACTACTCATGAAAATAATGTCTTCTGTACATAGTGATGTTACCAATCCCAGGGAAGAAAAAACTGCTGACGCTGAGACTGTAAAATTATTGGGGGATCAATAACATATTGAGGAAAAACGAATAATGACATAGCATCATATAATTGAATAAAATAATCAAGGAAATAATTAAGGGTATAAAATTTGAGTTTGGTTGGAATCAACTTAGCCCACATGTTGACCCCAACAGGTCAATGTTCATTAGTTATGTTGGGGTTATAATGGGGATAAATGTACTGATTGATATTAATTCATTTCTCCATTTCCATCCTATAATGAAGTAAACCCTATGTGAATATGTAAAGGTAATGTTATGATATACTTTCTCTATATTACAAAAAAAATTATATAATAAAACTTTTATTTTATTTTCATTATTCCTTGTGGATTTATTTTATTTTAGAATATTTCCATAATAAATTTGTCTTAATTGACACTATAAAATCCTATATAATATTTTACACTCTTCTTACAATGTCTCATCTTATAGTTTCTAAGGAAAAAGTAAATCCCCACCCACCAGTTAGTTATGAACACATTATAAAGCAGAAAACCTGGAATTCTTTCATCAGTCATTGGGAAGAAAAAAAAATTTAGATGAATTGTAGTTGATAATAAATTATTTTAAATTATTTATTTTATCTAATTTGATTCCAAATTGTTAATTTATGAAATATAAAAAGTTTTCTGAAAATAAAGAATGTGCACAAAAATAATGTAACCCTATCGTGAAAGCAAGGATGGGGTACGCTTCACTAGAGAAGAAATTGGTATGTATTTTAAATCAATAATCAAATTTTTATGAGATATGAAACAACATATATTCCTCAGTTTATATGTATATTGATGGATCAAAATAAAAATCCACCTCCATCCCACATCATGTTCTATAGAAGGAGGCTCTCATAATAAAGGTGTGTAAACTAGTTGATGAAAACAGAAAATCCTTATTGGAAACATGTTAAAGTATGACGTAATAGTAATTTTTTATTACTTTTAACATTATTATATAAAAATATCAATTTATGTTCATATTTTTTATATAGTTTAGACACAATAATCGGTAAATACCATACTGGAAGAAAACTACTTTCAATAGCTTTGAAGTAGACAAAACAATATGGTTGCGTTATAGGAGTAGGTTTTGGAGTGTCTCCATGAACATATTTTGAGAAGATAAAACCACATGAAGATACATATAAGATTGTGAAAGGATTTAAGTAAAAAATACATTCTTTGCAATATATTATTATCTGGTCTTGTTTGTAAGACAAATATATGAGAAATTATCAAAGCAAACCGAAAGTGTAACAAAGATCCACAAATGAAGAACGAAATAAACCACTAGTTTGGGGATATTCATTCTCATCAACCACATAAATTACCCATGGTAATAAAAATTTTCATTACTCTTTATAAAAAGTGTAAATAAAATAACATTTCATAACATTATATTACTAAAGTTTTATAGGGTGCAGTTGTTTGTGATTTCTATTTGTCAAAACCCACACACCGCCTTATTATGAGGGGTATAGTGTATAATATCTCAAGAGACAAGATACACCATAAAGAACTCAAACAAATGGCATGTGAGTTTTAATTGAGGTATATCATGATCAAAATCATGAGTTTCCTATTCCACTTGATGATTTGGAAATTACAATGGTCAATGATGCTATTGTAACTTTCATGGAATGGCTGTCTAATCTTATAAAGATAAATGAGGTACGTATTTAACAAATTTTTTAATATAAAAACCCTATAAAAGTTTATGAATAGAGTTATGAATTTAGGTATGATATTACTAATGTATAATGTGTTGGTGAAGCAGAAGGTCTAATAAAGACAATCTATTGAATCGAAAAATAAATCAAAAGGACCCTCTAGGAGTACCTTCCCCATGCCGGTTCTATATAAAAATTTATTATCATTACAAATTCATTTATAAACCACATTTAATGATGAAAATATGTCTTAAATTCTATATGAAGAATAAATATATGGAAATTTCCTGATAGATATAGATCATATCGAGAGTATAAATGAGTTTCTTGAGTATGAATGATTGGGAGTCTCAGTTGTGAATACATACATAAGGTACATTTTCATAATACATATGTCCAAATATTGAGATAATATGTTCATTAATGTTATTAAATGTCACGACCCGTCCCTCGGGGCCTGTATCATGACTACCCCAAGCCCTCCTTCTATAGGCCAGGGGCTGACGACTAGCACCAAAGGCGTAAATACCTAATCTGGGAAGGCATTGCATTTATAATAGTAAACAAACAAAACAGAGTACACAACTTAAATTAAAACACTAAGTAAAACTGTATACAAAAGAGAGTTCTAAAAGTAAAGGGGATGGAAATACATGCCCAACAGTAAGGTACAATAGAACTGAAGTAAATAAGTTAAATAGATATAGGGTCATCCTCCAGGGTTTCCACCTGAAGGGTAGGTACGGATGGCCTCCTCAGCACCCCAAGTCTGTCCTTCCACTTTGTGTATGACTCGCCGAGTGGTCCACCTCTGGGTACCATTATGTTCTGCTACTCTCTACCTGGATCAGCGATGTCTATCGTTTGAAACCAACACAATGAGGTGCGGGCATAGCCTGTGCAGGGGTGAGTATAATGATACTTAGAAGGAACCTCGAGAACCTCAAGGTCACACCAAAATCCAACAAGTATAACCAAAAAGTATGA
This sequence comes from Viscum album, assembly GCA_963277665.1. NCBI lineage: Eukaryota > Viridiplantae > Streptophyta > Magnoliopsida > Santalales > Viscaceae > Viscum > Viscum album. The sequence continues at coordinate 2,093,703,454 of OY728131.1, read as the reverse complement.
AATCAACATATAAACCTTTCTTAGGTATATGCCCATACATATACCAAAGTTATTTAGTAAACCATCTCAATCATGAGGAAAACACGAAATTCATTGACTCAGTTGAAATAGAGTCTCAGCCCAAACTAGGTTTTCAGTGATGTATAGAAGCACAAATGATTATTTGTGAAGCTAGATCATCTTATTCTGTCAAGAGGCACTGCTTCTGACCATATGGAGTCTGACCCACATAGGATCGATAGGTACTAACCCCTGCAATGACCCACACAGAATCTGACCCACAAAGAATCGGTAAGTACTGACCCACATAGGATCGCTGAGCGCTGAACCACACAGGATTTGACCCACACATGATCGGTATACGCTGACCCACACATGATCGTTGAGCGCTGACCTCCGTATGATCTGTCTCCAAACTCCGCCTCACTATCAGCCGCTGGATTCCTCGCACTCGGTGCACTGGATTTCTAAAGAAATCTACCCTTGAGATATCAGTCGTACCTAGACCACCAATAAACTCTACAAAGGAGTCTCTCAAAAGACTTCCATGTTGTAAGGTTTCCAACGCGACAGACTGTGCGTCAATCGGACGCCCGGTCTGTGAGTTATTGACATTTTCTTTCTAGGGGCCCGGTTGGTTTTTAGGTTCAAACCAACCTGACCGTACTCAAACTGTGTCCAAACCTCAAGTGGAATATTCCAAAGGAACCCTCTAACTCTAATATTTCTGTCACCGCAGACGGTTCATCGATCGGACACCCGTAGCCCATGATATGGGCAAAAAGGTGTAAACAGGCTAAAGCAGGTCCGGGTCTAGTCCGACTTAGTTGGACTGACCCAGCCTACCCCGAGTCTGTTCGGGGTCCCAACCGGTCTGCCGGTCCGACCCGGTCCGAGGAAACTGCCCGACCCAAGGGGGCTTCCCCAGTCCGAGGGCGGCCCGAAGGCTAGTAGGGTCCACCTAAGCCGTGGCCAGGGGGAAGTCGCGCGCCCCCTGGCTACCCGAACGACAAAGCCGTTCGGGTGTAAGCTGTAACCGACGCTAGGTGGTGCTGGTCCAGCACACACGGGACCCGACGGGGTATCGCTCCTCCCGGCTGGCTCTAGCGGCCAGCCGCTCCCACTCCATGGCGGTCGGCCCGGCCGGCTGCCACTGCACCTCCACTGTGGCGTGATGGTGCGGTGGTTCTACAACCCTCCGCGCGGCATGACGTCACAACACCTCTTCTGCCAAGGCCCGGCCTGTCCATGGCCCATTGCTTTCCCCATGCGACACGACATCTCCACACCATCCTCACCACGGCCCGGCCTGGCCGTGCCCTCCCGCTCCTCTGCGGGGCGCGTTTGCACCGTGCCACCTCTGCTATGGCCCAGCTCGGCTGCAGCCCTCCTTCCATGTGGCACAACGGTGCCGCGCCCTTTTGGCGACCCGGAGGCCCTTGCACCAACGGGTTTCTTTGCGATTGCTTTTTTTTGCGGTCGGCCCGACACTGGCCACCGTTGCACCACCTCCATCATCAACAAAAGAGAACAACAAAGGGGGAGGTTCGGCTATGTTCATGCAGTCCGAGCCCTCCTCGTTGTGATGATATCAATCAGGAACAAAGTGCTCAAAAAATTACGAAGAACTGAGGGTAAAAGTCATACATAAAACAACCCCTACCGCATTTTTTGATCGTAGACAAAGTGATGGGAAGAAGGCGGGCATCTATTTTTCGTTCACCACATTCATCACACACTAAGAATTCTCAAGCTCGTACGTCAGAATGTGTTCAGAGGTGACGAAGTCGAATATGGTGTTCTTTGCGTTCTTCGTTGGAGTGTTCTCCTTCATCTCCCCAAGCTCCACCAAAAGATTATGCCAACACAAAAATAATAAAATAATACATATTATTAATTCATTGGCATAAAGAATTCAAATGGGGAATTAATTAAGGGGGTATCCACTTAATTAATTCTTGTGTGTAGGCCCAATTTAATTAAGGGAGTTCAAAGGTTTCATTGGTGGTGGCTCCATAAATGGGGAGTCCAAGGGTCTCCACACTTAAATGGGGTGTTAAAGGGGTTAGATGCTCAGGTGGTCCCCATATTAAATATCCCCCAAGGGAGGTTAACCTTGGGTGGGACCCACCACCATAACCTCCAATGGGAAGGTAGGGTGTGGTGGCCCCCACCCCCAACCTTCACTTGGAGGTTTTATCCACCACAATGAAAATAATTTATCAACTTATTTTTATTTAATTAAAAACCCCAATATCTAACTTCCATTCTCGTCAGAATGAAACTACGGTGAAGGTCTCATTAAGAAATCACCAATGTTATGAGCTCAATAGTGCCCTCAGATTTCAATTCCGAGCACCAGTTCAAAAGTTACAAAATCCCACTTGTACGTTTACTGGACATACCCGAACAAACTTCAGAAATTGATTCCGAGCACACCGAGACTCAGAATCAAGCGCCGTAAATTTTCATAGACTCATAAAAATCCCATGAATTTAAGGAAAAAAAAATTCCCATGGAATTTCTGGGTCTTTAAATTTTCCCCGCCTCAGGTCTTTACATCCCCGTAAGCTACAACTTGAATTAAGGGAACAAATGGGGGGTACTGAGCACACAGATGAGCATCCCGCTCCCATGTGTTCTCATGGAGGTTCCCGTGCTTCCAGTGAACACTCACTAGAGGTATTGACCATCCACGCAGGACCTACTCTTGTTGACCCTCAATCTCCACTGGAACCTACGTGAAAGTCACCCAATCATCGATGTCTAGGTCCCTGTGGTCGATGATGTGGGAAGGGTCATGCACGTATCTATTTAGCTGAGATACGTGGAAGACGTGGTGCACTCGATGCAATTGAGGTGGAAGAGGTAAGTGGAAAGACACCTCACCTACTTTGCTGAGGACTGGGAAAGGCCCAATAAACCATGGAGATAACTTGCCACCTTGACCAAATCTCCATAGACCTCATCAGGGTGAGAACCATAGAAATATGTGTTCGCCATCCTCAAACTTTAGAGGCCTCCGTTTCCTGTCGGCATACGACTTCAGCCTACTCTGTGCAGTCTTCATCCACTCATGGATAATCTACACCTTATCCGTGGTAGCCTGTACTATCTCTGGTCCTACTTGTGTTGACTCCCCCGGGTCTGTTCAGCACAGTGGCGATATACAAGTTTGACCATACAAGGCCTCAAAAGGTTCCATACCGATGGTGTAGTGATAGCTATTCTTGTAGGAAAACTATACCAATAGTAATTGATCCTCCCACTTGCGACCACAGTTGAGCAAACATGCATGGTGCATGTCCTTGAGGGTCTGAATGGTCTGCTCGGTCTGACCATCCGTCTGAGGATGGAAGTTTGTGCTCAAGTGAAACTGCATCCCGAAAGCCTCCTGCAACCCCTTCCATATCTGGGAATTAAACTGTGTGTCATGGTTAGAGACAATAGAATAAGGTACTCCATGAAAACGCTCAATCTTCTGCACATAGAGACATCCCATGCTCTCTACAGAGCCCTGCTCTCTGATCAGTAAGAAGTGGGACGACTTGGTGAGTCGATCATCAATCACCCATATCAAATTGTGACTCCTGGATTTATGTGGAAGACCCATCATAAATTTCATGAATATCCCATCCCACTTCCACTTTGGGACCTCTAAGGGCTGAACCAAGCCTGCGGGTACCTGGTGCTATGCCTTTACATGCTGACAAGTGAGGCATCGTGAGACAAACTCTGTTAATTCCTTCTTTATAACTAGACACCAACACTGTCTTATGTGGTCCTGATACATATTTTCCACACTTGTATGTACCGCTAGAGGAGATGTGTGGAACTCCCTCAACACTTCCTCCTGAAGTGCTACTGGTACCATAGTACATCCTCTGAAGAGGATGACGTGCTACCCACCTTCAGAAAATCCATCAGGTTCTTGCCCTTTGGATATCTGAGCACATCATGTCTCACAGTCAGCGTCCCCACACAGAGACTCCCTGACTTACTGAAGAAATGGAAGAGTGACTATAAGAGACTGTAGATAGTCTACTCCATCCCTATCCACGATGGATATCTTCAAGGCAACCAGCTATTCTATCGCCTCTCCTAGCAACTGAATTTCTGATCTTCTGCTGAGATCGTCTGCTACAACGTTCCCCATCGCAGGAGTATAGACTATCTTGAAGTCATAGTCCTAGAAGAACTCAAGACAATGCCGCTGTCTCAGGTTCAGGTCTTTCTGTGAGAAGATATACCTAATACTCTTGTGATCAGATTAGACTGTGAAACACTTTCCCATTAGATAGTGCCACCACATCTTCAAGGCGAAGACCACTGCTGCTAACTCCAGGTCACTGGTATCATTGTTCTACTCATGTTTTCTCAACTTCTGAGAACCATAAGTGATCACTAATCGCTCCTACATCAGGACACACTCAAGTCTGGTCCCTGATGCATCACATTAAACTACGTACCCCATGCCCTCCTCTATAAGACTCAAGATGGGGGAACTAGTCCGCCTCTTTCTCAACTCATGAAAACTCTGCTAGCATCCCTCCGACCACACGATGGGTTTCCCCTTCTTCATCCAGGATGATAGTGGTACTGCAACTCTAGAGAAGTCTGTAATGAATCTCCGGTATTATCCAGCTAAGCCCAAGAAACTCCGTACCTCCATCACACTCCTGGGTGGCTCCCAAGCAAGTATTGCCTCAATCTTTGCTGGATCCACTACAAATCCAGCCTCCGAGATGACATGTCCCAAGAAGTGAACCTCTCGAATCCAAAACTAGCACTTCGAGAGCATACCATAAAGCTGGTGCTCTTTAAGTGTCTCCATTACTACCTATATATGGTAGGCATGCTCCTCCTCAGTAGTCAAGTAAATCAAAATATCATCGATGAATAACATGACAAATCAAACGAGGTAAGGCTGGAAGATCCTGTTCATGAGACACATTAACACTGATGGAGCGTTATTTACACTGAAGGTCATAAACAAGACCTCATAGTGGCCATACCGACATCTGAAGGCCGTCTTCTACACATCCTCATCTCGAACACTGAGCTAGTGATAGCCCGATCTGAGGTCTATCTTTGAGAACCATCGTGCTCCCTTGAGCTGATCAAAGAGGCCATCAATCCTCGAGAGTGGGTACATGGTCTTCACGGTCTTCTGGTTCAGGAGATGGTAGTCAACACAAAGCCGCAAGATCCTATCTGCCATCTTGGCGAATAGAATCAGGGCTGCCTAGGGAGAAGCCTTGGGCCAGATGAATCCCTTTCCCTGTAAGTCCCCCAACTGTACCCGCAGCTCACGAATCTCAGCGAGAGCCATATGATATGCTGGAGTAGATATCGTTGTCTTCATAGGGTATATATAAATGTAGAAGTCCACCACTATAAGAGGAGGTAGTCCTGGAACATCGTTAGGGAAAACATCCATGTACTAGTCGACCACTATAGGATAAATTGGACTCTCCACATCGACTGCTCTGAGGGTAAGGCATGCCAACTAGTGAGTGATCTGCTGCACCCTCCTCCGAGTAAGTCCGTCTTGTGCTGCAAAGGTTCCCTTCACGCCGATGAAGGTAAACCTGGTCCCATCCGTGCAGACACACCGCACTTTGCACCTAATACAGTCAATCTGAGCATGGACTGTATATAACCAATTCATACCCAAGATGACGTCGTAAGGCCTCGACGCTGCTACAGGGAGATCCCAGCCTAAGATCTTGCCTATTAGAGTAAGATCACAATGCCTAAACTAGTGCCTAATTGTCGAGTCTTCTCCTGTAAGAGTCTTTAGCTGTAAGAATCGAGCCAACGACTCCATCAGAATCTCCGAGCTCCGAATGAGGGAAGTGTCAATGAAAGAGTGAATGGAACCTATGTCTATAAGAACTGCAGCTAAGGTGGAGTAGACACAGATAGTACCTCGAATCATCTCCGAAGCATCGTGGTCGTATGCCTTAGCTACCTAAAGTTGAGCTCTCTTCTGTCCACCTGCTCCATACGGTCGGGGTAGACCTCCTAGTGGTGGTGGTGGAAATACCTTGAAACATCATCCACCGCCAACTGCTCAACCAGCTCCTCTGCCACATCCGCCTGCACCCTCATACAACCTCAATCGAACCTATGCCTTTTCCTGGGTGGTCTCTCAACTAACTGCTGATCATCTGTATGGAGGGTTGGACAGTCACATGCCATATGACCCTCCCTACCACATGAGTAGCACTGTCTTCTCCTGGAATATAAGTCTCTGCTTTGTGTGACCCACACAACTGATCCTGAGTCCTGCGGTCGAACACCTATGGGTCTAGTCCTCTTGGATCTCTGTGTCATCTATCTACTGCTAGTTGAAAAAGAATCCGATGTATGTCGACTAGTAGTGGGTCTCGCTGCTGGTGACTGCAAAGCAAGGAAACTATCCACTAGGTGGGCTCTCTCTATCACCCCCGCCTACGTTGGGATGTTGAGGGAGATCATCGAGGCTCTGATCCCTCACCCGAGCCCATGCTCCAAGGTCCAGGACCAGAAGAATGGGTCCTGCACCATATTTGTGGAGTAGCGTGAGAGGTCGGTGATCCTCACCGAGTACTATGATACTTTCATGCTTCCCTGCTATAGATGTAGTATCTCCTGTATTCGTACCACATGAAGGGTGGATGGAACAAACTCCGCCCGGAACAGGAACTTGAAGTATGTCCAGAGTAATGTCACCTCGTCATAGACCTGAAGCATCAGGCCCCACCATCTGCCTACTGCTTCCTGAAGGAGACTAGCAACAAGGATCACCATGAGGTCTACTAGTGTCCCTACTAGCCTGAAGACTCTCACGACAACCTCTAGTGAATCCTTAGCCACTTGTCGGTCCATCTCTGACCAGAACCTAGGTGGCCTCTGGTGCTGGAACTCATCCAACACGCTCAAGCGGCGTGCATCGTTTGCTACCAGGGATGGTGGTATCAGTGGCCCAACAGAAATTGGTACTGCTGGTGCTTCTTCTGGTAAAGGGCCCTGCACTGACGCCTCGTCGCTTGGTGGTATGTTAGAGCATACAAATCTCTAGGATCTAACTGGTCGTCCATAGGGAGGCATCCTGAAAGAAACAAATGCGACACGGTCAAAAGATTTATACCCGGTGAGCTGACCTGGTTGAGGTGATTTAAGAAAATTTTTTAAGACACGCATGAAATCAGTGTTTTTGTGCACTAAGTCAAAAATCAGTAGTCAGGGTCCTGGTGTATGGATACGCCGGCCTCCACACCAACACTGGACTCCCTAAACTGAGAACCACACTCAGTACCCTTAACACTATTGCTTCACAAAAAAAATACTAGATTCCTAAGTTCTGCGGTAGAACCGACCGCCTCTGATGCCAATTTATCAGGAACACTGGACTCCTTGAACCGAGAACCACACTTCGTACCCTTAACACTATTACTTCACAGAAAAGAATGATCAGAGTCCTAAGTTCTGTGGTAGAACTGACCGCCTCTGATACCAATTTGTCACGACCCGTCCCCTGGGGCCCATATCGTGACTACACCAAGCCCGCATTCCATAGTCCAGGGACTGACGATTAACACTTAAGGTCAGGTTCCTTCTCTGATACCAAATGTAACAACCGGGTCTCGATGACAACACAACCACCCCGCCTTGACATGGTCATTGGGTCCTGGCCTACCAGGTACCACCTATTGCTCTGTAGACATGTGGGGCCCATCCCATGGTCCACCCACATGCCCGAACAGGTCATCTAACTAATTATTATCCCCATAGGCCAACACATGTCCTTTCCAGTGTGTTTTGTTCTCACTCACACACACCCTGAGAAACTTCCTAGAAGGTCACCCATCTTTATCACTACTCCAGGACAATCACACTTTATTTGTTAGTTCTAAGCAGGTAGGCTCCTAAGAAGGAAGGTGCAACTTGTTGACACAAGTCATATCATTTAGTCATTTAACCCTTTATCAATCTGGGGTGTTACATTCACCCCCCCTTTAGAGCACACCGCCCTCATTGTGGGCCCTACATCTCATCCTAGGCAGTGCACCACACTTAAGGCTGGGTTCCTCCTCTGATACCAAATGTAACAACCAGGTCCCAGTGACAGAACAACCACCCCACCTTAACATGGTCGTCGGGTCCTGGCCTACCAGGTACCACCTATTGCTCCGCAGACATGTAGGTACCACCCTAGGGTCCACCCACATTCCCGAAAAGGTCATATGACTAATGATTGTCCCCATAGGCCAACACATGTCCTTTCCTGTGTGTTTTGTCCTCACTCACACACAACCTGAGAATCTTCCCAGAAGGTCACCCATCCTGATCACTAATCTTGGCCAAGCACGCTTAATTGTGAATTTCTAACCAGGTAGGCTCCTGAAAAGGAAGGTGAACCTTTTTGACATGAGTTATATCATTAAGTCATTTAACTCTTTATCATTCTATGGTGTTACATTTAATACTCTTTTTTTCTATAGGTGTTTATATTACTACTACATGAATTGAAAAATGTGTGAAGCATGATTGGATTCATAAATCCTTGTATCATTTCTATTGAAAAAATTACTTTGTAGAAGGAAAAAATTGAGGAGCAAAAATATAAGCTATACTATGAGCTTGAGAAAAAAATAAAAGATGACATACTCTTTTTGATCCCTTAAATGAAGAGGTAAAACTATACAATCTAATCACATGAAATATATTGTTATTTTTTCTATTACTTGTTTGTTTTTGTTTTTTAGGGAGAACATTATGTTGATGATAGTTTATATAGATACCCTAAATATTTATTTTTTGGATCCAATGCATGGATATCCAAGAAACTGATCACACATGATGCATATTGTGAATTTATAATACACTAAAATCAACATTATATAGATATAATTTGAATTATATGTTTTAGTCTATATTTTAGCAATGATTCTGTAAATATATTCTAAATCATATCATGATTTCAGGGACTAAACATAAAAATCCTATGGATTACATAAAATGGAAACTTATTAAGGTATATATAGAAAGAATTAACTAGAAAAACATAGTTCAAATAAATTTACATATTTTTCTATTGTTTCTATAGTGTCTGATGAAATATAATGGAAATGATTTTGGATATAATGTCAGAAAATTTATGAGATAGATGATAAACCATGAAAAGGATAAAATCCCCAAACTGGTAATTTCTGAAGGTAATTAATATTTGATTATTGTTTTTAATAATTTGCTTTCTATATTTTCTTAGTGCCACTATGATTTTTGACAACCTTCATACTCAAAAGATGAAGTAATTTTTTTTAGAGATCAAAGGGCATAGTACTTGGTGTTAGAATGTTTGACGACAACATATGTTGTTGATTACATACTATGTTTGTGATCCAGTATAGGATATGACCTTAGAAATATATTTGGGGTGTATATAATTAGCGTCAAAATTCATATATATTATTTTTAATATGTTTATCAAGGATAAGTATGATAGAGGAAATCAACTTTTTTAGAAGTGTTGGCCTACAAATAATAAAATATGTAGGACATGGTAGAGGGGGAGGTAGATCTGGAGGTGAAGGTAGGGGTAGAGGTCATGGTAGATTTAGAGTCAGAGTCTGAGGTGGTAGAGGAGGCATGGGTAGAGATCGAGGTATAGGAGGAGAAGAATCCCTAACCGGAAAATAATAAAATTTTTGGGAAATGGAGTGGAATGAGGATCATACCAAGGTTTTGTTTGAGAAAAATTATTGAATTGTGGGACCAAAACTTTTTACTTAATATAATACCCATTGTTCAAGGGTTTTCGGTATCTTATTGAAGAAATGTTTTTCACCACTTATTTATGTTATTTTTACAATAATTTATGTGAAGTATTGTTTTTAAAATAAAACAAACACCACTTATTTTTTCATATTGATTATCACAGAATAAAATTTCTATTAGCACATACCAAGAACTAAAAAATTTTCCTCAAGTGTGAAAGAAACCCCTCACCAAGAAAAAAATGAAAAAATAGATACAATTAAATGTCCTTAGATGATCTAAACTAAAAATAAAGGGTCTTAGTCATGGAGTCAATAGTCACTTTAGAGTCATATAACACTAATCCAATCATCAAATAGGTAAATAATCTTGCTGTAATTTTTGAATAAATATGTGTGTAATTAACCACCAAATCCAATAGGCGTATGAGATAAATATTGGAGGACAATCATCATTGAGATATCATGGTCATCAAGGTGGAATGGTATCAAATGAATCATGGAATAAAGTGAAAAACCCATCTTTATGAAGAAATACTTGAAAATTAAAACTCACTTCAAATGAAACCATAGAGCATCAAAAATCCAAATGAAGACCACTTTGAAAAATAATCTTGTACCTTGATCCATAACTATTAAAAAAAAATAAACAAATACAAATTTTAATTAACTAAACCATGAATTTTCAGAAAAGATCAATATAGTGTTTTATCTTTAGTGGGTGGATGAATTATTTGGTCTATTCGATCATCAATTATATGCATTATATAATTTCAAAAATGATTGTAAAATCTATATGATTAACACATCAAGTTTACATTAGTGACATTGATTGAATAAAATTTATTCTTTTGAATTCACATGATGTGAAATTAAAGAATCCCACCATTATATCACATAAAATATCATAATCATAAAATTAGTAAAGGTGTTAAAACTATCCTTATTATGAATATAGATACTTGTTAACTAGACCACCATCAAAAAATGTTTCCATTGTTTCAACACTTATGTTCATGTGCACATTCATTATGTAAAATTATCTATATTCACAATATCATTAATAATAAACTATTCATCATTGTTAATAAAAAATACATGAGAATATAGATATTCCCATTTTGATTAAAAAATAATGATAATGTTATATTAGAGTTTATCATCACCCAGAATATTGAAAAGGATATAATAATATAGAGAAAAATACTGGAATAATTAATGGATGCACCAGATTTTATATCCATTTGGATTCTATAAAGGGATATAATGATGTTAAATACTATAAAACGAGGTAAAAAATTTATAATGAAGTTTAGTTTCTTCTGAAAATACATTATGGTTCATACTAAAGTGTTTTTCCATAAAAAGGTAAATGGGTTATCATAGAGCTTGTACTATATATGATGGTGAAAGGGAATGATGGGTTTTATTATTTTCTATAAAAAATTAAATGTAAATATTTATTTTAGTTCATTCAATGAATTATAATAGGTTTACAATAATGGTTAATGTTTTATAGAAATAAATAAATTGATACACCAATTTTTAATATAATATAGGAATATATAATGTGTAATGCTAGATTTTTGTTGCAAATAAGAAGGAAAATGTTTATTTATGGGTTTTAAACCAACCTAGAAGGATAATGTTTTATGGGATTTTTTATAATAAATGAATGTTATGTTATGGTAAAGTGGATAAATATATCATTTTGTTGATATTGATCTTATTAAATATTTTCTTTAAGGTCATGTAATATTTAATACATTCCTTATAATATTAGTTTAATATGATCAAGAATAATTATATTATAGTTTAATGATATATAACTAGAAAATATTTCCTTTTAATTGAACTAATAATCATTTTTTTATTTTTTATTTAATTTATTCATACTTTTTATCTAATACTTATTTTATTTATTTTCATAGGGATCATGAATAAATGGCTCAACAACAAGGATGAGTCACTCCTTTACTATGATCATGAAAAAGTGAATTTGTCATACTTCTTTAGTTAATTTTATAAACATTTTATCTACTATTTTTAAGTTAATTTCCTAATCATTTTTATATAATGATTATTTTTTTCACATATCTTTTGGGAAGTGATATTTTTCTTTCAGTTGTCTGCAACAAGCAAGAAAATATAGAACATGTTGCTTTTGAATGAGGCATTTCACGAAGCATGGGGTTTCCACTTCCACACAAATGGAAGATTTATTTATTTTTCAGCTTTGTATAGATGGTTAAAATAAAAACACACATATCATACTCCATCATCTACACTATAATATGAAACACAATGTGCTCGGTATGACTCAAATCGTATTTTTTTGTTTATAATTTATTTTTTAGTTCAAAATGCACATCACATACTCAAAACCCATAAAAATAATTAATATTGTTTTTATAATTTACAAAAACAAGTACTTATTTATTTGTGATGTGTAATAATTAGCAGCACCTCAATCTGAAGCATGATGTGAACAGTACGACTCCAAGTGCATCTTTTTATTTAAAATTGACATTATTTTTTTTGTAAAAAAGACAACCGTCATACTCAAAACCAATAAAATACATTCAGATTGTTTTGATACTTTATTAAATCGATCCATAAGTCATTTTTATGTGTAGGAATCATTAACACCTCAATATGATACACAATATTCTCAGTATGAGTCAATGTGTCAGTTTTCAGTTTAAAATTGACATTTTAGTTCAAAATGTGTCACTCACTGAAAATAGAGAATATATGATCAAATTTTCTTGATAATGTTTTTTTAAAATTATTAATAATCCATTTATGATGTTTACAAATAAATATCATGTCAAACCGATACATGGTGTGATCGATATGACTCAAATTACATGTTTCCAGTTTAAAAGGGCATTTTAGTAAAAAATACAAGTAACATACTCAGAACTGAGAAAATTAATTATTATTGATTTAATAATTTATAAAAATGATATATAATTAATATTGTATTGGTAGGAATCAGCTTCACCATAATCTGACGCATGATGTGACTAGTATGACTCAAAGTGCGACTTTTTATTTAAAATTGACATTATTTTTAGTAAAAAAGACAAATGAAAAACTCAAAACTGAGAAAACACATTTGGATTATTTTTATACTTTTTTTCAAATTATCCATAATTCATTTTTATGTGTAATAATTAGTCACACCTTAATATGATACATGATGTGCCTAGTATGACTCAAAATGTCCATTATCAGTTTAAAATTGACATTTTAGTTCAAAAAGTGTCACTCACTAAAACTTGAGTAAAAAAACTCATATTGTATTTATAATCTAGGAAAATGTTTAATAAGTCATTTTGACCTGTAGGAACCATTATCACATCAAAATAGCACATGATGTGACCAGTATGCCTCAAAGTGCATGTTTTCAGTTTAAAATGAACTTTTAGTTAAAAAAAAGTGACATAAACAAATCCAAGAAAACACATTCAGATTATTTTTATACTTAATTAAAATAATACATTTATCATTTGATATATTTATTAATTATATAATCCTCAATCTAAAGAACGGTGTGACCATTATGACTCTATGTGAATCTTTTATTTACAACTGACATTAATTTTTGCAAAAAAGACAACCGACATACTCAAAACTGAGAAAATGTATTTAGATTGTTTTGATAATATGGGAAAATGATCCATAAGTAATTTTTAACATAATGTAATTATCCATATCTCAATATGATACACAATATTCTCTATATGACTCAAACTATCCGTTATCACTTTAAAATTGATATTTTAGTTCAAAAAGTGTCACTCAATGAAAACAAATAAAACACCCTTATATTGTATTGATAATTTAGGAAACAAAATTACTAAGTCATTTTTGATGTTTAGGATTTAGTATCACATCCAACCGATACACTATGTGATTTGTATGACTCAAAGTATGTGTTTTAAGTTTAAAATTATATTTTATAAAAAACACAAGTGACATACTCAAAACTGAGAAAATGTATTCATATTGTTCTGATGATTTATAAAAATTATCCATAAGTCCTTTGGGAATTTTATTAGTAATTAAAAAATTAATTTGAAACACTGTATGACTGGTATGACTCCAAGTGCATCCTTTTATTTAAAATTGACCTTAATTTCAATAGAAAAGATAGCTGACATACTCAAAACTGAGAAAACTCATTTGGATTATTTTTATTCTTTATTAAAATGATTAATAAGTCATTTTTATAGATATGAATCATCTTCACCTCAAACTGATACATTATGTTACCAATATTACTCAAAGTGTCTATTATCAGTTTAAAATTTCATTTTAGTTAAAAAGGTACAACTCACTAAAAACTGATTAAATGTGCTCAGATTTTATTGATAATTTAGTATAATGATTAATAAGTCATCTTTATGTGTAGAAATAAGTCTCACATGAAACCAACACAAAATTTGACTAGTATGACTCAAAGTGTGCATTTCCAGTTTAAAATGACAAGTTGGTAAAAAACAAAACTGAAGAACTCAAAACGAATAAAACACACTCATATTGTATTGATATTTCAAAAAAAAAATCAATAAGTTATTTGGGATGTTTAGGAATTAACTTTACCTCAATCTGATGCATGGTATCACCGATATGAATCCAAGTGCATCTTTTTATTTGAAATTGACATTAATTTTAGTAACAAAGACAACTAACATACTCAAAATTGAGAAAACACATTCATATTATTTTGATACTTTATAAAAATAACCATGAGTAATTTTTTTATGTGTAGGAATAATCCATACCTTAATCTGATACATGATGTGCCTCATATGACTCAAAATGTTCTTTATCAGTTTATAATTGACATTTTAGTTCAAAAAGTGTCATTAACTAAAAACTGAGATAAAACAATAAATTTTTTGTGATAATTAATGAAAATGGTTCATACCTAATTTTCAACATGTAGGAATCTTTCTCACATAAAACTGATACATGATGTGACGGGTATGACTTAAAGTGCGTGTTTTCATTTTAAAATGACATTTTAGTAAAAAACACAAATGACGTACTCAAAACGAAGAGAAAACATTGGGATTTCTTTAATACATTAGGAAAATGATCCATAACTCATTCAGGACTTGTTGGATTCTTCTAAATCTCAAATTGATGAATGGTTGACTGATTGACTCAAAGTGTCTCTTTTCAATATATAAGTATCATTTTAGTTTAAAATGCTCTTCACATATCCAAAACTGATAAAATGATCAAAGAATTTTTTCTCATCATTCTATCTACTATTAATTAAAATAATTTTGTTATAATTTTTATCTTTTAATTATTTAGTTAATTTTCATAGAGATAATTCTTAAATTAAAACAAGAAATAGTGTGATGTGAAAGAATCAACCACAACTATATCTAATACACAATGTTTCTAGTATGTCTCAAATTTTAGTTTAAAATAAACAATTTTAGTTTAATTTATTTATTTCTATTATTACTAACATAAGAATTGTTTTCTTATATAGGTGTGTTATTTTTCTCAAGCATGGGTGGCTTATTATTTTATATTTGTTTGTTCTCTTGCTCAATAATATAGTGTTTTTTCTTGTATTTTCATAGTAAATTTTATTTCATTTAAATTCTACAGTTGTACTTGATTTTTCATATTTTTAGTGATGTTTATGGAAATTTATTGTATTGTTACCAAACACTATAGTATTCCCCTTTATCAATGCTACTAAATATGCTAATAAAAGAAGCCTTTATCTGCTCTTTTAGCAGCACTCATAAAAATTCCCTTTATCCGTGATTTTAACAGCACTGATAAAGGTTCCCTTTATCAGCACTAAATAAAAGAACAGTTAAATGGGGTCTTTTTTGAGTTCTTGTAAAAGTAATGATAAAGGAATCCTATATCACAATTTTTTATCTCTAATAAAAGCCTAGGGATTTTAATTGTGCTATGGTAGTTAGTGATTTTTTATAATTTATAAAGGTTAATTATGGCACTACTAAATGCCTATTATGTAGTAGTGATTTTTAGATTTCACAAGTACCCATCACAACATGTCCTCTCTTGGTCACGATGCAAGTTACCATAGTCCAGAACTACAGTTTTACAATAATGCCGAATACATAAAAAAATTACTAAAAGACATAAAAAATTATTATTTAAAAAATTTCATACAAGGAAATAAAACTATGAGTGTCATAATATTTTTCAATAGTTTATTTTACTAAATCATATGGGGATAACATCTACTATTATAGATCCATTTTCTATTTTCATCACTCACTCAAAGAAGGATTTGAACTGTATTATTTTTCACACTATTACTCATTTTTAATCACGTTCAATGATTGATGGTTGAGTTATCTTCAGTTTAGTTTTTTTCTTAAGATAAGATACATATTTTTGATGTAGATAAAGATTCCTTTTCAATTCAATGTAATTTTTTAAAATTATTTATGAACTCTCCCATGATCAATTTTTATCCTATTTATTGATTCACTTCATATCCTTATTGATGAAAAATGAAATAATTTGTGAATATACCTTGAAAAAAATTATTAATAAACTTTAATAATAAAATCCTTTTATATAGAAATATAATTTATCCTCATTTATTAGTATTTTTTAACTTTAGATTCATATTTCCTTTTTTGTAATGGAAATCACCTTGATTAAGTTTATAATATTTACACAACAAATGAAACTTATTTTTGTTTTATTTTTTAGAATTTATTTTTAATACTAATACTTTTTGGGGTTAACTGAATATAATAATAATTATAGATTTATAAAATTTATTATAGAGTTTTTTATAGATATTTATTAGAGTTTGATCGTAACCCAATACTTATTTTCCTTGAATATGTAATTATTGTTTACTAAGGAAATCCTTAATCACCTATTAGGATTGTCAAGATTTTTCTTTCAGATTCTTATCATATATTATTCTAAATTATAAAATCTTTTTGGAATTCATACTAGGGGTTGTGAACTATATATGATCATAAACTTTTATTTTTTTCTCAATAGATTCAACCAAAAAAATACAATTTATATTGAATTTATCTTTCACCATTTTAGTTAAGTCATCAATGATTTGGGAGTACTGTTTAATTATCATTTTTAACTCAATAATATTCATAGAATTTTTATAATGTTTGAAGTTACAAAAAATCAAATAATAACATAGATTTGGAGGGGGTGGTTGAATTAGTTGATCACTTTTATAAGTTTAAATACTTTTAAAAACATGAACACTGTAACTTGTTAAAGTTTATATCCATATCATCTTTTAGTAAATACTTATGCTTGAAAAATTAGGAAAATAAGTAAAGAATATGATATTTATAAGGATTGACCTTAGTGTAAGAACATACATCCTTTTCATAGACACTCCCATAGGACTATGGACATTCACTATAAAATGAAGAAGTGAATGCAACAAGACACACTATATATCCCAATAAGAATTATTATACCTACTTATATTAGTTTAAAAATATTTATAACCAAAAAATGAGCCACAGAAGAAATGATAACAAAAATCTTTTGGTCCATAAAACTATATTTGGAACCTCAGTCTGATTCCCCTAGGTCTGATTGCCTCAATATGATTGAATTAGTCCGATTGACTCAGTTCTATGGAATAATTATGATGAAACATTTTCTCAAACTTCACATCTAAAACTCTTATTAATATTATCAGTCTAATCTTCCCCAGTACAATCATCCCTAGTTCTATATTCTGCATTCTGGTAAGAAACATTTCAACAGTATGATCTTCTAATGACATCTATTTCTAGAAAGAACTCTTACACAAACTCTGAGGTGCTCTAACTTTTTCAAACATGAAAAGGTTGAAAATTATGAATATAATATTCATATATTTATATGTATTCTAGAATGGTAATGGTGGGAAACTAAAAAAATTTCCCCGTTTACTCAAATTCAAAAACATCTAAAATTTAATCATATTTTTTTACTTCATATTTGAAAAATTCAAATCATATAGATCCTTCTTGAATCATTTAAGTCTTCTTATTAATCAACCTTTTCAAAAAATTTAAATTTTCTTCAGTATGATGGAAATTTCTCATGTTATTATGATGGAACTTCCTCATATTATTACAATGTAACTTCCTCAACTCATTATGAATTGACTTTCCTTATTAGAGTTAGTCCGATTGATTCCCCTCTAAAATTTAGTCCAATTGAATTAAATTCACAGAGTCAATCCAATTAAATTTACTCCTTGGAGTCAGTTCGATTGAATTTACTTCATAGAGTCAGTCTAATTTACTTTACTCCTCAAAGTCATTTAGATTTACTTTCTTTATCAGAATTATTCCAATTGACTTTACTTCATAGTGTCAGTCTAATGGAATCCTCATAATGATGGAATTGTCATTTCGATGGAATTCTCATTAAAATGAAAATATCATTATGATGGGAAATCCACTCCACAACATTGAAATTATTTAAAACTCATATTCTATAACTTATTCTGACTTCTGAAAACATTAGTTCCTAGTACTTATGGATCCAATGAAAACTTTTCATTATCTCATAGAACCAAAACTATCCATACGATTTGTCTATTTCTTTAAAAGATATTATCATGAGAGTTTTCAAGATTTATGAGATCATAAATATTGGAAAAGCATCGTCTAACTTTAGGTTATAAATTTTTATAACTTTCTAACTCCTGACATCACTGTCTTAATTCAATAACTTCAACAAAATTCTGACATTCTAATAACCACGAAGTCTGATGAATCTTGAACTTCATGCTGATAGAACTGAGGCTGATGGAGCATCTGATCAATAAAATTGTATTTCAGTGAAACTTCTATTACTAATTATACTCATTTTGATACTCTGTGTTTGGTGCTGCACAATATGATCTATGCGTTTGAAAAAAATTCTAAAAAACAAAAAATTTCTCCCTCATTGTGTTTGGGTTCGAACATTCAGAAACTTTCACCTATTTTTAAAAAAAATTATTTTAAAGAAGATTAGTTTTCAAAATCTAAAAAAAATTCTATAAAACAAAAAATCATAATGATTCTTCAATCCCCCCTTTTGGATTTTTTTGAAAACATTCATTACCAACTTTTAAAACTAACATTTTGTAAAGAACTAATTTTCTTTTAATTTTACTAAAACACAAAAATTCTAAAAAGAGAGTGTCACAAAACCACCAAAAAAATAATTTTTTTTAATTCAAGAAAAAACTTTTATGAAATAGTGGGAAACCAACAATTTCACTGTACCAAAGCATCAAACAATATATGAGAAAAATTCATCATTCCAACAAACATTAAAAGTGTTGAGAGAATTAACTCTATATAATTTTCATTGGACTGATATTACATACAGATATGGATATTTCTTGATGACCACCTCAAATTGGAATTCCATATTTTCCCATACATATACACGTGTTAGTTCATAATAGTATTCCCCTCATTGAAACCATGTATAAAAATTAGATTCTTTTTATCGATCCATGAAACTTTTTCTTCATTTAAATCAACTTGTAGAATTGTTTTGAAAATTATATGAGCATCCACCTTCGAAATATTTATCATTACGGAATAATAAAGCATAATTTCCTTAGAATGAATAAGGACCTCTTGAACTATTGCTCCATCAGTAACCTCCATATATTCACCCTTCAGAGTAATAATAATGGAAATCGTATTTGGATCGAGGATGGATTCCCTGTCATCTAGAATGCCAATCAAAATCTCCAAGTCCAGACTCATTCTACCTTGTTCCTCCTCAACCTTGAAACTATAAGTTGAGGATTTATTTCCTATAATTTCAATATTTAGATAAAAATTATCCATACATGTTTATTTGATCAACATTTTCTCCACCATAGTATTTTTAACTTTACTAGAAGATATGATGACCATGGTTTTTAGTATATTGGAGTAGTCCTTGTAAGGTCTTTATTTTTTCCATTTGATGACTAGGAAATTTAAATAAATAAGGTTGTATTTATTTCAATTTCTGAAACTAGACCTAATACTTATAACGGTTCGAGGTCCTTCTCATCGTTCATCATTGCTTGTGAGTCTATTTCCTTGTCACTCAGTTCAGTATCCTAAAGGGACTTTGATATAACCTATTTCCTTTTCAATTATAGAATATATATACACCAAAATTATGGATCCACATTCTCCTTCCCATCCCCATTTAAGGAAGATAATTGATTTTAGTGATGAATTGAGCTTTATGGGGCTTGTTGGCCTGGAGACCTCTGCCTCAATGAAACATTCATACAAGGAGACACCAAAATAAAATAGAGTGGTCTTGGAGAAGATTTAATTTTATTGATATCCACAATGGTTCCCTCTTTTTGGTTGATCTTATACACCTTTTCCAAACTTCTATATTTCAATGCTTTAAAAAGGAGGGAGATTCTATAGGTATGGATCCAATATGTCCTTGGACCCATGGTATCCAATTGACGACACCCAAATCTCATTTCAAGATGTAAAAGATATCCTCCACCTTAGGATCAGCGTAAAAAGTACCCAAATAGTTCTGAAGAGGAGCATTATTTGAGGTCTCTCTCGTATTTGAATAGTCAACAAAGACGAAAGAGGGATCATTCCCATTTGGCATGGGGGTATAAAAGAACCCCCCAGATGGGCCTGGCCTCCTCTCCAGAATGAATGAAACAAGTTCCCCATGAATTTAAAAGGCACGAAAAAATCCATCCAAGTATTAATGAAAACCATATATTTGTAGAGAAATTCCTCCCCAACATATATCTATACCCACTCCACTTAGGGTTTTGAAATATCAACATTGACACAAATACACAGAGAGATCAGGTAATATAAATTTTTTTCTTTTTTCCAAATAGAAAAAATATCCATACATATTCCCAATCATTTAGATAATTCAAGGGTTTCGAAAAGGAAGAGGAGGTTTCAGAAAGTATACACACAATTCCATTGGTAGAGAATCCCATTTTATTTGAAAATCATAGGAACTTTTAAAGAGGTAGAAATGGGATCCATTATAAGTTCAAGTATCTCAAGACTAAGTAATGATCAAGTCTTGCTTTGATGAGATATAAACTATGATATGACACTTTTCGGAGAGACAAACCATCAACCTCTATTATATAACCCAAGATCCAAACACAAATTGGTCAAAGAGTCAACTGATGGAAAATAAGATATGTATTGAGTCACTAAGGTTTAGATTTGGAGAGTTTATTCTTCAGATAACTCCAATGTCAAATGTGTGAGATGAGGATACCAATCAAAAAGAGAAGTCACTTTTTGGATTATGATGATTTTAGGGAAAGGTAGGTTGAAGTCAGGATTAGAGATTGAGAAAAAATAGGGAATAAATTCGCCTGAGTAAGGGAATCTCTCCCCCTCTGATTATAGAGGGACAATGATGGTGAAAGTCACCGCCTAGGGCATGGATGCTAGAGTAGGAATCTAAGAGTACTGAATTCTTTGAAACAACACCACTAGATAAAGTAATGATTTTGAAGTAATTTCATCCATCAGTGAAAAGATAATTTTTCATCAATGTTAAGATAAAACCCCTTAACTTTTCTCTTTTCTCATGTTTATTTTTCTCTCCCCCATTATCCGATAACCACAACTTTAGATTCATAAAAGAAAGATAAGTAAAAACTTATAACAAAGTACAAAATTTTTAATTTACACCCCCATTTTTACAACATAATCCAAAGCATAGTGGGAGACGTACTTATGAAGATTAGGATGTCTTTAGAGTAGGATAAACAATATGTTTCATCCTTAATTCAACAAACCTTTTTATGGAATTGATTTTGTGATGATATAAGCAATTGACACTTCGTTGAGATATACTCTAACAAAACCTCTCCAGCATCAACTTTATATTATATAAAGTAAAACTTTATATCAACGTGTTTTGATCATGAATGTTGGACATGATTTTTAGAAATATCAATTGTACTCTGATTATCAAAAATTATCTTTAATGGTATAGAAAATTTTATAGTCAAATATTCTAGATGAACATTCATCCAAAACATCTGAATAAAATTTTGGGTATCTACAATATTCCCTGATTCTATTATTCTCAAAGTTACCGAAGTTTGATTCTTACAATACCAACTCACATAACTTTTTACCAAAAAATTGTTCCTCTATAAGTTTATTTCCTATCATTACAATCTCCAACCCAATAGACATTAGTATAAAAATGAAAGTTCATATTATAACCTATTTTATATAAAATCCCATGTAATGTTGTTCCTTTAACATATCTTAGAATTATCTTTGTTTCCAAAATACGAGACTCTTTTGATTCACTAGGATATTTAGCACAAAAATTTATAATGTAAAAAATATCAGGTCTTGAGGCTGTGAGGTAAAGAAATGTTCCTATAATCTTCAAAAATTATTTCTGATTCACTCATTTAATGGATTAATATTAACTCATTATTGCGCTAACTAAAATAGGAGTAGAATATTATTTGGATTCTACCATACCAAACTTATTTAATAGTTTTCTGACATAATTTTCTTGATATAATAAAATTTATTTATTTTTATTTAATTCGTAATACAAGGAGTAAAGTTAATTCTCCCAACATTGACATTTCAAAATTATTTGTCATTTCATTATAAAATTCTTTAAAAACTATTATTAATCCCTAAAAAATATATATCATCCACATACACAATAAAAATTATTTAGTTGGAGTTAACTTATTTAACTTACGAGTTACGATCAACCTTTCTTTCAGAAAAATTCAACATTCTCACGAAAATATCTTATTTTTAACACCAGGAATGTAGGTTCTGTTTCAACCCATATAAATATTTCTTCAATATACAAGTATTGTTTTCATCATTATCAAGTATAAAACCATAACTTCATTGAATGTAAATTTCTTCCTTAATATCTCTCTTTAGAAAATATGACATTACATCTATCTGATAATTTTTTTAATTTTTATGTACATACACTGAGAGAAACAATCTAATAGTTTCTAATCTAGAGACTGGGAAAAACATTTCTTCAAAATACACACCTTCCACCCATGCATAGAATTTAAAAACCAACCTTGCTTTGTTTCTTGAAACTTCTCTATGTTTATTCATCTTTTTTATGTAAGACCATTTTGTTCGGATAATAGTTTTACCTTTAAGAGGTGGTACAAGTTCCCATGCTTCAATTTTCTCAATTTTATCCTAGTCTTCATTCATATAATCCACCCATTCCTTGTATTGAATATCTTTTAGATATGATTCTAGTTTAACTTTTGAGATAAGTGAAGTATAATTCTATAATATCAATGTTCTTCTCGTGTGAAATAGATCCTTATGATTTCCAATGATGTTTTTAGTCTCAACATGCTTTTCTAAAGTAGTAAATTTCAATGTTTTATTTCTACATTCACTTTCCTCATCCCATGATTCTTCATAATCCTGGTAATTCTATTTTGTATCATACTCAATTTCATTGGAAACCTTCAGTTTATCCTTATCAACATTATCAACAACTTTTGGTGGATTTCCAATAACATTCACATAATATGAATCCAGAAACTTTTATAAACGTTTTTTTCAACATATTTTAACTTCATACATTGGGTGAATAACCCAAAAATATTCCTTCTTCATCTTTCTCATAAAACATTCCATAATTCGGATTTTTAAATTTTAGCGAACCTAGAATTCCAAAAAAATCAAAGTATTTTAATGTTTTTATACCATGTTTTATAGAGAGACATGCTTTATTATGTCCTTAAGAAACATATATTCTAAACCTACACATCAGTACTAAAAAATTCTCTTCAATAGAACATTGAAATTTTTTATTCTTTTAAAATTATTCTTCCCATTTCTACCAAAATTCTATTCTTCCTTTTTGCTACTCCATTTTTTTGTTGGGTATATTGATAAATATACTATTTTTTTGATTCCATGATTTCATAGATAAGTTTCAAAAGCATTTCATGCTAATTTTCTGTCACTATCAATTATCAAATTATTTATGTAAAGCCCCATTCATTTCTCAATATATTTTAAAAATTATATGAACATTTCAATAGCCTCTGACTCATGCTTCATAAATATGATGTTGGTCATTTGAGTGAAATAATAAATAAACGTGATAATGTAGAAATCATCTTTCATTGATTGATATCCCATAACACCACATAAAAAAAATTAATAAGTTCAAGAATTTTGGTATATTGAATCTCATCTTTCTTATAACTTTATTAGTGATCTTACCTTTCTAACATGTTACACAAACATATTCTTCTATTATTTTCAATTATGGAAATTTTCAAACAAAATCAAATATATTGAGTTTGATCATTATTTTCTACCTAAAGTTACCATGTATCTGATGCCACAACTTATTATCATCTTTTACACTTAGATAACATGTGTTGTTAAGTTCTCAAATCTAAAAAAACTATTTCCACTGGATCTTTCTCCTTTTGAAATAACTTTTCTATCTTTCACACTTCTGATGATATAAGAATATTATTTTAAAATCACTTATTTTACATCACCAAAAATTTGAACTTATAATATGTAGGTTATATTTTATTCTATTAACAAATAAAACTTCCTTATACTTAAACCTTTCTTCTTCAATATTAACTATTCTGATTTTAAAATAACTATCCTTCTCAAAGGTAACTTCTCCACCGTCATTATTTTCAACATGTTTTAAGATTTTTATATCACCTATCATGTTTTAAGAACAACCAATATAAAGTATGCATGGTTTTATCTTTTTTACTTTCTTTCAAGGAAATCTCAAAATCAAAATATCTTTTTTAAATTTTCTTCTTTCGTACTTCCTTTACTTTTCTATCATTAGAAACTTGTTATGAAAGGAGTGTCATACAACATTAAACATGATGAAAAACCTAATCAAATCTTCAAAAAACATCTTCAACACATTCAAATTGATTATTTTTTGGAATGTTCTTGCATATTGAGATTTTTATTTACTAACTTCTTATAGGTTAGGAATGTTACTCATTCTTCTTTCACAATTTAGTTCTCTCTGTTCGAACCTTCATATGGGAAGTGATAAGTTATGACAATAATTACAATATATATTCTTATAGATTATACGACACCAAAAAACCAATCAAATCTTGATTTTCTGTTGAAGTAAGAAATTTATCCACAGAAACATTGTTGATGTTGATAACTTCTTCCTTCCCTAACATACTCTGGGTGTGTACTGTCTTTCTTTATGAGTTAGTTTTACACTTTTGTTAATGTGATTGGTTCATAACATTCTTTCTCCACCAAAACTTTCCCAGAACTATTCTTATAACTTGAAAAGTTAGAAAGATCAGATGAAACATTTTTTTTGGAGGGTGAGGATTTTACCTAAATCTTGATTTGAGATTTCTCAGAAACTTTATAATTCTCATCTTTTACTTCAATGGATTTATTTTTGTTTTCATTCATCTTCCTCAAGGTACTTTCAGAATCATGAATTTTTTTATTGAAACTTGTTAACTTCCCCTTCTATATATTCGAAATTATTACTTAGGTATTCCAACCAATTTCCATGTTTAGTAATTATAAGTTTTTAACATAATATTTCCAATATTTTTTATTCTTATTACTTGAAAAAATATTTTTTAAGCTTCAAAAAAATTTCCACTATCTTTCCTTATCATTATGATTTCATTATTGAGTGACATGATTTTCTCAATGTATGAAATAAGTTATTTTCTAAACTGATATTCTCTGAATGATTCTTCACCTCCTTTTTCATTACTATTGGAGAAGTCTTCTATTTTCTCACCTTCTACAATGATTTTTTTTAACATTTTCTAAGATTTTTTTTCTAAATAATAATTTTAAGTTGGGTTTGATTCTTCTTTATTACTCAATATAATTCTCTTATTCTCACTAAGCTTATTATTATATTTTTTGGATGACTTTTCTTCTTTAGAACTTTTTTCCACTTCTTACAATGAATTTTTTCATTAGAATTGTATCTACATAATTCAAAATTATTCTTTTGAAAAATCATAGAAAAATGACCAATTACACCACACTCAAAATATTTGTGGGGAAGTTTTCCACATACTTTTATCTTCCTATGTGATATATCTTAGAGATAAAATAAATGGTTTTATTTTTCAACTCATCATCCTATTTATCCTCAGAATGACAAGGATCAATATCTTCAACATCTTGAATTTTAATGTTTCTCATAGCTTCAAAATCTATCTCAAATATCATATTCTTTTTAAACACTGGATATTTTCTCAATTCATAAGAAATAAGAATGTTATGAAAGTAATCAAGAGATAAATAATATTTATCTTATAAAGAGGATATTTTATAATAAATCATGTCTCAAAATTTTATCAAAATTTTATTCACTATTTTTTAATCTTAGAGAACCTCTCCAAATCCTCCTATGTTGTAAAAAATTTCATTTACCACTGTGAATAATTCATCAACAATTTTTTCATCTCTCATTCTTATGTCTTCAAATTTACTACGCCAGATTTTTATTTTTTATTCCTTCACTTCAATATTCCATTTGGGAATAATTTCAAGATTTTATCATATACTCATTGATGTTTTGAGACCCATTACCTTTATATAAACATTTTCTGACATATACATTAAAATAAAATTTCAAGATTTTCCATCAACATAAATAATTCTCTTATCAGCAATCATCATGGTTCAAATTTATCAATAGGTATAAAACAAAATGTTTCAACATTAACAACGTCCAAGATAAGAGATAAAAGATAATGAATCATCATATTTTTCGAACAATAATAATTGTTTCCATCAAATGTAGTTTTTCATCCACTTTTAAAAAATTGGTATCATTAAATAAAAGGATTCAACCAGGGAGCCTTTATTATGAAACCAATTTAAGTTCCAAAGGATTGAATAAAAGCTGCGAAGGGTGGGGGGTGAGGGTGGGGGGTGAATTAGTTGATCACTTTTATAATTTTAAATTATTTTAAAAACATAACCACTATAACCAATTAAATTTTATGTCCTTATCATATTTTAGAAAATACTCATCCATGAATATGTAGGAAAGAATATAAATCACATGGGATTTACAAGGTTCAGACTTAGTGTGAGAACCTGCATCTTTTCCAGAACCACTTCTACGGGTTTATAAAAATTCACTATAATAAAGAATTGAATATAAATTGTGTCAAATTTTGTCGACACCTTCTATATCTCGATACAAATGATTATACTAACTTCCATAATTTGAAATTTTTTGATTACAAACAAATTAGCTATAGATTAAAAGATCTAAAAAAATACTTTTTTCTAAAAAAACATTATATATGACCTCAGTCTGATTCCCCTGGGTCTGATTTCCTCTATACAATTGACTTAGTTTGATTGAATCATTTTGATGGACTCATTATGATGAAACATTTTATCAAACTACACTTCTCAAACTTTTCTCCATCTACTCAGTCCAATCCTCCTCAGTCTAATATTCTTTAGTCTAATATTCATCAGTCTGGTAAGAAAATTTTTAGCTATCTAGTCTTATAATGAGATCTCTACTTGGAAATAACTCTTACTCAAAATCTATAGTGCTCCAACTTTTTTGCACGTAAAAAGGTTTCAATGTATGAATGTACTATAAATCTATTTATAAGAATTTTAGACTGAAAAAGAGGTAAATTAAAAAAAATTCCCACATAATCAAATTTAAAAACATCTGAAATATAATCATATTTGAACTTCATGTTTTACCACATCTTCTGGAACCTTCTTGAATCATCTTGTGTCTTCTTAGTAATCAAACATCTCTAACTTCCAAACATTCCTTCAATATGATAGAAAATACTTAAATCATTATGATGGAACTTCCTCAACTCATTATAATATAACATCCAAAGCTCATTCCGAATTGACTTTACTCATCAGAGTTCGTCCAATTAACTCTCCTTCTCAAAGTCAGTCTGACTGAATTTATTTCTCAAAGTTAGTCTGATTGACTTTCCTCCTCATAGGTAGTCCAATTAAACTTCATTCTCAGAGTTGGTCAGATTTAAATTCACCACTAGAGTCAGTCCAACTCACTTTACCCATTAGAGTTAGTCATATTGACTTTCCTCCTCATAGTAAATCTGATATAAGCCTCATAAAAATGGAATTTTCATTATGATGGAATTTTCATTAAAATGGAAATATCATTTTGATGTAATTATCATTACGATGGATACTCAAATTTTTAGCTTTGAAATTATTCAAATATCATCACATATAACTCATGAAGACTTCTGAAAACTTCATTCCCCGATACTTTTGGATTTTATTCAAAAAATATACTGATTTTTGGAAATGATATAATATTTATGATTCCTCTATTTCTTCAAAATATTTTATCACGAGAGTTTTTCATGATTTATGAGAACTTCAAGATTAGGGAAGAAAAATATGATTTTAGGTTAGAATGTTTATGAAATTTCTAACTCCTAACGTTGTTGACTTCATTAAAAATTTTCTACAACATTCTAAAATTATAAAAACCATATTGTTCAATGAGTCTTGAACTTCATGTCGATGAAACTGAGACTAATGGAGTGACTAGTAAATAAAATTATATTTATGATAAATTATCAGATTAGTGATGCTCAATCTGATACTCTACATCTAGTACTACTCAGTCCGATCATCGACATATAGAAAAAAGACTCTCAAAAACAAACATTTTCTCCCCATTTGTATCTGGATTTAAACATTCAATAACTTTCACTTGGTTTTTAAAAAAAATTATTTTACAAAATATTAGTTGTCAACAAATACAAAAACATTGTCAAAACAAAAAAACACAAAGGTTCTCCAATGTTCATATTTTTGTTTTTTATTCTTTAAAATAATAAATCTCTATATATTTTTATATATACTTTTAAATATTTAACAATACTATTTTCCTTATTTTCTCAAATTCATTAAATATAAATATTATGAAAATCTACTTTATATTTGATAAACAAATCAATTATTCCATATTTATAATCCTAATCTCCAATTTTGACATCATTTTTTGGTTGATCAATCATATCAACCATAGAATCTTCTTTAATGTAATCAACATATCAGTTTTTTACTCAATAAAAGAACATTTTCCTTGAGATATAAAATTCACATTATGAGAATATTCTTTTTAAGGATTTATTTTATCCCCCTTTTTTCAAATATTTCCTTGGAGTTTCTACTTCATACTCTTCCTCTTATAATTTACATTGATACTTAGAAGTAAAATGGTTAAATTTAATATATTGTAGAAATGAAACTGAAAGTTTTCATGTGATTTTTCCTTTCAATTTTTGAGATTAGGGGAGAGGGACAATATTACGTCATCAATT
Organism: Viscum album; assembly: GCA_963277665.1. Taxonomy (NCBI): domain Eukaryota; kingdom Viridiplantae; phylum Streptophyta; class Magnoliopsida; order Santalales; family Viscaceae; genus Viscum; species Viscum album. The sequence goes on along the minus strand of OY728131.1, from coordinate 2,093,674,297 downwards.
TTTTCATCTTCTAGATCAATTTTCTAAGTGATTTTTTAATGGATTTGAATTACATATCATTGAAATTTTTATCCACTATGAGATTAACAAAATTTATCTTTCTATTAAATTTTATTTTTATAATCTGAGTATCATATATTTAAACTTATTTTGATCTCATTACTGGATAAGTGAAAATTATGAATTAATGAAAAATTGAAATCTTCATGGAATCTATTACACAATTCATGAATATTTAATTTCTTATCCATGTAGATATATATTTCTTACTAAGTTGATCACCCGATTAAAGTATATATAAAATGACTCCATTGATAACACCTTCAATTATTCAATTTTTTTTGTAAAATATTTATTTTTTATTTATTAACTTTTGAATAAACATCATAGATATTCAAAAAAATTAACATATAAATTTTTAATCATTTCATGATAAACACATTATGAACATGATATTATATGAAATTACCCTATGGTATTTAGCCCTTGACCATCAACAACTGACTTCTTATTGAATTTATCAGTAAAGGATACACCATTCATGTATTACACAAGGATTCTATATATCACATTAACAAAAACGTCCATTCCAAGTGATTCAAAGTAGTGTCACATCTAGTTCTTTAATAATTCAATTTCTTTCTATTAATAAGTAGGACACCATTGTGACTTAATAGAGTTTCCATGATCTATACTTTTAAATAAACAACACAAAAAATAGAACCACAATTCATTGATAAATATTTTTAGACACATAATCAAAATAAGATAAGAGAGAAGGATTTTGGTATCTAAATCGAAATATTTATTCACAGTTCCTATTATAAAATCTTGTTCATATAGTTACTTTGACCATTAAAATCTCTCTTAGACACTACATTTTCATATAGGTAATTTAAGAACATAAAATATTTTTTTAATTACATTGTTCACAACCACTATAATGGATAATATAATGATTAAGATCAACTCTCTATTATTTCACTAGAATTAATATTAATTAAAAATTGATTTACGTGGTCTCACTATCCCACAATATTTTGTTTCCCAAACATGATTTTGTTCCCTTCCATTACAAAATATAACTTATTACGCACAGAATGGTTAATCATTTGATATAAAAGATCAACAATGTACTCCATATTCTTCATACATTGATATTTTCAAACACAATTTCATCTTCATGAAAAAAAATTCTTCAATACTAGAATATCCCTATAAAATTGTCTTTTATCATGAAGAAATATTTTTTCTTCTCTACCTTACCACATTTTCCTCTTTATTTTTATTATATGTTCAATGTCACTGTAAATAGAGATATCAAATGCTAATATCCCCTTGATTTTTTATTTTCTTTCCTTATTAAAAATATAAAAAATACCCTTTAATTTATTCATTGAAATTAATTCAAAAATAATATTATATTTTCAAACAACAATATATAATTGAAATTAGAATCCATATTTCTAACTATTTTGAGATAAACCGGTGTATAGATCTCATCACCAATTTTTTTCCTCTAGTCAATTTCTTCCTTAAAAACCCATGGTTATGAATCATGGATTTCCCTATTTTCCATTTATTTGCATTTTATAAAAATATTCAAGATATATTTACTATATAAATGTAAAAATCAGAATCCATGACCTTCTATCTCATATAAAATGATAAAAATATCATGATGTATCTTTATATTCTTTTCATTTTATATATGGTCAACATCATTAACCTTATTCACCATAGTAACCTTTACAAAATTGTGGTCATCTCTAAGGTGTTTTATACATGAATATTTTAAAATATCTTATTCAACATAGCTTATGACACAATATTATTTCTCCATCATAGGACTAGCTTACAAACTAAGCTACATTACTCTTCTAAGAAATTATTTCTTAAAATGGCATTAAATAACTTGACCATGATCAGTTTTCCTAACTATAATAATATGATACTGTAAATAAAGATTATGATTTGTTATTATTCACCAAACTTCTTTTATCATCATTAAAACTCTATAAATCTATTTCATTAATCCTTCAATAATAATATTAGTAATCTCTAAATCACTATTACAAATAAACACATCCCAAAATAAAATTTTTTAGCTCAATAATTGTATGGCATGGAATTACAAATCAAATCCATATATTTGAATGTCTCCTTGAATTATTTGACCATTAGAAAAAGGTTACAAAATAAATACATATCATACTTAAATTCATTAGTTGTAAGATCAAAATATTTTTTTTCAAATTTAGAATAAAACATAGCATTATAGTGCTGAAGTGTTATGATTTAAAATATGTATCATTTTTAACATAATTTATTATTATACACATTTGTTAAGATAACCCATAAAAATTGATGGTACACACACTGTATCTTACAATGCAATAAAAATAAAGTCATTTACAAAACTATGGATGAGGAATTAATCATTTAATAATTTAAATTTTATCCCATTATCACACAATTGAAATATTTTAATAAAATTATATTTTAATTATACAAACTCAACCCCACCAGAACCCCTCCATGGATGGATGCTTAGAAAATTATGACCCATGATGCCCACCTATACTAGGAAATGAGATTGATACTATCAAAAAGGGTGTTAAATAACACATATGATATGAATTGAATATATAAATTCCAATAAAAAAAATGAAAGAACCAACAATCAATTCAATATAATAATAAATAAACCAATACGATAATCCATGTGATGTCATATATAAAACAAGGACTCTAAAATAAATACATAAAATGTGACTCCTTCGGTAGTTATTCCATGAATACATTCTAAATTCAATGATCACCATGAGATAAAAAAGTATATCTTGATCACCAATGAACTCATTAAAATATATATAAATAAAGTATTAATATAGGGGTGACTTTACAAGTATAGTCAGTAGGATCCTCCCAAAAACAATGTAATAAAATGTAGAAGAATCATATTAATACCTCTATGAATAAAGAATGAAACCAACTCATTACCTCTACCAAGTTAACTAACACCCATCCTCATTGAGGCTCACTCACCCAATATATGAAAAAAGTATAGTAATATAATATAAATAAAATAAACAACAAGTCATTATATAACTACTTCTCCATTGAATTATTCACCCTTACCCCCAACAATATATGTCTTGGTGATCTCATCTCTTCCAAATACACAGAACCAAATAACATCATATCTTCATCATAGCCAAAAATGTATAACAACGTATCTATATACAATATATAATGTCTTAATAAAATTAGATCATGTAATTATAAAGGAAATCAACAATGTGCCCTCCTCCTTACATGTATATTTCCACCATGCACTCACATTATAATAACTATAAACTCAATTTATCACAAGATGTGCTATGTTTGGAAGATAGAGTGGGGAAGAGTAATTATTGAGTCATCTATATCCCCTATAACCTAGATTTTGCAGGTATACCCAGAACCCAACACCTCATATAAGAATCATTCATATTAGTCAACTCAAGTGGTGATGGTTAAGAAATAACATAAACTATAATGAATATATAATATAATACATGCCCAATATAAAGGCCTGATACCTAACAAAAAGATGCTACAACCATAAATATCTCCTCCACACATCAAAATTACTACCACATTCAACTCTAATTCATGCTACTATTTGATCAAAAATTGGTTTCTTTATTTAGGAAAAATTTTTGATTTGAAAAGGTTAACCCCCCTAAATTGATGAATACAAGGAATTTATTATGAAGATACACAACATGTAAATAAGTTTCTAAATGAATAATATAGAAAGAAAAAAAAATTAACCTAAGAGAGTGAAATAAATAAATAAATTCAAGATTTAAATAGATGAGACTAATGGGCCAATTATTTCAATATAAAATATATTTATGAATGATTTCAATATTTAAAAAACTGAAATTATATCAATACAATTCATGATTCAAAATAAATCATGTAATTCAATAAATTTCAAGGTGATATGTTAAAAGAGAGTTAAAACCTCATACTTTACAATGAAAAAAAGAGAGTATTATAGGTAAACCATTTTGATTTAACTTTATAAATAAAAAAATTAAATAAAGGGGTTATAGATAAAAAATATTTAATGATATATAATAAACATTATTTCAAAATAATATATCTAAGATAAATTTTTTTTTTGAAAAATTAAAACCAAAAATAAGATTTGATTTCAATATTTCTAAGTGAGATATAAATTTTAATGTAAATATGTCAAATATATGAAATTATTTTCAACCCAAAGGTTAAAAAAATATACAAATTGAAAAAAAATTAGATGCATAAATTTGTTCTCATTATCCAACAATTGATGAATTTGAAATATCAATCACATTATTCATAAATATATTCATCTATAGAAGAGTATGAGGGAAGGCTTGAGAGATGTAAAATATAATCAAATTCCATTCAATCAAGAGAAGATAATAGGGATTAGAATGATGCTACTGGTGAACTAGTGAGCTATACTGGCTGGATGGTGGGAAAAAATTCCTAGTTCTAGAAATCACCATCGTTTATCAAGTGAGGAAGCACCATCTATCTAGTTTCTTCCTGGGAATCTCAATGAATAATTTTGGATTAAAAATAAATAAATTTATGGATTTTAATAAAACAAATTTCATTGAATAAAACTCAAAATTGATCAATAAATTATAAAAATATATATATTTAAATATTAATCTTTTTAAACATCATAAAGTCATAAAATATTTGTATTAAGTCTAATTTAAGTAATAATAATAAACTTGTGTTTTGGTATCCTTTGAAATAAAAAATTTATAATTCTTAAAAAAGTTACAATTCTAAAGCATTCTAAAAAAATCAATTTAAAACATAATTCAATGAAAAAATGAAAACTCAAGGAAATATCCATGTTAATTTTAATATTTCAAAATGATATTTAAAAAAATATTTTAAAAATATTTTAAATACTCAATGTTTACAGAAGACTAAACTATTAATAAAATAACTTCATTAAAGATCAATTTCTGATTTTAAATATAAATTATGAAATAAAATATTTGATAACCCTCATGCTTAAATTCATAAGTAAATTTAAAAAGGGACTCATAATTAACTATCTCTGGATAATATTAGAATAAAGTATTGTATAAGGTTTCTCTCTTATGACATTATACTGAGAAAACCACAAAGATAATATAGCTTTTGGTGCCCAAAATTTGGTACCAAAAATGTTAGATAATAATGAATTTAGAACCAAAATTCTCTTAAGTTGTAATTTTCTTCAATAAGTATGAGATTAAAAAAGAATTTTAAGAGAGGTAAACTGATATTAGATTACTATATTAGCCATTTTTCAATCGCACACATAAATAAAATTCCCAGTTTTCTACAATAATATAAAAAATTATATAGAGAAATCTATTACAAAAGTAAATTCTTTGATATTTCTAGAGTGTTTCTTGATTTTAGTAACCAAGATGATAAGTGACTTTATCATGCCTTTGGGAACCCAAAATCAAATTGAAATTATACTTACCTTGGGTGAACTTGGAAATATATTCATTAATATATTTAATTTAATTTTTGAAACTTTCAAAATTAGGTCGACCCTTTGAACCATCCATTTTATTTTAAACTTTATTTAGGTCATTTTTCAAGAATCCATTTTACACAATTAATTTTTTTATCTTATTTCTTTATATTCATAATCTATTGAAAGAAAATAATTTTTATTTTCATTATCCAATTTTAGTTTCCCATTTTTTGGTAATTTCATCTTTTTCAAAAAAAAAATTTATTTCTTTTTGAGTTATTTTAATTTCAAGGTAATTTAACAAAAACCTTCTTGTAACTATTCCCCTATATATCAATAATTTTCATAATTTAAATAGAAGAAGAATAAGAATAATTTGAAGACAAATAAGAGGAAGTATGAGAGTTTTACTAATGATTTTCCATAAGGATTTTACAAAATCCATCACATGATAAGTTTGATGAGATGGAGTCATCTCTTTCACTCTATGTTGGAACTTTGAGTGGCTTCTTGATTTCCTTTTTATTTTTTACATTATTATTTAGGGGAACTATGACCTGATGTGTCCCTTTTTCTTACAAATGAAGAACCATTCCAATTGTTATATTGGATGGTTCTCCTTCTTTTAAAGATGGTAATACGTCTTTATCTTTATGGATTTTCATAGCTTCTTAGTCAAGCACTTAATTTCACCACCACTTCTAGATTTTTCATCATATGTTTCCCTAATAGAAATGGAATAGTTTTCTTTGAATTATTTGGCTTCCTTTACATATTTTATATTAATTGAAATCAAATAGGCCATGAGGGAAACAATGATTTCTTTAAATGACATATTTTAAATATCATTTTTATTGTATTATCTTCACTTTGTGAACCTAGGAACTCAGAAAAACTAAAAGGATCTTCTTTAGAAGCATCTACTTTGTAATAACATCACCAAAATAATTCCATTATAAATATAATTGAAATGGGTAAAATATTTAGTTATAGACTCATTGGGATACATATTAAATATTTTAAATATTTGGTGAAACATATCAAGCCTAGTATCCAATACTTTATTTTTTCTTTTACATGCAGCTTCTAATAAAATCTAGATTTCGTGAGAAGATTTACACATGTAAAATTTATTAAATTAACTAGTATTAATCTAGCCTTTAATAGAACTAGTAAAATGGACTTATCAGTGATATATAAGTATTGACAATGTGAGATATGTTAAAGGGTTGGATTTAACAACACTTGCAAAAAGATCTGATACATTTCTCTTTAACATCGCTAAAAAAATCACTGATAAAGGTGGACTTTATTGGACTTTTTGTTAGCACTGATAAAGGAACTAGTATAAATAGTTTCTTTAACATTGAATATATGATGTTGGTTTCCATTAAACCGATGAAAATGTTTGGTTCACGATTTTTTTGACATCGGTTTTAACATCAACCGATTCCAAAAATAGTATTGTGTTTCATTAATGGAGTCAGTTACTATAGAAAAACGTCTCTATAAATGAAAAAAAATATTCATTGTCGGTTTTAAGTAAAACCAATGCCATAGTAAAATAATTCAGCATCGGTTTTCAGTTAAATAGATTCCAAAAATTAAAAAAACTACTCTGGTGTCGATTTTCCTAATAAACGATGCCGAAAAGTTTTAAAAAATTATAAGATATTTTTAAACCCACATTTTTTGAGAACCTTGAAACCCTCTCTCTCCCTCACCATGAACCCAATTATGGAAAACTGTGATCCCAACAATGATTTTGGATTATTTTCTTCTATATTTATCATTATTTCATGATTTGCAGTTCTATTCTTTATTCTATGTCATTATTTCATCATCTATATACATATTTTCTTTGTAATCCATTTTCTGGGTGACAATAAACAGCTGTTTGATTTTATTTATTTATTATTATTAATTTTTCATTTCTACAAACATTTTTGTTAGTTGTTGCAGTGTTTATTCTTCCAATGAATTTGATGGAGCAAGTTCAAATCATGTCTCTATTTTCTTTGGTGAAATCTGAATTTTGTAAGTTTTTATTTAATTTTGAAATAAAATTATATTTAATTTAATTTTATTATTGATTATTTTATTCAATTATTTATATTCAATTGATTTTTATTTATAAATATCATTATTAAATCTTTTCTTGATAATTTTTTTATTTATGAAATCATCAAATGGTTGTGATGATATATATTAATTAATGGGTTTGTGCAGCAATGATATATAATATATAAGTCTTTTATATTTTTGTTTTGATATTGTGATTTATGTTAAATATTGATTAATATTTTGATGAAACTATTATGATAAAGTAGTTAAAGTTCATCTATTATTATGAGATGCTAGAAATGATTATAGATAAATGTACTATTTCATTATATTATATAACCAAGGATAAGCGGATGTTAGTTAACTGATGATGATGAATAATGTAGGTGAATTTATAATAGGAAAAAGAGAAAAATATTGGTAGTTAAATAAATTCATATAAATCGTGTGATTTGAAGTAGAATTTGTGTCTTTGGATATTTTCTTATTAAAGATGATATGAATAGTTGGAATGAGATTTTTAAATAATAACATGGATTGATATATAATATTATGATAATTTTTGATGGGTGGTCGATGAGATTCTATATATTTATATGGGAAATTATTTTTCTAATAAGGTGATTCAATCATTGATATGATATTGTTATTTGAATATAATTTGATATTGTGATCTGTAAAATATAACTACATTATATATTATTGATGTAATTATCATTTTTTATCACATTGATGTTATATTTTAATATCTATGTGCTATGAAGGCATGTCATATTCTTTAAGATATTTTGTATTCCCTATTGATTATGTTGTGGGAACCAAGACTTTATAATTTTATTACCAATCATTTTTTTTGAATGTGTATTTTTTTAAAATTTATATATATATATATTAAAATGTTTATATGTTTTAATATATTCACCAATCATATTTGTGATATCAGGTATTAAATGGATCATAATTTGATAAATTTACGAATAACCACCAGTTAATATAGAAAAATTTGTTGATTAATTCTTGGAATTTTATAAATTAAATCTTCTATAAAATGATTTGATTTTATGTTCATGTGTGAAGTGTTTGAATATGAGAAAGTTAAACTCTATATGAATCAAGGATCATCTCATTTTATATGGGATTATCCTTAATTATACATGTTGGATATGGAATGGTGAAAGAATTGATGATTAAATATATAAAATTGATAAAAATATTCATAATGAGGTAGAGGATCATATTGGAGAATTAATTCATAAATTAGGTGTTAAAACCATAAAAAAATAGAAACTCTTGAATTACTGTATGGAGATTCTTGGAAACTATTATTCCCAGGTTCTAGTAAATATACAGTGTTAACAATAGTTTTGATATTAGTTAACTTGAAAAATGAAATGGGTGGAGTGATAAAAGTTTCTCCAACTTACTTGAGATTTTAAAAGTGCTATTTCTAGAATGAAACAATCTTCCAAATTCCAACTGTGAGGTGAAAAGAATATTATGCCCAATGAGATTAGGGTATAAAAAGATACATTCTTACCCCAATTATTTTGTGTTGTATAGGAAATAATATGAATATTTATCATGTTGTCCTGCATGTGAGACATCATTCTATAAGATAGATGAAAAAGTAAACTCTGATTCATTGTTAGGTACTGTCATATATCCTCATGAAAAATCAATTTTGTACATTCTAATGATAACATCTAATAAATTTTTCATACAATTATGATAATTCATATTTGATTCATTCTTAGATACCATAATAAAATATCCTGGTAATGAAACTTGGTACCTTCCAATAATTTATCATTTGAAGCATCTATTTTCAAATTCCATTAATAAAAAATGGTTAAGATGGAATTTAGATAAGCGCAACTCTAATGGTAACTTATGTCACCCAAATAATTCACCAAAGTGGAAGATATTTTCTAAAGAATTTATTGATATTGTAAGTGAAGTTAGAAATCTCAGAATGCGATTGTGTACTAATGGGATGAATCTATATCAAAGCCTCAGTAGCTAACATAGTTCATGGGCTATTTTTCTGATAGTTTACAAATTTTCACCATATCTATGTATAATGAAAAAAATGTTATGATGAGATTGATGATTTTTGGACCAAAAAATATAGGAAATTATATTGATGTGTATATTTCACCTTTGATTGATGATTTGAAACTGCTATGGGAGAAAAGTGTTAATGTTTTCAATGCATACAAGAAAGTGTGTTTTCTTTCACGTGCTATGATAATGTTCACTATAAACGAATTTCCTACATATGGAAACTTATCTAGATATAGTGTTAAGGGAAATAAAGAATGTCTAATTTTTGAATAAGAGACTATATATAATCAATTTCATAATGGAAGAAAGACAATTTACATGGGACATTGAAGTTTTTTGCGAATTGATCATCCTTATCATATATTGAAAAAAAATAATTTTTACAGTTTAAAGGAATAAAAATCCCCCCTTCAACAATTGGAAGTAGAATAATATTATGACAGGGTTAAAAATATTGATTTTAAATTTGGAAATAATAGAAGTTTTGGTATTCAAAAAAAATTATTGAAGAAACAATCTATCTTTTTCAAACTACCTTGTTGGAGATTTTTAATGATAAAACATAACTTCAGAGTTATGCATGTTGAGAAAAACATGTTTGATAGTTTGGTTGGAAATTTTTTAGACATAAAAGGAAAGAAAATAGATGTATTTCAAGATAGATTAGACTTTATATCAATGGTATTACTTTTGGATTTATTTCCCACTATAAAAGAAAACAAAACATATTTACCACCGTCTTGTCACACATTAAGCAAGATTGAAAAGTTGAATTTTTGTCAGAGTCATCATGGTATTGATGTACCCATTGGTAAGTCTTCAAATCTGAATAATTTGGTGTCATTGAAGGATTTTAAATTAATAGGTTTGAAATATCATGATTTTTATGTATTGATGAAACAACGTCTACCAGTCACAGTTCGTGGTATATTACTGATAGCTGTCAGAAAGACTATCATCATGTTATGTAATTTTTTCAAATCCATTTATAGAAAAGTCATTGATCCAAATTTGTTATATTTTTTGGACAATTAATTAGATATTATTCTCTATCAACTAGAAATGTATTTCCCACCTACAGTTTTTGATATAATGGTTCATCTACTGATTCACTTGGTTCATGAGATAAGAATATGTTGACCTATTTATTTATGATGGATTTATCCTTTAGAAAGATATATCAAAATTTTTAAGGGATATGTTAAAAATTCTTACTGACTAGATGCCACTATTGTTTAAAATTATGTATTCAAAGATGTTATTGAGTTATGTACTGATTATTTGTATGAAGTTGAGCATATTGGTCACCCTATATCTCAATATATAATAGTTGATGGTGAAGGTAGAGGGATTCAAGGCTTAAAGGTAAAGTTCATTCCATGTGATGAAGTGATGCAGACCCATTTATACATTTGGAACAACCCAGATTAGGTTTAATCATATATATCATCATATATTACTCAATTAAAGTTACGATATCAAAAAAGGAATGAAAAGTGGCTGATGATTGACTATAAAAAGTCATTTGTTTCATGGTTTAAAGAGAAATTCACCAAAGATATATCTACATCTAAAACATTGAAGTGGTTGTCAAGGAGACCATCTCATAATTTGATCACATGGTTTGATTTTGATATTAATGGCTACAAATTTTACACAATAAATATCGATGATATGAGTACCATTCAGAATAGTGGTGTAATGGTATTCACTAAAGAACTTCATTTTTTGAGTGCCAAAGATAAAAAAAATTTCTCCATCAATTCCATATTTTGGAGTTCTTGAAGACATATGGAAAATTGATTATATTTGATTTGAATCATTGTGTTTAAGTGTAATTGGGTTGAAAGTAATAGTGGTATGAAACATGATGAATATTGGTTTAAAAATTTTGGTTTGAAAAAAATTAGTTGCAATGAAGAACCATTTATCACGGCCACACATGAAAAAATATATTTTATGACAATGATCCATTGAATGATCACTGGTTTGTCATTTTTTAAGGGAATATAATCTATTTGGCTGATGAGGATGATGATGATGATGTGGTTGTTATTGATTTATATGATGCTTCTTCATCAATTACATGATTTTGATATTACAATTATTATAACGCAGACATAGTGCATGCAGTATGAAATGATCACACTGAAGGGTTATAGGAAAAACTAAATTACTCTCTTAAATAATATGGTAATTATGTACAATACTTTTCTTTTTTTAAATTTAAATGTGTAAAAACTATATTATTTAATAAATATTCAATATTTAAATATATAAATGTTTCTATAATTTCAGAATAAATGTACATATTTAATAGTTTACCTTCTATATTGTTTTGGTTAAGAATCATAACATCATTATTTTTTCTTTAACCGAATCATGTGTGTCCTTTTTTCACTTACATATTTCAGTTTTCTTATTTTTTAATTATTCAATTGGATAATAATACGTAGTTCCACAAAAATTTCAATACAATTGTCTATTTTAATGATGGATACTAATACAGAGATATAGAAGCATATAGTGAGGTTTTTTTCTTTTTCATATTACTAAATATCCAATAATATAATTATCTAAACAAAACAAACTTTTAATTTACAAAAAATAATTGCAGGAGTACTGATGAGACCTTATCGGTGGAGTCCTCTACTTTTACTTTGATGAAACTGAGTTCCCGAGTTGGTAAATGTGATGTTACACATTTCCAAAAACATTCACTTTCTCATGGAGATGAGCAATTTCATATTAATTTTTATGATAATAATAATGAAACTAGACCAAATGTAACATAATTTATTAGCTATATCTCTATGAAGACCCGTTGTAGGATTATCATACTATATCATGATCAGAAGGCCATCGACAAGATGGAGAAATATCATATTTGGGATGCCATAATGATATAATATCTCAATTGATTTATTTATTTTTTGTATTTTTTGAATATGATATATTTTAAATTACTAATTTTTATTTTATTCAATTATAGATGAAATTTATTTTTGAAGAAACAAAAGTAATTAAGAAAATATTTCTTACATTGGTGGTAGTTAGATGGAGAGATTTTAAAACAAAAGTTGACAAAAAATTATGTCTTCAGAAGAAGAAAAAATGAAAACCCATGCCTCAAGTATCAGTTTATAGATGCAGATATGTGGAAGAAATTGTTTTCCAGCTGACATGAATAAGAATTTATTGTATGATAATTATATTAAATTGTAAAATTTCATATATATGTACGTATTTACTTATCAAATTACTTTTCATATTATTTACCTTCATGAAATCCCATCAAGACATCCAGTTGTAGAATGTATACCCTCATACTTTATCATGTAGAGGGTATCATTTTTTAGAGGAAAAAAATGTATTGAGGAAAATTTTGAAGCACTAGGAGCTTACTCCACTAGTTGTTCTAATGAGATCCAGTTCAGTCCTCCATCACCTCCCACTAACCATGAAAAATGGAAAAGAGCAAGCAGAAGAAAAATGAAAAGTATCTTATAGAGAAAGATAAGGTAGTAGCTGATAAAATGGTAAGTAAATATTATTTATTTGTTATAAAGTTTTATATTTTATAAATTATAAACACTAATATAAATTTTTTATTTTTAATTTCATGATGAACTAATGGATCCAAAGACACATGGATCTTTAATACATGAGGGTAGTATAGACATCCTGGCCACTGCTTTAGGAAAGGAAGAACACCCTGGTCGTGTTTGAGGATGTCAGGAAGGTGTTAGTATTCCAAAAGTTTTTGGTCATCAGAGTAAGTAATAAAGACACAAAAAAATTGAATCTTTAAAAGTCGAACATAAATATATGAAACAGTCTATGGGTGATCAAATTCATGAAATCATGCAATAAGATTTTTTAGAACGCTTGACTAGATAGTCACAATATGCCCAGCCTTCCCAGCCTTCCCGGCCTACTCAGTCGGTTGTGTAGCCTTCACAACATGCTTAGCTGATTGTGTAGCCTCTACACCCACCCCAGTCAGACTACCCTTCCCAACCTTCCTACTTTTATCCTCCATCTCCCCGCTCGAACAAAACTATATACTGTGATTTGTTTTCCAAAGATCCTCATATACAAATTTTTTCATTAGGATTCATGCACGTTTTTGGGGGATTTTTTACCTCACCATCCTATTATGATGGGTCAAGATAGAGTATCAGACATGATATTATTTATTCTAATTCCTTAATACCATTTCCTACAGTAGTGATTAAGAGAGTTGGGGACATTCTAGTTCTTTTTTTTTACTTTGGTAAATTGGTCTTCTTCGTTATATTTCATATGAGTTATGAATTTTTTTATATATTAATTAAATATGATTGAAAATTACTTATAATTTTTAGTGAAAACTAACTTATATAGTATTATCTAAAATTAAAATAATTTGAACTAATTAAACAAAAGGTTTAGGAACAATCGACTGTAGATACTTCTGATATTTCTAATGGGATAAAATGATTATCTCATTATTTTTCTTCATTCAATAATATCGATGAGTTTAGGATGATGCACAATATATGTGGAAGATATTATCTATTGAGAATAATAAAAGAAGATATCATGTGTCTATTTTATCATAAATAGATCATCGTGAATGTGTTGGAGTTTTTTTCCATGTAAGAAAATTGACGTTTCAATTTTTATTTCTTTTATTAATGATGGATTTAATTGTCTAAATATATTTAATTTATAATTAGGCATCTACACATTCTTCTTATAAAAAATTAAATCACGTCCATTTATTGTTTTTTTGATCCATAATATATCTCCATGGATGTACAACATGTCATGAAGGATAATAGATTTTCATATATATATGAGAGATTATCATAGATGGAGATTGAGTGTTGATTTTTTCCATTTATTTTTAAGTAAGAATTGAAACATAATTATGAACTAATGATCATTATAATGTCATTAGTTTTGAACTTTTTTAATTTAGGGGCATTGGATTTTAGGCATATTTTTCATATGTGAATGCACCTTATATTGGTTTTGGTCTTTATGAGGGAGTGTTCTTCAAAAAATTTCTACCTTATTAAACATGTAATTTTTTTTTATTTTTTATAATCTCATTATGTTTAATTATCACTATTTTTACATGTATAATTAGATCATATATTTGAAAATGCAGTTCATGGAAAAAATTTAACAAATAAAACCTATCAATAAAGAAACAAATGAAATTCAATATGCGGAAGTAAAAGTAATTATTTTTTATATTATATATTATTCTGATTTTTTGATATATATATATATATATTTGTTTTTATTATCATGTTAATGCTCTATACCCACAATATCATTGTAAATAAGGACATGTTGAATGTGGTTATTATATTCGATGATTCATGTATGAGATAATAAAACTGGGGTCACTACTACATTTGATAAGGTTTGTTATATTAATTAGTATATATTTTATTTCATAGTATTCTATGTTTTAATCTCACATTATTCAATGTTATTGTAGAAATTCAATGATGACCAGTCTTATACCCAAACTAAAATTAATCATCTTCAAGATTCGTTTTTGAGGTATTTGTTAAGTTGGATTATGATTTACGGTTTGTGTATTCTAATGTTTATGAATAATATCAAATTTTCCTAATAACATTTGTTCAAAAAACCAAATCTTTTTTTATAATAGGTGTTTGAACATAATGATATCAAATGAATGCTTCAACAATAAGCAACAATGACCAGGTTATAAATTTCAGGTATGTGTTTCTTAATTGTACTTTATAATAAAAATGCGTAGATAATTTTTTTATTAACTATATAAAATTATGTAAGTTTTTATAGAAATTTAGTAAATGATAAATGTTATTTAATTGTTGTATATGGTGTTTTTATTACAGGTAATTTTATTATTTTGGAAGTGTAATATTCTTAATTTCCTAAAAAATAATTCAACTTCGACGTCGGTTTTCATACAAACCGATGTTGAACCATTTAAAAAAATACCCAGTTTCATCTTCGGTTTTCATTAAAACGGACACTAAAATCCAGTTTCAGTGTCAGTTTTTTTGATAAGAAGATGCAAAAAACAGACCCGCATGTTGGTTTTAGTGTCTATTTGTAATAAACCAACGTAGAAATCAAGCCTACACTCGATTTTCAGCATCAGTTTATTTTTTAAACAGATGCTGACAACTTAGCCCCACATTATTTTTGGCATCGATTTTTGAGAAACCAATATTGGAAATATTATTTTTTACATCACCTTTATATACTTTAGTTAAAAACCAACAACAAAAATGACAGAAACCGATGTTAAATATAGTTTTTACACTAGTGTTGTGTACTTTATATGTTCATTTAGCATCGGTAAAGTCCACCTTTATCAGTGGTAAAAAAGTGCAGATAAATTCTCCCTTTATCAAAACATTTTTTTAAGCACCAATAAGGGTGTATAAAATTATATTGGTTTGGTCCTCTTCCCGCCCACCTTTTATCAGCACTTCTCATCCCCTTTATCTGTTCTCGTTACCCACTCACCTAGGTGGTTTCCCCCTTATCATCTATTTACATAATATTCCGGCCTCCTCTGTACGACCTTGCCTCTAGTTATTTTTGAAACTGAGACCTCCAACTCATATGATTATTCCTTTTCCACTCCCCTATATTGTTTTGTTCTGTATTTTATAATATATATATATATATATATATATTTCATTACATTTCTTATCCATATATTTATATATATTTATAAATATATTTATAAATACATATATAAAATATGTTTGTTTTGTGTGTGCATGTGTGTGTTTATAAATACATATATACATACATACATACATATATATATATATGTGTTTGTGTGTGTGTGTCTGTGTGTGTGTGTGTGTGAATATATAAATTTAATTTTATATATTTATATTTATTTACATATATCATATATTTATATTTATATACATATATGTGAATGTACAAATAAATATATATCTATTTTTCAATACACAAACACATGTATATATATAAACATTATATATACATTATATATACATTAATTGTATATCTATATAAAAATTAATACATTTTTATTTTAATTAAAATAGATAATATTTTTTATTTATATAAGGTTTATATATTTATAAATATATTTTATATGTAAATAATTTTACATATTTATTAATGAAATTAAATTTTTATGTGTGAATATATAAAAAATATTTATACATTTTTGTATATTTGATTATAAATAAAAGTATAATATAAAAAGTGATAAAAAATTAAAACCATAATATAAATATGAATTTAATATTTGGGATTAGATTTATTCACCATTGAATAAAGAGAATAAAACACCCTTAAATGAGGGTAAAATTCCATCAAATGTTAAAAAATTGGGATACCCCAACTAAAAACTCGGGTTTGGAGGCCTTATGAGCCTTGTTTTGGACTCAAATAATATGATCGTGGGTTCCTTGAGTCACCGATGCATATATATCATTGTAGGCATTGATTTTATATGTGGTATAGCTCAAATGGCCACCCAAATCAAAATGTTATGTCTATTTGATGTTCGAGTCATGTTTTCAACTTATTTTTGAGTGTTTATTAATTTTTTGATTTATTATATCATAAAACTATTATTAAATGACTATTAACTGATAATAATGAGAAAATTATTAATTATTATTATTTTTAAATTTATTTTATAATCCATTTTCACTAAATATCTTTTATATTAATTGTAAATTTATATTTAGCATTATTTAAATCATATTTCATAATAATATATATATATATATATATCATTATAAATATATTTTTATTTTAATAAATTATTTTTAATGATTTAACTTTTTTTAATGAAATTTACCCTTTATCAACGCTAGTAAAAAACAATGATAAAGTCCCCCCTTTATCGGCAGTTTTTACTAGCACTGATAAGGGGACTATATTATCCTGACCTGACTTACCACTAAACTTGTAGCTGTACTGGTGGGTTACCTAGCCTCAAACATATCTCCATGTATGTCATAGGCTACCAACTAGTAGAGAGGGTCTCAAGAGGTGATAGTGGGGATAATATACCTCTTATCAAAGTTTAAAAACAATATTATTGGATAATAAACAACATATGATAGGGGAAGTAGAAAATAAACAAAACACAATAGCAGAAGAAAAATACTGACAATTTAATAAAAGTGAAAAATTTCAGTTTATACAAGGTATGCATGTATAGTAATGATACTTAAGATAAAATAATAATCCTACCTCATGATTTTCAATATAGTACCAATACAGGACTCAAGAAAAGAAATGAACTAAAAATCCCAAAGGAAATCTCCATGAGACTCCAGCCCAAATAGCCCGAAGGCCTTCTTTTTTTATTTTATTATGGATAATCCCCCTTTTAAGGGTTGAAGGGGAACCCGTACATGACCCATAGGCCCAAGGCACAAGGCCCGACAAACCCACAATACATGACCCGAAGGCCGAGAGGCATACCATGCCCAATACATGACTCATAGTCCCATCCCACATGAACTGACCCTCCCCATCTTTCTACGTCAATGATCACCTAGCTCCCACCTTCCATTGCTGATCGACTAGTATTTCCTCGTACAAATATGCACGATGCCTAGTCCCGATGGTGGCTTCCATACCCTCTCATTCTTCCAATCCGGTTAGCTCTGCATCTGGTGGCTGCTACTCCTATTGCTCTGATCCTCTTCAGGGGCCTGTTCTATGTGAACTAGGCTACTCCATGGTCTACGTGACCCGGAGGACCTATGGCCCGAAGGCCTTTGATGACCCGAAGGCCCTAGAGACTCGTAGGCCCAAACCAGTGGCCCGAAGGCCCAAATCAGGTGAATAGTTCCGGCTGATACAATACCGAACAGTAACTGCTACAGTACCCTGGAAATTCGCCTCTACCCGGTTTTGAACCCGGGTCTCATGGATTCCAAGAAGGAGCCTTTTCCACTAGGGTACGGGCTCGTTGGCCTTCATGAGACTCCTGAGATCCAGCTCGATCATGTGGTCCTAACTCCCAGGTATAAGCACCCAATAACAAGAAAGGTCCAAGGTCCTGCAAATAGATGGTCTACTTAGGTACCCCAGTGAAATGTCAGCCTAAGCTGGTGTGATACATAAATATCAGTAGGCTGACACCCACAATGTCTAGCCCAATCTAGGCTATGCATTATAAATAAAGAAGTGAGCATGTATAGAGGAGTAATAAAAATAATTGCATAAATAAACATCCCTTCTAGGTTTCTATGGGACATGTAATGACTATACATGCTTCATATCATAGCTGAAAAAATCTCTGATCAAGCTACATCACCATAGGGGGATACTCTTCCTACACCTAGGTTCAGCCGTACTCACCTCCAATCACTGTAACAATGATACTGTATAGTGAATGTCAATCATGGATTGAAGGATATCATATACCGACAATCAATACTATAAAGAAGGATTCTAGGGAGTATGTCCTAATATCCCGTGAGAAGCCATAAAACACCCCTAGAGTATCACAACTGATCAGGGAGAGTGTAATCATACCGATCATAGGTCAAATAGATCATAAATAGAACTCACTAGTGAGATTCCATGCAATACCCCTCGAGTATTGTAACTGATCAGGGAGAGCATGATCATCCCGATCATAGGGCAAGGATATCTTAATAACCCCCACCACTCATGAGAGAGTAATCATCCATGAGTCTTGGGTTCCATACCCATAATAAGAGAACACATTGGTGAGATTCCATGAAACACCCATTGGGTCTTATAACTAATCAGAGAGAGTGTAATCATCCCGATCAGAGGTCAATGAGATCGTACTAATACCCACCACTCATGAGAGTGTAATCATCCAAAAGTCTTGGATTCCATACCCTTATAAAGAGGAATAATCATTTATATCATAATACATAAGACATAACCTCTTATTCATTTTAGATTAAACATTATCAAAGGCATGGTTTAGCCATCATACATATATGTCAGCCTTTTGAACCATTTAATTATCAAAAACTGTGAATATTAAATTAACGAGAGGCATTGTCATGCCACCCTATTCAGTTTTATTTCAAACTAACCAATTAATTCATGTCATTAAATTATTAGAGCAAGAAAAACCTTTTTAATGATCATAAAGATCTTTTAGGATGTACCATTAGAAATATGAAATTGACTAAATGGTTAATTCCAATTAAAAGTTGGGCCAAGTACTTATAGGGTGAATTTATTCATTTAACATATATATTCAAGGAGGAAACTCCATTTAAAAACATCTTATGGTTTATGTTCTAAACATGACATACCCCAAACAATGATATCAAAGAATAAAGAACTATTAATAAATTTGGCTAAGCAAGTTAGAAATCATAAATCATCAATATGAGTTTTTGAAGACATCAGACCTCCATTAGAGGGGTTATATTATAAAACAATGTATCTATTTATCAAACAAATAATTTATCAGAAGTAATCATTTCGTTCATGGATAACAATTTAATTTATTAAAGAAGCATTAAGAAGGAAACTAATTCATTTTAAATTAAATGGGCAAGGAAAGGGATCCTACCTTAGGAAGTAGACCAAGCAGTACTCTTTGAACATGAAAAATTTTATGAAAAAAATGATCAATCCACACTTACACACACATACATTAATATATATATACCACTTAATACAATGTACATATTCCCCTCACCAAGAGGGAAATGTACAAGTAAGATATAAAAAAACACACACACACAAACTTATACATATGAGTGAACGCCTTCCTGGAGTCATAAAACTATCTTCAATCAATACAGGGAAGTCAAAATCACCATGGTAAGGTCCAAAACACCCAAGGAAAATTACTAGAACCTCAAAAATTAGGAAATAACCAAATATAAATTGAGATACAACAAATAATAGAGGAAAAAACCTTACACAAAATTGATGATTGTGGAATGAGATGATTTGAACCACTTTTACTTCGGTGGAGGTTTCGGGAAGAGGAACAAGGGAGTCCAGGGAGACACTTTGAATAACCTAAAATTAGAACAAAAAATCCCTGGTATCCCTAACCATAGAGATTGTTTGAGAGGAATTCAAGTGATGGGTAGATGAAAAACTGCCAACCAAGGGAGGTGAATAGAAGAGGAAGGTTTACCTCGATGATTCAAACACGAAATTAGAGAAAACCAGTTCAAATCTTCAGTCGAAGAGGGAGACCATGGAGGGAGGAATGCCAAAAACTAGAGAGGAAGGGGAGGGGTGTCATGCTCAAGTCACAGGGGGGAGGCGAAACCCCTTTAGGGTTCTTCTTAAAACATTAATAATAATAATAATAATATTATTTTTATTTTTAAAAAAATTATTTATTTTTATTTTCCATTTACTCACATTTAATTTATTATTTTTTGAATTTTATTTTCATTAATTAATTTCGTTAAAATAAAAACACCGTAAAATTCCTATTGGGGGTTGTTCAGTTTTATAAAAATGATACGACCTGTGCAGACCCACCAAACTTTAAGTTTCGAAGCCCGGTGCTCCTAAAACTCAACGACATACCTAAGGGACCTCTCGAGTTTTCACCCAATTCTAGATACAACACTTAGAATAATTCAAACTCTTGAACTGAATTTCTAAAGTTTGGTTTTAAAAATGTTCCATCCAGTAAATGAAGAAAATTCAAATTCCCTTGAATTTTCATCAGGGTAAAAATAGGGGTCATTACAACCTCTCCAACTTAGAACTTTTCAGCCTCAATAAGACTTTAGAAACAATAAAACCATCACCCAACCTATGAGGTTCATGAAGTCTTGTTCAATTGATAACATTTCATTTCCAAATTCCCAATGCTCCTTCATGTACATCTTAATAAAATATATTTTAATCCATTTAAACCCAGGAAATGCTCAATTTACAACCAAAACATCGAAACAACACCTACCCAAATCTGTTTAACTAGAGACATGATCATGTCATCCTCTCATTAGAAATTTAACTGAAGGTTCTCCCCACCTTGGTATTTAACATTAGAAAGGGTAAAATTCCAATCCATGGTACACCACCGTAAGAATTTCCTATATAGAGTTACTCTAAGAATTCTAGAGATGCTTCTAGAGTGATTTTGGAAGCAATCAAATAGTCAATTCCACACCAACCTCACTTACACAGGACGAGCTAGATTTTCATGAAAGGCCCATGCCGACACATACCACACTCATCTTCACCTCATGACATGATTTAAAATGGTTATTCACCAACTGTATTCATTGAACAAGGGAAAACATGAGTCAATCCACATCTGGTTGGCTATATCACAATGCATGGATTAGACAACTAACATATTACAAACAATACCGCAATTACTTCTTCCAAGGAACCTTTCATTTCTCATGAAAATGTTCACCAAACGTAAAATCTGACTTCTGATGAAATTCCGTGGTCAAACCATCAACAAAACATTTAATATATTATGTATCGACATGAAAAATGGGATAACCTAGACCCATCCCACTATAATAGTTAACATTTTTAAGAATTAACTTAGAGCCTGACACAAGTTTAGGTTAACCTTGAATTAAATTAACCGAAGTCTTGGAAACTCACTAAGGTATTCCACTATCCAGGATTGGAAGTGAGACATTGGTAAAAAGATAAGATTCCTACATCAGAACATTGACTGGGCCCAAAGTGGCATCTTTCTAGAGGTCTATTCAAAATAAATGTCTGAAATCCAAAATATTCTCAAGGGAATTACTACATGGGAGTCCAGGTATCACTCGGGACTAATGAAGTATAGATAAGAACCATGTGTTTATCACTCAACTTTAATAGAGACCACCCAATAAAGACCAATGAATTTAAAACTTTAGCACAACATAAGACTGTCACTATATTAGTGAATCAGTGTTGATGTCAATATAGGGGACATGGTTTTCACTAAGATAGAGTAAACTAATAAGTTTTTAATATGTTCCAGTCAATCATACCCTATTAATGGATATAAGAGTGGTCGAACCAAAACTGGTCATCTTCATGGAAGAGGATCAACTTCACCTACTGACGCATTACCATTAACAGATCACAAGCCACTACCTCTTGAGGAATCATGTGATCGTTCAAGATTTACCATCAAAGTTCATCCTAGAACATCAGGGTTTCTCATAGGTTTCATAGAGAGAAAACTAGATCAAATTCATGCTTCAGAGAAAGAACCAACACGATTTAACACTCACTAGCCCCAAGATAATTTAAGAAAGATCGACCATTTCCAAATGGTCCTTCTTGGTGTGTTCTTTCTAATTGGGAGGAAACATAACCACTATGACTGATACGATTATCCCCAACTTAGGAATACCCTATTCGATGATAGAGAAGATAAACTAGCCTCTTATAATCGTACTAGACCAAAAAGACCTTTAACGAACATGCAATGCTCCTCTAAGCCATGGTTACAATGTAAAAGCTTTCAAAGAAGGACAAAGCTAGACTGACTAACATGTCGAAACACATGAGTCACTTGAAACTCCATCCCAATCATTGGGACAAACTTGATTCCATTTAATGCCCATGCCACTATACCATGGTGATAACCCACAACCATACTAAATAGAACAAACCTCAATGATTTAAAGAAACTCAACCTGTTCATCACACCATTTAGCACTCGACGAGCACCACGTATGTTAACACATACTACCCCGATGTTTCTGAAGCAACTAACACATCCGGAATACTATCTATAGGTTGCCCTCTTTATGCATTCAATAATATGAAGGTCTGTATGAGAGATTTTTTCCAAATTAATATTTCCACATTAGACCATTAACATAGATGACTCCATACCATGTCGTCCATCACTGTAGAAGAAGAAAGGGTCAAGAAACCTAAAATGTGGTCGACCAGGACAAGGTATGTCTAACCAGTTGAAAAATAGCATTACTCTATGCTGAATCCCATAAAAAGGCTGCAAACACAATGAACACCCATCCAGACAGGGGTTTCATTGGAAACTAAAATTTCTACTAGGGACAACAACACCCGAATGAGACCAAATGTAAAAAATATCTCAACATTACAAAGGAATTAAAACTCTATTTGTGATACCTACCAGAGAATATCCCCTTATGAGAGTAGAAATCATCGACCCCAAACAAGGTCACACCAGACAAAAGTCACAATTCTCAAAAGCTTACCATCTAAGTCATTCCTAAGAAAATAATGCCTACATGAAATTCTCTTGTTTCCATTCCAAGGAATGTCAAAGGAGAAAATGAAACTACCCTTACATAAGGGTTTTAAATAGAGGACACCACCTAGGGTTCAATTTCCAAGACATTTATATTTATTGAAATTTAAATATTTAAACATATAATGTATTTAATTCAAAATATCAAAGTACAAAATTTTAAGGAAAAAGCACTTAGTAACTGATATTAACAAAGAATCAATGAAAAATAGGAATGTCTCATAAGAATTACTTTTAAAAAATCAAAAATTTATGTACATACCATCATAAATTAGGAAATTTATCAAATAAATTCATCATTATGTTATAAAAATAAGGCAGCCTGAACGGTCCTGCTAAGCCAACCAGATTTCATCAGAAAGCAACCCAATATCAGTTTATTAATTATTTATGTTTAAAAAACAAGTGTTAGGATGTCATATAAGAATGATTACTTAATTGAACTACTTGGTTCTAGTTGAGCATTTATATAGTTAAATTGTTCATTTTAAATTAAAATTCATTCACACAAAGAACCATTTTAAAATATAGAACACTGTCATATATATATAACGCTCACATGGGTCTCCATCACATAATTTATGAAGCGCCCACACACTTAATAAATTTAAAATTGACTACCAATAATCATAAGCAATTCACATCAAAATTAAACTTTAGTAGCCTTTTACATTTTCACAATATTCTTTTATAATATTTAAAGTTAAAAATATGGTTTGAATACACATGTTACAGTTTCCCATTTGTAAGGTGCTCATACACCTTACAACTAAAAAATAGTTCTTGTTTATTCACAACCATTTAACTTTTCCCATGAAACAAATTAAATATTGAAAGCAAAGATAAGTATGTCATTATAAGTAGCTAACATAGAGAATGATGATATTATGCACCGAACCATGACATATAAACATCTAAAAATGTTACGAAAGTTGGCATACTAAAGTGTTACCTAATAATGTATAAACTAATAATTTTATTTAAATACCTATCAAAGAATATAGAAAGCATGAAATTTAAACAAAATTAGGGAATATAATTCAAGGAACACAGTAAGAAATAAGTATGCATCCTACAAATGAAACAACATGGTATGGAATATGCATGACATGCAAAATTTATATATGCCTATGATGATGCATGTAATACTTATTCCTTTCCATACTGTGCCATGGAAAAAATTACATAAAATTCCATAAATACATAAGTAGTATAAAATACACCAATCACTCAAAGTGAAATCATATCAACTATAATAAAAACAACATGAATAATAATCTCATCCTTGGAAAGTTGGTCCTTTCCTATATGTGGGATGATTAGTCCCAAGAAAAGATATTTGTGAAGAACTTTCACATTCCTAGTCTCCGTATATTATCCCAAAACATTAAGAAAAAATAAAATATGGCTATGATTCCACTTTGTAGCATCCTGATATGATTACCACTAAATCGGTAGCCGTAACAGTGGGCCACATGGCCTCAAGAGCATCTCCCCATACACCAATGGATATTGAATTATAGCAAGGATCTTAGGAGGTGATAGTGGGGAGACTATAACCTCTTATTAGAGTTTCACATTAGTATTTTCAGATAATAAACAACATAAAATTGAGGAAAAAGTAAATGAATGAAATATAGTAGTAGAATAAAAATGAAAACAATTTAATAAGGGTGTCCAAGTCCAGTTTATACAAGGTATTCATGTAAAATAATTATACTTAATCTAAAACAGTAAACATACAATAAGATTTTCAATATAGTAAAAATACAAGACTCAATAAAAAAGAACTAAATAACCCAAATGTGATCTCCATGAGAATCCTATGACCCCTATTGGTCATGTCCACATAAATCCCCCTAAGTACAAGAAAAAAACAATAAGAAAGGTCAATGGGACAGAAAATAGAAGGTCTACTCGAGTACCCTAGTGCAATGGTGACCCGAGCAGATTGTGGGATATAAATCTCAGTAGGCCGTCAACCAAAATGTCTAACCTAATATAGAAAGTGCAATGTAAATTAATCAATGTGCATGTATAGAGAATTGATAAACATAACTAAATAAATTAAAAACTTATCCAGGTTCTAAAGGAACACCTGACAGCTATAATTGCTTTGGCTCATAGTCGGAAATATATCTTAGCAAGTTACATCACCATAGATGGATACTCATGCTACACCTGGGATCACTCTCATTCACATAAAATCACTAAAAAAAGGACACCGTATAACGATGGTCAATCTTGTATAGAAGGATGCCATATAATGATGGTCAATCCTATAAAGAAGGATTCAATGGAGTACGTCTGGACATCTGGTGAGAAGCCATGGAACACCCCTCAAGTCTTGTAACTGATCATGGAGAGTGTAATCAACCTGATCATAGAACAAGGATATCATAATCATCCCCATCACTTGTGAGAGCATAATCATCCATGATTCTTGGGTTCCATACCCGTATAAAGGGAAATCGCTGTTGAGATGCCATGAAACCCCCACCGAGTCTCATAACAGATAAGGGAGAGCGTGATCATCCCGATCACAGGTTTAAGAGATTATAATCATCCCCACTACTCATGAGAGAATAATCTTACATGAGTGTTGGGTTCCATACCCATAATAAGATAACTAACTAATGGGATTCTATGCTACACCACTCAAGTCTTGTAATTGATCTGGGAGAGTATGATCATTCAGATCATAGGATGAAGAGATTTTTATCATCCCCACCACTTTAGAGAGCATAATTTTCCATGATTCCTGGGTTCCATACCTTTATAAAGAGAAATAATCATTTATATAGTAATAATAATAAATAACCTCTTATTAATTTGAAATTAAACATTATCAATGGAATGTTTTAATAATCTTACATATATGTCCTCATTTTAAACCGTTAAATTATCAATAACCAAGCTTATTAAATTAACCATAGGCATGATCATGACACCCAATTCAGTTCCATTTCAAACTGGCCAATTAGTTCATTCCATTAAATTACTAGATCATGGAAAACCAGTTTAATAAAATTAAATAACTTTTAGGAGGTTCCATTAGAAATGGGAAATCACCTACATAGTTAATTCTAATTAATAGATGAGCAAAGACTTAAGGGGTTCCTTGATTAATTTAATATTTATATTCATGGTAATGAATCCATTAACGGACATCCTTTCGAGATATGTTCTAAACATTAAATACCCCAAATGATATCAAAGCATAAGAAATTATTAAGCAATATGGATAAGTAAGCTAGAAATCATTAATCATCACTGTGAGTTTTCGAAGATAACGTACATTCATTGGGGGAGGGGGTATTATAAAACCATGTATTTTTTATCAAAAAAATAATTTTTTAGAACTAAGAATTTCATTAATGAATAAAAATTTAATGTATCAATGAATAATTAATTAGTAAATCAATTCATTTTGAATTAAAAGGGAAAGGAAAGGGAACCTACCACAGGAATTAGACCAATCAAAACATTCAACACTTGACGACTTTGAGAATGACAACAATCAATCCAAATTTCACACAAAAAAGTTACTATATATATATATTCACCACTTGATCCAATGTGCATATTCCCCTCTCCATAAGGGAATATTTAAAAGGAAGATATATATATATATTTACACATATATATGTATATGAGTGAAAGAATTCATGGAGTCATGAAACTCTCTTCAAACAATAATATGAACTCCAAAGAACCATGGAAAAGAAAAAAACCCCAAAGAGAATTTACCAGAACCCCAAAAACTATCAAAACCTAAATATAAATTAAGTGAAAATGATGAATAGAGGAAAAAACCTAACCCAAAATTGATGATGGTGGCTAAGATGATCATAACCACTTTTCCTTCAGCGGTGGTTACCGAATTGTGAACAAGGGAGTCCCAAGAGATTCTTCTCATACCCTAACATTGGATGCAACAATAAATAATACATTTACCCTTAACCCTAGGGTTCATCCAAGTGAAATTCAGTTGTGGGGAGAATAAAAACATACAACCAAGGGAGGTAAATAAGAGATAAAGGCTTACCTCGATGATTAAAATATTAAATTGGAGAAAACTAGGTAAAATCATCGGTCGAAGAGGGAGGTCATGGAGGGTGGTGCATCATGCGCTAAAGTGGAAGGGGAGGGGTGTTGTGCACTGGTAACAGGGAGGAGGAGAGACCCATTTAGGTTTCTTCTCCGAACATTAATAATAATTATAACAATAACAATAATAATAATAATAATCATAACAACAATATTATTATTAAATTTTTTATTTATTTTCATTTTCTAATTAAAATCATTTTATTTATTCTTAATGTTTATTTTAATTTAATTAATTAATTTATTTAAAAGAGACACATTATACGGTTACTACATGGGTCACATGGTTTTATACAAACTCTATGACATGTGCAGAACCACTAAACTTGAGGTTTTGAAGTGCGATGCTTCGGAAACATGACGATACACCTGAGGGACCCATCAGGTCTTCCCCAAGTGTAAAAAAATTAGTATAATTCCAACAATCAAACTTAATTTCGGATGTTTGTTTTTAAAAATGGCCCACCCAGTAAATGAAAAGTCATATTTCCTTGAATTTTCATTCGGTTCAAAACATGAGTCGTTTTAGGGACCCTCCTTTATCAGGGGTTTTTTACTTTCGCTGAAAAAGGGGGAACATTATCAGTTCTTTTTTACTGATGCTAAAGACCCCCCTTTATCATAAATTTGTTTTAGCCCTGATAAAGGGGGCCTTTTCAGTTATTTTTATAGAATTGATAAAATTGAGCGTCGTTATAAGACAATTTTATATCAGTTATTCATTACCATTTGACTTAAAATGTAGAGTATTCTGGTATTTACTATTAATATCAAAAGACACTATATTATCAAGGATACTTTTTTTTAAATATTTTTCTTGGGTGGTTGTATAACCATGCATTAAAATTTTCTAAACCAATTTTCCAATACTCCTATGAAATTTATACATTCTACTTTTCTAGTAATCATAGTCCACTCCATGAAAGTATCAATATATACCCATTGAATGTCCTCCAGCATAACCTTGGGTATTTATGGTAGAGAACATATCTAAATAGTCATTCCTTGAAACATGTTATGGTTTTGAAATCAAGGTATTCTAAAATATCAATTGTTTTTCTGAGTAAAGATAGAAGGGGGGGGGGATGAATTTACATTTCAAAATATTTTAGAAATTAATACAAAAATATATATAATTGAAAAAATTAAAGAAATAAACTATAAAATAATAGTTAAGGAATAATAGAAATATAAATTAAAATAAAATGCAACAATAGTTTTATAATGTTGTACTAAGTTATCCCCATATATCATCCTCAAAAGACCCTTGAGAGGTTTTGAATTAAAACCTTGGTATTGGTTGTAGCCAAGCAACCTGTTACAAAATTAAGACCCTTTATTTTTAATGGTTGAATATAGAAACCCAATCCTCATTTATTTTTAGTAGTTGTAGTAATAAATCCCCTATAATTTTACTAGTTGTAGCTAGAAACTAAATACCAACAATTTTAGTGGTAGTGTTCATGAACCCCCTCACATTCAGTGGTAGTAAGAACCCAATATTCATCAAATAAGTTATGTGAACCAAACCTACCACCCTTAATTTTAGTGAGAACCCATGATAAGAAAAAAAGTGACTTTCTATATGAAATTATTTTTTAAGAACACTCACAATCCTCCATCAATAAAACAACATTAAGAGACTGGGAGGAATAGAGATAATTATAAGAGAGAAAAGGAACAAGAGAAAAGTGAACACATCTGGATCTAGAATGAATCTTAAAAGTAACCACATGAATATAATAACCCTTGGATTTATTTATAGATTATAATATACTTAGGGCCTTTTTGAAACCTCTGAGGGTTGGAATGAGTCATTGAGATTTGAATTAAGGTGTTGGGTCTACCACAAATGGTAACTTTTTGTATGTATAGAGGCTATCAGGTAGCCATTGGGTGTCATGGGATAACTAGATTCACCTATTCATAATTGGTGTCCTTCACATCCTCCACCATCCATTCGGTGTACTCCAGTGGGTAGCTTATCATACATGTAGGTGGAGGAAATCTTGATGGTCCTCCATATCCCTTTTTAGTATATTGTTTGGTCTGTAATCTTCTTGGACAATTATCTAAAAGAATAATGCTAGAATTCAATAAATACAAATGTTTTAAACATAATTTTGTTGTTTTTATCATTAATATAACTTAAAAAAGTGATTTATAATAGTGTAAATATCTTAAACCAAACAATAATATGTGTAGTAAGATTATAAGTAGTTGGTACCTCAAAGGAGGTCTTGTCCACCCGGTGTTGGAAACTATATAGAATGAATCTAAAAATTCAAAGTAACACAACCTCATCATCATTTATGATGTATACCATCATGACCTCTCATCTCTATACCACTAAGGGTATCTAATATTACAAAGTTTTCCTCTATCTACTCCATCTCCCCTATACATCATAAAATGTAGATGGATCTGAAGCTGCTATTGATTAGGCCTTGGAAGAAACTGCTATAAATGTTACACCTAAATCAAATTTATATATCCATGATGACCACTACGTAAGGTTGAAAACTATAATTATTGGGGTTCCTCAACCTTTGAATAAATAAAACCATGCTATAACTCCCAATAATGGTATGAGACCTACAAGTTTTAGAGAAAGAATATGTAAAGAGATCAAAAAGACTTAATTTTAGCTAAAAAATTGATTTCCCAAAAAATGAAGAATCTCTATCCCCAACTATTATCTTCAACAAAAATCCAATCACCTTCCTCTTTTAATGAACTAGTTTTCACTAGCGTCTTATTTATTACCCCATAACTCACCAACACCTCAAGATATGTCAATAATATAAATAAGGTGACCTACTGTTGGATCTTTATATGAAATCCATCCTAAAAATTACATGCCCTATCCTCATCATTAAGAATAGTATTGGAAGCATATTAGATAAGATTTTATGAAAAAATTTCCAAACTACCACACACTATTATTTCCAATCAAAATGGAAATAAACCTCTATCGTTATTCGACCTTCAACATCAAAGAGTTTAACATGGTCTAAAAATAATTATAGAAATTATCCACTAATACATAAAACTCCTCTTGGTCACCATGAAATATGATCCAAAAAGTATGAGACACTCCCCACAATAATATAATGAGAAATGAAATCCAATTCTTCTTCTTAAGAAAAATAAAACTAAAAGAAATATCTAGATCTTACAACCATCTCAAAATATTATTATTGGAAATGGAAAATTTAGACATTAGAAGGATTTGAAGCCAAAAATCATATGTTGTATTACTATAAGAATTCTCCTACTCACGGCCAACACTTTAATGGTCATATAAAGTATCATACTAAACCTCTCCTATCTAAACCAAATAAAAATGAATCTTTCTTGGTATCTCTATAAAATAGGAAAGAAATCATAATCCACAAATAAAAAATTTATTAAGATCATTTTATTACATCCATTTTAATTCCCCTAACATTTCCCAATATAAAAAAGTGCAATAAAGCAAGATACATGAAACACACCCAATTATTTACCCCATAATCAACATCATCTCACTTAGTATGTTCAGTAAGCATAATCTCTATACATTATATCAAATTGGGGAACTAATTACCCAAGTCCTAGCTAGTCCCCATTCTTATGTCATATGATATGTTTGATTATTACTATTACACTAATAAAACCATGTATTTTTAATAAATTTCTAACTCAAAAGCTTCATTCTAAATATCAACAAATGATTTAATACCACTCTATCATAACCCTCCCCACTAAAACCTCCCTTAGGTTAATAACGAAGACAAATATGACTCTTAAATCCTACCTCTAATAGGTCATTGGTGGGTGAAAGGAAGTAAGGGTCTGAAACCACACATATGTGAGGAATTAACCACATTAATCATAGTATTAAAGGTTAAAATAACATAAATATAATAAAAAACTAAAATGAATGTAATTTAATACATAAAATAGGGTCCCTAAAATAAATACCCAAAAGAGAACACTTATGAATACGACTCCACAAACACATACTAACACCAATAATCGTCATGAGATAGTAATGTTTAGATCATTCGCTAAATACCTCTTGAATATTTATAATGACAATATATATGTATATATATTGGGGTCATCATGCACATATACTTAGTAGGATCCATCCCACAAACCACAATAAAAAATAAGGAAGAGTAATCTTAATTCCTTAATGAATAGACAAAAAAACCAACTCATTACCAATATAAGGCTAACTAGCAATCATCCTCAAAATTTACCACTCACCCAATATTGAACACAAGTATAATAATATAATATTAAGAAAATAAAAAAGGAGTTGCACTACACCCACTTCACCCATAAAACTTGTCACCCCAGGAACCAATGACACTTGTCATAATGCTCTATTCCCATAAATATCCATGTGACTATAAAAACTTATATCATTATCACAAACACAACCACATAACCTCATATTCTCAAAACAACCACAACCACATAATCAGATATCCATATACCATAGAATCATTATAGTAGATAACATAACTATGAACAAATTTCACCCCATTTCATCCTCCTCTCATGTATGCCTCCATTGTGAATAAAAAACATAACTAGTATAACCTCAATTGTTGAAAACATGTTCCATGTTGGTAAGGGTGAGTGAGAAATATGTCATAGTCAACAATTTGTATCCTTTACTTTGCAGATGTTGGTGGTATTCTAGAAACCTATGACCTCACATGGGTGTTAGTAGTGTGACCCGACCCAAGAATTGATTCATACAAAATAACTAAAGCTAAATTGAAAATATAATAGCATATAAACACAAATTGGGGGATTAATATTTAAAATAAGGAAACAAAAAACAAAAAATATCTCCATTAAACATCAACACCACTTCCATCTCTTTCTACAACCCAACCCAACTCCAATAGAACCACACTATAACCTCACAAAAACCATAAAACCTCTAAATAAATCATCTTCATTGAATTTTATATTAATTATTCAATATATATTTTTGACATTCACCTCCATGTTTAACTTTTTCTACCCACTTCACCTTCATTATGGAACATAGATTTCTAGTCGTTATAATTACCCACAAACACTTCCAATTTAATATTGTTAGTTTACCTCAACATATACCATCTATATGACACCTCATTTATTTACAACATTTATATTTCATTATCCATATAAAATTAAATCAACCTTACTCTTAAATTATAGAACCCATATCAACAATGTTCTTCCTATTTTAAATTAATCATTTCATTGATTCCATTTACAGTCTATAATTTCAAGAAACTATGACATATCCATAATAAGCACACCATAACTCTACTTCAATAACCACTTTAGACAAAGACAAAAACAAAAACATTAATTCTTTTACTTCCACAACACCATACTCTTCTTTTAATATTAATCATGAAAAACTACCTCCAAAAATATATATATCATTACAACGTCATCAATCTTGAAAAAACAACATTTTTAAGAAAACTATAAATATTTTAATAAATAAAAAATTAAAATAAAAAACAACATCAATCAGCTACCTCTATATATACATAAATACTAATTCAATGATTATTTCATAGTCAATATTAATCATTAATTTTTGATTTCAATATCCTTGTTTTTATTACATAATCTAAGTAATATAACCAATTATAAAAATGATAAATCATAACAAAAACCTGAAAAATCGACAAGGGTAATAGAAACATGCCAATCTAATCAATATAAAAAATAACACATATTAAATATCATTGAAATTAAAAAAGAACATGTGATTCATTGTTTCCCTTTTAACTCCATTACTAAATTTCAATTTATTCATTTGGATAATTCTAACCATTTATCCATGTAAAATAGAAGAATGATCATTCCATATTTATCATAAAATATAAAATAAAATATATATTGAATCCCTTACCTCAAATTAAGCATCAAAAGTCATTGATCAAGAATAATAAGAAGAACAGTGACCAATATTACCAAGTTTTCATCCCTTAAATTTTTTTAAACATAAACTTTCATCAGAACCACAACTAAAAGAAAAATAAACTAAAATCCACATACCCTTACATTACTATAAAATAGGTAATAAAAAAGGAATAATAAAATATAAGAAGTGAAAAGGCACCTTGTATTAACAATATATTGATAAAATGAACCCAAGTATAAAAATCCATGAAAGGAAAACCAAAGAGAATACAATATGATCCAAAATATTCATATTTTTTGAAGTATTCAAAATAAAATGCAATGAAATCGAAATATTACTAAATTTAATAATTAAAATACGAGGACATTGAATTATGATTTATTTCTTGGAATTATAATACAATGATGGTTAGATAGGAGAATCATGATGTGATCTCTCCAAGATGTGAGTTCTCAAAAACCATTTTAATTAAACAGAAAAAATAATATTGTGGTGTATTTAATGCCATCATATAAAAATAAAAACATCTTAGAATCATATTATAAACCTCAACATTCTACTTCAAACTCAATCATCCCAAAAAAATCATGGTTCAGTCACCATCACCATAGTGTAATAACACTAACTATAGTGTTACTAAATAATCATGTCTAGGAATTCCACTGTGTAATGAAATACTCCATGTCAGAGCTCTTATGATCTTGAAACATCAGGATACCTTCACTTAACTAGAGAATAATCAAAATATAACAGTACAACCATCAAAAAAAAAATTCTAATTCTACAACTTACAAATCCATGGTGAAATCGAGTGAACACTCTTATACAACTGTTATAGTTATCCAATCCTTGTGTAAAACTTTACTTCATGCAATTATCTTGGAATTTACATTAAATCAATGTTAGAAAACAAATATTTCCCCACAAATTCATCCCCAAACAGTTTGAACACCTCAAAACTATAAAGTAGATAATAAAAGAAATTCTAATCCTCTACAGTAATACATCTATAAATAGTTTCTTATATAATACCATCTGATAAAACAAAATACTATATTAATTATATTTATACTTAATAATTATTTTCCATATTTCATGGATAAACCATTTTAATCATATATTACATTAAGTGATGATGGGGAATATCAAAACATGGGGTATATCAAATATAATGATAAAAAAATTCATTGTATGATGGAGACAATTTATCTTCTCAATAAGTAATAATATAAAATTCAAAATAATTTTAAATAAATTATCCCTAATATATTTTAGATTTTAAATTTGATTGGAGAGGAATTATTAAAATCATATAGATGAATTAGAATATTTTTTGGAATGATAGTGAATAATTGAATGTATCCCCCTACATTATAACATGTTAAAAAGGACTGTATCTCATTTCCTAGTAACCATCACCCATGGGGTGTGGTCTATTCTTCTTCAAACCATTTCATACAACTTATCTTCACAACCTCACATGGAAACTTATTTAAAAGTGACTAAGTTATCAAGTAGTGACCAATAATTATCTATGTTCACGTATCCCATTTCCTATATAAGGACCCCCTGAGAACCCATTTTGATACCCAAGTGCGTGAGAAGAAATCCTGAAAAAATATAAGTGCATCAAGTGACTTGTTTCGATGACCAAGACTTCCTAAATTTCCCTTAGGTGATTTTTATATCAAAACTGAGGTGAAATGTTAGGGAATTAAAGGGTATTTATTTCCATTTATTAAAATAGTCATATAAGAGAAAAATTTTCCTAGGACATAATTATGTCCAAAGTGAAGAACCTTTATCAAAATGGCCATTCCAAGTGAAAATGACATTATGTCATGCCACCCAGCCAGTCTTCCAATAGACCCCCACACAACCCTCATAGTTTAAAACTTATCTCCAATTATCTTAGTTATTTTTTTGGATTAACTTCAACCTTAAAGGTCTTATCAACATGTATCATAAATCATTACAATTGGATCCATGCCCAATTCATATATTAGGGAACTTATGTGTCCAGCTCATGTAGTTGGGATTTTTTTCCAAATTCACTAAATAGAGCATGAATTCACTTATGTACACTATTATGGGTCAAAACATTCTTCCAATTTTCATAAATCATGATGTATTGGTTTTCCTCTACAAAAAAGAATCACCCAGCTTATATGAATCATAAGTGTATACCTCATTTTCCTTAATCTTTAACTAGGGTTAAATTGGGTTCTCAAAAAAACATTCTGATACAAATTTTACAATGATGAACCTTTAAATATCTACATCTATTTTCAAAATTGTGAATAACATACCGATATACACTAAAAGTTTAGGCACATCAATGTTCTCCCATCTAATAATATATTCATTTGATAATGGGAGTCATAAATCTTGTAAGTGATCTCATACCATTTTCCATCCTAATTGATAAAATCATTAGGATACAATCATTTATGTTATCCCTTGATAAATAGTACACTTTATTATAAAGCATCGATGGAATCATCTCTAGATCAATCTTACATATATAACTAAATTATCTATTCTGAATTGACACCATATCCACCAAGAATCTCATTAATCCATTAATCATTCTTACTAGTCCAATAAATTATTTATGTGCATTAAAAGACCTCAAACCTTGTGTAAAACCCAAACCTTTCATAACCATAGGAATATTTCAATATGAAACAGAAAGGGAAACCTATGAAAAAGTCTTATGAAAACTATTTCTAGGTTCTTTTAACCAAATAGTGCTTCTTATATGAATTTAATCTTCTTGGAACATGGTCCTTATCATATGAAGTTAAACTAAAATACATTGTGGTCAAATTTTCATGAACTTAAAAGGAATATCATTGTCCTTGATTTCATAACCATAAAAGACATATCATTAGTCCTAAACACAAAACCATAAAATAAAAATCTTTGGTCATTGATAAACAACCTTAAATTTCACGATAATGTTCCTTGTAATATAACCTTAAAAGGTATGGAATAACTCATTAAATAGAACCAAAAAATGTGAGTTTTTATTAATTTTGTTAGGATATATTGATATACCTATAATGGGTGAAATCCCAACTATAATACCCTTACCATCTCTATGGACGATGAAAAATTTATGAGTGACCAACTATCAAGATTTAAAACCTTATTTTACTAACCATTGGGGGGGATATAGAGAACCTCTCAAACACATGTATATTCACTTAGATACATGATATATTTTTGTTTTTTAATAATATGGGTATCCTATAGTATTTATAAGAAGGATTTTAGGAGTATACTATACATTTTTAATAGAGTTCCAAACTATGAAATAAAACTCTTCATGGGATGAGCTGATGACATATCCTATCAAACATGATGGGTAATTTAAATTATCATTAGTTCTTCCCAATGATAACTCAACTTTGAAAACTGGGCCCACATCCAAACAAAATTCCATTGTAAATGTGTTAGAGAATAGAAATGGTGAACCTTATAAAAAATACATCACTCTTGAAAGAGTTTGATTGATTATGAAATATTAATTATGGTGTTCCATAGATGGGATTCTTTTTTGGGGTTTAGTTCCCACAATTATCTCCTGCCAAATCCAAATAGTATCACTTAACTCATCCATGAGCATGAAATTACAAATTCATGTTAAAGGAAAAAAGAAATATTATCTTGTGTTCATGTGTATCACATAAAGGTTTATTCAAAGATATATTCCATAGAGGAAATAAATTTGTGTCCTCTGAGCTCTGAAATATTTTATCACTCACTGATAATATTCAACTCCATGATGTGAATTCCATAATTCGAGAAAACAACCTCAATAATCCCAAAGTAAACTTAAAGGTGGCTTATAAAATTCTTCAAGATATGAATCCCCATAGGTCTTGTTAATAATGATAGGATTTTATGGGACAAGTTCCACTTATCACAACATTAATCCACTTAATAAATCTCTCCATGGGGTAAGTAAACACCTATCTTACATATCTTATATAGGTGGAGTATGATGATTAATACATCCTAAAGTCAACCCATGATCTTTCTTGGAGGGATTCTATCAACGACAGTCACTATAACAAATACATGTCCTCAATTTATCATTATTATAATGATTTATTTGTTAAATCTATCCCTAATTTAGTTCTCATACCTAGGAACTAAATATAAATACCCAAAAGAAATCCCCTTCTCTCAAGTCCACAAAAATTCTTAAAAATATCTTATATATCCCAACATTAACTTGAGGAAAATTCAAAATCACCATTAATAAATAGCATAATATTTTGGTGAGGTAGGAAATAGTGTTTTGTTTAGTTTTTCCCTTACAAGTGGGGGAATACAATAATATATTCATAGGTCCTACATGGATCACTGATCATGAAGGTTCTAACCTTGATAATCAAAACATCAAACATAGAGGTCCTCTCCATTGTAGTAATCCAGAAGAAAACAATAGCTCTGGGGTCCCCTTGGAGCACTCAATATAAAGGTCCTCCCATTGAAAATAAAAATTCTAATAAAAAATGTTATCTCATGGTATAAAATAATAAATCACCATTTTTAGAGGTTCTTCTTTTGTTCAAACATAAGAATATAGATCTTGAGGTCCTATCTAAATCTCTCATTGAAATTAACCTATATGCATCCATAAAAGACCATATATAGAGGCCCTATCAATGAATAAACAAAATAAAATAATATCATTGGTCCTTATCTTGATGTTAATTGTGGAGGTCCTCTCTATAGTGAAAAGATCAATATGTTGGGATGTCCTCCCCACATTAATTAGGAAACTATATCTAACTACAAAGTTCCTTCTTATAGTTTTCAAGTTGTAAATTTCAAAAGTGGAGTTTATAAACATGAATAAAAATAAGAAATAAAAGGTAATAGGGGACCTATTTATGGTGATAAAATTTTTAAAATTAATTTGAAGTCCTCCCTATGATTGTGAATTTGAAACCAACAACCATATAGGTCCTCTCCATATAACTCATTATAAAGGCCCTCTACATAACATCATGTCTCTCAAACATAATGGTTCTCCCCATGTCATAATTTTTACAAATATTCCCTCATATAGAGAGGAATTATAAAATATGAAGTCAGTTTCAATAGATATTCCACCATAATTTAGAGGTGTTCTACTATAATTAATGAAAAATTTGAAGAAAAAAGCATCATCAGTGCCTCCCAAAAAACATAAAACCATAGATATAAATAAGGATATATAGAATAATCTTACCCCATTTAATAAAACTATGGGAGAGTGAAATCTATGGTTAGAGTTTGTTAAGAAAACATTCAATGAAGGTGAAGAAAATTCAAAAGTCTTGTGAAAGGAGCTATCTTAATAAATGTTACCAGTCATGTTCTATCCCTTTTCCAAATCTCGGTATGATTTTTATGAGACCTTGAAAGGGGAATATATACACCATCCCCATCTTAATATATAAGATATTATCTATTATCTCAAATATAGTCTCCTATTATAAGAGGGATATTTTGATCATCTTAAGGAATTGGATGATCAGTACCACCTTGTTGACTAGGAAGCACTTATTCTAGCTCAAAGTCACAAATTAGGAAAATATTAGGGGTCTCTCTAGTAATCCTACCTCAATGGAATGAAAGAAATACCACAAATTATTGATTATTTTTTATCTAATATAACCATCATAGGGTATGGGGAGTTTTATAGTGACTGTAGGGTCCTTAAAAAAAATCCACAAAGGAGAATGATGACCCCCTTTAACTCAAGGGAGATTCTGCCCAATTTCCCCTCAAAAGGATTAGGCAAACATGGACAATACTCATGGATGGAGAAGGAGGAACCGGTCCGCGGACCGGTCCAATGTTAACAACACACGACGAGTTTTGCGAAGCATCCCTCCTCCACGGACCGTCGTCGTTCACGAGATGGAGGCGGAGATCCTCCGCGGTCGCGAGGCGGGACAAGCACCAAACCGGTTCACCATTCTGGAACGCCCCCGCCACGAGCTACGTCAGCCGGCCTGAACTACCTTTGCTGTCATTTTCAAAATGGAGGCGGAACCCTCCGCGGCCGTGAAGCACTACCCGAGTCTGGTTTGCGGAGGAGTGTTTAATACCCCGCAAATTACGGATTGACCAAGTCATCCATGAAACGGGTTTTCGGTCATAGGCCTCAGAAAAAGGTGCGACATGACCATAAATACATCCATTTACCCACTATATAAAAGGAGATTGAAGAAGAAATAAGAATCAAGGATGGAGAGGAGATCTGTCAGATTCAGGTGGAAGGATTTCGAAGGAAGGCTTAGGATTTTGGAAGTTTTAGCTCGCGAACCAGAGCAGGTATGAACCTGGTCATGAACTAATAAGGATCCAAAAAAACGCATAATCACTTGGTGAACAACAAACTTAAAATAACAATGAAGAGAAAACTACGAACTAGGGTCCCTTCGTGGATGTAATCCCCACAGAACAGGGAGTTTATGCCTCTTTTCTGATCTGCCACACCGCGTAGCCCCCTCCTATGCAAGTGAATCCCCGACTAATGAGCCTACGACCGGCGCCGCCCTTGGCCGCCGCTGCCTACATGGAACCCTCCACGGACCACCTGAGTTCACAGATCGAACCCAGAGCTACGAACAACCTTGGTTCGCGGGATGCCCATCAGTCCACAGACCACCCTGGTTCGCAGACGACCTCTCCAGCTGCGTAGCACATCCCTATGCGATGGGCGCCACCACCCATAACCCTGTGTGGCATGCCAAAACCTTCAGAGTTCCCATTCCTCGAGCCAGATAAAATCCTTCCAATTTCAATCTGGCCTGATCCTTCGCAACCTCCTAATTGGACTACTCCTTGTCCCTAAGCCGAGTCCTCCAACAGAGCCACCAGATCCGTGGGGTGTAACTCTCAGCCACATCAACATGCCATTTTGAGTTCACATACCCACGGTAAATAGGGGAAAAGGGGTTTCCCCGACCCTCCACATTACCATGGTAATGTGGGGTCGGAGCCCGAGAGCCCCCTTTTTGCCTCTACTCGCCCGGATGGGGGACTACACTCTTTGGCGGTCGGGCACTTCTCCCCTCCCCAGAGAGGGGGCGGCATACCCATCCGAAGGCAGCCGTCCCCATGCACCTCGGTACTTCCCCAGGTACTTCCCCGGGGAACAATAGAGGTTACAGGCACAGGAGCACCCCTTTCCCTCTCCCACTGCACTTTGTCGCCATGGGCGTCAATCCCGGAGTAAGCCCCGACTTTAAGGGCCAACCTCATGCGTAAGCCCCACTCCACTTCTCACAAGTACACCTTTCATGACATGATCCTCTGGTCTTTGCTGCCTCTTGTTTCTCCCAATGAGCATGACTCACGCGTGCTTAGAGTAAGCATCGACCATGGCATCCACTTATGGGCCTCCTCAGAGTGTAAGCCCTAATCCATCGCCCTGGGCGTCCTCAGAGTGTAAGCCCCAATCCATCACTCTGGGCTGCCTTAGAGCGTAAGTCCCAAGCCAATACGAACAACATGGACTTTGATCCTTGTCTCTTATGCAGGGTATGTAGGAAGACTCCCTGAGGTTCAATCCCATTATCCACACCTTGGGATGCCTCAGAGCCTAAGCCCCCTACCCATTCGAACTACGTAGACATTGATCCTTGTCCCCTAGGCAGGGTACGTAGGAAGCCTCCATGAGGTTCAAGCCCAACAACCGGTCGATCCGACTATCTTCACATTGGTTCACTGCGCAACTCCTAGTGCCGAATTAATGAGTTATGACTCCTCAGGGTCATTAATCCCACGAGAGATGGTAAACCTTGGGCATAAATGATTCTGAACCCCTGCGTTCAGCTGGCCATTTCCAACCAGGAGAAATCCGTGGATACTATACTTGGGTATAAAACAAAGATTCGCGAACATATGAATACATCTTAAATATATAAGAGAGTCATGGAACATGCAATAATTCCCCCCAAAAGGGTGCAATGAGTCCGACTTCCAATCCTCTCGACCATTGTGAGTTCTTAAGCATCACTGGTCAAACAATCCGGTGAACGCTTTCCTTTGGAAAGCAGGTCCACACGTCATCGAATACGGAAACTTTGGGAGTTTCGAGACCGACCCGAAACAAAAATGGTGAACCCAACGTGAATCTTTAACTAAGCATGGAAGATTTAACCTAATTCCACTCTGTGACCCCTTTTACTCACAAGGAGGGCCAAGCAAGGTCATTAATTGCACATGGGAGCATGAGATGCTGCTTCGATGGGTTTGCTGCTTGTATTTTCTAGAATGTTTTGCTGGTACTACCTTCATAACTCCCTTAGATCCAATGGCGTCCCGAAGGAACTCACAAGCATGTGCTTCCAACTACGCAATGATAGGACTTCCTCACCTACGGAGGACCTCGTCACCCACCCAGCGTCTTCAACGCTGGGTCTCAGACGCGCTGATCCGAGAGTACCACGTGAACGGTACTCTACCAATGGTGGAGGTGGCCATGCACACCCTCCAATCCGCCAGAACTCACTGGTCACCTACCCAACAGCGGCCGCAAAGGTAGATTCAGACAACCCCTCTTGCTCTCTCCAACCATTTTGGGAGTCTATCCCCGGAACGGGACAATGCGTACC
Source organism: Viscum album (assembly GCA_963277665.1). Taxonomy (NCBI): domain Eukaryota; kingdom Viridiplantae; phylum Streptophyta; class Magnoliopsida; order Santalales; family Viscaceae; genus Viscum; species Viscum album. The sequence goes on along the minus strand of OY728131.1, from coordinate 2,093,631,725 downwards.
TCCCTTATCTTAGAGAGGCAGATGAGGTCAATGATGAGGACTTCATCCCCACCGAATGGGGGTTCCGCTCCAAGGCCCCCACCAGAAGACGTCGTCATGATCACACCGTGACTCAACATCCCCGTCCCGAGGAGGATGTCTCCCTGAAGATTCCGACCCATGCTCCTCGAGCTCCGGCCCCTTAGACTGCCTAACGAGGGCGAAAAATGTACACTCAGGGACCGGTCATCACCTTGGTCCCTAAGGAGGAGCTCCACTACCTAGCCACGGAGACGTACGAAAAACAGGCACCTACACTTGTTCGATCCTCCCGATCCCTCCTTCCAGACATGGTGGCATCATACGAGCCGGCGAACATCCCCGTCGAGCTCTGTCAAGACTGTCACTCATGCAGGAGGACACTTACCTGGTAGACACCTCTCCCTACCCAGGGTCGTGAAGCCCACCAACCTGACGTGGTGGCGACCCGGCGCCTGCAGGATCATCTCCTAGAAGATGCTTCTTACTCCCGCTATCCTGATATGGCGGCGATCAACAAAGCCCGCCACCGAGATGTGGTGGAAAATCATAGTCGGACACATATCCCCGCCAACAAAGGCCATCGACTTGATACGGTGGGAAACCAATATATGTAAGGCCAGCTCCTTGTAGATTCAAGTAAATTTCGTCATCCTGATGTGGCGGCCAACGGAGAGATAAACCTGTGTATCCCGGTACAGGGGCAGATTCGTTCACCTTCCCCGACACAGGAGAATTGTCAGTACCCACTGACCACCGGAGGACCGGAGCAGGATATTCCTACTCTGATACCAGAATGGACCTTCATAACTGTTCTAGCCAAATATGTCTCTCTACATATCCTAGAAATGATGGAGGAGCAGGTATCGATCCCAGATCATATCTTGCATACTTTCCAGAATGTAATTGCATCAGCGGCAACAAAAAGGATTCGGGCCTGTGAGCCCATCTCCCCAATTGAGGTGACTAATCTAAGAGACGAGATAGCCACCTCGGAGAAAATATACATCCCTGCTCTTACCCAGGAGGGACGCCGACTATATTCCACGACGCATGGGCAACCGGATCGAGCAACTTCACTTGTTCCAACTGGGGGACACCTATCCATCATGGTGGATGCTCCAGAGCAGGTATATATCTCTGATAAAAGTCAAGATGTTCTTCGGCATATCCCAGCATCATCACGGGACCCAATTAGACAAGGACCCAAAGGTGAAGGCCATTGTCTGCAGCAGACGGTCCCCGCTGCCCGCAAAAGAGCGCCCCGAATGTGCCAAAGGCTGCCGGAAAATAAAGATGGAGTTCATGACTCTACTCTACTGGAAGCTGTGGTTCCCAACGCCGCTAAGAATACATCAAAGGCTTAGAACCCTGCCCATCCATTACCATATTATGGGAGTGGCAGTAGCAGTTGTGAAGTTCCTCCCCGCAATGTTACTACCAACAACTCTGAAGGTCCTTCCCAGAGCACCCATGGGGGAATCCCTTGTGGGCATATAAAAATCGATCATGAGAGCTCCTCTTTTGATGCGAGTCATAGAAACCCTCCATGTGTCCAGAAGATTGAGAATCAAGATGGTTCTCCACTTTCTGTGGTCCACCCTGAAGGTCCTCCCCGGGGTATATGCTGCAAACACTCTCCATGCAGTGGGACCACAGATTATGATAGTAGTCATCGCTATCATAGTCGCAACTGTGGAGGCCCTCCCTGCAGTGACATCTAATCATGACAAGAAGGTCCTCCCCTTATCGTAGCCTGCCCTGAAGGTCCTCCCCAGGGGTTACGTTGCAACGGAACTCCATGAATCCAGGCATCAGATCACGGTGGCAGTCCTCTCAACCCTGAAAACGGAGGTCCTCCCCGTAGAGATGTCAAGCAACGAGATGGACCCCCCTCATTGTGGTACATTATGGAGGCCCTCCCCATGATGTATCCTGCAGATATTCTCCATGCGGGAGCAGTAATGGTAGTCCTCTCTATTTCTGCAGCTGTGATTGTAGTCCTCACCACCATGACCGCCATTGTGAAGGTCCTCCTCGCATTGGCCCCAAGCATCAAGAAGGTCCTCCCCTTGTCGCAGTGTGTCCTAAAGGTCCTCCCCAGGATGCACATCTAACATCATTCCACGATGGTCATCCCCACCATGATGGAAGTTGTTGTGGAGGTCCTCCCCGTAACGACACTACATAGCCAGAAGGTCCTCTCCTTGCTACGACACGCCTTGGAGGTCCTCCCCAGGGTGTGCACTGCAAAATTTCTCTATGTAGTGAAGCATCAAGTAGTATTGGTAGTCATCACCATTACGACCTCCATTACAGAGGTCCTCCCCACGATGACATATCGTATTGACAGGAAGGTCCTCCTACTGCCAAATCAAGCACTGAAAAGCCCTCGTTTGCCGAGGCACTCAGAAGTATGGGATCAGGCATGTCAGATTCCTAGTTAGTCGCTGACAACATCCTTCTGCAATCAAGAGATGGTCCAGGGCCGCGGTCATCCTCTAAACCACCTTAGAATCACCCACATAATGATTTAGCACCTACCGGTCCCACTACCTTCGACCACATTGGCAGCGAGCATCTCAGTTGGGCGTACCAAGTAGAGGAGTCACTAGCAGAGGAATATGCCGATATGCTGCACTTGAGGAAACAACTGGCCAGAGATGATACACCAGTTATATTTTTTCCTATGACAACCTCTCAGTTTGACATACCCATAGAGTTGTCGGAAGAATGCGTGCACGTCATCTTCCATAATATATGGACAACCCTCCGCTGATTGAAATCATGCTTCACGCCCTACGATGGGTATGTAGACCACATCAAGACAATAGGGGACCTCTTGCATCACATCGACCTGGAAGCTCTTCCTTCAGCACGGAAACATTGACCCAAGAGGCATAAAGGAAACATAGAGATAGCCTGCCTTCGTGTGCTACACCAGCTACGCCGCCTCATTGGTGATGCTCCGACGGAAGTCCATATCAGGGGATGGGGAGAACATGTAGCTCTGCATTTCACTCCACTCCCCACCTAGAAGAACCCATTTGGCATGGTGTCTTGCAACGCCATCACGTCAAGACGACAATCGAGTGGTCTCTCTATTTAGGAAAGGCAACACACCCAGTAGAGTCAGGCCTTGAGTAAGTCCCAGAAGCGTCAGGACCAACGGGAACAAGCCATTCAAGAACACCTGAATCAGGCCACTGGGAGCATACTAAAGGCCTATTTCCTAAGAGAGGCCAATCAGCGTTATTTTCCTGCCTCCCTAGAAGGGATTGATTCACAGAGGAACTCGACACCAAACCCAGTTCACCCCCGAATGGGGGCACGCAAGATTAGGCAGGTAGCGATAGCCGTAGCCACTACCGCAATCCAGGGTCAACCGCAACCTGCAGGGCTAGGGGAATTTTTAACAACAAATTCCCCTATAAGACCAGTAAAACCAAGAAGAGACTCAGCGTCTAGGGAATAGATCCAACCCTAGACCTTAGGGATGGGGCATTATTACCCCCTCAACAATAACCTCCCCCATGAGATCCGGTATTCTCTTGTCTAGGGAGGACAATCAAAAGACACTACAACACAAATAGGGTTTAGCGGCGGTTTTGTGGCGGTGGTTCACAAAACCGCCGCTAAACTTTTTCCGTGAAAGGTTTCACGGCGGTTTTTAATAAACCGCCACGAAACCCATTTTTTTTTAAAAAAACCGTGACCCATTCCCCCACCCCTATCACGTTTACCCCCACAAACCCTCGCCCCTCTTCCCTGATCCCCCCGGCCCCCGCGCCCTCCGGCGAACCCCGCACCCCCCTCGACCCCCGGCGACCCCCGCACCCGCCGTTCCCCCCACGGCCTCCGGCAACCCCCGCACCCCCCGCGGCCTCCGGCGACCCCCGCACCCCCCGGCGCCCCCCGCGACCCCCTTCGATTTTGGTAAATTTTAGTTATTTCTTGGTTTGGTAGTGTTGTGTGATATGGTTTCGATGGTTTCATAAATAATATGTGTTATCAGTCAATCCATTGTGGTTTTCCATCATTCCTTTTCTATTTGAATAATATCTGCTTATTTCCAAATTTATGTTGACGAAGGATCTTAGGTTCCTTATGTTTATAAGGTAGGTGTATCTATACAAGTGGTTCTAATTTAAAATTTCCTTATATTCTTATTAATTTCTTTAGCTTGTTTCATGAAATTGATGGATTTAAATGGATTTTATGGAAAATATACATGTTTTTAAAGAGGTATTTCTACAAAAATGGTTTTTCTCACGAAAAGTGGTTGACTAAATTCTTTAAAGGGTAGATTTGTTTTTAAAATTGGTTTTCAAGCTTGAAGTCGAAAGGATTTATTATTAAATTTTTTTTATTATATGTGATCATGGTTTCTAAAAATATTTTGAAAAACTTGGAACATTAGGTGTCCTTGGATGCATTGGAAATATACTTCTCACTCTTTTTTTATGTAATTCCACAAGAGGTTTTATGACACTTTTTTGTGTGTAATTCCACTAGAGGTTATATTAGTTGAATCCACCTTAATCTTGGATTGGGGATTCTATTTCATGTCTAGAACGTAAACCCATAGTTTGGATCCAAATGGTGGGTTTTTTCATTGATGATTTGTTTATCACATGATGGTATTTTCATGGTTACTTGCTCACACAGTTATATTATAGTGTATCTATGGTTGGGTTTTTCTATGACTACCCGATTTCTTTTATTCTTAACATATTCCTAGATTTTTTGTATATGGGTTTTTATGCAAATCGAAGGATTATTTTAAAAAATTGTTTTATTTTATGAAAAATATATGTAAACTGGATTTATTTTAAAGATAGAGATATTGAATTTTTGATATTAGAACTTGAAATTTTCTCTTTTTCTTTACTAACTTTGTATAAAGATGGTTTGGTGGTGATAGATGGTCACATAGGGAGATGATAGTATTGTCTATTTTATCATTATGGTTTGGCCTATTTAGATTGATGTTTTTATACTAATGGATATTTATCTTTATTTTTTATTTTAATTTGGTTTCATAAATTTATTTTCTAAAACAAGATACTACTTTCATGTCTCTTTATTACACATATCCATTTATAAGACCCTCTTGGGAGACTTGCCTATTTTTCCCTAGTCGGTTCATTATAAATTGATATCAAAAGGAATATTGAGCCTGGAATGTTACGACACTTCATAGTTTTGGTTTCGTGTCACTGGTAGAATAGATTTAGTAGCACTAAAATTTAGTTAATATGTGTGGGATAGTGCCTAGACATCTCACCTCTATGTATGAATTCAATTTACTATGGGTGGTTAGTTATTTTTGAAAATATTGTCACTTGGTCTTTGTGGTTGATTGAATAAACTAGATTTGGTGTCTATTTTAAAAAAAACTATTCCTTTATTATGTTTTATATTTCATTAATAGAATTCATTAATTCATAAAATTATTATTATTTTAAATCATTAATATGGATTATGGAAGTTGTTCTATGATTTAGGAATTTTCTCATGACTAAAGGGGTTTTCATCTTGTATTTGTTAGACAATTCGTACTAGAAGAGGTCTTATGAATCTAAGTGATGGATTTGTGAGATGGGTTTAATAGGAGAATCCCTTAGTGGTATCTTCTTTAGTGGAAGTTATAATATGCACTATTCATACTTTGGTTATGAAGGTATTAAAAACCCAAGAGGAGTAGTGGATCATGACTCATAATTTACTAACAAGAATCCACCTATCTTTTATCGTGATAATGGAATATAGAAATATGAGGAGAGGATTGAGTAGATTGGTAGGAGATTTAAAATTATAAAGATTCCCAAAGAATCTAAGGGGTGGGGGTCAACATATATTCTTGATGGATTGGGAAGGAAATGGTGAGACTCAGTTGTGCATGCTATATTTCATGAGGATCTTACGTGGGAATCCTTCAAGAAAATATATAAACTATAGTTTTATCCTAAAATGTTACATGTGGAAAATAACTGATACTTTCTAACATTATAAAAATGGGAATGTATTGTTATAGTGTATTCCACTAACTTTTCTAGGTTGGTGCATTTCAAAGTGGATATTATTACCAATGTTTAAATGAAATCTCTATGGTTTGAGATTGTTCCATGTGTCTCCTAAGAAACCTGAGTGTGACATGGATTTATATTTATAGTGACACTTAATTTTGATATACCTGCACACTATTGTTTTTTTTATATTCGTGTACTAGATTATGCATTAGAAACCATTAGTGGTGGCCTAATTAATTTACCTCACACCATATTCAATACATGAATTGGTACCCAGATAGTCTTCTTTGTCATAGGAAATACGACTTTGATAAGGTTGGTTGTGTATGAAACCATTGAGAATCATCATTACTATTGGAGGACATCTAAGGTCAAGCCTAAACAATCACATAATGTCTCAGGTTTAAAATGCATTAGGATCAGTTTCGATCACACATCAATGGGGTGTTGTTTGAGGAAACATAAATGTGTGATCTATAGTGTTATAAATACCGACTGGTATCCCATTTCTAGATATGGAAAATAAAATAAAACATTTAATTGAGATGACCAAGCATGTGAGTACATGAGATGTTCAGGAAAGTTGTAGTATTTTTTATGAGGGTGTAAAAGTAATCTAAGTGGACCAATGTATCTCATTAATGTAGTGGGGATAGAAATTGTTTGAGGCAACATAAATTTGTGATTGACAGTGTTATGATAATTGTGTATCCCGATATTCTTACTGCTCCGCAATGAGGTGTTCACGCTGTCTCCTAAGGACCATACTTGTTTAGTTTGTCTGGGCATGCAAAGTAAGTGGTAAATGTGATTAATGAATCATATTTATTATATTATGCATACTTTATGATCAATTGGTCATCTTTATTATATTATGATTCTGTAATCTTACACTATCGTATATTTTGTGTAGGCACATTGTGATATACATGGATAAAAGCTGGATCACATTACCGAGGAACACACCTCAGTATGTTAAGGGTTTGAATGAGTTTTTAGATTTTGCGATTTCTAATCGATCCGTTGAAGGGATAATAAGATGTCCATGTCCTAAATGTAAATTTAGAACATGGTTGAAGAGAGATGAATTTTATGAACATTTAATACTGAAGCAATTCCCTGGTCAATATTTGTGTTGGAATTGGCATGGAGAATCGAACAATACAGAAAGATTGAGCACTAATGTTAATCCACAGAATGAGGTCCCAAGTTCATCGACAATGGAAAACGAAATGCAAAACCTCATAAATGATGCATTCGGCACTGCAAGACACCACTATCAGCATCAAAACATATCAGAACAACCAGAAGAGGGTGCTACAAATTGCAACGTGACAAGTGATGTTTTTGAGACAGTAACACAAGTAGATCAAGATTGGAACATATCATTGGATCATCATCTTGATTCTGTAGAGCCAAATGTAACGGAAAACTTCACTGATAAAAATGCGTTTCATGATTTAGTTGGCGATGGAAATCAAGAGTTGTATAGTGGGTGTTCGAAATATTCAAAGCTTTCATTTCTGCTGAAGTTGTACCATATCAAATGTCTATGTGGAATTACAAATAAGGCAATTTCCATGATATTGGAATTGATTCGTGATGCATTTACTGAAGAAAAAATCACAGAATCTTTTTATGATATGAAAAATTTTGTTAACGAGCTTGGTCTGAATTATATTAAAATACATGCGTGTCCCAATGATTGTATGCTTTATTGGGGAGAGGATTCAAGTAGACAGAATTGCAAGAAATGTTCTTCTTCTAGATGGAAGTAAAAGGGTGATGTTGGAAGTCTGACTGAACATAATTTCATGAAGAAGAAGAAAATGAACACACCTGGAATGGTTTTGCGTTACTTTCCTTTGAAGTCGCGATTGCAAAGATTACTCATGTCATCAAAAACCGCCGAACACATGAAGTGGCATTCTATAGATAATAATAATGATGGGTTAATGAGACATCCACGAGATTCCCAATCTTGGAAGACATTTGATTCATTACATCTAGATTTCTCAGCTGATCCTAGGAATGTTTGATTGGGATTGGCTGCCGATGGATTCAACCCATTTGGGACTTTGAGTACAAGTTATAGCATTTGGCCAGTTGTTTTTATCCCTTACAATCTGCCTCCATGGATGTGTATTCAACAATCATCTTTTATCATTTCAATGATTATTCCTAGAAAACAAATGCCTGGAAATGATATTGATGTATAATTGAAGCCTTTGATAGAAGAATTGCAGGAGTTATGGAGTAACGGTGTTGAGACATTTGATGTTTGTTGTAAAACAATGTTCAAAATACATGCTGCTTTACTGTGGACCATTAGTGACTTCCCTAGGCTTGGGAATTTATCTGGTTGGAACACTTATATGGGTTTGGCTTGTCCCGTTTGTAACTTTGATTTTGAGCCCAAACGGCTACCTCACAGTAGAAAATGGTGCTTCTTATGCCATCGAAGATTTCTCGATGCATCTCATAGATTTCGGCTGAACAAGTCAAAATTTAATGGTTTCATTGATCGTAGAACACCTCCAAAGTTGATAACCGGTTCTGAAATATTGAAACATCTTGAAAATGTTGAAACAAAATTTGGGAAGGTTCATCATTTGAATGATAGCGGAAAATGGGTCCGAAGTGCATCGTCAAGTGAAATCAGAATGCAACAATGGAAGAAAAAAATATATTCTTTAAACATTCGTATTGGGAATTTAATTTGTTGCGCCAAAATATTGATGTGATGCATATTGAGAAGAATGTCTGTGATAATTTGATTTTCACATTACTTAATGTGCATGGAAAGTCAAAGGATCATCTTAATGCTCGCAAAGACTTACGAGTAATGAACATAAAACGCGATCTCTGGCCAGATGAGAATGAAAAGTATGCTCCGGCCATTTTCGCAATGAAAAATAGGGATAAAGATACGTTCCTTTGAATTTTAAAGAATGTGAAGGTATCTGATGGGTATTCGAGTAACATCTCGAGGTGTGTTGACTTGAAGAATCGTAAGTTACATGGATTGAAAAGTCACGATTCACATATTTTGTTACAGCAATTACTACCATTGGCATTGCGTACATTATTACCGGAAAAAGTTACTACTGTTGTACTCCAATTCTGCACATTTTTCAGGCAATTATGTGAGAAATTTGTACATCCATTTCAGCTTGACAACCTCCAGGAGAGGTTTTTATTGAATCTTTGTGCAATGGAGATGATCTTTCCTCCATCGTTTTTTACTATCATGATGCATTTAACTGTGCATTTGGTTGAAGAAGCTAAATTAGGAGGCCCCGTTCATTATCGATGGATGTATAGAATTGAGAGGTATTTTATTTATATGTTTTCCAATTAAGTAAACCATTTTTGACATTTAAATAAATGCATAATATTATTATTTTAGTTCATAGATATCTTGGGCATTTGAAATCATACGTGAGAAATAAAGCTCAACCAGAAGGTTTTATTGCTGAACGCTATTTGGACGAGGAATGTCTTAACTTTTGTTCCAGGTATTTAGATGATATTGAGACAAGATTTAATCGAGTTGGACGTGTTGAAGACACGTCAAATCAATCTCAAATGCATCAGAAATCAAAAATATTTCCTGCTATTGGCCGATCAGTTGGGAGGACCTCAAATGTGATACTGACAGAATTGGAATTATTACAGGCACATAGATATGTGCTGCTGAATATTGAAATTGAAGATCCATTTATTGAAGAGTTGAGGATACAAACAAAGAGACGAATGAGAGGCCGAACACGAAATGAGAAAGATATAATGAAAGCTGTGAATAAAGAGCTTGTAGAATGGTTTGTACGACGTGTAAGTTCATAAATATTGCAATAAATAAGAATATTAGTTTGACACATACAATTTGTAAATATATTAAATGATATTCCTTTTTTCAGATCATGAATACTGATACTCGAGCAGACTTTTCAGAATATTTGAAGTTTCTTGCTAGAGGTCCTATAAAAAAAGTTAGAAAGTTCGACGCTTATAATGTGAATGGCTTTAGATTTCATACAGTTGATCAAGAAGTGGGTTTGAAAACACAAAATAGTGGTATATTTACATTTTCTAAAGTGGAATACTATGGAAAGCTGCATGATATTATTGAATTAAACTACCATGGACATTTTTCTATTGTTTTATTCAAATGAAAATGGGTCGATATTATCAAAGGTGTTAAAAGAGATTCATTGTAATTTACTTCTGTGAACTTCTCTCGCTTGATGGATGTTGGTGATCGTGAAATGCATGATCCATATATCTTAGAATCGTAAGAAAAAATGTTATATTATGTGAATGATGTTGTGGATGAAGGGTGGAGTGTAGTTACTCACGTAATAAAAAGAGATTTGTATGATATGGGTGATGAAGTGGAATATTTGACATCTGAAGTTGAATGTCATCAACAACAGGAAGCATAATTATTTTTCCATCATGATATTGAAAATAGTAGTCTTGCAAGGATTAATGAAGTGGATGAAGCAATGGAGCAAGAAACCGAAATTATTGAAGGGGAAAATGATTGTATGTACAATTATTCATTCACGCAGCAACCACTTGTTTCATTTCTGCAGTCATTCATTATCATTGTTGTATATATTTGGTTTGTTAGTACTCGACATCTATTATCATTTTTAATTTTTTTTTTCTGCAGAATTTTTTTGAAATATATATTCTGAAATTAATTTTATTTGATTAAATGATAGGAATCCCAAGGAGGAAGCGATATACTATTTCTTCTAGTCCTGCGACGGATGCCGATCCATCGGGGTCACTCCCCATGACATCTGAGGCACCAGCTGCCTACACCCCCGCACCATCTCCCCCCGCACCATCTCTCACACCATCAGAGAGCCTCCCATTAGAGACTAAGTCGTCGACTCCCCCTACAGGTGCCTCATCATTTGGGTGGCGACAGACCCCTTCCAGTTCATCCCGGACACACTGGAGGGTCACAGTCATAGGTATAAATTTTAATTAAATAAATTTATTGCATTTTATTTATACTAATTATTTGCTCATTGAAGATGATAAAAATAAAACCGTGGAGAAACACTTAAAAAGCTCAGATGTTTGGAACTTGAATGGCGAAAAGATAGTCTTGCCATTTGATTCTTATGGGGTCCCTATGGATGATGCTGCGGGGTTACTTGGCCAGATTATAGTCCAGTTGGCAGCAGAGCCCATTTCCCTTCCCATTTCATATGATGATTGGAGACATATGCCTCCAAACTGGAAAAATGATGTTTTAGATTCTCAAATAAATGTAATTTTATTACATTATGTTTTAATTGAACGCCATGTTACTAATATGTTCAAAATGAATTTCTGTATACAGATGTTCTTCCACTTCACAGTTGCTGATGTGATAGCACGGAAGTGGACATTGAAAAATCTCGGTAAAAAATGGAAAGATTTCAAATGGAGATTGTTGTGTGATGTCAACGATACTTCATTGACCTTGGAACAAATGTATGACAAGCTACCCAGTGGGGTACCGAAAGAGCAGTGGAAAGTTTTTGTTGACAGACATCGTGATGAGAAGCGGATGGTATTGAAATATATATTATTATATTATCCTCATTTTACATTATTACATGTATATGAAGAGGAGATGACATTGGATACATTACTGTTAAATTTCATTTTATTTATTTCAGGATCTTTCACGACAGAATGCATCAAACAGGGCGAAGCAAGTCATCCCTCACACGGCGGGCTCAAAAAGCTTTTCTAGAAGCCGAATGTCATTGGTAATATTTTAAATAGTTTAACTATATATAATACAGTATTATCTATTTAATATATTGAATTTTTGATTTATCTTTTCTTAATGCAGTCACAGAATTTAGGGCACGAAGCCTCCCGGACTGAACCGTGGTTGGATGCTCACTGAAAATCAGATGGCTCTTTTGTTAATGAGCCTACCAAAGAAGTTGGGGTATGAAGTGAAATTTTTAACATATTATCAGTTTTTACTGTGTTAATATGTATTGATATTTTATTTATAGGTATAAATTAAGGAACTATGGGATGCCAGTCCTGGGCAGTCCTACTCAGTCTCCCAGGATGACCCGGTTGCTCAAGTCCTTGGGAAGGAGCATCCTGGTAGAGTGCGCGGGATGGGTTTGGGACCCGTACCATCTGAGGTATTTAGAAGGCCATCAGAGATTCCAGCCGAATCTACTCCTGGTTATGGTCAGACCATACCTAAAGATGCTCAGAGGGAGATTTCTTCTCTACGAGCCACAGTTCAAGACCAAGGGGCTCAGATATCCACTATGCAGAAAGTGTTGACTGATTTATCTCAGCAGATGAGCAGATATGCCCCCAGTGGTAGTGCACCGAGTGGTGGTGAGCAGGTAAATCACAAAAAATCACAATCATTTAGTTTGAAAACTTTTATTGGTTTTAATTTTAATTATAAATATGCAACAATATTTAATTTTCAATATAATGTTCTTACAGGTGGCAGCAGGAGATGGATGTGGAGAGGGTGATGATGCATCATCGGACCATGAGTAGTATTGTTGATGTGTTGAACAAATATGGGAAAGGTTGGTTTGTATATATAACATGTGTGGTGTATGGAACCTTTAAAAAACCATTGGTCTTGGAGGAGCTTCAGTGTATAACCTTGAATGATCCCAATAACCTCAAGTGGAAAAGAGAATGATGTGTTTGTTTCATTGGTTAGATGATCTACGGTAATCGGCACTTTGATGTTTCTGTTGTAAATTCAGCATTGGGAATTTGACTCATTAGAGTGTTTCATGTCCAAACAAGGGGTGAGAGGCTGGTCATTTGACTGGTGACATGAAGCTCCATAGCTCTCAAAACCCTATCACTTGTGTGTTTGTTTTGCAAGACAACTTTGCATGACCTCATCACGAGAACCATACAAGAGACCTAATCATGTGATCATGTCACTTGACCTCTTTGTGTGATCACCTTGTCTAAATATCTCACTTAATCAATCCATGAACTAATCAATGGTAATTTATTAGAACTTTGATGCACACCCTTGTCTAAATATCTCACTTAATTCCGGACATGATATTCAAATTCATTATGTGTAATAATAAATGGATGAGGATACATGAAATTCATGGGAATTTTGAAATATGGGAATTCATGTCATTAAATGGATACACAATGTGAATTATTCAAGTTCAATATTTTAAATGAGGTTTTATTAGATTTTTTCTCTAGTATTTAATACTTAATACCCAACTACCATTCTGAGTGAACACTAGGTGTCTTGAGGAAAAAATATATCCCACTTCATCCTTTATTTGATTCATGGGATATGGTGGATTCCTCTTGGAGATCCATGGCATGTTCTCCTATTTTTATATTTCTTTCATTGTGTACCTATTTTGGAGATGAAATATAGAGGTGGTATTTTTCTTTGGTGCGTGAATGTGCATGAATTTCTATAACCCCTTGTTTAGGTGTAGTTTCATGCATGGTTTCTATGTGTGGTTGTGGTTTTTGAGTTTATTTTTCTTCATCCTACAGTGAAGAGTTAGAAGTGACTGCTTCCATGTGGTAGAGGATACCCATTCTCAATCTTCTATATTATATGTGTGGTATAATCAAGTTCTTTCTCTCTTTCAAGTAAATATTAAGGGTTTTTTAATAATAAAATAAATTATGAAAAATATAAATTTATGATAATGGGTAATTTTCTCATGCCTTACTGCATTATTATATGTTTTTGAGATATCTATGCATGATTACATCCAACTACAAATATAAGTACTATTGGGACCCTGTTTGTAATATAGTTGTAATGTTTTAAGGACACTTTCAATGTTGTAATGTAATTTCTCCCAGAATAAAAATAAAAGGAATATATTTTTGGATCGTAATTGGTGTCCCATTGATGTATTTTTGTGTGTGGGGATAACCACGATTAGTAAAAATGATATGTGATAATTCTCATGAATATTCATTGAAATCGTTATCTGTGATGTTGTGGATAATTCATCTTATTGTGTTTCACTATATGGTTTAGGAAGTTGTATGGTGATGTTATTGACCAGATTGGTTGTGTAGTACAAGGGGATGTGATTCTTTGGTCGATTTTCATGTATGTGATTTTGGTAGTAGTGAAATGTGCTATGAAGAGGTTGTGGTACATGGTTATGGGGTCATGGATGTGGTGTAGTGGTTGTAGAATAATGTTTTTGTAGCAGATTCATTGATTTGGTATGTGGTGATAGAGTTTTATGATGGTTTTAAGGAGTATTTGATTTTGTGATATGGGTTGGGAAATGTGGTGTGGAAATAATGGTGGATGTGTGGTGTTGTTGTGATAGTTTTGTGAGTTGAATTAGTTGTAGCATGGAGTGGATATGTCAGTTTCTTGGTTATCCATGAGATGAACTATGTTGATAATGTAAATGATCTAGGTTAGTAAATAAAAAATATTTATTGGAAATAGATATGTTATAAATTAATCAAATGAAAATGTAAAGTGTTATGTGAATTGTAATGGATAAAAAAGAAAGGTGGTGAAACTTGTATGTGGAAAGTGGAATGTTGTGTTAATAGTGTTGTGATTGTCTTGGATGATTCAAATAGTGATTTAATTGGTTGTGATTATTGATTTGTGTTATGGTGTGGTGATCTAATAAGCTCAAGTGTAGTTTATGCGGACACATAGGTTTGGTATTGTGGGATATCTATATACCATGGATGTTTCTATTATTTTATACACCAAGCATAATTTATATAAAATTACCACTACTCAAAGGTTTAGAGTTTTAGGTATTTTCACCAATAAATATGATGGTGGTGAAATTTAGGCATGGGTTCACACACATCCTCTCACTTCATTCAGAATTAGTGACACATGTTGGTGTTGGCGAATTCATAGAAACGATGTCATGTCCATGGTGCCTTCCGGTGGGAATTGATCTATTAGACCCAATTTCTATGAGTGATAAGTTATGTGTTTCTATGTGATATATTGTGGGGTAATTGATGGTAGGAGGAGGGGAAAATGATTATGTCCATCACATTCATGATACCTTAAGACTCTTGTTCTAGTTTGGATGCCATTTGACAGAATATGTGTCCATGGGTGGGAAGAGATGTTAGGTGGTAGTGTATTTGTCTACAAGTATGATTTATTGTGAAGTGCTGGACTATGTCTCTACTGGTGGTATGTGATGTGATGTGATGGCCTAGGTGACAGCTGTTGGGATGTTGTGTGATGTGATAACCGATTGTATACGAGAAGGATTTGATGTGATGTGACGTGGTTTGTTTGGATGGGATGGGAGCATTGCTAATTAGATATAAGGTTTTGAGAGTGGAAAAGTAACGTCTAATCTATAGTGGGGTTACATTAATTTTTTGTTGAACACTGTTCCATATGATAATATTGGATCAATTATTTGATGAGTAATCCATGGTGTACAAACGATTATTTAGATGAAATGTATGGGGTTATATGGTTTATTCTATTTGATGGCCATCACATTAACACACCATTTTCACCTAAAATTAAAGACTTCATTAAGACCTAGATGATTATATCTTTTTTTTCTCGCACTGCATATATATTATAGTTTTCAGGATACAAGAATAACTTTCGAGACTAAACTGGACATTACCAATTCAAATAGTATTCATGTTACTTAACTGGATTTCAATTATCATTTGGAACATTGGGATACTTTTATGGAATCAAATATTTTCAATTTTGATCATCTGTAAACTATAAGGATAAATCCATGTGACCCCCAATGTCTTGTTTCATTTGATTTTATCTTGTGTTTCATTCTAAATCCATAATTTTAGGTATTTTGTATTCTTTAGGTATTCTTATTGAATTGGATCAACTTTTCCATCAACATTAAATGAAAGGGTGTTTATGAATATTGCGTAGGTGGTGCATAAATTTTGTCCTTATTATATAGATGTTGAATGTGTTGTTTGGTTTATTTTCCAGGGCAGTGGTGGAGTATAAACAGAAATATTTTTTTTTTCGGGTCATCATTTCGCGGCGGTTTTAACCGCCGCTAAATGTATCCGGAAGACTATTTAGAGGCGGTTAAAACCGCCGCAAAATCATGTCGGAAAGTGCCGCGGTTTTAACCGCCGCTAAGAAGGCAACTGGCACGCCTGAGTTTCGCGGCGATTATAGTCACTGCTAATTAAATATCGCTTAAAACCGCCGCTAAATTTACCAAAAACTGCCGCGAAATGAGGTACTACGATGCTTTTGTTTGACCGCCGCGAAATGCATAAAACCACCGCTAATAGATTGCCGACGCCAATTTTAGTGGCGGTTTCCGTAAACTGATGCCAAACCATATAGAGGCGGTTTAAACCGCCGCTATATGGAAAAAAAACCGTCGGTAAGAGGCGGTTTTCCTGTAGTGAGAGGAGGTTCCCATCCTCTCCTGTCATTTGAATCATCATCCCCTCTGAGAAGAAGATGCACCGTGAAGCCGCATCGAAGAACTCTCTGCGTCACCCTTCGTCAAGAAGTCCAAAGGAAATCCAAGGTAATGAAAGGGAAGGGAATCAGAAGACGCGGGATATCCTTTTCCCATTTGGAAGATGATATCTTCTCCGCCCTGCGATATGCATCTATCAACTTCATTAAGGTTAACCCCATAGGTGACACCATAGATACTGCAAATTAGAATGGATCGGGAGACGATAGTTCTGGTCAGGCTGTGGCTCACAATGAACCACCAGGTGTGCACACTCGGAACTAGAGGGCTGCCCTAAATATGTCTATCCTTCCAGCCAACCCTCCTCCACCTACCCTGTGAGCTTCCAACAAGGATAAGAAAAAAGGTCTGGTTACCCTTAACCCGCCTCCTTCTCTCAACAAAGATGAGCTACTCACGCTCGAAGAGAGATTTGCTCGACAGGAAAAGGAGATGAAAGAATTGAGGCAGCTTAACACTGAGATACTCTAGAGGAACCTCCCTATTGAAAGTGAATCCCATGAGGAGCCACATCATGCACTCCCAACAAGTGCACCTCAAAGACTAAGGATTGCCCCGGAAAATGAAACACGGTCAGGGCTCCCATCCAACGAGGCGTCCAGCCCATCAAACTACCTAAACATAGATTCGAATGAATACCAAGGCTTACCTCCACTCAGAAAGCAATTGGAGTGAGTACGCCAAAACCATCCGAATGTGCCATAAACGACACACGCACCCCTGGTGACAGCCAATTCGAATCCTCAAGAAATGCCTCGGGCTACGCCTGCCCAAGACCAGGCCCAACAGGATGTAAACTAGGGTCTCACGAACACCATCGAGGCTCTAATAGCTCGATTGGAAGCGATGTAAGGTCAACACACTCTGATACAACCAGAGTGGAAACCCTACCCGGATTGGGTGAGAAACACACCGCCTCCACCAAATTTTGGGAGCCCTGTATTCCCTATCTTCAATGGATCAGGCAATCTGGAACAGTATTTGATGAACTATGCATCCTATTGTGACGCTATGATGGGAACTCCAGAGTAACAAGAAGCAGTAAAACTCAGATGCTTCGGTAGTAGTTATTGTTCAACTTCAGCTCAACATTGCCTAAAACAATGGTCAACGATCTCATGAACTGCAAGCAGAGGGAGAATGAGAGGGTCTTAGATTTCATCACCAGATAGAAAGGTCTAACCTATTCCCTGAACAGGACAATGCCTCAAAATGAGATGCTAGCCATATCCATCGATAATATTCGAGATGATCTGTGAACACCGCTCATACCAGTGGAGTGCACAACTGGATTATTCTGTCTCTCGGGCATTGCACAAAGAATTGAGGACTCCCTACAGTGGACTAATTCAATGTCCCGAATAGCCTCGTAGGCTATTGAGAAAAGAGCCCCTAGAGTTGAAGCGCCCACTGTCACACTCAACCCGGCCCCTGTGCTCTCTCCACCGCTCAGGCCTCCACAAAATCGTCAAGGGCCTCCTAAATATCAGTGACCCCCTCCGCCTAAATGGGACAATCAGCGAGGACCGAAGCGGAACTAGTTTGAGGAATGAAGAAAAAAATTATACTCATTCTAAGACGATCAAGTCCGCGACTACTTCATTTCCTCCATGAACTGCAACTTGCTCTGCCTACCAGAGCTAAGGAAACCTGAAGAGGTCGGCTGTGATGACAGGTCAGATTACTGCCCCTGCCATCGGATGTTGGGGCACAGTATCCGAGAATGATTCATATTCAAAGACCTCCGGCAGAGGATGGTCGACACAGGATAGGTCGAGCTGGGACCACCCCCAGCACATGTGGCATGTATCGCTACCACCAACTCTGACAAAGAGGAGGGGTGGAAGAAAGTCACCAGAAAACAGGGGCAGAAATTTGACAACTGGATGACTCGGAAGACTATCGACCAATCCCAGGGAATAATCCAAGCTCAACTATAGTAGCCGGTGTTGACACCAACAGCCCCTGAGCCCACAGAGCCGACAGTATCGACCTCACAACCCTCCACAATCCGGTCATCTGGGCGTAATCGAAGGAGGAAACAATCGCAAGAGGAGCAGTTCGTGACGGGGCCAAAGTTAGTCCCGACCCTGGATGATTATATGCCCTCGAATTTGGTGCCATGGGCACCGACCCACCTAACAGAACCATCAGGGACAACTGACCAGGTTGACCTGTCAGAGGATGAATAGACAATCATTATTTCTATTAATTTCATCCATATTATGGAATCATTCCCTGATGAAGGGTATGGGTACGAACTCAAGTTCCCTGCACGAGGAGCCAGGAGGAGGAATCACATAGGTAAGGGATACCAAGGGAGGCGCAGCTGCAGCTGAAACCAACCCTACTGTTGGACCTTGGCCCAAACCGTTAATATCGCGGAAACATGTGGGAGAGCCCTTCAATGGACTCAGCAGGAGAAAGAATGACCCTCCACCTCCACAAGCAGCCACTCTGGCCCTGTTTTTCTGCGATACCCACCAGAAGAGGAACAAGTGTCTAGCCACCTAGTGCGCACAAACAGATTGGTCGGGACAAGTCCTCGAAACTCGAGAATGCCATCGATATCCGACCCCGCGACTGGTCCCTCCTTGTCAAATGCTCCAGTCCCTAAAGCACCCACTAAGACTCTCCCGCCAACGGAGAAGCGTCAGCCACTGGAGAAGAAATATGATATCCTTAAGCAGCTGGCATCGGTACCAGCCAAGCTGTCAATTCTCGATTCCCTAACTCTATCAGCAGGCCTCAAGGAGGTGCTTATAGAAGTTTTGATGAGCCCCCAGGAGTTTCAAGTCGAGGTAGCTGTCGCCGAAATTTACCGAACAGAGACTGACCCGACTGAATGCAATGCAGTGATTTCCTTCACCGATCAAGATAAAGATGTCATCATACATGGACACATCAGAACACTATATGTGTCTGGAACACTGAATGGTATTGATATCCAGAAATTCTTTATAGACAATGGCTATCGAGTTAACCTCCTTCCCCTACGGACACTCCGTAAGTTGGGCTACAGAGAGGATGGCCAAATTCCCTCGGCCACATATCTATTGGTTTACAACAAGAGTGAGTAGAAAATAATGGGACACATTAAGCTAAAGATCCATTTTGGTGACCTGGTAGCCTATAAAAAATTCCTAGTGGCCCGGGAGAGCACATCATTCAATGCCCTGCTAAGAAGGTCATGGCTCCATAAGCACATGGCCATTTCTTCATCCTGCCACTAGTGTATCAAGTACTGCGTTAATGTACAAAGTGGAACATTGCTCTCCAAAAAGGCCCCTTTTGAGCTCTCCGGGTCACAAGACATTGATGCTGAGTTATATGAGAAAAAGAAAAAGAAGCCTTTGGTTGATGGTTTCGACTGGATCCCCACTCCAAATGGCCTGAAAATGGTTCCTGATGACCTCCTCAGGCAGCTTGGTAGAGATTATGTCCTTCCCATCAACCATGTTGAGAGTAGGAGTTCATGTACGAACACACACCCAGATGTCCTCATGAATTCAACCATGATTGCCGAGCATGACAATAAGGGAACGTCCTCCAACCCTCGATCTGGGGATGAATACTCGAGTAAGGACGCCCACAACACCTCGCCTCCGGACTCCCAAGAGCCCGTGTCAGGAGCTCTCTCCTCGTCGGATCAAGAAGATGAGGACTTGGTAGAAGAAGAGGGGTAAGATCTCAGGGATGCACCTCCTGCATTTTAGGAGGGTATCTCCACCACGGTGGAAGAGCTCAAGGAAATAAACCTGGGTACGTAGGAAGATCCAAGGCCTACCCTCATTAGTGCAGCCATGTCCCCCGAGGAGCACGATGTATATACCTCTTTCCTGAGGCAAAATCGGGATTTTTTTGTCTGGAATTACACAGAAATGCTGTGACTCGATCCTGAAATGGAGACGCATCACCTGGGTCTCCCAGAATACCACTGGGGCTATAAACAGGCCACCAGAAGGACACATCCCTCACATGCTGCCAAAATAGAGGTTGCAGTCGATATGCTCATTAAAGAAGGCTTCATTCGGGTGGTCCAGTACCCATTTTGGTTGGACAACATCGTCCCTGTCAAGAAAAAGAATGGACAAATCTGCGTCTGTAATGACTTCAGATATCTCAATCGGCATTGTCCGAAAGATGATTTCCCGGTCCCGATAACCGAATTATTAATCGATGCGATGGCCGGGTACGAGGCTCTATCCTTCATGGAGGGATATTATGGTTATAATCAAATCAAGATGGCCCGATAAGATGAAGAAGCCACTGCCTTTAGGGCCCCTCAAGGGTATTCTGTTACAGGGTCATTTCCTTTGGTCTCAAGAACACTGGCGCCACATATCAGTGTGCCATGCATCGTGTTTTCAAGCCATTTAAGGGGAAATTCGTCAAATGTTATGTAGACGACATGGTGGTCAAATCAAGGAAGCGCTTAGATCACCTATCATACATTGATACCATCTTCAACAAACTTCGACAGCATAACCTGAAGATGAACCCCTTGAAGTGCACATTTAGGGTTACCTCAAGGGAATTTCTTGGCTTCGTTGTACGACATCGCGACATCTAAGTCGACCCTGAAAAGACAAAGGCTATTCTCTGCCTACCACCTCCCTGCAACCTCACTGGGTTGAGATCATTCCTAGGGAAATTGTCCTATATCAGGCGATTCACAGCTACCTAGTAGGAAAATGTTTTCCCTTTACCAGGTTAATTAAGAAGGGGGGCACGTACCAATGGACGGGTGACTGAAAAGAGGCGTTCAAAAACGTGAATAAGTACCTCTTAGGCCCACTGGTGCTCATGCCCCTGTTTGAAGGAAGACCTCTCATCTTGTATGTGAAAGCCTTAGAGCGATCACTGGGAGCCTTCCTCTCACAAAAGAATGACACGGGTAGTGAAAATAGTCTTTATTACCTCAGCTGAACAATGATTGATGCTGAGACTCGATACTGAAATATTGAGAAGAGCTGTTTAGCCTTGGTCTTCACAGTTCAAAAGTTGCGACATTATCTGCATCATCATGAAGTCCATTTTATCTCGCGGAGTAACCCACTAAAGTACATCCTCATCTACCCAATGCTGACCGAACACCTATCCCGATGGGCAGTCATCCTGCAACAGTTTGACATCTGGTTTGTGCCTCAGAAAGCCATCAAGGGTCAGGCATTAGCAGACTTTCTGGAAGAGCACCCTTTGACACGGACCACTACATAGGACGCCGAGCTACCTAATGAAGACATCTTATCGGTTCGAGAGGAGTTCCTAGATTGGGAAATGTACTTCGACAAAGAATACCAAAGCCCAACCGAGAAGAGGATGGAGGATCCCAGATTCAAAAAGAGGGTTTGGGAATAACACTAGTGTCCCCAGAAAAGGTAGTATTTCTATATTCCTTCCTCCTGTCAGAAGGATGTACGAACAATGAAGCGGAATATCAATCTCTCATTGCAGGCCTAGAACTCGCACTCTAGGCACAAGTACAACACCTTATGGTAAAAGGTGACTTAGAACTGGTCATCAAGAAAGTCAATGGTTACTATTCTATTAAAAAGGGGTAGATGATCCCCCTGTTTGACCATGTCCGAGGGTTAATGGCAGAATTATCCACAGAACCAACATTGACCTATATTCTACGGTCTCACAATGCTCAGGGTGATGCATTAGCCAACGCGGCCACATACCTAACTGACCCAGGCCGGGATGAAACGATTATCAGTATTTCTCACCATCAAATGGTATTGCCATTTGTTCAAACCAAGATGGGAGAAATCAATGAAGTCAGCTCTTTCCCCAAGCCATTTCTCTTGCCACCAGCTGGATGACCCCCATTGCAAACTAAATTCAATGGGGAGAACTTCCATCAGACAGGGATGAACGAGAGAAAATAAAGAGAAGGGCAATCAACTTTGTCCTATATGGCAGCGCGGGTCATCAAGAGGTCCTCTACAAATGAGGTCTCGATTGAGTTCTCCTCATATTCATTGATGGAAAATAAACCACTACCGTATTAAATGAAGTACATGCTGGAGCGTGTGGATCACATCAACCGCGGACCAGGATTTCCCATCAGGTTCGAAGGATTGGGTACTATTAGCCCAAAGTGGCCCGAGACTGTGAGCGTTTTACCACAAAATGACACTCATTCAAAATTCATGCCAACTTCATACACCAACCCCCAGAGTTACTTCATCATGACAAGTACTCCTGGCCGTTTTCCGTCTGGGGGATGGAAGTCGTGGGACCATATCCTCCCACCATGGCCAAACAGCTGACGTATATCCTCATGGAAATCGTCTACTTTTCCAAATGGTCAGAATCCATACCCCTCAAAGAAGTCGAGGCAAGAAATATTGTCAGATTTGTGAAGACCAATATCATCACCAGATTTGGTGTCCCTCATACCATACTGACGGACAATGACACCAACTTCTGCTCTGCTGAATTGGAGAAACTATACCACGAGTATGGTATCAAGGCTAACCACTCATCCTGCTACCATGAAGTGGCCAACAGACAGATAGAGGATTTCAACAAGACCCTGTCGAACATTCTCCAGAAAATGGTGGAAAAAGACAAGAAGTCATGGCCGGATGAAATCCTCCATGCATTGTGGGCTTATCGAACCACAATCTGCACCGCTACTCGGGCTACCCTGTACTCATTGGTGTACGACACAGAGGCGGTCCTACCCATTGAACTCCAACTTCCCTCACTCCGTGCTTCCATCAATGATCAATTATCCCATGATGAGCAGTCAGAAAAATGGCTAGGTGAATTGGAACAGCTAGAAGAGAAGCAGTTGCACACTTTGAACCATTTGGAGGTATACTAGAACCGGATTGCACGAGCCTTCATAAAAAAGGTTTGTCTTCGATCATTCTTGGAATTAGAATTAGTGTCGGTCCTCCAGACCCCAATGATACCCGGAAAGATGCCTCCAAAGTTAGAGACCAAATGGGAGGGACCAAACGTTGTACACAAGGTCTACTCCAACGGAGCATATACCCTGATCTGTATGAACGGGAAAGTCACCACGGAACCTACCAATAAGAGATTACTAAAGAAGTATTTCTCATAAAAACTGAAAGTGGAGAACGTACTCACCACATGACATTAAACTGCATGGAGTACGTCCTCACCACATGACGTTAAAATGCATGGATTACGTCCTCACCGCATAACGTTAAACTGCATGGAGTACGTCCCCACCGCATGACGTTAAACTGCATGGAGTATGTCCTCACCACATGAAGTTAAATTTCATGGAGTACGTCCTCACCGCATGACGTTAAACTGCATAGAGTATGTCCTCACCCCATGATGTTAAACTTCATGGAGTCCATCCTCACCGCATGATGTTAAACTGCATGGAGTACGTCCTCACCGCATGACGTTGAACTGCATGGAGTAGGTCTACACCGCATGACGTTAAACTGCATGGAGTACGTCCTCACCGCATGACCTTAAACTGCATGGAGTACATCCTCACCACATGACGTTAAACTGCATGGAGTATGTCCTAACCTCATAACATTAAACTGCATGGAGTACGTCCTCACTGTAGGACATTAAACTGCATGGAGTACGTCCTCACCGCACGACGTTAAACTAAATGGAGTACGTCCTCACAACATGACATTAAACTGCATGGAGTATGTCCTCACCATAGGAAGTTAAACTGTATGGAGTACGTTATCAGCACATGACGTTAAACTGCATGGAGTACGTCCTCACCACATGATGTTAAACTGCATGGAGTACTTCCTCACTGCAGGATGTTAAACTGCATGGAGTTATTACTTACTGCACGATGATAAACTGCACGAAATCTAATAATGCCCCACATCTTCACCGCATGACGTTAAACTGTATGGATTACGTCCTCACCGCCTGACATTAAACTGCATGGATTTTGTCCTTACCGCATGACGCTAAACTGCACAGAATCTAGTAATACCCTTCTTCCTAACCACATGACGTTAAACTGTATGGATTTCGTCCTTACTGCACGAAATTAAACTTCACAGATTATAAAAGTTAAAAATTAATTCTCCCCCCATGTATGGACCAGACCTGCACGGGGTGTATTCCTCATCCTCACCGCATGACGTTAAACTACATGGATTTCAGAGAACTACATACGGCTTGATTCCTGCCCTCATAGGATACATAGTGCACAAGGATCCCTTATCCTGGCCCAGCCACTCCCAAATAAAAGTTAAAGATGCCTTCTTACCCCTGTGTACGGACCAGACCTACACGGGGTGTATCCCTCGTCCTCACTGCATGATGTTAAAATGCATGGACAAGAAGTTTTAACAATTCCCCTCTCCCCCATGTATGGACCAGACCTGCACGGGGTGTACTTCTTTCAAAGAACTACGTATTGCTTGATTCCTGCCCCTGCAGGATACGTGGTGACGCCAGGGTTCCCCTACTGGCCGAGCCACCTCTAAATGAAATAAAATAAAAGTTAGACAATATCCCCTTCTTCCGTGTATGGACCATCCCTGCACGGGGTGTACTTCTTCCAGAGAACTGTGTGCGGCTTGATTCATACCATCACAGGATACATAGTGACGCCAGGGTTCCCCATCCTAGCCCATCTCCCTGAATAAAAGATAAAAATACCCTTTCCCCCCATGTACAGACCAGACCGGCACGAGGTGTACTCATCTTCCTTACCGCACGACGTAAAACTTCACGGATAACAAGATTTAAAAATGCTCCTTTCCCCCCGTGTATGGGCTAGACCTGCACGGGGTGTATTTTTGCATCCTTTCTGCATGATGTTAAACTGCACACACAATAATGGTAAAAATTCCTCCTTCCCCCGTGTACGAACTAGACCTGAACTGGGTGTATACTTCGTCCTTACTGCATGACGTTAAACTGCATGGGCTTCGTCCTTACCGCATGACGTTAAACAGCACAGACTTCATCCTAACCGCATGACGTTAAAATGCATATACTTTGTCCTCACTGCATGACGTTAAAATGCATGGACTTCGTCGCGACCCACCCAAGACACATGGCGATACCAGATGGAGATAGTCCTTGCACATTTGGATGCATCCTCTCCATACATCAGACTCCATGACCCGGATAATTATGGATCTTCATAACCACTCATGGACATTAGAAGTGGAAAGTCATCGACCCGTGGACACCTTTTCATGACTATGCATACCATTCCCTCAGTGGCTCTACATATTGATAGCCCCTGTCTCATCTACCAAAGGAAATACTTCCTCGGGCGACACTCTTCCTAGATATGTACGCCTACTGGCCTCAAAGCCCCCATATCACATCTCCCAATCCAAAAATATATGGAGCAGTGGTTTACAAGTTCATTCCCCTTTTCACATCCAAATGTTTCCAAGGTACCCCTTCCTGGATAGAATATGTGTCCGCTGGTGGTTCACATAGCGACCTGCATCAACGAACATTAAGCTTGGACTAGGCTACTTTGACTCAACATACAATTGCAGTGAAGATGTTTCTTGTATACTCAGACACCATTATCCACACATGCCGAACTCCGTACTGTGAGCAATCTTAGATTTTCATAATAATTCATGGCCATAGGAAGTAGACAATTATCGACCCGGGGACACCTTTGTATGACTATGCATACCTTGCCCTCAGCGGCTCTGCATAATGATAGCCCCTGGCTCATCCATCAAAGGAAATTTTTCCTTGGGCAATACTCTTCCTAGCTCCGTACGCTTATCGTCCTCAGAGCCCCCATGCCACACCTCATGATCTAGGAAAACTCAAAGTTGTAGTTTACAACCTTCATCCCCCACCTTGTTCCATGTATATCAGAACATGTTGACCCAGTTATCCTTCGAGTGACCGCAGTAATAGTCACCCAATGGTCGAAGCTCTATGACCGCTAAACTAGGAGTACCTCGTCTTTACCACATGATGTTAAACTGCATGGAGTAAAGGTACACCCCCGCGTGAAAAATAAATCAGAATAGGGATCTCTCTAATATTTAACAGAAACCATGGCCGAGTATGCCTGACATGTTCATACTTTTCCTTCCCCAATGACAGACTTCGTAGCCCGGATAATTGCGGATCTTCATAACCATTCATTGCCATCGGAAGTGGAAAGCCATAGACCCAGAGATACCTTTTCATGACTATGCATACCATGCCCTCAGCCGCCCCACATATTGATAGCCCGTGGATCATCTACCAAAGGCAAAATTTCCTTGGCTGATACTCTTCTTAGCTCCGTATGCTTATCAGCCCTAGATCCTCCATGTCATCTCTCCTAATCCAATAATACCCGGAACCATGATTTACACCATCAACCTCCCTCCACATCTTGGACATTCTAGGATACTCGGGCCTAGTAACATTCTAACCAAGAGCGGACTTTTTAACTATGTCCTTGCTGCATGACTTCAAACGGTACAGAGCACATCTTGTCCTCTTGGCGTAAGGCTACAAAGACCAAGATTCAAATATCCAGGGGAATGCCTCTAACAAAAAGCATTTTCACTGGTTTAATAATGCTCCTCGTCCTTACCAGACGACGTTAAACTGCACGGTCAATCATCCTTGCTGCATGATGTTAAATTGCACAACATTGGAAAAGGAAATAAAAATGACCCCCTTCCTCGTTCCATGACATTAAACTAAACAACATCATTTAATAATGCTCTTCATCTTTACCACATGACGCTAAACTGCACGGCCAAACCCATTACAGGTTCAGTAAGGAACAGAGGCTTTTCTCTATCCTTCAGTGCACGGCTTAGACCGGCACAAGCCACTGCCTCACACCTGCATGAGAATGGATTACTTCACTCATTCCCGAGAAGTTCAGTCTAGATGTTTCCCCCATATCCAGGCACCCTTTCATCATAAACCATACTCTGTACTCATAAAAAATCCGGACTCTCATAAGCCATCCCTGGTGGTCCCAAATCTCAACTTCCCTGAAGTTGCTTGGCTATAAAAGGAATACAATCATTGACCTAAGGAAACCTTTGCATGAATATGAATACCATGCCCTCGGAGGTTCTGAATATTGATCGCCCCTGGCCCGTCAACCAAAGTTAGGATTTCCTTAGGCAATTCTTCTCTCCATACGCCTCTTGGCCTCCGAGCCCCCATGTCTATCTTGGGATTCAGAAACCCTCTGAGTTACAGTTTACCAACCTCTTTCACAACCCTGCCTGAATATGGTGGAACATCTCTGACAAGATTAATAAGGACCAGAAGAAGCCGTTCCATTCCAGATGATGTCCCAGATGCATGACTTTAAACTGCACCAAGCCCCAACCCTCCTTTATGCGAGATAAATGTGCAGGACATGATCCTTTCTTCCACACTCCTGATTGATACAAATGTTCTCAAAACCTTTCAGATGTCACATACCCTTTTCTAGCCACCCCCAGTGTTTTTCATAATTCTCTAATCCACCCATGGTGTTTTCCATAAGCCGGACATTCATGAAGTCCTATGGCCATAAAAAATGGAGATTCATTGACTTAAGGAAGCCTTTGCATGACTATTCATACCATGCCCCCAGTGGCTCTGCATATTGATCACCCCTGACCTATCTACCAAAGGCATGATTTCCATAGGCAATGCTCCTCCCACCTCTACACGCCGACGCGGCTCCCATGCCTTGAGACATGCCCTATATGTCGTTCAAATTTAAACATACTCCATCCAAATGAGTCTGAAAGACACCGAGACATCTTTTGATCAACCAAACCCCATTGGGGCCCTTTGACCCACCATATTTGGTCAAAGATGTTTGACCTAAAACATCAGTAATGATAGTCTTGACGGCAGGACTTTAAACTTCCCAAGAAAAGAGGCACAAAGCCTATTAGGCCGAAAACCAAAAAAGGGTGACCTAAGAAAAAGTCAGGTCATACCCATTGGGTTTACACTAAATGAGCACAGGAAAAATTTGGGCATTAAAAAAAATACAAAAAAAGATTCTAGGGATTTTCTAAAAATCTCTAGTAATAGTCAAACTATGCTCGCTTGATCCGATGGTCCAGGAAAAAGTTAGAGATCGTTTTATCATTATCAATGGTTCTGGACTCTGATTATTCTATGTTCGAGGAATTAAAATATGCAGTGATCATGCCAAATAATTTATATCACAGGAGAAGATGACAAGAGCACTAAGGAGAAATATTTCTTTGTTTCATAAAAAAGTTGGTAGGAAGGGAATCCACAATCCGGAGCCTCCTCTAGAATGAAAGGTTATTACATAAGGTTTTTGGCGGATTCAAAAAGTTGTATCAAGCACTGGTGAGAATACTCGATTGTTTGATATATATTCTGCAGTAAGTCCGTTTCAGGTTCTGCACCAGCCCGCAACTCTTCCGCCTCCGGGGCCGCCTTTGTGCTCACCCTCATTTCCTCCTCCATCTGTCGCTCCCCTTCTTCAATTATGGCAGCAACATTGGCCTCTTCCTATTTTAGTTGGTGTATCTCATTCCTCAGTACTTCCAGGTGAGAACGCTGCTCAATAACTTCTCCCTGGAGCCTCGCAACTACCCCGGCGTGATCATGAGACTCTGTTAGGAAAAGATGTCGGGTTGCGGAAAGGTAGGATTCAGATTGGGCAGCAAAAAGGTGAGATTCAAAACCACCCAGTCTTTCCTGATTAGTAACCACCTACTTGACTGTGTCATAAACACCATGATAGTCAAATCTTTCAAATCCCAGCATCATAAACAAAAAGCACAGCCTCGGTAATTTGGTCGGCATCTCAACCAAGGGCGTTTGAGAGATCAGCCTCTAGATTTTCTCCCAATACCTTTGGCGAGCAGGCCGAAGACTGGAAATGACTTGTTGATCAGGCTCAGAATCACCCCCGGACGAGGACACATACTCGGGGATGAACGTAACTAAGGATATACCTGATTCGGTTTCACCCGCAAACTCTGGCACTGCGGCAACTTCACCCCCGATAGTTGTGGTCATAGGTATGGTTGGGTCTGACGACACAATCGCCAGTGCCAAAGGTTGTGGTCCTGAAGCCTGAGAGTCAATCAGATATATAAGTACCCCTAACTAGAAAAGGGAAGAAAAAGGAGTCAGTGGAAAAAGATCAGGAAGCTTACTCTTGATCATCAAAGCGTCGACATCCTCAAGCTCCTCACTGCCGTGATAGCCACTCGAGGAAGATGCTACATCCTCAAATGGTAGAGAATCCCTAAGAATCACCAGGAGCATCCAGGACCTATGACCATAACCAAGGCCAGCAACTCCCAAAGCTACCCCCATGCGATTGGCTACGGAGGTCAAGCCTGTGGAAATCACTCCCCAAGTAAATAAAAAGATAGCCCGCTACAGGTTCCCGATGACCAGCCTGCTGGCAGGCTCCTCTTCCATCACCATAGGACCCACTGGGTCTGAGTCAGCTGGCCCTGTCATATCTGAGGCCTCTTCGGTAATCATCGGCACCCCATCCTCACCGGAAATTATAGAGGCTGTAGGATCGGTAGGAGTCTCAGCTTCCAACTGTCCCTCCTCAGACATATCTCTGATAGATGAAGGGGTAAGGAGAGCATCTATTTTGTTTTCCCCATCAGTGGGGCCTGTTGTCTCATCACACTCAGGGGTGACTGCGGGTGATCCCCCAAATGATAAAGGGATAGGAAGTATAGTCGCTTGGGTAGCCACGACTAGGTCTCTGAATGGCCCTGCACCATAGCACCATAAAATTCACCAACTGACAGAATCAGAGCATACGAGTTGGTAATCAATGAAATGGGAAGTCGTGATTACCCGACGTCCCCTATCTGAGCCATTCCAATAAACGAGACGCCTGCTGATGCCTCGGGATCTACCCTGGGGAAAATTCCTTACTCAAAACACTGGGAGGATCCGGGGGAGGAAAGGCCCTAGCTAGGTCCGCAATGGTTGCCTCCATAATCTCAGTTGCGCTAGGAGATCCCTCCTCGGTGATCCCCGTGGCCGAGAATGCGTGTTCACCTACTACGGTCCCATAGGAAGTATACTATGGGGAGGGAATTTCCCCATGGGATTCCTCGGTGCCCTGCATAAAAAATAAGGGGGTAGAAACCTTAGAACCTCCACAATAAAGGAGGAAGAAAGCTAGAATGGGCAGAATAGAAACCTCTTCTTCAGGGCCGGACAATTCGGGATGTCTAATCATCATGGACACCTAGGTGGTCTCATTGAGTCGGTTTCAGAGTGAGCGTACGTATGCGTCCATATATTTCAATGATGCGTCTCTCTCACCCATGTCCTATTCCAACTAAAAGTGTGGAGGATGGAAGACAACCCCATTACCTGGGAGTTTGGGAGGGCTCGTTTGGAGTGATTCCCAAACCTCTTCATCTGAGCCTCTGGCCCTCAGGTCATCCCAAATCCTCCATGCATCTGGTAATGCAGTCATAATAGGAATGGCTATCCTGGAAGGATCAACTTGAGAGGGCCGGGCAGCGGCATGGGCTGGTAGGGGTGCTAATGGCTATATTTGTGTTCCGGATCTCGCCACTGCCCTAGAACTATCTTGGGCTACTTGTGGACGAGACCTCACATGTAGGGAGGGGAATTCCCTTGCTTCAGCCATGATGGGGAGATCATCGAAATCATCACCCCCTGAAGAGTGGTCACTTCCTTCCCCCTCCTCATTAGTCACTGGGTGCAGCATGGTCTGGACTCAGTGGGTTAATACTGCGTATCCCTGGCGCGCATAAATATAGGCTTCGAGATCTTGGAGATACCAATTGACCCGCTCTGGGTCCACATCATAAAGGATGTCAAAAAGGGAAGATATGTAGCCCATCCTGTCAAATTCCACTTCTGATTCTTGAAGATACTGCCACAGAGAATGGGGATACTAGCTACAGAAGGATGATAAACCTTTGAATTCGTCCCATTACCCCCAGTCCATCGGGAAGGCAACATCTTTAAGAATAACCAAACCCCCTCAGGTGGCTACGAGGGCATGAGAGGATACACCTCTGTCTATTAAAATCTTCCCCGGGAGCACGAGACTAGCAGGGTGGCGAAGGACTTTGCCCAACCCAGTTGAAGAACCATCCCCCTTTTTCTTCCTCTTGCCCTTTGATGGCTTTTGACTTGAGATGGTAGGAACCAACGTCCCTAGCTGGCCATTTGGGTATGATTGTACCCAGGAGTCAGCATAATTCTTGGATAAGAAGGGAGTGTAGTCTTCAAGCGTGGGGGTCATAACCTCAGAGCTAGTATCCTCCCGAGTAAACATTAATGACAGTTTCCTAGCCACCATTAAATGATGAATCTCACATGCACCATTATGTGCGGGAGGACATAGTGCCTGAACGCATCCAAATTGGCGCCCGAATCGGCAAGGCGCGTACCCCTCACATATCAGTTCCCCGCCAATACGAGATACTAGAATACCCTCTCGGAGGGAAAAGAGGCAGCCTCGCTTGCTAAACTCTTCTGTTATGGTGTTCATGATTGCAACAGTTGGGGAAGAGAACAGATGGAAATTGAAAAGATCATAACATGAGATTCGACTCGATAATAGATACTTGTTCTGAACTGTCTGTTGATTATCCTTCTCTTGGGTCACCCACTCTTCGGGCATAACCCCACCGGTCAGTTGCAAGTATGGCCAGAATGTGGTGCCTAAAATCTGAAGATGGTTGATGAAGGTGTAGTAGTTCTTTATATGAACACCTAGCCATCCCCAAAGAATCTGAAAAGCGTCGGCCACTCGGTTTGGCCTGCTCCCATCAGTAATATTACCGAGAAACCGGTAAATCCTTGCCAGTACTGGGACGACTAGGTTGATAACATTGCTGGTAGACAATTATGCAGGCAAGACAAATGTAGAGACCCATATGCCACTAGACTTACGTACAGGCAATAGCCAGCCATTCAAAAACATGGTCAGAAATGTCGCCAGATGAAGCATCCGATCGACATCTGGGACAAGCTCCCAGCCCCAGTTGTTGAATTGGCCTTGCTCCAGGTTCAGCCAATAGTTGCCCCTCTACTTTTGGGACTCCATTATATGGAAGGTCGTGGGACTACACGGAAGAACTACAGACTGGCTCTCTCTGGAAAAATCCTTGATCCAGTCGCGATACGAGACAAGATGTCTCAGAGAAGTATCCTTCGAATGATCCTCGCGGCCAGGGACAAGTTTTCTCAGAGATGTATCCTTCGAACGTTCTTGGGCCAAATCAATGAGACGATTCACCAAGGGAGGGGTTCTCCCTTCGTCATCCCACACAAAAGGGGGAGGCGGGAATTCGTCATACATACCTCCAATAATGGGACCCCTGAAATCTAAAATATTTCCCAAAGACTAATGCCCACCTCGCCGTGGAACAGATTAAAGGTGTTGGTGTCCAGGATCCAACGGCTCATAAGATTCCTGGGGAGGGCTTGAGGCCGATAGGTATAGGTTTGGGACACCCAGGAAGCTTCATACAAGCCTATGGCTTTTAGTGCTTCCTCAAACTCCGCACAGCTTTGGCGGACCCAGAAGGGCCACCCCAAATCCATGGACATAAATGCTCCTCCAGGTCGGAGGTCCCGATTCACTGACTAGCCATGCTGGTCGCTTACCATGGTATTGCAGGCAATGCTCCGATAGTAGTGAATTATTCCTTCTTGTTGATGTTGTTCTCCGTTCGGAGATACTGGAAGGTGATTCAACACAGATCCGACAACTGTATCCCTCGGGGCAGGCTACCAGCTGATAGGTAGCACAAACCGAGGGATAATGGCAGTAAATATCCAGGATTCAGGATTGTCATCACGGGATGGAACCGAAATCGGGGTATCAGATAGCAGACTGAACCCATAGGCAGGAAGGCTGTTAGAAAATGGGTACTCTTGCTATGACTTGGAGAGCCGACCGACAAGAAAGGAAGGTGGTAGGGAGTGGCAGATTCCATCCTGAACAGAGCTGGCCATGTCCTTCAGGCGTTGATCGCCGATTGGGAGAGGCTCTGTAGTAGGCCTCAGTGGATAACAAGGGGGAACTATATTTTCTCCCTGTACGATGAGAGCCAATAAGCGGTTAGTCCGGAATAAAAAAAATTTCAGATAAAAATACCAAATATATGGATGATGATCAGTTGAGGAGCCTTCATAGCAAATTCTGTGAGGAGGCCTCGAATGATGGTTTGCGATGACAACATCCCGCGAACCAGCCCTTCGCGAAAGTAGTCTACGAAACCCTGGCCTGCATAGCGTTGGCTAGGAAACCACGGACCAGGTTTCTCCACAGAATTTCAATCCCGAATTTAACTGGTTATGTTCGGAAGACATAGAAACTTTTAAAGTTCAGAAGATTTTAGTCTAAGGAGCATCAAAACCATGGAGCATCGAAACCAAGAAGCACCAAAACCACGAACCGAGTTCCTACACGGCCCATCGTGACTTACTTTTTAAGTGTTAGTTCACGGCTGGGATGTTGATCCGTGGATGAAGAACGGCGTGAACGAGAAATGGTTCGTGGAAGTAGCAGCCAGTTTGCGGACGAAGCGTTTCACGAAGGAACAAGAACGCACAAGCAAAACATCTCTGGTTTCACGAAGAATATGGAAAAGGAAAAATAGAGGCCCCCCCCCGTATTTATAGGCATGGTCCCCTACCGGGTCCACCCCACTCCTGCGAACTACCAGAGTTTCAGGACCACTCTGCATCGGAATATCCTCCTCTTCATTCTGATCAGACCCTATTCTGATGGGGGTCATTTGTAGGGTCTTGAAAAAAATCTGCAAAGGAGAATGATGATCCCCTTTAACTCAAGAGAGATTCTTCCCAATTTCCCCTCAAAAGGAATAGGAAAATGTGGAAAATACTCAAGGATGGCGAAGGAGGAACCAGTCCGTAGACCGGTTTAATGTAAAAGATGCACGACCGGTTCCATGAAGCGTTCGTCCTCTGTAGACCATCGTCATTATCAAGATGGAGGCGGAGATCCTCCGCAGTCACGAGGTGGGACAGGCGCCAACCCGTTTCACCATTCCAGACAGCCCCAGCCACGAGCTGCGTCAACCGGCCCGAACTGCCTCTGCTGTCGTTCGCAAAATGGAGGCTGAACCCTCTGCGGCCGCGAAGCACTCCCCGAGTTTGGTTCACAGAGGAGTGTTTAATACCCCATTAATTACGGATTTACCAATTCATCCGTGAACTGGGTTTTCGTTCATGGGCCTCCACAAAAGGTGCCACATGACCATAGATACATCCTTTTCCCCGCTCTATAAAAGGAGATTGAAGAAGAAAAAAGAAAGGAGGACAGAGAGGAGATCAGTCAGATTCGGGTGGAAGGATTTTGAAGGAAGTCTTAGGATTTCGGAAGTTCCAGTTCGCGAACCAGAGCAGGTATGAACCTGGGAACGAACTAATAAGGAACCAAAAAATGAATAATAACTTGGTGAACCGCTAACTTAAAATAACAACGAAGAGAAAAACGTGAACCAAGGTCCCTCCGTGGATGTACTCTCCACAGACCAGGGAGTTTATGCCTCTTTTTCGATCCACCGCACCACGTAGCACCCTCGTACGCAGGCAAAACCCCGACCAACGAGCCTTTGGCCGGCGCCGCCCTTGGACGCAACTGCTTGCATGGAACCCTCCGCCGACCATCTTGGTTCGCGGATCAATCCCGGAGCCACGAAAAAATTTGGTTTGGGGGATGCCCATCAGTACGCGGACCACCCTGGTTCACGGATGGACTCTCCAGCTGTGTATCACTTCCCTACGTGAAGGGAACCACCACCCATACCCCTGTGTGGCCAGCCAAAACCTTCGAAGTTCCCATTCCCTGATCCAGATAAAATCCTTCTAATTTCAATTTGGCCTGATCCTTTGCAACCTCCTCATTGGCCTACTTATCGGCCCTGAGCCGAGGCCTCCACTAGAGCCACCAGATCCGTGTGGTGTAACCCTCACACACATCAGCGCGCCGTTTTGAGTTCACATACCCATGGTAAATAGGGGAAAAGGGGTTTCCCCAACCCTTGGGTGGATTCCCGAAGCATGCTTGGGTCCACATTCCCATGGTAATGCGGGGTCTGAGCCTGAGAGCCACCTTTCTACCTCTACTCGCCAGGATGGGGGACTACACGCTTCGGCGGTCAGGCACTTCTCCCCTCCCCAGAGAGGGGCCGACATACCCATCCGAAGGAATTCGACCCCATGCACCTCGTTCCTTCCCTGGGTACTTCCCCGGGGAACAAGAGAGGTGACATGAACAGGATCACCCCTTTCCCTCTCCCGCTGTGCTTTTTCTCCATGGGTGTCCATCCTGGAGTAATCCCTGACATTATGGGCTGCCCTCATGCGTAATACGCACTCCACTTCTCACGAACGCACCTTTTGCGACGTGATCCTCTGGTCCCTGATGCCTCTTGATTCTCATACCGAGCATGACTCACGTGGGCTTAGAGTAAGCATCGACCATGACATCCTCTTATGGGCCTCCTCAGAGTGTAAGCCCCAATCTATCGCCCTGGGCCTCCCCAGAGTGTAAGCCCCAATCCATCACTCTGGCCTGCCTCAGAGCGTAAGTCCCAAGCTAATACGAACTACGTGGACATTGATCCTTGTCTCTTAGGCAGGGTATGTAGGAAGCCTCTCTGAGGTTTAAGCCCATCATCCACTCCTTGGGCTGCCTTAGAGCGTAATCCCCATACCCATTTGAACTACATGGACTTTGATCCCTGTCCCCTAGGTAGGGTATGTAGGAAGCCTCCATGAGGTTCAAGCCTAACAACTGGTTGATCTGACTATCTTCACATGGGTTCACCGTGCCACTCCTAGTGCCTCCTCGATGAGTTCGGACTCCTCGGGGTCATTAATCCCACGAGGGATGGTAAAACTCGGGCATAAATGATTCCAAACCCCTACTTTCAGCTGACTATTGCCAACCGAGAGAAATTCATGGATACCATGCTTAGGTATAAACCAAAGATTCATGAACATATGAATACGTCTTATATCTAAAATAGAGTCCTGAAACTGGAAATAATTCCCCCCAAAAGGGTGCGATGAGCCCAACATCCCATCCTCTCGACCAATGTGAGTTCTTAAGCGTCGTTGGTCAGACCATCCGGCAAATGGCTGCCTTTGGAAAGCAAGTCCACGCATCATCGAATACAGAACCGTTGGGAATTTCGAGACCGACCCGAAATAGTGACCCATTACTTTCATACACAAATATGAAATCTTATTAAATGAATATTCATTGCATTACTTTATTTCCCATTCTATAACCATAATGGTTTAATGTAGTTGGAAACTTGGATAAATAATGGAACATAAATTTTTTACATGATAACGCACTTAGATATTCAAAACTAGTACCCTTCTTAGATGTAACATACTTTAAAACATTCTTAATATCTGGGAAAAAAGGATACATAATAAAGGGTGATACTAGATGCTCTGTAAGGGTAAAAAATGGAGATATATATGATTATTTATGTATATCTTGAGTGCAATACTATAAGAACATGATATTAGCCTTTGAAACAATATGTTGGAATTCATAGATCATAACAAAAGTCATAGAATAAATCTTAGTAGTACATAAGAAAAGAATCATAAAGGAATAAAAGAACATAATCCTTGAGAGCATAATTTTGGAAAAGTTCATATCACAAAACTTTGGAATAAATTGCAGAATATTTATAATCATAGAAATATTTTTTCAAGGATACCCACCAAGTCATTCATAACCAATTAGTCCTCGGATAAATTCTAGTGTACTTGGATTAATATTGGGATAACCAACCATGTATCCTCTTTTAGGCTTATAATAGACTCCTATATACCCTCTTTAGACCATGGGGTGACCTCTCTTGTACCATTTGTTGGGCTTGGGATTGATTTCTATATACCCTTTGAGCTCATAAAACATTAATATTTAACCAAATAATTAGAGATATATATAATTCTGGGTAACTAATCACATATTCATAACCCATTCATATCCATTTCATATGATAAAAAACATTTATAAAATCATAATTCATGGGAAATAAAATGGGTTTCATCAATATTTCATCATTATAACCATAAAATATCTAGATAAATAATATAGATGATATCACAGAATCATATCCCCATAAAAACATAAATAATATCAAAAGTTTTCATTATAGATAAAAAAATTACATTACAAGATTCATTCAAACATTTCATGAGGAAAATGCCCTATTCATTTTGAAATCACTTATCTAAAATTTAAAAAAATAAAAAATATTCACTAAAACAATTTATTAAAAAATAACCTTGTAAACATATAAAGGAAACTTCAAATCACTATGATTCCATGATGGTGAAAATTATGTTCACGTTTAGTATATTAAAATATGATTCCTTTCACATTTTTTAAAAAAAAATCAAAATTTCCTTGTTTGGAAAATGAAGAAGAATATTCCTTAGAAATGTTTTATAGAAATTAAAACATTGGTAAAAATTAATTTTAAAAAAGTATTATAATAGTAAAAAAAACTCTTTAAAATATTATAATGAAAATATAGACATTGAAGAAAAATATTTCTGATCAAATAGGGAAATGAATTTGTGTTTTCTAACAAAATATTATTTAGATCTATTGAGTACGTAAAGATAAAAAAATGAATGAAACATATTTAATCTCTAGAAGTAATTATAGGATAATAAAATTTATTATATTATTTATAGATATATCCTATAATTTATTCATCGTAAATTTAAGCATAAACAATCCCTGTGAAAGTGATATTGTTACATGAACCCCTAAATCTGTGGTAATGTTTGAATCATAAGCCAAAAAAATAATAAATTCAAATAAAAATTTAAATATAATTAACATGAGGAGATTTATGATATAATATTTCAAATTGTCAATATTGAAACATCATAAAATAAGATAGTTATATATCATAAAACAAGTCTTAACAAAACAATATTGGGATGACAAACACTTACAACTTTGGTAATCTCGGAATCAAAAAATTATGAAAGATAGAAACTTATATGGATTTTTAAACTACCATATTCTTAACAAAAAAATAATTATTAAATAAATTATTTTTAATTATACGTAGAACACATAATAAATAAGTGGTGAATATGAAATATGACACAAAGGAATAAATGTGAGATGAGAAACCCTTATCTTACATTTGAGTTTCTTCATAAGCACACTAAACTTAAATTTAATAAAAATAAATTTATTATAATTTAATAAAATAATTTAGTTCAAGAAAATAATATCATATATGATCCATTTATAACATTTAGAAACCAATTTTTTAATAATTCCTTATTAAAATCGTCATTTCTGAGTGTTTTCCATTTTGTTTTTCATGAAGGTTTTGGTTTGTTAGTTCTAGTCCTTACGACTTGATCATGATTAAATCATATAATAAATCTTAATAATGATATAAATTATATATATATATATATATAAATTATATATGTATTTATAATTATCCATTGAATGTTTATATATAAAAATGAATTATCACGTTCATGGAGACGGTTGTCTGTATGATCGCATGAACGATGATTTCATTTACTAATGAAAATAAAGGAAAACTATAAATCATATTATATCATTAAATAATAATAATTATTTTATAAATATCATATATAAACATTAAATTCACCATAATAACCAACGATGAATGATGGTGATGGAAAATTAATTTTATTTCTTCATGGAGGTGATAGTCCACACTTATGCATAAGTAATATTTTCATTTCCAAGTTAATGTTAAAAGAGGTAGATCAAGGTGGTAAAATAGTCATAATACAATTTAATTATATTTATGATACTAAATTTAATTTTTTATGATGAATACCATAGATTTATAGGGGTAGAATAATAAATAAATTGAAAGAGGTTGGGTTGGATGATTACATCTTCTTCGGTATAACTCCTTTAGATCCCTTCTTAAGTACACTTGGAATGGACTTTTAAGGAAACCATAACCTATGATTAATCAATATTAGAAGTTAAAAATTAAATTGGTTAGTTTTTGGTCAATTTAGGTGGCTCATGGCGGTGTAAATAAGAGAGAGGATGAGTGTCCTTTTATAAGGGTGGGAAGAGGTACTCTTGTAATTTTTCAAAAAATTAAAATTTTATAAAGTCACATTCATGTCAAAGTGGTTCCAAATTTGATTGATTTATAAATAAAAATGATATAGGGTCTAAATATACTCATAAAATAAGATTTATACATGATTTCAATTCATTTTAACCGTTATGTATTTAGTTTAACACCTCTTTAACCATTGTTATCCTTATTAAAGGTAACACATTTTTGAATCATTAAGGGTTATAAAATTAATTATTAGGACAAAATTGATAGAAAAAATGGTCATGGGATGAAACTTAAGACCATATACCATTACAGTTATCATGTTTCATTATTTTTATGATTTTAAATCATATAATAAAATATTATATAACATAAAATATCATTAATGTCATATTTGGGACTATTCATTTAATTTGGAATTAAAGTTAGGAAGAAATCAATGAGTTTAAATTATATACCATTTAACCACAAATTATACATTATAATTAACTATATAATTCCTGGAATAATAGAATTCATCCAAAACAAAAAATATTATAATGTTTCTAAAATTATTTAGTATATTTTTCTACTACTTGAACAAGCACTCTATCGACATTTCATAAGCATTTAAGGTATTATAAGATGATAAAAAATGTAAAAAAATGATATCATAAAAATAATTTATATAATTTATATATAAATATATAGAATAAAATAGATAATATTTTTATATACATGTAAAAAAAATTATAGTTTTCAAAAGAAAAGTGTTTGACATTGTGTATTTTTCTTAACATAAAATAATATATGAATAATTAACAATGAAAAATAACAGAAACATTTCACAACCTCAAATAATGGATGACTATATAGAAAACACACTCATAAAATATATTAAAGGAATGTTTTAGGATTATTTTAAATATTTATCCCATAGTTTTAACCTTATTTTTCCACTTTACCCTTACCGAGGTGATAAATATCTACCGTGGTTACTATTCAAAATGACCAAATATAAAAGGGGTATATTTACCAAATTATAAACTGCTAATTATAAATATGGAGTAATTGTTTTTGAAAATTAGGTTTCTATAAGTGTAATAAATTAATTTTAATACAAATTACTTATTGTAA
Source organism: Viscum album (assembly GCA_963277665.1). Lineage (NCBI taxonomy): Eukaryota > Viridiplantae > Streptophyta > Magnoliopsida > Santalales > Viscaceae > Viscum > Viscum album. The sequence continues at coordinate 2,093,590,991 of OY728131.1, read as the reverse complement.
TAAAGTAATTTTTTGAAAAATGTGTTTTTAAGCCTAATAGTTAACTTATACACTAATCATGAATATTACTGATTTAAATGGAATTAATTTGACTATTATAAATAAAATGGATCATATAGAACTTTAATATCAAATCAAAAATATAATGGGACCTTTAAATTTATTAATTAAGTGACAATAAATGATAGTAGTTAAACATATCTTATTTTTCACTATTTACAGAAAAATCAATCATTTATGAAAAATACCAAAATTTTACCAAAAATTAATGTTTTTATGAATATTTTAAAATATATTCTTAATTTATAAAATTCAATTTCAGAAATTTTCTATAATTTATTATAATACTTATAAATATAAATAAACCCCATTTTTTTGAAGAAGAAATATTTTATTTGTATAAAATTACTTTACTAAAAATTTACTTCATATTTAATAAGAGTTAGTAAATAAATTTATATTAAATTAGACCATTATAAATATATTTTATAACGTAGTTACTTATATTCAAACTATCCAATTCAATCGTGGGTTATAATGGTCATATTTATATAATAATATTTCGATAGTATATCATAGTTCACTTAAATATTGATGTAGTGTGTTAAATATGAAATAAAGATTATTATTCCTTTAAACTATTTTTTGGGGTGTTACATCCCCCTTTAAATAAATTTCATCCTCATAATTTCATCTCATTCATCAATTGATCAATATTTTAAGATACTTTTTTTTGAAAACCATATCATACAAATGGATAATAATACGTCCTTTGAAAAAGTGGACTGGGAAATCTAATGGTTACCGCATAATTAGGTTTCAGGATAAGGATAAAATTCATGTGATGTTAAAATATTTACATAGAAGGTTAAAATAAGACAAAATATTTAATAGAGTGATAAAGAATATGGTCATGTGAAAATTAATTACCACAAAACCACAAATTAGTGAGGGGTTAAAAGGATATCAATTCATAAAAAATAAAGGTAAAAATAGTTACATTTTTATCTGAGCATAATTTTTTAACATTAAGGGATTATTAATAATCAAGATAGAGAACATGAGAAATAAAAGTACTTGATATCTATCCGTTTCAAAAGAAAAATTAAACCTCTGGTTGTTCTTGGATCAATTTAAACATTATCTGTTATTCATATAATTGAATATTCATGATTAATTTTTCTTTCCCAAAGCACTAAAATTAACTTTTAATGAATCAGATGATCTAAAAAATAATAAAAATTCATTTTTTTCTTTATATATTTACCAAAACCTAAAATGGATATAAAAAGATATCCAATATGGATAAATATTAATATGTTTAAATAATGAATTTATCTCTAAAACAACATCAATAATGCCCAATGTTCAATTGAAACCATTCTATAATTAGTTAAAATTATGTCTCCTCCAAAATATGTTAAAAAAATTAATAACCTAAAAACCTGAAATATTTGATCACATATTATTTCCTAATATTAACATAACTATTATCTCTAAATAATATCAATCTCTCATAAGGTCATATACCAAAATTTTATATTCCCTAATCATAAACTCTGAAAATATGTTAATAATTTCAATAAATATCCAGAATCACCACAAATACCCAAAAAAATCACATATTCTCCACAAATTAACTCAACATCCATTCCACAAATTAGGATTACCTTAATCATATAATATTCAAAATATAGTATACATGACAATAATCATGTAGTCACCAAATAAATTTTCAATAACATGGTTATCTGTTAGATATATTACCAAAGTGTATTGAATATTTTATCCCAATAAACCATAATTAAATCTATATTAATAAAGATAAAATTTTCATAGAGAATGGTTAACTAAATAATTAATAGGGATTGAATTGAGTTCGTAAAATTTTCATTACTTTAAACCACCCATTTCATGGTATGTGAGTTCAAATATTTTCCTTAATAACAATAGGAAAATGAAATGTAAATTATTTGTGGAAAGATATTGAACACTAGATATTTATAGTGGTAATTAGAATAGAAATCCCATAGGGCACTTCATAAATACTATATTCAATGAGTTTTTTATTTTTACAAAGAAAGAACTTTTTTAAAGGGATCCTAATTGAGTAGAAGGAATTGTTAATTGTTAAAATGGTACAAGAGATTTCAACTAGGATCTCCCTTTACAAGACCTATCCATAGTCATAACACACTCACTTAAAATGAGAAGAAATAAAATAAGGGTGGATGAAATTTAAATAACTACTACAACACATAGTTGTAAGAAAAAACTGATAGTATATAAAGATACATCATGGAAAGATGATTATCTTTAAAGCATAGATCTGGATGACCCTAAAATAAAATTTTTAGAATTTTTAAGCACATTACACTAGTGTTATATGTACAAGAATTTATTTTTAACATTATCAGAGTATACATATGTACATGTGTGTCTCTGATCTTCTCCTATATGTTTTCATATCTTTGTATATATATATATATATATATATCTTTCTATATCCATGCAATGATTAAATATCTCTATTTTCATATACTCTTTTATTTTTAACATAAGAATTGAAGATAATCACAATGATCAGGTGAATAATCCATTTAAATGTTGATGAGACATGATATTAATGGCATGTGTTAATTCCGTCCAAATATGGAATATTCTTATAAAGTGGTGATATAGGAGATCATTCTCTTCTTTGGATATTTCAAATCATACAAAAAAAATACCTTATAAAAATTGATAATTCCTTAAATAGACAATTAATTTTCTAATATGATCTAAATCATTTAACAAATTATCATGAGATTATGAATGTAACAATGAAATTATTTATGATAGCTAGTTATTCACAATATATCTATTAAATAACATTGTTCTTAATAATATTAATTCCTGAGAGACTTCTTAAGATAAAATAAATATTTGACATATATTGTGCATAAGATAAACTGAATTCAATATCGAGTAGAATAACCCCTATAAGTAAGATAATTCTATTACTGAAGTGTGATACTTAACTTCCACAACTTCTCTTGGTGCTTGAAAGATAATATTTTGTGAATATCCCTTTCATAATATGGAAACTTTTCATGACTACACTCTGACTGAAATATTTGATTTGAACATGTGCTTTCTAGAATATTCTCCTCATAAGATATTATGTTACGTAGTAAGATAAAATTTCAACATGTAGATTTCAAATTCTCAGTAGAGAGAAGATAATATTTCAATATTGTAATTCAAATAAGATAAAATCATTTTTCATAGATTGATAATTTTACTCAATAGTAATATAATCACTTATACTAAACATAAAATAACATATTTCAAAATGAATAACTCATTTATTATATGAGAATATAATTTGAAACACATAAGATAAAATAATTATAGTAAAAATAAGTATTTTCTGAATAATCAAAGAAAATAAAAACTAATATATATTGGAACAACATAATTCCATCCATAAATCTCCCCATTTTTAATGATCACAAAAACCATTGAATAATAAACAATATTTTGAAAAAAGAAATTTTTTTTTTATTTTTTTCTCCCCCTTTTTGTGATATCAAAAATAAGTAGGATATGTAAAAAATAATAAGATTTATATTGCACATGGACAAGTTTAAAAACTTAATGATACTAAATGTGAACACAATTTTGTATTAAGATGTATTGGGAAAATTATTGATCAGTAGAAATCATTAAAGAATATAAATAAATAATAAAGGATATAAAATTGAAATATTGAATAAATGCTAAGAATAAAGGAGGAAAACATTAAAAATATATTTAAATAGATCCAATAAGAGCTATAATACTAGAAAATTAATGAAATGTATCAAGTAAATACAATATAATAATAAAAAAATTAATTGTTTTTATGAAACACCATTTTAATATTTTTAGGCACCATTCAACTAAACATGAAACTTATGAAAGTTCATCAGTTATTTGGTGTAAAAAACCTTTTTAAAGGGGTATTTTAGATGAATGTGGATAAAAAGTAGGTAAAGAAGATATAGAAAAAGAATCATTAAAATTTTCGTCAAAAACATATCCCAATGTGAGTAAACATGGTCAATGTTCAACTTCATAACTTGAAGGGATCCTTACTGAAGTGGACTAAATACTCAAAGCAGCTTACTATTCTTTTTCCATATCAATATTATCTATTGGAAAGAATGAAAACTTAAAATATGGTTCATGTAAAGGAAATAAGAATTCTTATGAAAAAAATGAGATTCTCTGTTAGGAATATTTCATCTGGGATAAAAATATCAGGGAATCTCTGAGAAGTATAGGCATGTATGCTATTAATTGGATATCCAAACAGACATCTTCCCCATAGATGAAACACATCCTCTCAAATGCATCAATTTTCTTCACCATATCAAGATTACAATAATCCATGAGATTTTAAAAACCATTCGACACCATTTGAGAGTAATTTCTAAAGAAATTTTGCAGATATTCTTTTATGACACAAAAAACAACTAAATTCTTCAACGGCTCAGACTAAATTTATGATAGACCAACAAAACGATCAGTGGAAATTATTTATCTTATTCTTGAGGATTCTATAAACCTATGCGGTTCACCAAAATTATATTACTATTCTTATTTATCTTCAAAAGATTATGAATTTAAATTTATTACCACAAACGAATGCAAATCTTCAAAATTTCTTTTTAACACTTAAAAGTTATTTTCCAATGATCCATCCATCCTTTATAGTCCAGTAATAATGAAACTTGATTCTTTTTTTTTTCAATTTAGAATAAATATTTTCAATTTATGGTACTTTTTTACTTTATTATTTAAGTTAATTACTTCTAAGATTGATAAATGTACATAATAGAGTTCCACAGAAATGTAAGAATCCTTATAAATCTAGCGATCATATATTTTTGAAGATTAAGAATTATTTTCCTGGAAAGAATATCACATTGTACAAAGTCAATGGTAGAATTTATTATTTATATATCTAGAGACACTCTTTCTAACCATGATTTTATATGTGATTGGATTGAGGCTTCTCCAGTGGGTTCCTTCAAATACCTTTCCAAAATCGATTGATCTAACAACTTAAATTAACTAAAATCATATTTAAAAACCAATTTCTCATGAAGAGTCCTAATATAACTTCTATAATAAACTAACTAAAATTTAAAATATTCCATTTCAAACATTAATTTAGAATATCTTTCTCATGATCTCAGATCACCATCATTAAATTTTGTGGTGGTAATCTATGAACTTGTATGATCTTTATGAATATGAGAGAATATGTTTTGATTAACTTCTATACATCATGTTTTACCAACATATTGATTTTCACCTTTATTAGGTACCTAATATATTCAATATGGTTCTCTATATTTCTATATGGCTCTTATTATTTCAATAAGATGATTGATCTCTTATGGTTCTTCTTGTTCTTCTCCACTATCATCTTCTGGATTAGTAAAACTAACTAATTTTATTATAACATGTCAATTTATCTTCTAAACAGAAATACTTTAAAAAGAGTAATAACAACTAACATGATTGAAATGTTACTTCATTGAATAAGATTTACCAACCTAATAATTATTGAGGGAAATTATTCTCTAACAGAATAAATAGGGATAACATCAAGCTGAACTGTTATAGAAGAAAGAGGTGAACTGGCTTTAGGAGAATTTCCTTCTCTAGATTGAATGGAAAGTATTACTATTATTATCATTTCAGAAAGAGGTTAACTATGTAAAATATATCTTACATATATAATTCAAAATAGTTCTTCCAAGGTAACCTGATTACTTATAAGGGATAGACCAACTACTTCACTAGTAACAGCTATGTGGGATGAATCCCCATGTGTATTAGTAGGTTATATCTCTATTTCATCATATGAACTAATGGGAAGTAGTTAATTTAAAGTTGAATTTCCATAAAAACTATTACATCTTAGTACACTCCTACACAACATAGTTAAACCATGACACCTAGTTGCAGTGATGTCATCCAAATAGACATTAACTTTATATAAAACAAACATCAACATCCTTCAAAATAGGTAAATATTGACCAATTTATATTGAATGTGAAACATAGAATTCATAATTTAATATTATATATTTATAGGTTTATCAATCATCAATAGGTACAATAATGTGAAGAATTGAATTTTTTTGAACTAACCCTTCTTCTCGCAATAGAGAACTGAATACATCATACAAGAACCTTCCTTTTAGGTTTTAAGTTTTTCCCAAATTTTTTCACATGATCATACATTCTAAATATAGTCTTCATAATTTATGGAGGAATTAACTCATATCTAGTGACCAAAGAAGTATATAAGTTAGAATATCCTTCATAAGGATATTTGAAAACTTCATTTATTTCAAATGAAGGTTATAAAATACTTTTCAAATTCACAGTATCTATAATCAGATCTTCATTGTAATAAAAATTAAATTGAACCACATTATAAAATAATTGGACTTATTTTTCATAGATGAACATAGTTTTTTTCATAAAAAATGAATTTTTATCCTTAACATGCTATGAAATTTTTTATTAACACACTGGTTTCATCCTAATAACTTAAATTTATTTCTCTTCCACTCAAAACATTTCTAGTGGTTCTAGGAAATTAAGTTCTAATAGAGGTAGAAACATCATTTATTTCGGGTTTCACAATTCCTTAAATGGGTTATAATATCGTATAGTTAGGGTAGAGATGTTTGGATAGAAAAGAGTTGAAGTTTCATAGGTTTTTTGGGGTTTCAAGCACAGAAACAACTTACCTTATTTTGTTTTGCGATAACTGAAGAGTCATGTAGTTTTATGTGTAGAATAATAATAAAAAATCTAGGTGATGTGTCCAATTTTTATGTGACTAATACATAAAATAGTGACAAATTATTTGAAGAAAATTAATTTAAATAAAATATTTACTCAATTACAATATCATGATAATAAGTAAGTAAAATAGATATAAATTCAAGAAAAATTAAATAAACCTAATCCAGATATGATAAAATCAATTCTATAAATCGGAAACGGTTTGGTAAAATTTATATTAATTGATATTTAATTCAAAAATATTTTATAAATATGTCACCCTTTTATGCATTATCTCTTAGTAAATGGTGTCCTAAATAAATATTCTTTGTTCTAGAATATTTTTTTTGGGTTCTTTGAAATGTCAATAGCACTCATGGTATCACACATGATTGATACACAATTGAAATTGAATCATAAATATATTATAGTGTGTTTCATATACAAAAATTGCGCAAAGAAAATTTTTATAATATATTCACCTTTAGTGGCTGATAATGCTACCAAGTGTTGTTTCTTACTTGACCATGATACTAGATATTTACCATAAAAATCACATGTTCTTGATGTGGTTTTCCTATCAAGTCTACATCAAAAAATATAAAAATCTGAATATAAAGTAAAATTAACATCATAAGTTTCTAAAACAAATTAAATAAAGAGACATAGTTCCTTTTAAATATCTCATAATTATATTGGAACCAATTAAATGAGTTTTTTTAATATTGGATCAATATATTTCACAAATTAATACTGTAAACATAATATCAGGTCTACTTACTATAATATAAAGTAAACATCCAATGATTCCTCTATAAAACTTATTTTCAATTGGTTTTCCAATCTCATCAAAATCACGTTTAATATTAGAGATTATAGGAGTTGAATAATTCTTACAATTTTTATCTTTAAACCTTTAAAGGAAACCATATATGTATTTTCTATTATTTAAGATATTTTTAGAATCATTTTGTTAAATTTTAAATCCTAGGAAATGGTTCAACTCAACCATCATACTCATTTAAAATTTATTTTTCATAAGTCTTGAAAAGTAAATTCGCAAATTTTGGATTATTAATACAAAAATAACATCATAAACATATATTTGAACGAAATTAATATCTGAGGATGAAGTATTCTTAAACAATATAGGCTCTTCATTTTCTATTGAATGGCCATTTTGTAAAAGAAAATATCTCAATATTTCTTACCATGGTCTAGGTTCTTGTTTATGTCCATATAGATCTTTGGTAAGTTTGAAAATATAAATTTGAAAGTGTGGGTCTTCAAAACTATGAGGCTGTTCAACATAAACATCCTTAACTAAAAATCAATTTAGAAATGAATATTTAAAGTAAATATAATATATTTTAAAATACACATAATATTGACTTCCTTGAAGGATTATAAATTTTTATTACCTAGATATATGGGAAAAAGGTCTCTTCATAATCTATCCATTATTTTTTATTCTAACCTTTCGAAACCAATATATCTTTATTTATAGTGATCACAAATTTATCATCCTATTATTTTTCTAAACACATATTTAGTTCTAATAACTGGATAAACAGAGGGTATTTCAACTCATTCCCATGATTTGATTCTCTTGAACTAGTTTAATGCATCTTGCATAGCCAAAACCTAACTTTCATCATCCAATGCTTCTTATATATTTCTAGGTTATAGATGAGATAAAAATATAGGGAATTATACTACATTTACTATATTTTTTAGAGTTCTAAAACCTTAATTTAAACTTCCTATAATTGTTTCTAGAGGATGGCAGTTAATGTTTTAAAGTTTTCTTGTAATCACACTTTCTAGTTCACTAGTATCAACTCTTATAGGGTTTTTTTTTCAAAATTATCATGTTAGAAATAATGATCTTTATTATTATTTAATAGAAGTTTAGGTCTCATTTACTTAATATAATAACTTATCTCATTAGATTGAATCATTTTGTGATCAGAAGGATCACATTCATCAAACCTGACATGAGTTAATTCCTCAATAATCATTGAATTTTTATTAAAAACTCTATAAGATTTGGATATAGTATAATAACCTAGTAATATACCTTTATCATATTTTGAATCAAACATACCAAGATTTTATTTTGTGTTTACGATTTAACCCTTGCATCCGAATAATTTTAATTACCATACCTTTGGTTTTCTATTATTCAATAACTTGAAGGTTGTTTTATTTAATAAAGGTCTTATTAGAAAATTTTAATTGAAATAACCTGATATGTTAATATATTCAACTAAAAAATGACTGGTCATGCGTTATTCACATAACATAGTTATTGAAATTTCTAGAAAATTTTTATTGCCCCTTCAACAAACCATGTTTTTTATTTGTTATGGGGGTAGAAAAAAAAAATATTTTTAATACCTTGTTTTGGGAAATATTAATTAAATTCACAATTATAAAATTCCCATCCATTGTAAATTCTCAAATTTACAATTTTGGAATCTTTTTAATTTTTCATAAGTTTACAAAAAATAATAAAAATTGAAGAAGATTCACTCTTATGTCTCAAAAACTAAACTCATGTAAATATTGAAAAATCCTTAACTGGAACATAAAAAAAAGACTTTCTAGTAATAATTGAGGTTCTAGCAGGTCCAAAAATATCTATATGAATAATCTCTAGAGTTATTGATGTGGAAGCATATTTAATTTATTTAAAAGACAACTCATGTTACTTTCACATTTTACATGAATCAAGGTAGTTATCTTTTATCCAATTTTTGATTGAGAAAATAAAAAATTAAATTTATTTTGGACAACTTTTTCATAGAATGGACATTATAATGCCCAATAATTCTATTCCAAATCCGTTATTCACCAATTTCAGCATAAAAAAATATACATTTTGTGTACACAAATAATTACAATCTAAAGTATAGACATTATCTATTCATAGTGATTTTAATTGAGAGAATTATCTTTGAATACTAAACATGAATTCTTATAAAATCAACTGAATAACCATCATCACAAAGTTGATAAATAATTATTAGGTTGTTCTATAATTCTTGAACATAAATTACTTTTTTGATGATGAGTTATTGTGGATTTCCAACTAATCCAATTCCAATAATTTTTACATTTTAATTATCTATATATTTGACACAAACTTTATAAATCCTTGATAGTGAGTGAATATTTGATAAATATCAATTGATATATATTAAAAAACATTATTCACAAACCATTATTCATCATATTCATGTGGGTTTTACCCTACAATGACAATCAAACAATAATATTTTTTGGTACCCAAATACTCTTGGGTATAACAATGTTATATACAAAATACTTGGGTATCCAAATCTATTTGTGTTCTAGAAAAATTAGCAAACCATTTTGAGAAATTTTTTGTAAGAACATGATTTTTATTTCACAAAAATGAGGATCATTCAGATTATAGATTTTAGTCTTATGTCTTTAATCTCCACATTAAAAACTATAATCTTGGAGAAGTATATATTTTTAGAACTAGTCCCAAAATAATTTTTATAAAAATTGGGACTTTCAACCTGAATTGTAATTCCAATTTTTTTCTTTTGAGTTGATTTTCACCAAGAATATTTTTTTATTAATCCTCACTTACAGTGAATACACCTTTAGTATCTTTAATTTTTTGAACATACTATAATAGGTTTTCAATTATGAAAACATGTTCAGTATATGATACGATAGACTTTTCCAACTGATTTTTAAAATCTGAAAATATCAGTGTATTTACGTTCTCTTATTTATTATAAACTTTTTATAGGAATTACATATATATTTTTTCCTTTTTTTAACATAGATATTTAGTTTCTAAAATATTAATATATTCATTTAATTATTCATATGAGAAATCTTAATTTTATGATTCACACTCATTCCCTAAGGAATAACAAGAATATATATCATAAAACGTTTCTATGAAGCATATGTTGAAATTTTTATTAACATCTTCAAATGATGATTCTATCGATGTTAATTCACTAGAGTCCTCAGAAGCACTCCAAGTGGCATTTTTAGATTTATTGTATTTTTCTTATATTCTGTTTTCTTGAAGAAATTTTATAAAAAATTTAATTCTTCTGAAATTTTGATCAATTTATTTTTGATATGTGCTAGATTTTTTCACTCATAGCATCATAATTATTTAGAGTTGTTAAATGTATTCATGTACTCGATAAAGGGTCGTCGAAAACTTATTCTCTTGTTATAGAACTTTATAAACTTGTGATAAAACTATACAAGTTTATCATTTTATCCACAATAGATTTCAGAATATTATTCTTTATATTTTCAATGATCTATAAAACTCGATTATTAGTTTCTTTTTGTAAGATGAAAACTTCACTGTAGCATTTTCTTTATTAACAATTTTATATTATTTAGATTCCACTTCAATTTTAGATTTTTCCATCATATAAGTTCCAAAGAGATATTTTATTTTGGAATTGATTACCTCAATATATTTTCTAATAGCAGCTAATATTCCACTCCACTCAGGTGGTAAAAATCTTAGAACATTAATTATTATTTAGTCTTAGTAATAGGAATTCCTAGAGTAGAAAAACTATTAAGAAACTCATTGATTTTTCCATTTAACTAATAAATGGTTTCTAATTTAGACATTTTTATGGTTTCTAACTTAATTTTGTCCATATCATATCTAAGGGCCTTCACAATGTTAATATCCTAATAAGTAATTGATATAGTAGTCCACATTAAATGGGTTGTTTTACTTTGGGAAACATCATTAAGATCATTTGGACATAATATATATATTATAGAATTAATGGATTTCGAATTTAGAACATAGATTACTTAAAATTAATCATCCCACATTTATGGTAATGTATTTTGAATTTCATAGGTATTCACTGCTTTAAGACAAACCTTTAAGATGAGGTTCTTCAAATAGAAGTCATTCATGGCGTCAAACAACCATAATTTTCTCCATTAATGTAATGATATCGAAGAATTGACATACCTTTTTTGTTATTATCCATATAATCCATTTGGAAGTAGATATATGGACTTCAACCTTTGACCGTTGTGAAATCAGAATTCATGATCTATGATCCCAATTATTTTCCCATAAGATTACTAACTGAATACTCTTGAGGGGTGAATTCAGTTCCTAAAATTTTATTTACTTTAAAATAAAATCTTTATGGTATGTGAGTTCAAATATTTTCATTAATAAAAATAGGGAGAATAATTGTAAAAGATTACAAAAAAGATATTTAAAATCATATATTTATAGTTTTCAATGGAATATAAATCCCATATTCCACTCCACAAACACTCTACTCCACATGTTTGTTGATTTTCAATATGGTAACACTTTTATGGGGTATTCCTACTGAGTATAATAAGTTTTTATTTGTTACATACATACATGATCATTCAAATAGTCTACCCCTTTATAATACCTGTCCATAATCTTAACACAATCAATTATAATGACTGTAAATAAAATATATATGAATGAACTTTAAAAAACTATTTCAGTACATAATCAAAAGTATAAACTGATAGTATGTGTAGATATTTTCTAATAAGATGATTCTCTTTAAATCATGACTCATGATGATATTCAATTGTAACTGATATAAATGGTAAGAAAAACATATGAGAATTTTATTTATAGGGATTTCTTTTTAAACATTATCAGAGTATTTGTGTGTTTGTGTGTGTCTTTTTTCTTATTCTATCTATATGTGTATGTGTTTATCTATATATATATATATATATATATATCTATCATTGAGATGGATATAACTCTCTATTTATATATCCTACTTGTTTTTTATCTTTAGAATATGAGATAATCACAACATTCGAGTGAATAATCCATTGAAAATTTGATAAGATAGGCTCTTAATGGCATGTGTTCATTCTATACAAATATGGAATACACTTCTGTAGTAGTGAGGTAAAAGATCTTGTTATTCTTTTGTAAATATTTCCGATCATGGAATAGAAACACTTTATAGAAATTGATATTTCCTTAAATAGTAAATTATGCTTTTGATGGATTAAAAATCATGAAATGACACATTGATATATTACAAGATTATTCATGACATTCTAAATGACATCTAGTTCTTCATAAGATATCAAACTGATAGTATTGTTCTTCATAAAATAAATTTCTGAGAGGATTTATAAGATAATGTAGATCTTTGATGTATACTGTGTTTAAGATAAATAGAATTCAGTATTGTATATAATAATTATTCTATGTAAGATAATTATGTTATCGAAGTGTGAAACATTACATTCAAAACTTTTCATAGTGATTGAAGGATAGTATTCTGCAAATATAATTTTCATAAGATGAAGAATTTTCATAGCTACACTCTGACTAAAATATTTGACTTCAAACATGTGGTAGTTGGACTATTATATTTGTAAGATATTATCTTATGTTATAAGATAAACATTCAACACATAGTTTTCTGATTCCGAAATGATTGAAGATTATCTTTCAAGACATTGATTCTCATAAGATAAAATTCATTGTCTTAGATTAAGAATTTTAGTCACTCATAATATAATTACTTATACTAAACAGAGAATAAAATATTTTTAAATGAATAAATCATTTCTCATAATATAATATAATCTGAAACACTTAATCTAAAATTATAAGAATAAATAGATGGATTTTGTGAATCATCAAAATAAACCAAAAAATAAGATATTTGGGATTAAAATAAGTCTATAAAACCCTTATTAACCCTTAATGTTATCAAAATATTTCAACATATGTCTAAAAAATATAAAATAATTATTCCTCAAGTTACATTTTCACTAATAAAATACTAAACCAAAGTGGTTTAATCCCACAAATGTCTCCCAAAATATCCATAATCATCTTAAATTATCATCACATAAAACCTAAGAATGGATATCAATGCCTTCAAACATATGTTCAAAATTAGACTCATCAACCCAAGACACTTTATGTTGATCCCATATCACTCTGGAATATCATAGGTTTCTATATAGTCTATTCTCTAATTTTTCATAATTTTTCACAAAAATTAGGAATTAACCAAAGAATATCCCCTGATATTATCTAGGAACATGGGCAGTCTTAGTCCCACTCATCGTTCACCGATGATGATCATGTTAACAAAATATCTACCCCATTCAAAGTTTTTGTACCTAGATTAATTTTTTCCATAGTTAGATCCACTTGATATTATCCAAAAAGTATTGATTTTATAAGAAATCCACACTTTATTCTTTACCATAACTTTAGAATGTTCTAAAATACATAGTCTTATCTAAAGGGTTCTCACTGAAATTTTCTAATTATAGTTTAAAAAAAAAATAAACCTTTCTCTAATACAAACTATAAAGACCCATACTTTTTATACAAAGATATTAAATATTATTAGAAAAATATTAATTACATAATAATATGATCCATTCAAAAAACCGTATAAGATTATTGTCCTTGAAAATGTGGATACATAAAATAATGGTACATAAAATATCACCATCATCTCTAACTTAGTTCTCCATAACTAGTACCCTTATTAGATGTATTATACATAAAAAATTTCTTTATATCCTGAGGAAAAAGAAATAGAATAATGGGTGAGATTAATTTATTTGTAAATGTACAAAAGGGATATATAAATGAACATTTAAATATAAAATTAGAATAAGGGTTTAATAACATGAGCCAAAACTATGGAAACCATACGTATAAATTCATAGATTATAGTCATGAGTCCTGGAATAAATATTGGTCATTTATAAAGCAAGAAACATAAAGGAATCAAAGAACACGAGTTATGTGAGCATAGCATAAGAATAAGATAATATCATAAATGAGTGGGATAAAGTGTGGAATAATCATAATCATAGAAATATTATATCAATGGTGCCCACCAAGTCATTCACCACATTTTAGGATAGGGATAACCACCCATGTACTTGGTTCATGCTTGGGAAAACCTCATGTGTACCCTCTTTTAGGATTGCGATAACCTCCCTTGTACCCTTTTCTAGATTGTGATAAACTCACATGCACCCTTTGATCTCACAAAACACTAATCATTACCCAATTAATTAGAAGGATATATAATTTTAGGACCACCCATCTAATATTTATAATCGATTTATATTCATGCCACAAGATCATGAAAATGATCATCATAACTTAAACCGTGGATAAGAAAACATTTTTCATAAATATTTTATCTTCATACCCAAAACCATCCAGATAAACAATAAAGATAGTATCATAGAATCATATACCGAGTGAAACATAATTAATATCAAAATATTTCATCATAGATAAATAATTCATTTCAAAGATCACATAGAAGATTTATTGAGGAAAATACCCTTTTCATTTTGAAATAAATTATTTAAAATATTAAAAACTAAAAAAAATTAAGGATTTTTTTTAAAAACCTTGAAAACATATAAATTGAAATCCAAATCATTGTTAATTAGTAATGGTGAAAATTTTTATTCATTCTAAGTACATTAAAAAAAATAATCCTTTCCTATTTTTATTAAAAAGTCTACAATACCTTATCTAGAAAATTACAAGAAGATTACATTAAAATATTTTTATATAAAGTCAAACATAGATAAAACTAAATTTTAAGAATAATATTAGAACATGAAAAATATTCTTCAATTTTTTTTAAATAAATCATGGATATGGAAGAAAAAGTTTCATAATCAAAGAGGGAAATAAAGTAAGTTTTATTAGAAACTTTATTTCGGTATCTTATGTAATTAAAGAGATGAAAATTAAAGGGAAATATTAAATCTCAATATAAAAAGTGAGAATAAAAAAACATGATTTTTTGATAGATAAATCATATAATATCATCAAAATAAATTTAAGAATAAACAATATCATTAAAAATGAGAATATAACATAAAACCCTTACCACTTTGGTAACTTTTGAATCTTAAGACCAATGAAATTATAACACCAAATGAAGTATTAAATATCACTAACATGAGTTTAATAATTATATAACATGTCAAAGGGTAATTTTTTAAACCTCATAAAACAATATAGGTGCGAAATATAAAATACATCTCAATGAAATAATATTGAGATGAAGAACCCTTTTAACTTTGGTAATATCAAAATAAAAACCTCATGAAAGAGATAAAAATATATTTATTTTATAAGTAACTATAATTTCTATGAAAGAAATAATTAAATACATTCATTTTCATTATATAAACCACATGAACGAAACAAATGGTTAATATGGTATATTTATCATATAAATAAAAGTGCGATGAGAAACCCTTATCTTATGTTCTAAATTTCATTATATGTACTCTAAAATACTATATAATAAATTTAAATTTATTATAATTATATAAAAAATAATTTTAATACTTATAATATCATATATTATCCAGTTAGAAAAGTTACACACCCATTTATTAATAATTCCATATTAAAATCATCATATTCAGGTGTTACCTGTTTTGTTTTATTCATGAAATTTTTTGTTCGAAAGTCTTAGTACTTATACATTGATCGTGATTTTAACATATTAATAATTTTAATAATGATTTAAATATTATACATACTCATTATATAAAAATTTATGATTTTCCATAAAAGGTTGAGATAGAAAAATGAATTACATCATTCATGGAGATGATAGTCGTCTGTTATAATAAATGATGTTTTAATTTTATAATTTAAAAAATGGAAAAATAGAAATAGTATTTTATCATTATATATATATATATAATATCTTATATAAACATTAAATCAATCATAATAACCAACCATATATAAAATTAGTTATATCTCCATATGAAGGTTGTAGTCTATATGTACGGACAAGCGATACTTTCATTTCCAATTTGATTGAATAGAGGGTGGATAATGGTTGTTCCAAAACCATAATGAAATTTATGTATATTTAGGACAATTAAGTTATCATTTTATGATGAATACAATATATTTTTAGGAATTTAAATAATAAAACAATTAATATATGTCAAGTAGGAGGACAACCATTTCTTCGGTATGCCTCCAATATATACCTTTATGAAGACCATTGTAATGGTTTTTACAATAAAAGAACCTCAACTTTTTGACTAAGGAATTTTAGAAGTGAATCTGGTAGGTTTTCGTCCATCTAGGTTATAACGACCCATACTTTACATACATTGTTAATACTTCAAAATTGAAGCACACTTATTACAACATATGACAAAACCACAAAGGACCGTATAGGTATAGTGTCTTTAGAAACTGGGAAACATAAACAACTGGTTCATAAATCTTCTACAGTGTCTCCCATTTATTTCATCATATCTAGGGTCCCTTTTAGCATATTCTACTTAATATCCATCTTCCTGACCTGGGGAAAAGAAAACATAAAAGGGTGAGCTCAAATGCTCAGCAAGGGCAAATAAAGGAACTAAAAATCATATCATATCTTTTTGAAAATCATAACATTCAAAAGAGATCATAATATCTTAACATGGAATAAATCATAGAAGTGAAAATGAGATCACCATAATCATAACATGAAACTTGAAACTTTGTGGCATGCACACATAATATTGGAAAATCATTTCTTGTTAGTCATGACACATTGCCAAGACTATCTTAGTGGACAAAGTCCCTTTCTGAATCGAGTAACCCTCGTTTCAGTCCTGTTTCACTGAACCGGTATAACCTACCGTTCCAGCCCTGTCTATCTCATGAGATATAAAATCTTTACCCAATGCATTGGAGGGAGATATAGGTCCCACCCATCTTATAATGAATCCTTTCTTATGTGTGCCACGTAATCATAAATCATACATCATCGCATAACCCATGTAATAAATATGGGATTCTTAAACAACATGACATCATAAAACAATTCATATAAGATAAAGGAATTCAAAAAAATGTTTCCATCACAACATAATCAAATCCATGTAATAATAGGGATAAAAACAGAACACTTTTATTATCTTAGATGGAAAATAATTTTGATAAAATACTTGAACTTCATTCTTGAGGAAAATATCCTTTCTACTTCAAAAAAACACTTTTCCTTTCTTAACATGTCATACAATTTTAAAATAAAATAAGTTGATTAAAAATAAACTTGAATACTTGTAAAGGAAACTTCTTGGAAATAATTTTTTAGAAACCCATTCATGGCGTATAAGTTAAAAAAACATTCTTCGTACTTTTGTCGGAAAAGTCAAAAAATACCTCGTACGAAAAACGACAAAAGATTCCTTTCATACATATTACTAAAAACTCACCAAAGGGTAAAAATGGATTTACAAAAGTGTATGTGGATGGAAATAATATTACATATTGATGAAACATGGATGTGGATGATAAAATACACCCTAGTAAATACTTACGAATAAATAATCTCGGATAAAAATGAGATTGTGATATTTCCCTTACCTTAGGTCCGATTTTCTTTGTACGTATCTGAAGCTCCTATATAATGGTTTAAATAATGTTATTGACTTATCCCAGAATCATAAAAATTGATATGATATCATATATGGTCATATTCTTAGCTTCTTGTTAGTAATATTTCATTGTTACTTGTTACTCGGGTCTTTATTGCCTTTTGTTCTTATGCGTGTTTTGCCGAATAAATTCTTATTCTTCTTTTAAGTTTATAGATAACTTATATCCAGAATGGTATTAGTGTAACATATATCATATTTATTCATTCAATTCATTTATATAATTACTATGTAATGATGATCATGTAGAACGAGTCGCATCACATCATGGAGACGGTATTCCGTACGTACGCACGAGTGATGATATCGTTCCTATGAACGTGGAATTGTATTGGAGTATATATATATTATTTCAGTATCAATATTACTTTATAATAATCATAAATAGTTACTCATTACACCATTATACCCATCCTTGTAAGGTGGTGGTGGAAAATAGATTACACCACGGCGTGGAGACGGTATTCCGTACGTACGCACGCGCGGTGATTTCATTTTTCCGTAGGATGGATAGACAGTGAATTAGGGTTGTTTCATATTTATAATAACATATCAGTATGTAAGTAATACTGATGTTATTACTTTATCATGAAACAACTAAAGGAGAAGAAGATGAAGAAGAAAGAAATTGAAAAGATCGGTAACAGATATTACCTCTTCTTTGGAACGCCTCTTTGAATCCTCCACTTAGGGAACTAAGATTGGTCTTTGAAGAAGACCAGGACCTCTAGGATTATTCTAGGGAAGTGGATAGGAGAAAATGGCAGGGTTTGGCCGAGCTTGAGTGCTCAAATTGGTGTGAAGAGGAGGGGGAAGGAGGTGCCCTTTTATAAGGGAGGAGAGGGGCACCTTAGGAATACCTCAAAATATTATTTTATATTAAAGTCAAAATCGGTTTATAATGGTTCCAAAGGGTCTTATTTCAAAGGTAAAGTGGGGATGGGTCGAAATCCTATCATCCAATAAGATTTAGACAAGTTTAGGGTATTATTTTAACCTTATCAATTAGATTTAACTCTAAGTTAAATAATTTAACTTTTACCGTGTCTTTTTGTTTTCTTTCACTATATGGTTAATAAACTTACTATAACATGCCAAACGAACCCCAAATTGTTTATTATTAATATATATATCCTTATCAAAGTCATTTGGACAACCCTTAGATTTTTAGGAGTAAAATAACAATTAGTAATATAATATTTGATTTAAAAACTATTTTGTGTCAATTTTGACACTATTTGATATATGATTTTTGTGAAAGTCATAACAGAATTATATGTTCGAACGAAGTTGATTAAATCCACACTAATATATCATAGTAACCTAGAAAATTAGTGTAATTCATAAAAAGTCTCAAATTACATTTATTTGGGTATTTATAACATCAATTATGTCAATATTTCATTAATAAGATAATTACTGCATCATCTTTGTATCATAATAAATGATAATTATTTAGTCCCTAAAAATTCAAAATAAATTCCTATGATTTAGATAATTATATTAGATTTCTGGAGACTATTCATGTTTAATGTTTCATGAAGTTTATCACTAGATTAAAATTATTATACTTATATAATTTAAGAAAGTGACATGTTGTCACATTCTTTGGTTTTAATAATAATTAAATTATTTTCCTTGAAAAAATTTAATTAAATGAATCTAATCCGACCCTTAGGTGATATGGGTGGACTTTTAGTCATCAAATAGGATTTTGACATTTGTTAGGGTAATTTTAAAATATTATATTTACCCTTAATTACCCGATTTACCTTTAACTATGGTAAATAAAATTTACCATAATTACTATTCATAATTCCCAAAAATAAAAAGTACCTTATTAACATAATTTGGACCCACTGATTCCAAATATGTAATCCATTTTTCCAAATTCAATACACAAAAGATGCAGAAATTAAATTAAAATTAATCCCGTTGTCGAAAGAAAACGGGTTTTTCTTTAAAACATTGCAAAAGATTGAATTGATTTAACCTACGAATTCAAGGTAAAATCAATGCTAATGACATACATTATATTAAATGGTAAAAATATATTATATTTATACTTTAAAACCATTAAATATTATAATTTAACCACATATGATATTACGATGAAAAAAAGTTGTTTTTAATTAAAATATAGCGTGTTTTTACTATTCATTAAAATATGAAAGTTATCGAAAAAATATAAAAACTTTATCTAATGTAAATTTTTAGATCCTGATTCAAATGAAGAATTTTATTTTTTCAAATTGAACATATAAACATGTCAAAAACTAGATTTAATGTGGGTGCGCCATCAAAAGGCGGTAAAACTGCATTTTTTGAAAAATACTTATTTTACCCGAAAAAATTATTTTGTTCTTATAACATGTTCTAGAAATGTGTAAGATGAATAATAATGTTATAAAATTCAAAATTTAGTTAACACCGTTCATAACGGCTAGTTCATAACAATATTATAATAATATATCGTTGTTTAGTAAAAATCGGTATTGCGTACAACACAAGCTATCGAGGAAGGTCGCGATTGCGTGTAAAGTAAGCCAAGCAAGTGTGTAGTGAAAGATTCCTTTGATGATATATAAAAACAAAATATTACTCATAAAAATCTCGGGTGTTACATTCTACCCCCCTTAAAAAGAATTTCGCCCTCGAAATTCGTCACTTTGTAACAAACAGATGAGGATACTTCTCCCTAATCATATCCTCAAGCTCCCATGTAGCTTCTTCTAATTGGTGGTTCCTCCATAAAACTTTCACCAAGCGAGTGGTCTTGTTTCGTAGGACTTTTTCGCTACGATCCAGAATCTCTATCGGCTGTTCTTCATAAGAAATATCTTTCTCCATCGGTACAACTTCTGAGCTGAGTACATGTGAATGATCTGGTATGTACTTTCTCAGGAGAGATACATGGAACACATCGTGAACTTGAGAGAGATTCGGTGGAAGCGCCAATAGGTAATCTACCTTTCCAACACGATCCAGTATTTCGAAAGGACCGATATATCTAGGGCTCAACTTCCCCTTCTTTCCAAATCTCATAACCCTCTTCCAAGGAGATATTCGTAAGAACACTTTATCGCCCACTTCAAACTCTAGGTCTTTTCTTCGGTGTTCGGCATAACTTTTCTGTCGACTCTGAGCTGCTCTTATGTGTTGTTGAATAGATCTGACCTTTTCTGCCATTTCATCAATGAGATTAGGTCCTAATAGCTTTCTTTCCCCAACTTCATCCCATCAAGTTGGAGTCCTACATTTCTTTCCATAGAGAGCTTCATAAGGAGCCATCTGAATACTGGAGTGAAAGCTATTATTATAAGAAAATTCCACCAAAGGTAGGTGTTGATCCCAACCTCCTTTGGAATCTATAGAGCAAGCTCTCAACATATCTTCTAGGGTTTGAATTGTTCTTTCAGACTGACCGTCTGTCTGGGGATGATAAGCAGTGCTGAAACTCAACTCTTTATCCAGAGTATGCTGAAGAATTCCCCAGAACTTCGAGGTAAATATCGGATCCCGATCAGATATAATAGAAAGTGGTACTCCATAAAATTTTACCACTTCCTTTACATATATCCTGGCAATCTGATCTAGAGAGAAATCCTCTCTAATAGCAATGAAGTGTGCAGACTTTGTAAGACGATCAACTATGACACAAATAGCATTATTGCCTTTGGATGTTTTAGGAAGTCCTGTGACAAAGTCCATAGTGATGTTTTCCCATTTCCATTCGGGTATGGGTAATGGTTGTAACATCCCCTTAGACTTTTGTCTCTCAGCTTTAACTTGTTGACAAACCAAGAATCGAGAGACATATTCAGCAACATCTCTTTTCATGCCATCCCACCAGAAGTACTCTTTCAGGTCCCTATACATCTTCGTGCTTCCAGGATGAATAGAGAATGAAGAACTATGAGCCTCATCCAGCAGCTCCTTTAATTCAGGGATGGGACAAACCCGATTCCTAAACTTTATTATCCCATCACAATCAAGGTTGAATTCAGGAACATTTCTCACCTTCTTTTGTAACTCGACATCTTCTTTCTGTGCCTCTTTAATCTTCGCATGTATAGATGGTTGAACATTCATTTGAGAAAGATAAGATTTTTCCCCTTCCATTATAATTCCAAGATCCATCCTTTGTAAATCCATAAATATTGGATCTTTTGTGATCCTCATCATGGATAAACTAGCATGGTCTTGTCGACTTAATGCATCTGCCACCTTGTTTGCTTTCCCAGGGTGGTAATGGATTGAGCAGTCATAATCCTTAATCAGCTCCAACCATCTTCTTTGACGCATATTCAGCTCCTTTTGTGTGAAAATATACTTTAAACTTTTATGATCAGTATAAATATCACACCTTTCACCATAAAGGTAATGCCTCCAAATCTTTAATGAAAAGATTACCGCAGCCAACTCCAAATCATGTGTTGGGTAATTTTGCTCATGGATTTTCAACTGTCGTGAGGCATAAGCTATCACCATATCGTTTTTCATAAGAACAAACCCCAATCCCTTATTGGATGCATCACTGTAGATCACAAACCTTTCTCCACTACAAGGCAGTGTGAGCACAGGTGCACTGGATAACCTTCTTTTCAACTCCTTGAAATTCTCTTCACATTCCTCTATCCAAACAAACTTAACTCCTTTCCGAGTCAACTTGGTGAGTGTATTAGATAATCGTGAAAAATCCTTTACAAAACGCCGATAATATCCATCCAAACCAAGAAAACTTCGGATCTCAGTTACTGTTGTTGGTCTTGACCATCTTTCGATAACCTCTGTTTTTGCTGGATCCACAGATATCCCCTCTTTTGATATTATGTGACCCAAAAATGCAACTTTTTGAATCCAAAATTCACACTTGGTAAATTTGGAATAAAGCTTCTCCTTTCTCAGGGTCTTCAATATAATTCTCAAGTGATATTCATGCTCTTCCTTGCCCTTTGAATAGACAAGAATATCGTCTATAAAGACTACCAAAAATTGATCAAGATAGTCTCTAAAGACTCTATTCATTAGATCCATGAAGATAGCAGGGGAATTAGTAAGACCAAATGGCATCACTATAAATTCATAGTGTCCATACCTTGTACAGAAAGTCATCTTTGGTATATCCTCCCTTTTGACCCTTAATTGATGATACCCTGAACGAAGATCAATCTTGGAAAAGTATTGAGCTTCGCGTAGTTGGTCAAATAAGTCATCAATGCGTGGGAGAGGATATTTGTTCTTGATAGTGATCTTGTTAAGTTCTCGATAATCAATGCAGAGTCTCATTGGTACATCTTTCTTCTTAACAAATAAAACAGGTGCTCCCCAAGGTGACGCACTAGGGCATATGAATCCCTTATCAAGATTCTCTTGGAGTTGATTCTTCAATTCTTGCAACTCAATTGGGGCCATTCTATAAGGTGTCTTTGAAATAGGCAAAGCACCCGGTACGAGTTTTATTGAAAACTCAACTTCACGATTTGGTGGAAGACCCGGTAATTCCTCCGGAAAGACATCATCAAACTCCCGTACAATGGGCATATTGTTAATCGTGAGTTTCTCACCAACCATTTGAGATAAATAACCTTCATTTAGTGGAATCAATACCCATAAGATGGAAGAGATTTCCACTGGAAATTTATATTCATCCTTGCATCGATAGACGATCATAGATTGATCTGGAATATGAAATATGACTTCCCTTCTTTGGCAATTGATATGAGCTCCATGTAGAGAAATCCAATCCATGCCAAGAATCACATCAAATTCCACTAAAGGAAGTATCACAAGATTTGCAGGAAGCACTTTCCCACAAACTTCGATCGGAGAAGAATTATAAACTTTTGATGCGACTGTTGTGCCATTAGGTGTTTTCACAGCTAACTCAACATCTAATTGTTGAGGTAGTACGGTGATACCCTTAGAAAATTTTTTAGAAATAAAAGAGTGGGTGGATCCAGAATCAAATAAAACATTTGCTACTTTAGAGTGGATGGTAAGTGTACCTTTCACCACTTCGTTATCATACTCTACATCGCTGATAGAAATTGCATGTGACTTTCCTTTGTCTTTAGCCTTAATATTTTGTTGACGTCGACCATCATCATCAACCCTTGGATTTGGGCATTGATTGGCATAATGCCCCATCTCCTTGCACTTGAAACATTGAAGTGCAGTAGGTTCATTCTGTGTATCCCTTCCTTTGTTTGCATCATTAGACATCTTCTTCCCATTATCGCAGCATTCAAAAGCCCTATGACCTTCCTTTCCACATTTGAAACATTTACTTGTCCCTTTAAGACAACTCCCTCCATGTTTCTTTCCACACTTTGAGCATAAGGGAAAGCTCATCTTCTTTTCAATGTGCTCTTTAGATTTTCCTTTGAATTCCATCTTCCTCTTCTTATCAAACCCATGTGACTGATGGGTTACTCCAATATCCATCTCGACTTTGAGAGCACATCGAACGATTTCCTCGTAGCTATTGAAGTCCCTTATGGCTAACTCCCTTCGAAGACTTGGTTTTAAGCCACTAAAGAATCGATCGATCTTACTCTTAGGTTGGATAATAATACCAGAAGCGTACCTTGCAAGTCTTGTAAAATTTGCTTCATAGGTACCAACAGATTCATCATCCCTTTGCTTCAGTTCAAGAAACTCTTTCTCCATCTTTGTTCGGAGAATACGAGGGAAGTACTTATTGAAAAATAATTTCTTGAACTCGTCCCATTCCATAGACTCAATTTCATCCCTTTGCCTCGTATTCTTAATAAGATTCCACCATTGATCAGCATCTCCTTACAAACGATACACTGCTAGGATGCCTTTATCATGTTCAGAACATTGAAGAACTGAAAATATCTTTTCAGTAGTACTAATCCATTGTTCAGAAACTAATGGATCAGTAGACCCGCTGAAAGACGGTGGACGCTGCCTCATGAAGGATTCAACAGAATGTTGCTCCTTCCTTTGCTCGTTTGGAAGTCTTGCATGATTCATAGCTTGAGAAAGTTGTGTGAGCATGGCTACAAGATTTTTCATTCCAGCTCCCATATCGTTTGGTTGCTCAGGGGGACAATCATTGCATTGCCCATCGAATTCCGCATTAACACGGTTCCTTCGGGTTCCAGCCATTGACAAAAACCAAGAAGAATAGTGTGAGCAACACTAATTATAATAGGAAAACCACATAATCGAGAATAAAATTTCACACTTAAGGTCTTATCCTAGGGTATTCATGGCCATTTCTAAAACACTAAGATTGTGTTCTATGCTTAGACTTATCCTTAGGGTTCTTACTAAGGCTTTCACATCCTAGTTTCCAAAGGTTGACTATACCTTTCCTTTGATACCAACTATAACGACCCATACTTTACATACATTGTTAATAATTCAAAATTGAAGCACACTTATTACAACATATGACAAAACCACAAAGGAACGTATAGGTATAGTGTCTTTAGAAACTGGGAAACATAAACAACTGGTTCATAAATCTTCTACAGTGTATCCCATTTATTTTATCATATCTAGGGTCCCTTTTAGCATATTCTACTTAATATCCATCTTCCTGACTTGGGGAAAAGAAAACATAAAAGGGTGAGCTCAAATGATCAGCAAGGGAAAATAAAGGAACTAAAAATCATATCATATCTTTTTGAAAATCATAACCTTCAAAAGAGATCATAATATCTTAACATGGAATAAATCATAGAAGTGAAAATGAGATCACCATAATCATAACATGAAACTTGAAACTTTGTGGCATGCACACATAATCTTGGAAAATCATTTCTTGTTAGTCATGACTCATTGCCAAGACAATCTTAGTGGACAAAGTCCCTTTCTGAATCGAGTAACCCTCATTTCAGTCCTGTTTCACTGAACCGGTATAACCTACCGTTCCAGCCCTGTCTATCTCATGAGATATAAAATCTTTACCCAATGCATTGGAGGGAGATATAGGTCCCACCCATCTTATAATTAATCCTTTTTTATGTGTGCCACGTAATCATAAATCATACATCATCGCATAACCCATGTAATAAATATGGGATTCTTAAACAACATGACATCATAAAACAATTCATATAAGATAAAGGAATTCATAAAAATGTTTCCATCACAACATAATCAAATCCAAATAATAATAGGGATAAAAATAGAACCCTTTTATTATCTTATATGGAAAATAATTTTGATAAAATACTTGAACTTCATTCTTGAGGAAAATATCCTTTCTACTTCAAAAAAACAATTTTCCTTTCTTAACATGTCATACAATTTTAAAATAAAAGAAGTTGATTGAAAGTAAACTTGAATACTTGTAAAGGGAGATTCTTGGAAATAATTTTTTAGAAATCCATTCATTCCGTATAAGTTATAAAAACATTCTTCGTACTTTTTTCGGAAAAGTCAAAAAATACCTCGTACGAAAAACGACAAAAGATTGCTTTCATACATATTACTAAAAACTCACCGAATGGTAAAAATGGATTTAAAAAAGTGTAGGTGGATGGAAATAATATTACATATTGATGAAACATGGATGTGGATGATAAAATACACCCCAGTAAATACTTACGAATAAACAATCTCGGATAAAAATGAGATTGTGATATTTCCCTTACCTTAGGTCCGATTTGCTTTGTACGTGTCCGAAGCTCCTGTATAATGGTTTAAATAATGTTATTGACTTATTCCAGAATCATACATATTGATATGATATCATATATGGTCATATTCTTAGCTTCTTGTTAGTAATATTTCATTGTTACTTGTTACTCGGGTCTTTATTTCCTTTTGTTCTTATGCGTGTTTTGCCGAATAAATTCTTATTATTCTTTTAAGTTTATAGATAACTTATATCCATAATGTTATTAGTGTAACATATATCATATTTATTCATTCAATTCATTTATATAATTACTATGTTATGATGATCATGTAGAACGAGTCGCATCACATCATGGAGACGGTATTCCGTACGTACACACGAGTGATGATATTGTTCCTATGATCGTGGAATTGTATTGGAGTATATATATATTATTGCAGTATCAATATTACATTATAATAATCATAAATAGTTACTCATTACACCATTATACCCATCCTTTTAAGGTGGTGGTGGAAAATAGATTACACCACGACGTGGAGACAGTATTCCGTACGTACGCACGCGCGGTGATTTCATTTTTCCGTAGGATGGATAGAAGGTGAATTAGGGTTGTTTCATATTTATAATAACATATCAGTATGTAAGTAATACTGATGTTATTACTTTATCATGAAACAACTAAAGTAGAAGAAGTTGAAGAAGAAAGAAATTGAAAAGATTGGTAATGGATATTACCTCTTCTTTGGAACGCCTCTTTGAATCCTCCACTTAGGGAACTAAGATTGGTCTTTGAAGAAGACCAGGACCTCTAGGATTATTCTAGGGAAGTGGAGAGGAGAACATTTCAGGGTTTGGCCGTGCATGAGTGCTCAAATTGGTGTGAGGAGGAGGGGGAAGGAGGTGCCCTTTTATAAGGGAGGAGAGGGGCACCTTAGGAATACCTCAAAATATTATTTTATATTAAAGTAAAAATCGGTTTATAATGGTTCCAAAGGGTCTTATTTAGAAGCTAAAGTGGGGATGGGTCGAAATCCTATCAACCAATAAGATTTAGACAAGTTTAGGGTATTATTTTAACCTTATCAATTAGATTTAACTCTAAGTTAAATAATTTAACTTTTACCGTGTCTTTTTGTTTTCTTTCACTATATGGTTAATAAACTTACTATAACATGCCAAAATAACCCCAAATTGTTTATTATTAATATATATATCATTATCTAATTCATTTGGCCGAACCTTAGATTTTTAGGAATAAAATAACAATTAGTAATATAATATTTGATTTAAAAACTATTTTGTGTCAATTTTGACACTATTTGATATATGATTTTTGTGAAAGTAATAACAGAATTATATGTTCGAACCAAGTATATTAAATCAACACTAATATATCATAGTAACCTCTAAAATTAGGTTAATTCATAAAAAGTCTAAAATTACATTTATTTGGGTATTTATAACATCAATTATGTCAATATTTCATTAATAAGATAATTACTGCATCATCTTTGTATCATAATAAATGATAATTATTTAATCCCTAAAAATTCTAAATAAATTCCTATGATTTAGATAATTATATTAGCTTTCTGGAGACTATTCATTTTTGAAGTTTCATGAAGTTTATCACTAGATTAAAATTATTATACTTATATAATTTAAGAAAGTGACATGTTGTCACATTCTTTGGTTTTAATAATAATTAAATTATTTTCATTGAAAAAATTTAATTAAATGAATCTAATCCGACCCTTAGGTGATATGGGTCTACTTTTAGTCATACAATAGGATTTTGACATTTTTAGGGTAATTTTAAAATATTATATTTACCCTTAATTACCCGATTTACCTTTAACTATGGTAAATAAAATTTACCATAATTAGTATTCATAATTCCCAAAAATAAAAAGTAGCTTATTAACATAATTTGGACCCACTGATTCCAAATATGTAATCCATTTTTCCAAATTCAATACCCAAAAGATGCAGAAATTAAATTAAAATTAATCCCGTTGTCGAAAGAAAACGGGTTTTTCTTTAAAACATTGCAAAAGATTGAATTGATTTAACCTACGAATTCAAGGTAAAATCAATGCTAATGACCTACATTATATTAAATGGTAAAAATATATTATATTTATACTTTAAAACCATTCAATATTATAATTTAACTACATAAGATATTACGATGAAAAAAAGTTGTTTTTAATTAAAATATAGCGTGTTTTTACTATTCATTAAAATATGAAAGTTATCGGAAAAATATCAAAACTTTATCTAATGTAAATTTTTATATCCTGATTCAAATGAAGAATTTTATTTTTTCAAATTGAACATATAAACATTTCAAAAACTAGATTTAATGTGGGTGCGCCATCAAAAGGCGGCAAAACTGCATTTTTTGAAAAATACTTATTTTACCCGAAAAAATTATTTTGTTCTTATAACATGTTCTAGAAATGTGTAAGATGAATAATAATGTTATAAAATTCAAAATTTAGTTAACAACATTCATAACGGCTTGTTCATAACAATATTATAATAATATATCGTTGTTTATTAAAACTCGATATTGCGTACAACACAAGCTATCGAGGAAGGTCGCGATTGCGTGTAAAGTAAGCCAAGAAAGTGTGTAGTGAAAGATTCCTTTGATGATATATAAAAACAAAATATTACTCATAAAAATCTCGGGTGTTACATAGGTGGCTCAAAGTTTTGTAGAGAAGAGAGATACAAGGTGTCCTTTTATAAGGGATGGAATTTGTACTTATGAAAATTTTCAAAATGTTGAAATGTTATAAAGTCACATTCCTTTGAAATTGGTTAAAACATGGATTTATTTAAAATTAAAGATGATACAGGATCGAAATAGACTCATACAATAGGTTTTATATATGTTTTTTTTTCATTTTATCCCTCATTTATTTAGTTCAACCCCTCATTAACCCTTTTAATCCTTAACCGTAATAACACATTTTTCAATCATTAAGGGTAATAAATTTACTTCTAAGTTAAAAATTTCCACAAAAATGGTAAAGGGATGAAATATTAGACCATATTATATACCAATTACACTATTTAAATATTTTTATTATTTTTAAATCATTTAATAAAATATTTTATAAAAGAAAATAACATTAAGGTCATTTTTGAGACTATTCATTTAATTTGATTTTAAAGAGAGGATGTAAAGAATTTATTTCAAATATATAACCTTTAACCATAAATTATATATTATATTTTCCCATAATATTCAGGGAACACCACAATTCATCCAAAACATATTTTTAATGTTTTTTAATATTATTTAGTTTATTCTTCTAGAGCTTTCACAAGTATTATCTCAGGGTTGTGTAATCATTTAAGTTAATTATTCCATGATTTAAAATTAAAAATAAATTTCTCTAAAAAATAATCTATTAAAATTTAAAATATTAGTTTATAAAATACCACGATAAATTTTTATCTCCATGAAAGAATTAGATCTTTTACAAGAAAAAAGATTGAAATTTTGTATTTTTCATTACTTAAAATAATATATATTTCATTATCAGAAAGAAATGATAAAAAATTGACATAAAATCAAATATTGGATGTGTACAGACAAACCTAACTCATAAAACATATTAATGGTCATATTTATTATTCTTTTAATGTCTCATAATATAGTTTTGACCATATTTTACTCCTTTTACCCTTACCTTAATAACAAATATTTATCATGATTACTATTAAAAATTACCAAATATAATAGGGAAATATTCACCAGATTTAAAACTCTTAATTATAAATAAGGATTCAATTTTTTAATATTCTATTTCTAGAAGTGTTAAAATTTAATTTTAATATAAATTCACTAAAAACAATGAAAATAATTGTAAGAAAAATGTGTTTTTACCCTAAAAGTTAACATATATCAAAATACAGAATATTTTTTATTCAAATATAATTAATTAGAATATTATAAATTAAATGAGTCATATTAAAACAAAATTTCAAATAAAAAATGGGACTTTTAAATTAATTTATTTAAAGGAAAAATGACTGAATTTGGAAAATTAGCATTTTCACTATTCACTAAAAAATCAATCATTTCAGAAAAATCTCAAATTTTCATAGTTAATACTAATATGAGGATTATAAAAAATAATTTAATCTTATAAATTAAAATTTATAAAATTTTATGAAATTTATTATAGTGTTTACTCAAAAAATGTAAAATTTTTTTTTTATGTAAAACATTTTTGAGGCATAAAATGAATTTATTAAAAATTGAATTCATATTTTCAAATAATTCATATATAAATTTGTTTTTAGTAGGAACATTGTACATATATTTCATAATGTTTTCCTCATATTCATACCCTTTAATTCAAAAATTAGGTTATAATAGTCATATTTAAATAATAATATTTTTATAATATATCACAATTCACTTAATGCTTAGTGTTTTTTGTTAAGTAATCGATCAAGATTATTATTATTTTTAAATAAATTTTTGAGGTGATAAATTTATGGAACTATACTTCGCCATGCACTTTTGATCTAGAAAGGTTATTTAGAAAATGCATCTTGCAACGTCATTGCCTCAAGTAAGATCTTAGGCTCGAAGTCTACAAATATTACTTCACAAGTCTAACTAAATCCCATAATACGTTGAAATTAGAGAATAAAAACTCTATGTGAACATGATATTAATTTTATCTTTCATCAAGACACCAAGAAAGTGAAACAAGTGGATAGAAAACACATTGTACCAAGATCATTCTAGAGTGTGGGCTCAAAAATCCAAGATAGAGGTAGTGATAACACGAGATGTGACAAAGGGGAAGCCCCAACATGTATATCTAGGTGTATTTTTACATTTAATGTCACCCCTAAAACCAAAAATCATATATTAGGGTGTATCTATGATTATCACAAAGCAAGGTCAACCCCAGTCCATAGGTCTTGGGGAATTTTTAGTTTTCCCTCCTTTAATGAAGTCAATATTTTATATATTAGGAGAAACATTAGAAGAAGTACCTATGTGGTTCACCCCATTGTAATTTATTAGTTTATTCCCTCTATTAGAATCCTATTTAGTGAAAATTAGAAGATATTTTATTAGCATCATAATTTATAAATGATCATGATCCCCAATTGAAAGAATTGATTCCTTAGAGGAGTCATAGTAAGAAGAAACGTTCTAGTGGGGAAAATTAAAAGGAAAATTAAAATCCATTCCTCAAAGGATATTCATACAATGTATATTCTTTGTACTACTATAATGTATATGAGGATTTAATTATTGATACATGATTCATGTTGGGGAATGTTTATAATATATACCCTATAGATAGAACAAAACATTAAACCAATGAAAAATAATATGATGAGGATGCATCTATTTTCAATATGTTCTCTACTGAGGTCTAATAATAATGTTTCTTGACTTGATATCAAAGGAAAGATCAGGATTTAGGGTGTCTATAAAATAACCCACTACAATCTACTCAACTTGACTCTATTAAGGAAAAAGTAAAAGGTGTATTTAAATCCATATCCTACTTGTTTCTTGAATATTTTTAGTTTCTTTATTTGGAAGAAAGTATAACCCGATATAAACTCAAGATAGAGATGTTGATGCAACTTGACACACAATTACATCGGGGTGACTTTACTACTACGTGTAACTCTAAGGAAATAACTATCATGACTCACATGGGTGACCCTGATCAATAAAAATAATTTGATTAATAAGAAAGAGTATATTTAATCCATCCAAACAACCTGAGGTCAAAAAACTAATCTATTTGAACATAAGTATGAATGATTAAAATGAATTTCCTCTATTAGGAACCATTAACACTAGTTCAGGTAAGTAACCTTAAGATAGATATCAATCACATGTGTAGATAGAATGGCGATATTAAGAGCCACCAATCATTCCAACTCTACCAACTCTTTGAAAAATACTTCAAGGGTTTCTTGAATCCATAAAATAACTTACTTTTTGAATAGAAACCATAAGGGAAAAGAGAGCCAATTAGGTAATAATGAAGGATATATCTTGTGTATTTGGATTTGAATCATCTTCTTCAAAACTTTGAGAATCCCAACTTTGAAATTTTTTTTATATGAGATATCTCAACTAATAACTTCAAATTTTTTTGCATCAATGTGGCCTTGTTCCTTGGATTCTAGAGAATCGGGAATTATTGAAGCACAAGTAGTTTTTCTATACTCTAGAAGGACCTATTTTTTTGGTTTTATAAAATTTTATACAGAAACCATTATTTGTTGGGAAGACCTTTGAAAAAATTTCCACTATCAGTTCATTTGAATAATATGGAGTAAAACCATCATTGACCTCTCAAAATAAATTCAGTATAAAATTGAGAGAGTTTCAGACTTTATTTCTAGGTGGAAATGCATTAATTAGTGAGATTACCCAGCCTTTATTCTAGTTTCACTGATAAGGGGATGGGTGAATGAATGTTATATTTTTTCATTCAAGTTTCCTTAATATAGAAACATCCTTATCCTTTGGTTAAATATTTCTTTCATTAATGAAAATAAATCAAACACAAAACCATATGAACACAATAATTTATAGGGTTCACAACTCAAAATAGTAGCTAGTTATAGGTATGGTTTGAAAATTATCTAATACTACACAATCCACTAGAAAATAATAATTTGTATAGAATACAATGAGTAGGATATTCCCTTATACTTGTGCAACACTGTGTTCAATACAATAGTGCATGTGATTTGAGTAACACAAAATGATGTAATATGATTTTGTAATAAACATGTTGTGGTACTTCTTTATCAAATTTCACATATATTATCTTTCAAAGAAACTATTCCCTTTATTACCCATAATCAGGCAAGAAATTCTTGGACATCAAAATGATACTCAATCTAATTTCTAAATATGATTCCCAAGTCTAATTTCTCAATACAGAAACAATACTCTATTAGAATACTGCTAAAAAAAATCAGGAATTTCTTCTTCCTCAATCCAAAAACCCCAGTATTATTTCTCAATACCGAATCTATGATTAATATTTTATCTCTTATCCTTTATTTGTTATGTCTAGAAAACCTCTTCATAAAAATACAAACCAAAAACTTCTTCTTCCTTATGTTTTGGAGATTCTATCTCCTCTTTCACACATAATTAATGTCTCATAATACACAATGTATTTTTCTCATTTTATAGAAACAAAAAAATTGTGTATGTGGGATTCTAAAAATGTTTTCCCACATCAATAAAATTATCAAATTTTTAATATTCCTTAAATATTGGATATCTCTTTTACTTATTCAACACCGTTTTGAATCTTCAAATATATTTGATTTTCAGATCTCTCTTTGACTTCTTCAATGCTTCAGAGTTCATAAAGAATTTTCATTATGAATAGGATTCCTAATTCTGATATTCAAATATAATTTCTTTATTATGATAAAGTCATTTCCTCACTATGATTTTCTTGACACACTTGAAAAAAAACAGAATAGAAGATATTTCATTATGTTTCTCTCTATCGCATGAAAGAATATCTTCCCATTCTGATTTCCTCATTACGATGGAAGAATATATTTAGAAATGATTTTTTCATTATGTTACTCTACAATAAAAGTAATAATGAAAACATATGTCTTCTTATTATGGCTCTTGAAACCAAATATCTTTACGATTTCTTCATTACGAGGGAGACAAAAGATTCTTCCAAAATACTTAAACCACTTATAATTATTCTTTACTTCATTCTTTTAATATTTAAATCTTTTGAATTTTAATATTATCAAAATCAACACCTTTGGTTTCTCTTATTAAAATCAAGAAATCATTCACAGTATTCAAAAAAATATGAATCTCATGATCAAAGAATGGAAAAATTTTACATCAGTAATATCCTTATTTCAAAAAAAATTTCTAGTAATCATGACTTTTTAATCCTATTTTAAAAATTGATTTGATTTGATTTCATTTTAATCATACTTCAAAACAAAAGACAATACCAAAATATAATAAAATTATTTCTAATATTGGTCCTAAAAATTATTCCCTGAACATGAAGATCCCACAAGAGTAGTTTCTATATATCTATATAGAGAATATATAACATGATCTTCAAACATCACTCATTCCATAAAGTGTCTGAATAGATTCATAAAATTTCATATATTAGTTTAATGATTGGAAGAAACTCTTTGAAATCCAAAATACAAAACTCACCCAAATTCTATTTCACAAGGGAATAAATTAGGAAAGAAAAAATATAGATAACCAATCCTAAATTGGATTTAATAAAAAATATTTCCACTAATCCTTTTAAATATTATATCATGACTACTCTTATAAAATGAACACAACAATAGCGACCTCATCTGGATGAGGAAAAAACAGAATCAATGGAACTTTGAGGATTGAAAGAAAAAAATATGATTCCTTATATAAATAAAAAATCATAAGGTATTTTTATTTCATGTTTGAAAAGAACTTGGTTTGAATACAAAAAATTAAATGGCTAAATGAGGTTTCTCCAAACTGAGCGACCTGATTACTGCCCATCATATTGGATGTTAAGGAAGAATATCTTAGAGTTCTTATTTTCAAATATTTACTTCCGAAATGGTAAAAATATGGTATGTAATTTTGGTTCATCTCTAAATACTAGTTAATCAAATAATTAATACTCTACATGAAAAAATGGAGATTTTTAGGAATTCACACACTAAAATTCATATAGATTTGATGAGTGAATAACTTCAAAATCGTTCAACTATTCTCATGTCATCAAAATGGAATGAATGAATTAGATATTCATGATTCCAATCCACCATATGAAACCCAAGGTAATGCCATAATATTTATAATATTTAAAAATTTTATAGAACTAAAATTTTTATAAATAAATGGTTAGTGGATACCCCATGTGTATTTAATAATGTCTAGAACAGATTTTTTCCTTACCCAATAATTGGGTGGATGTGCACTTCACCACCAATTTTTTTTCACCTGATGAGGAGATAAAATACAGTTTTGTTTTAATCAATCATGTAGTGTATCCTTTCACTTATTAATAATGATCCTATGAAGAAGAAATACCCACAAAAATGATGGATGGGTATGTAGAGTCTAGGGATGTAAAGGTTATGGGAGACCCCAAAATTTATGATTTATTCCCACTAAGATTAAAAAGATGTCTAAAAATCATAAGGAAGTGATCAAATGAGATAATTAAGGATATTAATATAATCTTGATTATTATAAGGATCATTCTGATCTGATCATATATATGGGATGATTTTCATATGTCAACCTTAGGTCATGGGAATTTCAACCCATCCCAACCAACAAAAGACAAACATTCACCCTAATTATGAACAAAGTAGTATGTTATCATCACAATTGACTTTGAAAAAGAAACATACAGTTTTATAATATATCTATATTACTAAACAAATGCCTTTATCAAAATATTTCCTTGTCTTAAACCACTATATAGTCATCCCTACCTGAATTCCAATCCTAGTGGCCATTCATCTCTATAAAGAGCTCAAGAAACCTCATAGAGAGGATATTTAAAGCCCTCAAGATTTCAATACTAAAGTGTATTCAATTGAGATATATCATGTATAAATGGGTTTCACTGAGTTTTATATGGCCATTTGTTTCATTGAACATAATTTAGGAATGAGCATATCACGGAAAATAAGACCATTTTTTATTTTCGGAAATCTCAATGATGTCAAAATTCGTCAATCCCCAAAATAAAATGTTTCCAAAATCAACCTATTTTTAATAAATACCCTTCAATATTTTTTCTATTTTAAATCTAGTTTTTCTCTATCAAATACGAAAATCAAAGGATATGATAATTGAGAGTAGAAGCTAATAGAGATGACCAAGTAAAAGTTTTAATTTGGAAGTGTCATATCTGACTATAAATTCATGGTGGTATTATAAGACCACACATTAAATTATTTCTTATAATGTGTATGAATTAATATGAATATATAATTTCTATAAAAATAACATTAATGACTGAAACACTTTACTGATAAGAATATTTGGGTAATTTGTGGTGATAACACCCACTTTGATTGATGTGAATCATAATACATTGATGTAGGGTATTAGAAAAGGGTGGGTAAGTAGACAATGGTGAAGGTACCACCCAAATTGTATCCCCTATTGGCATGGAAGCTACTCCCATCAATATATAGGTCGAATGGATGAAAAATTCAACTTTATCTTCAACTAAATTGATAAAACAACTTGATATTTTTGGGACTTACAAGGTCTTATTTTCTAATGATATAAACCCTAAAATCACCTCCCTATCCCATGATTTTCATGAATATTATTACATTGAAATTAATCATCAATAGAATTATACATTCCCATGAATCCTTTATATATGAATATGTCCATTGAGAATCACTAATTGAACAAAAGATGGGATAAAATATAGTCAACATAGACAAGGAACTTTGACTAGTTAGACATGAAGTCTTAAAGGAGAAAATGGTGTTTAGCAACCTTTTCCTCCATTCACAAGGTGAAAGCTATTATTAAGAAAAATGTACACTTTTCAGATGGTTTTGATCCCCATAGAAATAATGAAATTCTTGAATCATCTGTTAGACTACAAGAGAGTGGTCAAGATTCATCTAATTATAATGAATATGAATATGAATTCCATGATACTCCTCTAGTTTTCAAGGAATTTGTCTCAACCACCATCGATGAACCCCAATGGGTGATGTTGGGTATTAAATAAAACCAATAACAAACATAAATTGGTGCCTTCATGACCCTTGAGAAATAGAAAGACTGCATTTTATTCCTTGAGATACATTAGTATGTGATTAAATGAAATTATATAGAGATACATGGGTTTTATCCCCATATATATTATTATCATTTGGATTTTCCTGATAAAAATTTTGGATTCATGTAACTATAAAGGAGAATGAATCTAACCTATGCCACCAAAGTCGGAGATGAATTGAATAAGTTGATAAAAGTTGATTTCAACTAGTAAGTTCAATACCTAAAATATTATTCCAACATTTCCCTAATTAAGAATAATAATTGTAAAATTATATGCTTCATCTATTTTAGATATTTGAATCTCCATTTTCCTAATAATGATTTACTAGTTATGGTAATTGATTTTTTTGATTTATGAAAAGTCAGTTTACAATGCCTCTTTTTCATCTAAAGTTATTATATCTATAATTATGTATTAATAGTATTAGAGGATGAGAAATCAAATACCTTTAAATATGCCCATGTCAAAAAACCTGATTTTTAAAATAATAACATTACATTTGAAAGCGTATGCGACACAAAACACAAAGCTTAAATGAACCACAAAATATTTAGAATGTTATAACCTAATTCTTGAGTTAATAGGTTTAAATTGTAACGCCCCGACCCCAGCTACCCAGAGTCGGTGCATTACTTCGTAACATTGGCATGATCACAAGAAAGATCAAATCCCGAAAGACCGATTGGTTTAGTAGCCTTGGAAACACTAGATATATTCATAAGTTTTACATTACATCATTAAACGAAAAACTACTACAGCAACAAATTGTCTCCATAATCCACACTATAAACCCCTCATAATATCCCTGCAAGTCAATCATAATTTACTTCTTCACTACCTGGGAAAAATAAAACATAGAAAAGGGGTGAGCTCAAATGCCCAGTAAGGATAACAATATAGCGGAACATTCAAAATAAGCATAAACATTTAAGGCAATGAATTACTAAAACAAAAGCCTTTTAAAATTGAACTTCAACATAGTATGGCAAAAGTAAAATGAAATAATGCCATTTACTTGTTCACATGGATATTCTACTAATCGAATAATCACATGCAAAAATCAATAACCACTTTCATAATGTTGGAATGCATAATGCCAGACTATCATAACCACATAGCCAAGGCCTCGTGCCAAGACTACAAATAAGATTTTGTCAAGGCCTTGTGACAAGACACTAGTTTGTCTCATGAGACCTACCGATGCATTGAGGAGCTATAGCGGGCTCCACCCGTCACTTATTAAGTCCAATGCATTCCCATATGAAAAGGTTTAAACATAACATAAACATTCGTATTAAAACTAGCATACGAAATGTCAATACATTCACAATAAACTATGAATGGTATAAAAATAGCACATCCATAGTCAAACATATCACAAAACCTTCAATACAATATAGAAGTTTTGTATCATAATAAATAAACTTCAAATAATCTTAAAATCCATCAAAGGATGTTGACATAGATGAAATCAAAATTCTTTTTAAAGAAATATCTCCTTTTATTTTGAAATCATTTAAGATCCATATAAAATAAAACATTTTCTTTGAAAATATTCTTATAAGCTTGTAAGGAAAGCTTTGAAGATTTTATAACGGCGTAAAATAACCGCACCCGCCGTATAAGTTAAAAAAACATTCTTACCTCAATTCTGTCAAAAAGGTTAAAAAGGACCTTGTTTTGAAAACGACGGAAAGATTCCTTTATAAACCTCTTATAAAAAGTCAAAAAAAGGTATAAATGACTTTAACCCATATTCTTGTAAATAGTAAAAATGTTTTGAAATACATTTTTAAGAAACATGGATGTGGATGATAAAGAGATCCCAGTAGATTATTACATATAAACAACCTCGGATAATGAAGAGATTGTGAAA
This sequence comes from Viscum album, assembly GCA_963277665.1. Classification (NCBI taxonomy): domain Eukaryota; kingdom Viridiplantae; phylum Streptophyta; class Magnoliopsida; order Santalales; family Viscaceae; genus Viscum; species Viscum album. The sequence continues at coordinate 2,093,551,294 of OY728131.1, read as the reverse complement.
TAACCCTTACCTTGTACTTTTCCTTTGTTGGGGTAGGTTAACCTCCTGTATAATGGTGAAATAATTGTTATTAAATTATACAAGAATCATATACATTAATATGATATCATATATGATCTTTTAACATTGCTTTATTAATAATATCTTAGTATTATCGTCGTTTCGGGTGATAATCGATTCGTTCTTCTTAAATGTTTGGTTACGTAAGACATGTTTGTAATGGATATATTATATCTTATTCATAATCAGAATGATATTAACAATATTTTTAACCCTAAAATGAGAATAATACTTGAATGGATATGATGGAGAATGAATCTTATCACGTTCGTGGAGACGGTAGTCCGTACGTACGCACGAACGCTACTTCCATTTAATTTTCATTTTAAAAGAATCAAATCCAAATGATACATAGGTATATTACTATTCCTGTATAATATAATATTTTATATATGTTATTTAAGTTCATTAACACCATCCTTTATACGTTCCATGTGTGGTATGAACGAGTCATATCATTTTAAGGGGGCGGTAGTCCGCACTTCCTCAAATGAAATTATCGTATGTATATACAACATGAAACGAATAATGGTATGAAATAAAATGGAATTACAGAAGCTTATATATAAAATATATATCATTAATATCATATTTAATTACAGTTCCATCATAATGGCCACCATGAGAGGTGGTAAGATGTATTTGAACAATCATCGTTTCGTGAGGCGTTAGTTTGCCATCCACAGAAACATTATGTTCATCATCCATTAGATGGAGTTGTGTGTATGTGTAGTTTGAATCCTTCTTATAACAACATCCTAGTATATTTAGGATACTGGTGTTGTTACAAAAGAAAGGAAATAAAAAGATTTTGGGGGTTGGAGAAGCAAAATAAATGAAAATACTTTAAGAGAAAATGTTACCTTTAATTTAGGTAACTCACTTTGGTTGGAACCAAAGGACTTCTTGAAATGCTTTCTGCCTAAGGGGAAGCTTCAAGGAGTAGGAGAGGGATGTGGGGAGCTTAGTTGGGCAGAGTTTGGACGAGCCAAGTGGCTTGAGAGGTGTGAGGAAAAGAGAAGGAGGAGTGCCCTTTTATAAGAGGGGTGAGGGGCACCTTTGGAAAAGCTAGAAATATTAATTTATAATAAATTCATATTCGGTTTCAAAAGGCTCCAAAGTTTACTATTCAAAGGATGAGGTGGGGATAGGTCGAAAACAACTCATCCAATAGAATTTAGACAGGTTTGGGTACTTATATTAACCTTATCTTTAAGTATTAACTCTAAGTTAATTAGTTTCACTTTTACAATGTCTCTTTGTATTTTTATATAATATGGTTAATAAACTTACTATATACATCCAAGAGACCCCCAAGTGGTCCATTAATGAGGAACCTATCATAATATAAGTCTCTTGGCCGAACCTTAGATTTTTAGGAATTTAATATCAATTAATAATATAATATTTGTTTTAAGAACTCTTTTATGTCAATTTTGACACTATTCAATAGTTGATTTTTGTGAAACTCATAACAGATTGATTACTTCGAAAAAAGTCAATTAAATCAATACTAATATATCATATTATCCTAGAAAATTAGTTTAATTCATTAAAAGTTTCATATTATATTTATTTGGGTATTTATAATATCAATTATTTTAATTTTTCATTATTATAGTAATTACTGCATCATCATTGTGTCATAAATAAAATAAATTATTTAATGTCTAAAAATTATAAATAAAATATCATTATGTAGGAAATCTTTTTAGCTTTCTAATGAATATTTATAATCGAAAATCCAACATGTATAACCCTATGTAAAAATTGTTGTTCTAAAAGATATATGCTTGTGTCATTTTTGCATTCATTTTAACTAAATTAAAATAAAGTGTCATTATCACTTACAAGTGGATCCATGGGGTCCCAAAATTGACAAAAAGATGCCCATGGTCGACCATCTATCAACCAATAGGGTTAAGACACGTTTTTAGGGTAATTTAGTATTATTATAATATTATTTTTTTAACCCTTATTTACCGGATTTACCCTTAACCATGGTAAATAAAATATTTACCGCAGTAATTATTCAAAATGTCTAAAAATAAAAGTTACCTATTTACACAATTTGAACATCCTGATTCCAAATATGGAATCCATTTTCCTAAATTCAAAACACAGAAGTGGCAAAAATTAATTTAAAATTAATTCCCGCTGTCAAAACAAAAAGCGTGTTTTTAAGAGATAATAACTACCAAAAGATTGACACTTGTTTATGTTCGGTTTAATTGTAAAATTATGTCCAATGACCAACATTATATTAAATAGTAAAACTATATTCTAAATATACTTTAAAACCACTCAAATTCATAATTTATCACTATTAATTATTTTGATTAAAAAAGTTGTTTTTAATTAAAATTTAGTAATTTTCACTATTCATCAAAATATGAAAGTTATCAGAAAAGTACCAAAATTTCACCTTAGGATAAATTTGATATTCCGAATCCAAAAATTAAGTCCATTTTAAAATATAAAATATATATAATTTCAAAAAGTAGGTATTACTATTCATAACAGCTAGTTTGATTGGTTACGGTGTGTTAGAACTCGAAGTTGCGTACAACACACGCTACTGTTTTATTCAAAGGAAAGCGTACCGTGGAAGCTTGGGATGTTTCATTTTAAATTTTTTTGATGTCTCCATTTAGTCAAAAAGTTTAAAATGTTGTATTTAAAAAGGTTTCACTATCAAAAGTTGATAAAAGTGCAATACTGAAAATGAATCTGTTCTTGCATTATGACTAAGAAACTCATAATATGGATTCTAAAATTATAAGGATTATATAAAGTTTAAAATTTAGTTAATACTATTTATGACCTCTTTTAATGGCTTTTTTTTTGGCAAGTCATGGTGCAATTGAACTCAGTGTTGCGTGTAGTGCAAGTTATTGAATTATTTTGAAGAAATAACACACTATGAAATCTTGGGGTGTTACATTCTCCCCTCCTTCAATAAATTGCGTCCTCGCAATTTGAAATTGTTCTTCAAAAATAAAAGGTTGAAAGTAGAAAATATATTTGTGGGAAACCCCACATCGGAAATTGGGTTACTAAAATTTAGTATTAATATGAGGAAAAGAGAAATCAAAGGGTCACCACCAAATTATGATCTCGATTAAGAGAACATTGGTGGAAATTAGAGACATATAATCGGAGGAAAAATGTAAATATTTATAGGTAGTGATTGAGGTCATCAATCACAAACAAGTGTATAATTGAGGTCCTTAAATTCATCAATCTATGATGATTTGAAATACCATCGGTTCAACAAAACATAGGGTATTAGGATAACACATTTTTGACGTTTCAAAATATCTTAGTTGAAATCCCACATCGAAAAATGAATTAATGAGGCCTCTATTTAAAATAAAGAGTGGAAAGTATGAAGATTACCGAAAATAACACATACTAGGGTTCCATGTAAGAAAATATGGATATGGAAGAGAAATCTAACCATCAATTATCTGATGGAGAGTGGTAGAGAACATGGCTATGAAAAGGCCAACAATCCCAAAGCCATAAATTAGTGATGATTTAAGGTACCATCTAGGACAACATTTTTGTTCTAAGTTTCTTTTCTTAATATTGAGGAATTTATTTATGAGATTGGCTAAGATCATAAGGAGATATACTTACTTTATAATTAGTTTTTTATCCATTAATAAATTTCTACCACAAACTCATCTTTCACTCTAATAGAAAAAAAAATTCTATTTACACTATTCGTATAGGGTTCCAAAATAAAAGAATTTATAATTCATCTAAAAGATCTTTTAATAAAAACTACATTATTTAATCCAGGACATCTCGTGGGCCAGTGGTAGGTGATACACCCTTGTCGCCCTTCGGTTGCGGGTTCAAGTCTCGCAGCCTTGCCGGACGCGACGGGTTGCCGCCCGACCTCCGGGTTGTCCTTTTATGGCAATCCAAAATAATCCAAACAAGAACTATCCAAAATAATTCTATCCAAACTCACAGTCCAACTTTTATAAGGAGGGTAAACATAATGTAGATCCTTTTTAACCCGTAATAGCATATGAATACCTTCATCGTGTATTCTTTTAATACACTGAAACATCCTGAATTACCATATTTTTTATTGATTACATTCATGCTCCCTAATTCCATATTGAATGCTGGATATACTTCATCAATCCAAAAATGTTTTAAACCCCAACAATGATGGAATATAAATATCATTAATCAGTTCCAAGGTATTCAAGAATATCCAATATAATTTTTCCAAAATAATCATGTATTATTCGAAAAGCACTACCTCGGTATCAGAACTATATTATGGTTTATCATTCTCTCAACCATATATTTTCCAAAAATTTATCCTGATATTGAGTCACTTTTCTTTGTTCCACACAATCTCAAGTCCTTAATGAAATAGTACTGCAGTACAATCCTTATATACTCCATAATTATTATAACAAGTACATTGTTGATACAACACTCAATTGACATAATCAACATAAGAACTCTAATCATTCTTCTTCATCTGTGGTAGTATCATAACTTGATTATTATCCAATAGCATCATTTGTGGCATAGTCTGATGACTGGGACATAGGTTCGCGTAGTGTCCAAACTCCTTGCAAATGAAGCATTGTACATTTGAAACCATTTTCTTACCCTTGCAGTCATGTACTTTGTGCCCTTTTCCTCCACACTTATAACAAACTCCCATTCCTTTCAGGCAATTTCCAGGGTGTTTCTTTCCACAGTTACCACATATGGGAAAATTCTTCTTTTCCCTCTTCCCTTTATCCATTTTTCTCTCTTCCATCCTTTTATTCTCTTGCTTCCCTTCAAAGACATAGGACTCAGCAAACTCTTTACTTATCTTATCAACACATGATATTATTTCTTCATATGATGATAATACATGGGAGACTATTTCTCTTATAAATTCTAGCTTAAGACCATGAAAGATATGATCCTTCCTTCTCTTTGGATCATGTGCATTTCTGGAGTTCTCATTCCTTCTACTGGGCGCCATTTCTATACCATGGCATAAACTAGATCAGGTTATGAATCAAAACACATAATACCATACTTATAAAACACTTAACATAAATTGAACTATTTATGGATATAATCCATAATCATAAAAATGTTTTCTTTGAGGAAGTATATACTCATAAACCCTTCATAATGATTTGTAAAGAAAATGAGAGTTATCCTAAGCATATCCCCCGGGAGTGTCGTAACCAAGAGTGCAGCAAGGCCCGTTGTCGTGCACCAGTTCCCGTTCGAGTCTAGCTCAAAGCGGTGTTTTCGGGTTTTACCCCTAGGTACATCTGTGCCAGAGCCGCCTCTACCTGCTCGTATCCAGACAGGGATGTATTGCTCGGAAAACTCACAAAATCTCTACAATACCAAAATTCTAGGAAGTTCTTCTATACAAATCCTCAAAGTTCATCTTAGGTATACGTGCTCTAATCGGAGTTTATCTAAATCTAGCTTCCAAGGTTTGTACTAAACTTCCTCTGATACCAACTGTAATGCCCCGACCCCAGCTACCCAGAGTCGGTGCATTACTTCGTAACATTGGCATGATCACAAGAAAGATCAAATCCCGAAAGACCGATTGGTTTAGTAGCCTTGGAAACACTAGATATATTCATAAGTTTTACATTACATCATTAAACGAAAAACTACTACAACAACAAATTGTCTCCATAATCCACACTATAAACCCCTCATAATATCCCTGCAAGTCAATCATAATTTACTTCTTCACTACCTGGGAAAAATAAAACATAGAAAAGGGGTGAGCTCAAATGCCCAGTAAGGATAACAATATAGCGGAACATTCAAAATAAGCATAAACATTTAAGGCAATGAATTACTAAAACAAAAGCCTTTTAAAATTGAACTTCAACATAGTATGGCAAAAGTAAAATGAAATAATGCCATTTACTTGTTCACATGGATATTCTACTAATCGAATAATCACATGCAAAAATCAATAACCACTTTCATAATGTTGGAATGCATAATGCCAGACTATCATAACCACATAGCCAAGGCCTCGTGCCAAGACTACAAATAAGATTTTGTCAAGGCCTTGTGCCAAGACACTAGTTTGTCTCATGAGACCTACCGATGCATCGAGGAGCTATAGCGGGCTCCACCCGTCACTTATTAAGTCCAATGCATTCCCATATGAAAAGGTTTAAACATAACATAAACATTCGTATTAAAACTAGCATACGAAATGTCAATACTTTCACAATAAACTATGAATGGTATAAAAATAGCACATCCACAGTCAAACATATCACAAAACCTTCAATACAATATAGAAGTTTTGTATCATAATAAATAAACTTCAAATAATCTTAAAATCCATCAAAGGATGTTGACATAGATGAAATCAAAATTCTTTTTAAAGAAATATCTCCTTTTATTTTGAAATCATTTAAGATCCATATAAAATAAAACATTTTCTTTGAAAATATTCTTATAAGCTTGTAAGGAAAGCTTTGAAGATTTTATAACGGCGTAAAATAACCGCACCCGCCGTATAAGTTAAAAAAACATTCTTACCTCAATTCTGTCAAAAAGGTTAAAAAGGACCTTGTTTTGAAAACGACGGAAAGATTCCTTTATAAACCTCTTATAAAAAGTCAAAAAAAGGTATAAATGACTTTAACCCATATTCTTGTAAATAGTAAAAATGTTTTGAAATACATTTTTAAGAAACATGGATGTGGATGATAAAGAGATCCCAGTAGATTATTACATATAAACAACCTCGGATAATGAAGAGATTGTGAAATAACCCTTACCTTGTACTTTTCCTTTGTTGGGGTAGGTTAACCTCCTGTATAATGGTGAAATAATTGTTATTAAATTATACAAGAATCATATACATTAATATGATATCATATATGATCTTTTAACATTGCTTTATTAATAATATCTTAGTATTATCGTCGTTTCGGGTGATAATCGATTCGTTCTTCTTAAATGTTTGGTTACGTAAGACATGTTTGTAATGGATATATTATATCTTATTCATAATCAGAATGATATTAACATTATTTTTAACCCTAAAATGAGAATAATACTTGAATGGATATGATGGAGAATGAATCTTATCGCGTTCGTGGAGACGGTAGTCCGTACGTACGCACGAACGCTACTTCCATTTAATTTTCATTTTAAAAGAATCAAATCCAAATGATACATAGGTATATTACTATTCCTGTATAATATAATATTTTATATATGTTATTTAAGTTCATTAACACCATCCTTTATACGTTCCATGTGTGGTATGAACGAGTCATATCATTTTAAGGGGGCGGTAGTCCGCACTTCCTCAAATGAAATTATCGTATGTATATACAACATGAAACGAATAATGGTATGAAATAAAATGGAATTACAGAAGCTTATATATAAAATATATATTATTAATATCATATTTAATTACAGTTCCATCATAATGGCCACCATGAGAGGTGGTAAGATGTATTTGAACAATCATCGTTTCGTGAGGCGTTAGTTTGCCATCCACAGAAACATTATGTTCATCATCCATTAGATGGAGTTGTGTGTATGTGTAGTTTGAATCCTTCTTATAACAACATCCTAGTATATTTAGGATACTGGTGTTGTTACAAAAGAAAGGAAATAAAAAGATTTTGGGGGTTGGAGAAGCAAAATAAATGAAAATACTTTAAGAGAAAATGTTACCTTTAATTTAGGTAACTCACTTTGGTTGGAACCAAAGGACTTCTTGAAATGCTTTCTGCCTAAGGGGAAGCTTCAAGGAGTAGGAGAGGGATGTGGGGAGCTTAGTTGGGCAGAGTTTGGACGAGCCAAGTGGCTTGAGAGGTGTGAGGAAAAGAGAAGGAGGAGTGCCCTTTTATAAGAGGGGTGAGGGGCACCTTTGGAAAAGCTAGAAATATTAATTTATAATAAATTCATATTCGGTTTCAAAAGGCTCCAAAGTTGACTATTCAAAGGATGAGGTGGGGATAGGTCGAAAACAACTCATCCAATAGAATTTAGACAGGTTTGGGTACTTATATTAACCTTATCTTTAAGTATTAACTCTAAGTTAATTAGTTTCACTTTTACAATGTCTCTTTGTATTTTTATATAATATGGTTAATAAACTTACTATATACATCCAAGAGACCCCCAAGTGGTCCATTAATGAGGAACCTATCATAATATAAGTCTCTTGGCCGAACCTTAGATTTTTAGGAATTTAATATCAATTAATAATATAATATTTGTTTTAAGAACTCTTTTATGTCAATTTTGACACTATTCAATAGTTGATTTTTGTGAAACTCATAACAGATTGATTACTTCGAAAAAAGTCAATTAAATCAATAATAATATATCATATTATCCTAGAAAATTAGTTTAATTCATTAAAAGTTTCATATTATATTTATTTGGGTATTTATAATATCAATTATTTTAATTTTTCATTATTATAGTAATTACTGCATCATCATTGTGTCATAAATAAAATAAATTATTTAATGTCTAAAAATTATAAATAAAATATCATTATGTAGGAAATCTTTTTAGCTTTCTAATGAATATTTATAATCGAAAATCCAACATGTATAACCCTATGTAAAAATTGTTGTTCTAAAAGATATATGCTTGTGTCATTTTTGCATTCATTTTAACTAAATTAAAATAAAGTGTCATTATCACTTACAAGTGGATCCATGGGGTCCCAAAATTGACAAAAAGATGCCCATGGTCGACCATCTATCAACCAATAGGGTTAAGACACGTTTTTAGGGTAATTTAGTATTATTATAATATTATTTTTTTAACCCTTATTTACCGGATTTACCCTTAACCATGGTAAATAAAATATTTACCGCAGTAATTATTCAAAATGTCTAAAAATAAAAGTTACCTATTTACACAATTTGAACATCCTGATTCCAAATATGGAATCCATTTTCCTAAATTCAAAACACAGAAGTGGCAAAAATTAATTTAAAATTAATTCCCGCTGTCAAAACAAAAAGCGTGTTTTTAAGAGATAATAACTACCAAAAGATTGACACTTGTTTATGTTCGGTTTAATTGTAAAATTATGTCCAATGACCAACATTATATTAAATAGTAAAACTATATTCTAAATATACTTTAAAACCACTCAAATTCATAATTTATCACTATTAATTATTTTGATTAAAAAAGTTGTTTTTAATTAAAATTTAGTAATTTTCACTATTCATCAAAATATGAAAGTTATCAGAAAAGTACCAAAATTTCACCTTAGGCTAAATTTGATATTCCGAATCCAAAAATTAAGTCCATTTTAAAATATAAAATATATATAATTTCAAAAAGTAGGTATTACTATTCATAACAGCTAGTTTGATTGGTTACGGTGTGTTAGAACTCGAAGTTGCGTACAACACACGCTACTGTTTTATTCAAAGGAAAGCGTACCGTGGAAGCTTGGGATGTTTCATTTTAAATTTTTTTGATGTCTCCATTTAGTCAAAAAGTTTAAAATATTGTATTTAAAAAGGTTTCACTATCAAAAGTTGATAAAAGTGCAATACTGAAAATGAATCTGTTCTTGCATTATGACTAAGAAACTCATAATATGGATTCTAAAATTATAAGGATTATATAAAGTTTAAAATTTAGTTAATACTATTCATGACCTCTTTTAATGGCTTTTTTTTTGGCAAGTCATGGTGCAATTGAACTCAGTGTTGCGTGTAGTGCAAGTTATTGAATTATTTTGAAGAAATAACACACTATGAAATCTTGGGGTGTTACATAAATAGTAACACCCACATTATGAAATATATATATATATATATGTATATATATATATATATTAAATTATTACTCAATACAAAATTATTGAATAATTATTAGGAAATAAGCATTCAATTTTTACTAGAGTCATATTATGCATAAAAAATATGTTTAATTCAAATATGATTTTATTAACTTTTATGAGAAAATATTATATTTATTTTTTGTAAATTTTAGAATTTTTTTTAAATTAAATTAAATTAATTTTTGAAAACATCATATAAAATTTATCTTATAGTGAATTTTTAAGAATTTTTTAAAAAACTTTATTTTTCGAGGAATATTAAAAAATAATGATTATTATTGAAAATTGTATTTTTTCCTAAGAATTTAAGAAGTTTAATTTTTTTAAATGTCTTAAAAGTAAAATTAGTTATCTTATATAATCAATAAAAAAATTATGCTAATTTTAATTATTTTTATTGTTGAATTTAGTATCAAAATCTTTCTATACTTGAATGGCATTTTGCAGAAAAAATATTTTTCCTTGTGTTATGAATTTTTATCTTAAATTAATTAATCACAATTATAAAAATTGAATAATTAAAAATGGATTCAATATTTTAAAATAGTATGTATAAATTTGGTAAAATGGTACCATTTATTTTTAGTCAATATGAATAGCAACCATAGTATTTTTTTTCAATTACAAATGAAAAATGGGTTAATTTTGTTTAATACTAATGTGATATGATCTCAAAATCCATGAAAAACATGAAATTACATCATTTTGTTTGATAAATTTGATCATATTAATCCTAAATTCAAATATATTTCTTTTTTGATCCATTTCAAGTGATAATTACTTTTTATATTATTTTAAGTAAAGAAAATACAAAAATGTCATTCTCTTGACTTTAATATCTCTAATATTTTTTCATAAGGGTAAAAATAGGTTATGTATGGTTATAAATATTTATTTTAAGTATAAATTAAATTTTTTTTATCATATTAATTTTATTATCCTTTTTTATTTTTTGAATAAATACCCTAAATTATTACGCAACACCGACACAATATTTTTTCAGTTAATTGAAAAATAAAATTATTGATTTTGAAAATATTAAAAGTAATATATTTGGAGTGATTTATAGTGTTACTTTAATTTTATATATGATTATAAAATATTAATGATGTTATAAATTATTATATTCAAATTACACCCCTTTTTTGGTGTCTTTAAAGTCTAATTAAGTGAATAGTATAAAAAATGAAATTATTGATATTTTATGAAAATAGTAATTTAATAAATTATTTAAAGATCATAAAAATATTTAAATATGAAAAGGTGGATAATGTATAATACAAAATTTCACAACTTTTCCATTTATGAACCAATTTTCACAATATAAGTAAAACTATAACTCTTTAAGAGTGAAAAAGATGTTACTGTAGTACAGGTTAAAATTGGTTAACTAAGGGGTTAAATAAAAAAAATGTTTAAAACACCACTTAAACCAATCACAATTTCAATAGTTCATGTTATTTAAAACACATAATAACTTATATTTTAATATCTATATATTTTTAATACTTTTTATTGAAAATTAATTTTTTATATTTAAATATTTCTAAAAATTTCTAGAGTGCCCTTCCCCACACTTATAAAAGGGAACGCCTCTTTTATCTCATTTACTCCATATTATGCCCTATAATTTTTTTTTTGAAATATAATGTTCTAAACATACTTATAAACATTTTATATGTTCTTATCTTCCCAATAGACAAACCCCGAGATCCTTAAGAGGAGATCTAAATGAGTTATTTCAAAGAAGATGTAATCACCTTAACTGGTCACTTTTATTTTAATTATTCTTTTAAATCCTATAAACATATAATAATTATAATAAAATAATTAATTTAATATCTTAAATATACTTAAATGTTATTATTATTTTGAAACCATTATTATACACCGTCTTTCCCGTAAAATGGGAATTGAAAGTATTGCTCTTGCGTACATACGACTTACTATCTCCACAAAGTGAAACCATTCATTTTACATCCCCATATTTAATGATTGGGTATTATGTTGGATTTAGTATTTATATATTATATTTATGAATTTATTTTTATTCTATAATTATCGTATCATATCTACTTTATTTCCTTTCAAGTCGTTGGAAAATGATAATTTCACTCATGTGTACGTGTACACTACCACCTCCACGCAGTGATGCAATCCATATTTCGTTTTTGATTTATATGGATGATTATAAGGATATATTTTATGAATATATATATAAACCATGATATAATAATAAATTTATAAGGGTTAATTATTATTTACATTTATTTTATTCCAAGATTCAAAAAGTGAAAACAGGGTTCACGTGTACGTACGACCTACCATCTCTATTAATTGTAATTAGTTTTTATAACTCTATCTTTTATAGATGAATATATATATATATATAATGAATATATATGATATTTATATAATTATTAACATTATGAATATGATGGAAGCTTCATCCAGATATATGGACTCGAACTACTGAACCAAAATTATTATGAAAAAATTAAATAACTAACACTCAAAAACAACGATTTTAAAAAGGTATTATTAAAAAATGGGTATTAAAATATCATAATATTATAATATACGATTTTATAAATATTAAATTATTCTATTATTGAAGTCTAATATATTTAAATTTATTTTGTATGTTGACAAGTCATGTTTAATTCATGTGGAACTCGAGGTAATAGTTTAATGTTTCAATCTCATTATTTATGGGGATTATTTATGATGAGGTTATAATGATAAATTTTCATGACACAACTCTCAATATATTCATTAAATTTTTTATCCTATATTTAATTAAGGATAATACTAGTTTTAATTTCATTTACCTCTCATTACGTATTCAAGAGACTAATGGGGTTTTTTATAAAAAATCTAACATTACTTCCCTCTTTAGTCAAAAATCATTTTCCCTCAGTATCCATGTTTTATAAAAATGTTTTCAAGAGTATTTTTAATACCCCCTTTTTATTTTTTGAAGTATTTTTTTCTGATGATAAAATTTTAACAAAAAGGTTTAAATGGAATGTTCTTGTCATTTTTTGAATGAGGTAATTTTTTAATTTTTTTCAAACATTTGAATGAAATGTTTTATTTTAACTTATACTGATTGAATGTAACTTCCAAAAATCCTGAAAACTCAATTATATGAAGTTTACATTAAATGATTCCAAGTTTATTTTCAAATATAAATTTTCCCATAATATTTGGGAAATTTTTTATTTTAAATATTTGATTTCAAAGAGAACATTATATTTTACTCTAAAAATGTTCCAAGTGATATATCAAAGGATTTTGTCATCTAATATTACATAATTTTATGTTAATTAATATTTAATGAGGATATGATACAGTGATACCATCCTTATTGTTGCTCTAGATGGTTTCTTATTATGCACCCTATTTCTTTACCAGATGTTATGCTCTGATGAAATGCTGAAAAGTTTTATAAAAATCGTTTCTTTTACATGGGTTATTCTATGTTTATGAAACATATTTCATTTTCATGGGTTATGATATAAAAAATGTTTTATGTTCTTATTGAACACATATGAATGATTTTCATTATGGGATAGGTGGGATGATATTTATATATCCTGCTAACACATTGGGTAGTGATGGATGTCTCCTGAGATAAACATGGTTGGAATGAAGAGTGAACCCAATTCATTAATTGAAAATATAAACTATGCTAGAATTAGGAGTGAAACTTGAATACTATGATTGATTTGTGGGATGAAACCAATCATCCATGATAGAATTAGCAGTAAATTGTAACCATTAAGGAAATGCTTTTCCAACATTATTTGTATTCAAAAAACGTATTTCTTATGTAAATGTTATGAATTCCTGGATCATGTTTTTTGATTCATTTTATTATTCATGTCTTATGATCTACCAAGATTAATTACATGACTCAATATTATAATCTATGATATGAATGGTATAGTTTTAAAAGGGTATTATCATGTTCTTACACCATTATACTCATATTATTTTTAATTGATCATTGATATTTCCCTTTATTACCATTACTGAGGATCATAGATCAACCTTTCATATATCTACTTTTCCTAGGTTGTGAAGAAGGGCATTATGTATGATATATCTAACAAGGGTTATAATTATGAAGAAAATTGTGGAATATCATGTAGTTTACTTATGAATTGGTTTTTTATCCATATATCCAGAGGCACTAGACATATTCAATTCTAGAATGGATCATTATGTTATGTAATGGATACTAAAATATTAAGATGTGATATATATGTATGAAAATAATTGGTTATTTTAACCCACTTGGTATATTTACACTGTATAATTACAATTATCTTAATTAATGTTTTCACAACTTACCATCAAGCCATGGACCATATTTTGAATAATTTTATTTAGAAGAGAGTGGAATGTTGTGTCAATGATCTGATAGTCAAATCCAGAAAATTTCATAATCACCTTTCTAAGAATGGGGAAGTTCTCAAAATTGTTTGATAGAATTACTAGAAAATGAACCCACTAAAAATTTCCTTGGAGTTTACATTATTGAAATTTATTATAATTGTGTTATTACATCATTAAATTAAAGTTATACCTAATAAAACTAAGAAAATACATAAAATCCCTCCTCATAAAAAACTTTTAGAGTTGAGACGACAAAAAGGGAATCTTGCCTCTATTCTATGCATCATTGTATAACTTATTGGTAAAGGATTACCCTTTATGAAGTTTATAAATAAATGGATGACTTATCAGTGATATTATGACTTCCATAAATACTTTTATGGCCTCAAGAAATATATTCTATATCCCTTTGTGTTGATGGAACTAATATAAGGGAAATATATTTTTTCATTTGAGGAATCTATAAATAAGTAAACTAATTCCATCAATTATTGTAAAAATGATGTAGGTAATGACGATATCATTTCATACCACTTCATATAAATATTGTAAATTGAGACCCAATAAATTGGTATTAAGAATAATTTCCTTTAAATGATCTTCATGGTACATAAACTTTTCTATTATTGATAGAATCATAATTTCCATATGTTTTCTTGTGTGGATAAAATAAAATATACTCTAAATTTACCCAATTTTATGGGATGAATAGAAAGATATAATCTCATACTATATAAATTTTATATCCTCTTTGTATTGTAGAAGGTTATCAAGGGATACGTTCTTACAACTTTTCTTGTAACATACCCTACCCTAGAGAAGATTCCATTGGATGAAGAACACGTCGATATATAATTTTTATATCTCAATGAGACTTCAAAAACATGGGAAATATACTTTTAAAACACTTCTTAAAGTTTAATTGGGAGAATGATGGGAAACTAAATACATAGTTGAGTTTTCTTGGGGATTTCGTACATTTCTCAAAAAATATAGTTTTACCATACTCTTTACTCCTATTATAAATGTGTATAAAGAACGAGGAAGAATATTGAACCCTCATTATTGGATTTAAACATGATCTGTATATACTAATTATGAAATTAAAACTCAAGGGTGATTTGGATTTGGTGATCATGAAAAGTGACAGGGGATATTCTATTAAGAATGAAGAAATGGTACCTCTCCTAGACTATTCGTGATAATTTATATAATAGTTTCCTTTAGAGATAGTTTGGGCTATCACATTCTTCTCATTTAATGATATTTCCAATGCATTGGAAAAATAATCTTCCATAATGATATATATAGATCAATATGATATCTTATTACCATTTCGTATTGCAAGGTGGTCTCTCTATTCATTAGCAATGATATAGTGGAGATAAATGAGGTTTCTAATGACACTGACCAAGGTGATAATTCACCATCACTAGATAATTCCCATCTGATTAGATATCTCCTATAATATAGTATCCCCATAAAATACCACAAACAAGATCAATAATTAAAGGAAAGAAAATCTATTGGTGGGTAGATAGTGTAATCCATTAAAATGGTCTAATTTATCAAAAATTCCTCTATAATAGAAGAATTTACTAGATCCTTCTTAGCTATGTTGAATGAGGAGATACCCTCACTATTATACAGATATCCCATGTCAGTGTTTGTGGTGATCATTTTTCTGGTACCAGAAATTTCACAGAATAAGAATACTTTGATGCTTCTAAACATCAATGATGCAGTAATGAATTGAGTTCACCAAGAAGTTCCATGCATCATAGAATCATGAAAATTTTATTCATCAACCCCTAGAACTATTTTAAACTTCAAAAATATATTTATAAATAATACCATAAAATCTATAGAGGAAATTAAAGGGACCTTATGTCTTAAAAAGTTATAATATAAAACTATCTATTCTCTAATCGCAATGGGTGGAGAGTGTAACATGCCAAAATGAAGAGAAGGTTTATAAAAAAATATTTACATAGATTCAAATTATGGTCTATTCCTTATTAGCTCAAACTACTTCGATATTATCATAGTCATATAATCATAAACTATAGGAAATATAGTCTCTTATAACAAGACCATAAACTATATGAAATCACCAGCCCTATTTTATGATTTTAAATGGTATAACATAGATCACTACTCTACATGTACAATGAAGTACTTGAGTGGATTTTTATGTATGAATTCACCCATTATATAATATATTGACCCATGAAAACATCACAACTATATGGTTTTACTATCTATATTCCTTCATCAGGATAAATAATTTCCCCAGTAGTTGAGGACTACATCTATCATTACTCAGATAATAATAGGATATATATTGAAATTCAAATAACCTATCATAGACTTATTCAAAAAATTAATATCTATCATATTTCAATTTCATACTGGTGTTTAAGACAGCAATTCATGTTAGGTTTCCTTCTATAACTAAACACTAGGGTAGAAGCATTAGATTTCCTTTAGACACACAAAATATTTACACATATCCCTTCTCCCAGGTCCTAATTATACAAATTTAAAGAGTATAAAATATAATCCCTATCATGGGATATTAAACCATAGGACATGAAGTTCTACCCCATGTGACATTAATAATTATTGTAGTGGCATGTTAATATTAACTAATACCATAACATGAGATCCAGATTTGGGTAAGAGTTTTTAGAATGTGGTTTTCCCCATCCATAAGCCTATGGTAGTATAAAAAAATCTCCCATATCTAAGAACTACATGTGGTTAGATTGTTTTTATCCATAGATACGTAGTGAAATTGAAATTTTATGACCAAGTAATCCATAAATTTCATTCCCCAAAACCCTCCACTCTATCCTAATTCTTAGGTTTCTCAATTAATGTTATGTCTTCTAGTGGACCTATATTATGATGGAACCATTTCTATTTCACCTTGGTATCATGAAATTTCTTAATAGATATTGGGTTTCATTCTCTATTATTTCATCATTTCTCCCATAAAATTCTCTATCATTACCCTATGTATGAGTCAGATCTATATATAGAGCATTTTCATAAAAAATACATTTTTCTTGATTCGTATAATAGTATGATATATAATAAAATTGAAATCAAATATCTCAGAGCAGGATAAGTTTTATTTTTCATTCCATTTTTACCACCATAATAGAACATGGTTTCCTTAATTTATATCATGTATTATTTTATTAACCTTGTGTTAGGTAAATAATTTCATACCATTTATAATAATTACGTTCATATTAATTCTTGTTATATTAGGATATTTAGTGATTCCAAAATCACATATCTTGAAATTAACCAAAAATTTCATTTTTAATATATATTCCCCATTTTATTTGAGTTTTTAGACCCAATTCAAATAAATTTTCCCACATATATCCTAATGTTAGGACATAGTTACTTTTAGTCTCGCTTCCTTGTGTTCCAGATCTATATAGAGATCATTTTTAATAACTATGTGTAGCTTTATTCCTATTATAAAAGGATATGTAATGATGTTTGAATCTTCTACCTTAGATATAACCATGGATTTTATCACTGTCAAATCCATCTCACAATGTATGATCTCATCATTAATGTTAATTATTTATTTGTTTAAACTAATATTATAAAAAATTTAATGTTCTTCAAATAACTACATATTTCTTGATTCAAGTTATTATAGGATACATAGCATTATCCAAACCATCTCTCTCAGACCCAACCACAAATCCTCAGTCACATTCATGACCCTTTAATATTTCATAATGAACTAGGCTCTATGAATTCTATATTGGAGGGTCCTAATTAGCTCATGAATATTCTTTTCTTATACACCACACCTTATTCCTTGAGTATATGAATTATCATAAATATTCCATGGATACTGGTAATGAGAATATAGAATATTTAATACCCCTCTATTTAGGGTTTGCGAATACACTACATATTTTCCACTTCTGTAACCATTCAAAGGCATGTTTTTATCCAAAAGGGGAAGATAATCTAACCCCATACACCCTCAAGAATAATATAGTGGAACCAATAATTTGAATTTATTTAGTTGTCCTAATTAGTATGTATGTTCAACAATATGCTATTTACCCCACCATTTTAAATATGGCTAGCTGCTTCCCTATGCTATCAATTTTAATTATATCATTTACAAATTCAAATAAATCTTGTTCTCATTTACATCATTTTCATCCCTAGTCTAAAAGGATTTGAAGTAATTCTAACATTCAGACCCCACCATTAGGGTTGTAATATTTTCCCAATTACTTGAGCATTATAACCTTAAATAGACTAGACCACTACCTACGTCCCTCTATAATTATTTTGATCCCTCCATTCACATTGGGTTTACCTCACCCTTATTTTTATGTAGATTTCCTTATATTTTGGACAGAATTTTACAAACATAAACATCAGCCTCATTAATACATATTTCACAAACTTAAACTATAAGAATAAATTTAAATAGACCTTATCAAGATGAATATACATATAGGGTAGCTTGAGTAAAAGTTTAATCTCTTCTCATTAGGATATAAAATTATGTAATCTTAAAAAAATATATAACATTTGGGAAATAAAAATATATAAATATTATCATGTTGAAACCTCATAAAGAGAATCCTTAAAATAATCCTTGTTCCAACTCACCATGACATTCCTTGTCAATATTAGGTAAAAATTAATTATTATGTTAAAAATGCACAAAAAATAGTGTGGTCTACCTTATAGACCTTGAAAAGACAATAAATTCTCACTAGGTTTATAGATTGAGGAAAAAGTTATATCATCTCTCTATTTCTCAAACATATTGGTTTAGATGACCCATAAAAAACACACGAAGATATTTATTCAGGGTACTTGAAAAATCTTGATAATTGAATCACCCATGAAAAACCATATCCATGATTTTAATTATTCTGATTCATTAACTACCTCATATCTAAATAAGATAAATACGTATTATAGTTATGGTAAATGTGATACATATCCAACCTTTCAATATCCACCCAAGAGTAAAAGTTTATAAAGAAACTAATCTATAATATTTATTTCAATGGGTTGATCATAGCTTATAGTGATGGTATATATATGTGACATATACATCTCACCTATATCTATCCATGAGTATAAAACTAAGGGATTATCAATTGATTATAACTTTTCTTCATTAAACTTTAGTGTTTTTGGATTAGGATTTACTCAAAAAATGTATTGAAGGATTTGGTGGATTTAATTATTTGGTTATTACTCTATATTAGTTTCATAGATTATGAAGTGTAGACAGTTAATGTAATAATAATTCATGAAATTAGAAATAGTTTCAAGATAAGGAATATTATTTATGACAAATGGGGAAGGAAAATCGACAAATTTTGAGTCTTTTATTGATTTGAAACCAAAAGTGAGGGGAGAGAGTAGTTAAATATTTTTCTCTAATATGAACTTTATCAACCATTAAAGTTGTAAAATTTATTTCTCTAAGTCTTCAACAGACCGAAAATGTTTGGTTTTCTTTAAAATGTTCACATCCTCCTCTGAAAGTAGCATTTTGGTTTTTTAATAGTATCCTCTTCACGCTTTTCACCCTATTAAGAAAACCTTTTGGGTTCATTCACTATTTTCTCATGTTCATTCAATTTTTTATAAAGACACTTTTCTAATGTTTTTCCATCATCAACCCACTATCGGGGCCCAAATTTAATCATGAATATTTGATTTTTTTCTTGAAGAAACATTACCTTGAACTCTACTAGGTGACTTACAACTTTTATTCATAAGATTTATATAAAAAATTATCAATTTTATCATGTTCATCTATTATTTATTTTATGAAAACATTATTTTTCTAAATATAACACATTATAACATAACATGAGCATAATTTAATGCAATTTGGTTTGTATGTAATGTAACTATTTAATGAGTGTTTTAAAAAAAACGACCAAATATACTATCACATGAATTATCAAATTTTTTTAAAGTGAAAGGGAAAATGGATATGAATCAAAATTCATAATAAAAATAAGATATAATATTAGACTTATTCAATAAAAGTGAGTGTGAAATTTATATCATCACCATTGTCTTATTCCTCTAATGGTTGAGACAATAGGATAGTAAACTCATTTTTAATGCTTCATAGCTCCTGGCAGGATTACTATGGATGGTTATAGAAAATATATACATCACTCAATAAGTATGAAAATCAAAGATTAACTATGTTTTCATTTAAAATTATTATCAGAAGTTTTAATCCCTCCCAGTTTTAATTCTTCGCTAGATGGTTTGGCCTGAATACCATCTCTCACAATCCAAAAATCCCCGACCACCTTATGGATTTTTTAAATGGATATTATAAACTTCATAGAACTAATTCATTAGTTGGAACAAGTAATGAATCTTTTCTGGGAATGACTCATTTGGAATCCTTAGATAATGTGTCAGATATTATATAAAGTCTATTCATGGCTCAAAGTCAAGGGTGATAAGTAAATAAGTAGGTATATATATGAGAACTAAAGCCTCCCACTCAAGGATTCATTTACAGATGCCTTCTATGGATATTGTTGTTTAATCTTAGAACTTGAGTCAACAATTTATATAAATAAATGACAATAGAATCATAGATGGTAGCACTTAGATTCCAATAACTCTTCATTGATGTTTCCAGACTCTTAAAATGATGTTGAATAATCTTCGAGGGTCATACCAATTATATTTATTAGGACTTCTTCTATCTATGCATGACTTGAAATTTTATTAGGACATATTGTTGGAATTTGGTTTAAATCATTGTAACATTTTAACAAATCTACTTAATAACAAACTAAATAGGTATTTCTCTTAATCGTCAAAGGTGTTTGGTGGAGAAAAACCTGATGTCACCTAAAATATAACCCAAGGACCTAAAATTGTATTATTACCTTCCACGTCTAAATAATAATTATCAATGACTTGAGAATTATCTTGGGAAATCAAGACCTCACCAGTGGTGATGGAAGCTTCATATGAGGATGTATGGGTTTCGTTTTTTATAGTTGAGACCCTGCACCTCTACATCATGTAGAGTTGTTACATATTAACACACATACTCATCCCCATACTATTCACCTAATTAATAGGTAGATTCATTTAGAAGGAAAATATTAGATAAATATATAAACAAGAAATATATAAAAGGATAGTACCAGGGATGGAGATCCAATTTATTAGAGATGAGTTCATTACTCAGTAGATCATGGTATATTACCTCTTGATTAGGAATAAATATTTAACTTTCTATTTCTAATAAGGGATTTTATGTAATTAAAAGGATGTGATATCAATGTTCATATGATAATGTTAGAGTGAATTTTGAAGACTAAACTTTTCATTAATATGAATATATTTTTCCAGTATGTATTTAATCTGTCGATTCTTTATCAGGGATGGCATTCTATATTTTTTTCATCTTTAGAATAAATCCTTTTAGTACTTTGATGTTATAATGTCAATCTCATACCTCTATCTTCAAAATCATTATATAAATCAAGTATCACTCTTCTTCTAGTGGAGGTTATAAACCTGCCACACCACTTATTGGAGTGTCTCCCATAGTGTATGAAAGAAACGTTTTTGGATCTTGTGTCACTCAAATTTTCTATAAGAATAATAGAGTTGGGTATACCAGTGGGGTTTTTTTAAATTTAGATATAATTTAATAGATAATATTCATCATATATCATTGGGTAGTATAAAATCATTACACTCTTTGTAAAATAATTGGTTGATAAACCCTATATATTTTCATTATCTATAATCTATTATATACACCTTGTAACTAGGAGTCTATCATCAATAGCATAAACTAGAATATATATCTTTCTAATTTGAAAAAATATTGAATTATTATAAATGATGATGTAATAATGTAATTTAAAATTTCTTATTTGTATAATTCATACGCCTCTATGAAGCATCACCCACAAGTCTTCAATTTTTTTTGGAAACTGATTGGATACTCCACAAATGAAAATCATTAATATATAAATAATTTAGTGAGATAGTTAGAGCCCCCCCACTAGTCTAGAAGAGGATTTAGGATCCTTTATACTAATATGTTTTCTTGATATCATTTATTCTATTGGGGAATAATTTATCCCCCTATATCTTGATTTTTTTCAATACATTTTTTTATTATGATGGTTATTTGATTATGAGCTATGAGTAATACAGCAGGTGAATTTTATTATAATAATTGGATGATTCATTTTTGGATCCCTTATTTTTGGAATTTAATGTGCCCATTTCCCCTTAACTATAATTATATCATCATTCCTCATAGGGAACTATGTAACTAGCATATCACTGGGATATGAAGGCATACAATCTTGTACACACCACGTTGCCAATACAATTTCTGTGTTTGAGGTGGAAAATTCGATTCAATATTGGGTGTTATCTTGATCCATCATAAGCCATACTTTTGATGCATCTATATTTTATAATTCCATTCTTATATCAATAGGAGACACTTACACTTGTCATTATAGACATTGGAATTTGAATGGAAACCTATATGTTGCACATGCATCAAAAATAATATTAGAACCTACTCACGCCGATAAAATACTACCTCTTAGATCCATTATTTGCAATATTTCTTCATACATAGAACAATCATCATACTTATGTGTCCCCATTAGTAATTCCCCATATATAAATTAATTAAACTCTTAAATCAACATCTATGTCTTAAAATCCTTGTCATATTTCATTAAAAGGGTTGAATTCTTGACACCACCAAGATAAATAGAATGAAACTACACATCTAGAATGGACCTAAAAATGGGATATAAAGTTTTTTTAAATATTTGTTTTAAGAACTAATTAATATTATTTATCATCAAAATATCTATGCTAATATGACTTCCTTTACTAACCAAGCTTCAATTAAAAATATTATTAGTCTCACCCATGTCTGTTATTCATGGACTAAAATCAAATACACAATATAACACATCATAAGGAAGTTAGAGAGGTGACACTAGTGATCTATGTTAAGGTTAACTCTATAACCCCACTACTAGCAT
Source organism: Viscum album (assembly GCA_963277665.1). Lineage (NCBI taxonomy): Eukaryota > Viridiplantae > Streptophyta > Magnoliopsida > Santalales > Viscaceae > Viscum > Viscum album. The sequence goes on along the minus strand of OY728131.1, from coordinate 2,093,527,876 downwards.
TTAACTTAGTCTAAATTAGTATAATAAGTGCATAGGGTTCACTTATTTTATATTTTGGGGTACAACATTATAAATTGAGAGGTAATTCCATCACAATGTTTAACTAATAAGATATTAGTCTAGGTTTAAAAGTAAATACCTGTTTATGGGTAGGGCTCTTTCCTTTGAGAATTTATGATTTCGTTTAATAGTAAATAAGCCAATGGGGGTATTCATGTGGATTTTTCCATTTAAATACTTCAAGGAAGGAAACATATGATACATTGTTAGAAGTATTGATACTCATGATATCTTGTATAAATACTGTAGACATATACCCACCTCTACATATGATAAATGGGAGGTGTTGGTTTAAGAAATTGAGTGAATTAGAATCATATGGATGGAATGAGAATTTTTAATACATACATTTGTGATACACATATAGTCATATATATTTCTTATTTATTTAAATGATACTCTAATTTGATGAATTTATGTTGAAAATAATAGGCTCGCATTCATTTAGTATTCAACAGGATCCAGGGAGATAATCCAAGATGTTATTCCATCCTTGGATTTAGTCGACTTATTTGTGTTATATGGATTGATAGTAATGTGGATAAGGCTCTAGATAATAGTAATAAGTATATGTTATTTCTTATAAGCTTCATAGAAGGTAATATGGATTAGTAAAAACCACTATTATATATCTGAAAATTGATTGTATTATTGTAGATTTTAGGTTATATAAAAAATGAACCAATATTTTAGTGGGTTATCACCAGGATGAAAGATCTTTATGCTAGTTAGGATATAATGTTTATATAAGGGTAAAAAAATTTGATAATGGATATTTCTGATAGTGTGATTAAAAATTATGTGAAAGGGATGATAAATTTGCTCTACACAATCAAATATTCCCTTTCTTAATGTCATTACTCAACCAATTGATCTATGTATAATCTTATACATTATGAAAAATGTCTGTGGATCTATCCATTTTCCATATACATAAAATTTTAGAAAATTATTAATAAAATTATTGAAATAAAAATGAAGAAAGAAAATTATTATTAGACTGAGTATGAAATGGGGCATGAAATTGAATGAAAAATTTTCATTAAGGAATTTTTTCCCCTAATAATCTCATGCCCAATATAATTCACAAAGGAATTAATGCCTATTAGGGTTCAAAAAGATTATCATGTTTAGTTACCTACATCCTAGTAGCTTAAAAAAGATAAAATTCTCCTAGTTTAATTGTTCCCTATCTTTCATTCCCATTAACATATTACCAGTGCTATGTTAACGAACTCACGTTTACACCCAGACTTATAGGTATTGAGTATATGAATTTGTAATAAATAGAGATATTTATCTATATGATTCACTCAAGTTGTTAACGTGAATTACTTTATTGGTGACCTATTATTTATAGATGTATAATATGGGTTCCCAAAATCAAACATCAAATATTGGTTCACCAAGAAGGGTATGTGTCTACATACAAAACTATAAATGTGCCCCCATTTCAACACATATGCACCCATATCATAAACATAGGCACACACACCTATAAATTTCATTACAAAGTAATTTTTACCATAGAATATAATAATTTTAATTTGAATTAGATCCAATTCCAAAGGGGATTTTGTTTCACTTAAATTTGATTAGAGGAGAATTCTAAATATCCTATTATGGAATTAAATTACTTTAAAAGGGTAAAAAATAAATGGGTTCCCTATTATGTCACTAAATATTACCATGCCTTATTTATTAAAATATATATGAAATAAACCACATTAAATGGCCTCTTATACTCACAAAAACATTATATTTTCTATATACAGACCCAAACCCTAGTAGGCCAAAGTAAGTGGTTATTTTATTACATTAGCATAATATATAAGAGATCACATCCCAAAGGAACAAATAGTTTAATAGTTTTTGTATAAAATAATCATACTTAAATCACACATAAAATTATAAAACATTAAATTTAAAATAACATTTTCATTATAAACATTATTATTCTCTATAAAATTTCTTTACATGTCATTCACAGTAAAATTACTACAAACCTGGGGAAATGGGAAAAAATAATGGGTGATATTATATTATTAGTGAGGGTTATATATAGTGGAATTTATCAATAAATAAATAATAAATAATAAATATTGAAATGTAAATAACTAAATACACATTCCATTTAATCAATAACTTGATCATGATGAAAAATATGGAAGGAAAAAATGATGATAAAATAATTCCATATAACTAGTCACATGAACTTGAATCTTTTCAATGGATAAGTATTCAAGTAGTCAAGTGGAAATAAATTAATAACCTCATAATGATGGAATGTTTAATGTATTACATCTTAAAAATACCATAGATGACTCATGCCGATACATATGACATAAATGGGTAAGGCCTCATCGAAATACCAAAAATAGTTTCCCTCATGAGAGCTTCTTATGCATCGATGAGATATAGTTTTACCCTCCCATCTATTAATATTTTAAATTGATTCATCATATGAAAGGGGAGTATAAAAATGAAATTAAAAACAAATATAAAAATTCTTATCGAAAACTAGAATAAGTAATGTTAAAATTTCCCAAGTTAAACGAATCTTAAACCTTCTAGAGGAAGAATAAGTATTATATAATTACAACATATTCCCAATGTAGTATAAAAAAATAATGGATTATTATAATTGATGAATATAAATACCATAAAAATATAATTAAAAAATTCTTTAGGAAATTACCTTTTCTTTTTAAAATACAATTTTAAAAACAAAAGTTATCAAGAATATTAGAGAAAACATTTTCATTGAAAATAATCATGGAAACTTGTAAAATAAGCCTCAATAACTGAGTACTCAAGAAAGAAGGAAAATTACATTCATATTTATTATGTTGAAACTATGATTCCTTTCACATTTTTAGTAGAAATTAAAAAATTATAATGTCCAAAAAATGACAGAATATTCCTTTTTATCTAATTTGTAAAAACTCAAAGATGGGTAAAATGATTCCTAACTCAGTAAAAAACAAATTTTATTTTCTATAAAAACATTAATTAGGTATCTTGAGTATATAAATAGAAAGAAATGAAAGAAAAATTATAATTTATAGAAATAAACATATGAGAAGAAAATAGTTTGGGTTTAAGATAAGAAGATAAAATAATCCCCCCATCAAACACTTAAACATAAATAATCTTAAATAATGATCACATTTTTAAATAAACCCTTACCATTTTGGAAGCATTTGAATCAAAACACCCAAGAAATAAATAACATAAAAAACATTAAATTTAATGAATATAAGTAGATTAATGATATAATATATTTTAGGGTAAGTAGAAATACCTCATAAAAATAAATTGGAGCATAATTCCAAATATGTCTAAATGGAGTGGAAATTGAGATGAACTCTTTTACAAAGATCATACCATTGAAGTGATAATTATTCAATGAATTTACTATGTTTATTAAATATAAATCCACATAAAATATGTTTAAATTAAATATAAAATAATAAAAAGTCATTACATGAATAATTATATAAAATCAATGACAATTAAGAAGTAATATTACATAAGGAAAAGAAATTGTGTTATAAAACCCCTAAAAACTTAGTAACTTTCATGTTAAATCCCCTTGAATGAAATAATTCAAATTGAAACTAAAAATGTAATGATGTATGAAGGATTTATAATGTAACATGAAAAATGAAAGTATATAGAACATATAAAATTAATTAGGGGCATCTGAATAAAATATACCACAGTGAAGGAAAATTGAGATGAAATCCCATAAAAATATCATATCATTGAAGTGAGAATTATTTAATGAAGTGATTATGTGTAAAAAATATCAATACAAAAAAAATGGAAATGAAAAATAACAAAACAAAGTTTCAAGTCATACACAATCATGGTATAACATAGTTAATTAAGTATAATTATAACCTCATGTATGGAAATTGAGTTAAGACACCCCCTTACCTCAAACCCGAGTCATCACAAACATTCTTTGTCTTAATAAATAAAAAGATTCAGTTAATTATTTAATTTATTAAGAAAATGTTTCATATATATTATTAATTTTATTTTATTAGATACCATTTTATATTTAATTTTTTAATAAATTAAGTTCATGTCATATTTTTTGATGATTTTCAGTTTATATGTCCAAAATGACTTTGGTAGTTTAAATATAGTAAAAGTGAAAATTCTACCATCATCTACTGAATAATAAAAATTAAATAATTATAATTTTATAAATAAATTATTCTTTTTAATAAAACCATTAAATATGGTTATATAAAAGAAAATATGTTACAATCATGGAGATAGTAATCTATATGTAAGCTTGAGTAACATTTCCATATTTCAACGATGTTGATGGAAGCTACACTATTATTATATTATTTATAAATATTTATCATTGTAACATAAGTATAATAATATTTATTTAAATTAACATATTTACTATAGTCATGTGTTGTGGTTATGAAAAATGAATCACATCATTCTGTGGAGGATGTAATCCACAGATACGCACGAGTGAAATTACTATTTTTAAATGGATGGAAATGTAAGAAATTATTTGATATAATATATCTAAATAATGATAAATATGTCATAAATATTATATATATATATATATATTAAATTCATAATAAAAACAATCTACGAGCGGTGGTTATGGAAAACAAATTACATAGGTTCGTGAGGTAGTAGTTATTCGTACAAATGAATGAAAGTTTTGTTTCCTATTTGATGAAAGAGGAGATGTATATATGGTATCAAATTAACATAAAAAATATAATTATATTTCATATACTATATTTATTATATCGTCTTTATAGAATAATATTTTATGGAGGTAGAAGAGGAAATAAACAAAAAACTCTTGGTTAAGAACAATATCAATTTTTTGAGAAACCTCGTTAGTTATAAACCAAAATCTCTACTAAGAGTGTTTTATAATTAAACAAGGGAATATAAGACATTTTAAGGGAAGTATGGAATGGATTTTATTAGGTCTTGGATTAACCAAAAGGCATTTTAAGTGTGATAGAAATATGAGAGTAGGTTCTCATTTATATGTTTTGAGAGGGGTAATTTTAGACTTTCATAAAGTATTAAATAAATTTAAATTATTTTTCATAGAAAAATCGATCTAAAATGACATTTTTAGAATATACGAAGGGTATGGTTCGAAACCCCACAATAAAATAAAATTTTCCCTTTTTCGATTAGTTTCTTACCCTTATCTTTTTTATTTTAACTCATGTTATCCCCTTTTTATAATTATTGTGATAATGAATTATTACTATTTAGAGGTAATGATATTTAATATAACAGTAAAATTGTATAATAAATGGACCATGTTTTATATTTTTAACCATATCCCAATTAATTTCACGATGATAAGTTTTTTTAATAATTTTAAAGAAATTAAAAAAAAATAATTATTATAAAATATCATTTGTGTAATTTTTGGAACTATTCATTTACTTTGAAAAAAATAAAATCAAAAAAGAAATGAAATTGTAAAATAATCAATTGAAAATTTCATAAAATATTATATTTACTTTAAAAATCCTTGAAAAAAATAACTAAGTCAAATTAACTTAATTTTAGTATTTAAAAATAATTTATTTTATTTCTCTATAAATTGAATAAATACTATATCCGTATTGTGAATGAATTTAAAATTGTTAGATTATTTATAAAAATTATAAATAAATTAATATGATGAAAATAATTTCAATATTATGAAAATAATAATTAATATTCATTCACAACATTATTTTATCCCCATGTGAACACATGTGATATATTTAAAAGTAAGAGAGTTGAATCTTTGTCTTTTTCTTCACTTAAAATATTATATAAGCCACTTTCATGGAAAAGAGTCCAGTAAAAAATGAAATATTTTCCCAAAGGTGATAAGGGTAAAAATATATAATAATAATAAAGAAGAAAAATTGTGGTCTAATAACTTGGATTTAATCTAGGATAATATGATTTTCACTTTTACTATGGTGAATTTGTTTTAATGTTTCTACTATTCATTATGACCAATAATTAAGTTGGCCCGATTAAATAATATAACTTATTATAATTATAAATATTGAAATAATGTTACCAAATTAAATTCATATTCGTAGAATAAATCTAGTTTATGATAAACACATTGAGCGCGATGAACACCAGGTCTTTAAAAAAATTCATATGTATAAAATGTTTTTGTTGAGTCAAGAAAGAATAGACTATGAAAAAACCTGTGAAGGATATAATAAACAAGAAGGAATATACTAGGGAAAAACAAATTCTTCAGTAGCTATACTTGAATCTATTAGTATTTTACTTTCATTTTGATAATTATTTAATTTCAAACAATTTCAAATGGATGTTAAATGTGAATTCCATAATGGTTATGTTCAAGAGGATGTATTTGTTGAAAAACATCCATATTTTGAAGACACAAAACATAATAAACATGTTTAAAAACCTACCAAAGCTTTATATGGACTTAAACATCCTCTTAGAGCCTGGTATGATAGACTTACATGATTTTGGATTCAAAATAATTATGTTAAAGAAAATTCTAATCCAACCCATTTTATAAAGAAATATAAGAAAAATGTTTTTATTGTTTAAATTTATTTTGATGTCATTATATTTAGTTTAAATCACAAATCTTTAACTAATTCATTTGAGGATCTCCTAAAATTTGAGTTTGAAATGAGTATGATGTGCGAGTTAACAATTTTCATAGGTTTTCAAATTTCTCAAAAACCCGAAGGAAATTTTATATATAAACATAAGTATATTAAAGATGTTCTTGAAAATTATGGATATGACAACCCTAAGAGTATTATTACTCCCATTGGTACCTCAAATTCACTTGATCTTGATGAAGCAGTGAAACCAGTAGATCAAACATCATTTAGAGGTATGATCGAAAGCTTACTATACTTGACATCTAGTTGACTAGACTTAATGTTTTCAGTATGCTTATGTACAAGATATGAAACCAATCATAAGGAATCTCATTTAAAGGAATTAAAAGGAATTTTTTGCTAATTAAAGGGAATCATTGATTTAGGACTCTTCTATACTTATAGAAATTATTTTATTTTAAAAATTTTTCAAATAATGACTTTGGTGGATGTAGAATAGATAAGAAAAGTAAATCTTGATCTTGTCCTTTCTTATGAGATTCATTAGTTTCATGGAAATGAAATAACAAACACTTAGTAGCACTTTCCACTATTGAAGCTGAATATGAAGCAGTTGTAAGTTGTTGTGCCCAAGTGTTGTGGATGCAACACACACTCATAGAATGTGGTATGAGTTTTACCAAAACCCAATTTTTATGTGATAATACTAGTTCCATTGCCTTAAGTAAAGAACCTGCACATCACTCTCATGAAAAAAACATAGATATTATACATCACTTTCTTAGTGATCACACACTAAAAGTAGATATCAATCATCAATTTATCAGAACACAATATCAACTTGCTAATATTTTCACAAAATATTTTCGATTCGATAGATTTGAATATATTAAATAGAAGTTAGGAATGATAACTCTAGGGTAATCCTCCTTTTAATCTTCATGTTGAAACCTTTATTCTTACAGTAATAAACTATTTTTCATGGGGGGGGAGTACATTTTATTATTATTTAGTCAAAATTTTCATAGTTTAAAATTTTTATAATCAAAATTTTTTTCGTAATGTAAACATTTTCGCAGTCAAATTTTTTGTACTCAAAATCTTCGTAGTTAATTTTTTTTGTAATCTATTTTTTTTAATCTAAAATTTTTCCTAGGAAAAATTTTCATATTCAATATTTTGGTAGTTAAATGTTTTCATATTCTATATTTTTTCATAGTCTAAATTTTTCATAGACAAAATTTTTCATAGATTAAATTTTTTCTTATTCTAAATTTTTTTACAGTCTAAATATTTTTTAGTATAAAAATATTTCATAGTCTAAAAATATTTCATATTCTAAAAATATTTCCTAGTCTAAAAATCTTTCATTGTCTAATTTTTTTTGTAATCTAAATTTTTTGTCTTTGTAATCAAAATTTTCAGAATCTAATGTTCTTTAAGAAATATTTTCCTCATTACGAATAATTATCCCAGCAAACTGAAAGGTGTGTTTCCTTTCCTAAATTTTCATAATCATATTTTACATGTTATTATTTTCATTTTGTTTTCATATTCACCTTTCCTTAAATCTTAATTTTTTTGTTAAATACCTCAAAAGATAATAATCTATCAAATTCCATTCTTTAGTCATCTTATCAACTGTTAGATCAAATCTGATGTTTTTCAACTGGTGGATCAAGTATGGAAGCTGAACTGTCACCTAAAATGCCTATATAAAGCCTCCACAATGATTGTCCCAGATTGTTTATCAATCCTTTGCGTGGTGAAGTTCGGTCCATCTACTTAAGGTCGTTCCGAATTTTCAAAGTTTCCTCAGTTCTGAATAACTGTTGAAGCATCTCCTCAGAAAAAAATGTCAACTGTTAAGGAAATGTCTGAATGGAAGATATATCGAGAGAGGTTAGTTGATGAGATGTTTAATTCTAAGTATGAATCTATCATTTAGAAGAACATCAAGGTGAATGGATGAGAGAGTGTATGTATTTCGAAACCAAAGGCACAAGATCCGGTGTATTCGGAGTTGATGGTAGAGTTCTATGAAACAGTTATGTTTTTCAATGAAGGAGGGAAAGATAGATTTTATTTCAAGTGCTATAGAAAGTGATAATCTCTTTCATACAACAAGTCTGTGAGTCTGGTTGGTATTCCTTATGAAGGAGAAGCTAAGTTCTGTACTCACAAGCTACCTGATGTAGTAGGATCTTTTGACAAGGAGAAAGATATAGAGTGTCTTGGCTTGAAAGAAGTGAAGACTCTAAAAGTTATTCATCTCTCTACAAATCTTCAGATTCTTCAGCTATGGGTTTAGGGTTTTCTCATTTCTAGAAAAGGAGACAAGGATACCTTCAAAAAAGTGATATCTATGCATTATATTTTTTGGTGAATCTCAGAAGGATCAATTTAGTGAAGTATGTTCTGCTGACAATCAATAATATCAATAATGGAACCCTGAAATCTTAAATTATCATGTATTCATATATTCGATAAAAGATAATAGTTCTTTGTGTTATTTCATTCAAATTTCCTTTGAGTTCTAAGCCAAGTAATTACAAAGCAATGTTTCTGTGTGATGACACTCTAAGGAGAATGAAGATTGGTTTTTCTTGTGATTAACACGCATTTTATGATTTGTCATAAGAAGAAGTTGAAGCTCTATCAAAGAAGCCAGAAGTGGATGAAAATTCTAAGAATGGTGGAAGGAAGAGGAAGGATAAGAAGCATGAAGAGAAAGGAAAAACCCCTGTGGCTAAGGAAACTCATTCACACCCCCAAAACCTAAGAAGAAAAAGTCATACACTAATTAAGTGGCTGATAAACGGTGAGAGGATAAGGAGAACAAAAAGGTAGGGGATCCCAGTTTTGGTTTGGATACTACTGAGGTAAAAGTCTTGAAAATGAAGTCTACTGAAGATCTTGAGAAATAAGAGAAATATAAGAAGCAAAATAAATAGATGTTTGAGGATGAGATAGTACAATCCATTCTCAAAGATACTGAATAATCATCTGGACAAATCCAAGTGCCAAAATCACTTCTATTAGAAACACTTCCAGAGACTCCGGGAAAGAAGTTAGTAATTCCAGAACCTCATTAAAAACAAAAATCAGTTGAAGAGAAAGAAGAAGAAGTATAAGGGAGTGGTGATACCAAAGACATGATAAATATAAAAGAATATTATCATGAGAAGTAGAGTTCTTCTGAGAATTTCAATCCGAACTTCTGAAGCAGAATCGTCAAAATTTGTTACACTTGGAAAAAATGAGAAGGATAAGGAAGAAAGTCAATAAATTGTCTGAATAGGAAAGTATTAATCATTATTCCATTCATCTAGAAGATCAAGTGGCTGATGCAGAGAAAAAGGAAGTGGAGGAAGATAAAATTGTTCTATTATTTGACAGTGAGAATAAATCACCCAAGGTAGAAGAGATCATTCTAAAAGATGATAAGGGAAAGAAGGTGGTAGTGGATATACATAGTAAATCTATAGTGAAAAAGAATTTTGTTGGATGTTTGTCGAAGAGGAAAGCTGAAGAGCTATAAAAATTACCCTCACTAACCAGAATTGTTGATTCAGAATAATCATCCCTTGGACATGATTTAGTCATTAAATCTTTGAAAAAGCCTATTGGAACTATTCATTTATTCCATAGTATAGACTCAAGATTCCAATTGCTTTAGCATACGATAAATTAGAAATCAGATTTAGTTTCCATGGTAATGAATAAATGTGTCCGTCTCAAGGTAGATTTCAAATCATTTCTCATTGGTTATGAGGCTCATATATGATCTTTTAAGAAGATTATAAGATGTTAATAGAATACAATTAAAGAAATGAGAATATTTGATGAATTTAATGATTATATCAAGGGTGCCTTTGACACCAAAGATAACAAGCTTAATGATCTTACTAATAATTCTGAGGAGAAGCTAAGTCTCGAAGAGAGTTATCGAAAGAAAGAAGTTAAGGATCTGAATGGAAAGCTTAATTCTATGGCCATGAATTGGAAGAGAGAAAGGGAACTCAAATTTGAGATAAAAGATAATCTTGTTAAGAAAGAATAAGTGTTGAAATCTCAGGCAGAATCTCTTAAGGATCAAGAAGAAAAAGTTAAATCCTTAGAGATGAAAACTGAAGATCAGGATCAACTTCTCAAGCGTGCAGAGGAAGATCATAAATAACTAAAGAAGTTGAAAACCATTTTGAAGAATCTAATTCCGAAGGATAAATAGGTATAATCTTTTCCAAATCCGATCTTTTGTTGTACTTCCTTGTTGTTCAAATTCGTTCAATATTAATGAAATTTTTGGTTGTTCTCCAAATATATTTTTTGTTTTTTAGTATTAATATTTCAGATATAATATTTTTTCCATTCCCTTTATTCATTTTTGAAAGTCACTAAGGGGGAGAGAGTAAAAACAAAAAGAATACTAAGTAAAGAAGAAATTTCCCTAAGAAATGAGGAGTTCATCTAAGGGGGAGTTTTTATCAAGATGATTTTCATATGAATGATAATGAAAAATATCATTCAAGAAATCAATAATATGATCCTTGGGGATTTAAAAGCCTAAGGGAGAGTTAGTCATATCTACTATGATCCATAAGTAAAGGGAGATAAGTTTTTATTTACAAGTCCATAAAATTTTTAATCCCTTATAGTCTTTTTCGAAAGGATGTTTGTGCTATCGAAAAAGGGGGAGATTATTGAGTCAATAAGGTTTCCTTATGAATTTTCCATTCCTGTATGTTTTGAAAATCACAAACACTCTATTTCAAGGTAAATTTTATTCTCCATAAGATTTATTTTAATAAGGAATATTTTCTTTCCCCAAGGAAATTTTCTCTTTACTGAGATTTACCTTAATAAGGAAAATTTTAGTTCCCCAAGGAAAATTTTCCTTACCTATTTTTCATTGTTAATATTTGAGTTTTCATAAATCTGCCTCATTTTATTTCTAAGTATAAAATTCGGTTTCATATCTAAATCCTCAGAATCCTATAAATACTTAGATATAGAGTATTCTGTTTTCAGGATCCAAACTCAGTTTCTGACATCCTCTGAATTCAGACTATGAATTATATGAAATTTAGACTCTAAATTCATTGAAATTCGGACCCTGAATTCTTCAGAATTTAGACTCTAAATTACTTAGAATTCAGACTCTTAATTCTTCGGAATTAAGACTTTGGATTCCTTTGAATTCGGACTCCGAATATTCTAAATTTCAGACTTCGAATTCCTCATAATTTAGACTCCAAATTTCTCAGAATTTAGACTTCGAATTCCCTTGGATATCAGAATCCGGAGTTTTTAGAATTTTTATTCCAAATTCCGTGAAAAATACAATCTGAATACCCATGTAATATAGACTTTGAATGCTCATTTGCTTAGAGTCTGAAGTTTATTTTTCCTTAGACTCTGAAAAATAAACTTGGTTAAGCGACCAAATTTTTTCATATCCTTGTTAATGTATGGAAATAATGTCGTACATTCTGTTTCTGAAAAACAATTTTTTGAGTGACATATGTACAGGTCCCTCTGAGATTCAAGTAAAAATATGACTATTGGAGGAGGGAGCTGACCGTTAGAGAAGTGGCTATAAATTGTATCTCATTTGAATGAGATCAGAACGACTTGATGACTGATTGATCACTGTAGATACCATATACTGTTGAATTGATTTCTAGAGAGAGATACTCACATGATTTGTGCATACTGAACATCTTGTTTAGCTTGCTCCGTGTGACTCCGATTGTTTCTATGTATAATTGTGGGATTTTGGGTATAGGAAGACAATGGTACCGACTACCTTAAAGTTCGAGGGCTTCCTTGGTTAAGAAGAAAGAGGTTCCAACTACATTGAAGTTCGAGGGATTATGAGGATGGAAAGACAGATTCCAATATCACTATCGAGGGCTTACCCTAGTGTGGGTAAGACAAACATTCTTAAATGAATGAATCAAGGGATCTTTATCCATGGTTGTTAGATTCCCTACTCTTTGGGATAAAAGATTCAATATTTTTTACTGGTTTAATATCAAGTTTATTTCCACTGAATTCTGAATAATAAGGAAGGTATAACTATCTTATAATTCCTTATATTTGTATACTATAATTAATAAGATTCCATACGCATTAAGGTAGAATATTTTCCCTATGAACTTTTCTTAAGTTTCATTTCTGGATCCATATTTCGGGACCTAGCAAGTTTGTAGAACTAAGAGGTCTTATGAATTTACCTTGTTTAACCTTGATAAACATAGTTTCAAATAAGGTTAAAAAAAATTATACAATCTTTAAAGGTTCCAAATGATTTTTAAAGTATACAATTCACCCCCTCTTGTAATTGAGCGTCTACATTCATATTTTGATCCTACAATTGGTATCAGAGGGAGGTTTCTAAAATACATATATATTCACATATAAGTTTTCTTGCTCAAGTTTTCATTGTTCTAAATATTTTCCTCGCTTAATAATTTTTTCCTAGTTTAAAAACTTATTCTATTAAAAAGATTTTGTGGAAATATATTTTCTATTAGATGGAAGGGATTAATGTCGGATCGATAGAAAATATTAATCCTACCTGACCACATATTTTTGATGTGAATGATTATGAATATTGGGGAGATTGTATAAAGACTTTTGTTATAAATACTGGAGTGGAAAAATTTTCTATGCTTACTGGAGACTATAAGACTCCTGAAAAGGAGGTCAGAACCTTTACTAATCAAAAAAATTCATAATATCAACTAAATTACAAGGTACACAATACTTTGTTATGTTCTATGACCATGAATATATATAGTCAGACTTCTTCTTGTGAAGCTGCAAACTGTATCTAGAAGAAATTAGAGGTTAATCATTCTGGTACAACTAAAGTAATAGAAACTATAGAGCTATGCTAAGATCGGAATATCAAGGATTTCTATTTTTTAATGTAGAACTAGTATTCAAGGTGAAATAGTGGTTTATGACTATTGTTAATAGTATACAATCTATGGGTGAAAAAGGTCTTGATGATGATGCTCTTATGGACAAGATTATAGATATCATTCCTAATGAGTGAGAATCAAAGAGAAAAAATATAGATTATAATAAGAAGGTATCTCAAATTACTCTTGATGAGATTTTTGGAACTCTTCTTCAACATGAGGATATAATGAAAAGATATGGTGAAATGAATGAGAAGAAGAATGGAAATGGAAGTGTAGCCTTTAATACTACTAAAGAAAAGAATCCTGAAATATATACTTGATCTAATTCTAAGAAAGTCATTATTTTATCTAAATCCAGTTAAAGTGAACATTCGGAGAATGAACTAGCTAATCTTGCTCGATGGATAAACAAGATAGCTGGGAAGAACGATTTTCAGTATAGATTAAAGAAGAAAGAAAGAAAAGCTATTAGGTCCACAAGGATGAATACCCAGAGAGGGGGGTGAATCAGGGTATGTATAATTTAAAATTAAATCCTATTCTGATCTTGTTTCATTGTTAATAAAAACACTCTTCTCTCTCTTTCCCATTGCACAATATAAACAGAAAGTAAATCATGCACATAAAACATCAATTTTTACTTGGTTCACCTCACTGGGCTACGTCCAAGGAGCATACAACGATGATGTGCCGCTATACCAAATCCATTAAAGAACACTACTATTTAAAAGGTTTGGGAAAAATCACTTCTATTCTCAGGCTCACTGCCATTATAATGTTTAGGGTTAGCTCACTGCTTTCCCAAGGGTCACTCCCTATTTCTCTCTCTTTGGCTCTCTGCCGGTGGAGAGGATCACCTTCTTCTTCTTCCTTTTCTCACTACTCTGGAAAGGATCCACTCATATTTTATAGACCTATAGGTCTCTTCATTATCACTAATGAATATATCCTCTATTGTATGTAGATGCATTGTTGAAGTCCAACTTTCACCCGTAGATGAATCTCACATTGCACCGAAGGTATCGGGAAATCTTCCAGCTTTCACGCAGCCCTGAATCACTACCATGCTTCATCCATACCTGGATCCCTTCTCCACGTTGGCGCGCAAGTCTCTGCATGCAAATTAAAACTAGCACGCAAGTCCACCTCAACAACTTGCACGACATAAGCTTCTGCAACTCCAAACATGCACAACTCACACCCTTCTATACCCAAACTGATATTGGCACGCAACCATAAACTATCATGATTCTTCACAACCTGGCGCGCAAGTGTCACCAAAATACTTGCACGACACCCCCTTCTTCAACTCAAAACATGGGCGAATCCCTTCCTTTCTCGCCCAAACCACTGTTGACACGCAACAATCAACTGGCGTGCAACTTCTACTTGCGCGACCACACACCACTTGCACGACCACCACACTTGTGCGACGAGAGCTCTAATTTTATCTAAGTGTTGAACTAATACCTAATGAGGAGGGGTCAATCTCTATTTATAGGAATTTGAACACCCTATGCGACGACACACAAGTCTCCCCTCAACGTTCATGTTTTGGTGCGCAAGTCTCGGCCGCGCAAGTCACTTGCGTGACCAACACTAAAACATGGGTGCCCCTTTTCCCTTTGCCATATTTTTCTATTCTGATCTTGAAAATCATATGGTGTGAAAGTTTCCACTCCCTCAATACGATAGTGTGAAAGTATCTTTTCCAAAACCACTTTTTTCCATTTATCGATTTTCAGGCCCAAAAATTTGGCAAACACTGAAAAATGGTGCCACCTTGTATTTACTCTTTTTGTACCACCTCCAGATCATCCATTCCTTTGTCGATGTTCTTGAATCAAACATGGATCCTTAACCATAGACCTTGAACTCGACATTCCTACATGGAATACCCTTTTTCATAAATTTTTTTTGTCATGGTTTTATTTTTCAAAAAACACAACACATATGTCCACTTTGTCAACAAACACAATCACCTAAAAAATTCTTTAATGATGACTTGAGGGATTTTTTCCCAACAGAAGACAAGAAAGACTCATAAGTCACTTGTTATGAATGTAAATGAGTAGGGAACATAATACTAGACTATCCAATGCTTAAGAAAAATGATAGAAAGGAAAATCATTCAGAGAAGAATAGAAAGAAATACTATAAGGCTAAAGCTAAGAAGTTTTTGAAAGCCAATGACTCCTGGAGTTCTAGTGGTGGTGACTCTTTTGATGAATCCTTAGAGTACAAATCTCTTGGTCAGAAGAATCTTGGTTTACTAGAAAAACTACCTATTTAAAATCATTGTCTAATGTCTAAGGTACAAAATGATGAATCTATCATAAATGTATCTTTTAATGAAAATTATAGTGATGAATTAATACTATAACTCTTCAGATAAAGAATCCTCTTCTGATGAAGATAATAATTTACCTAATTATGAAGAAGTTTCTAGGTTTTATAAACTTCATGAGAATGAAAATTATAAACATAAGAAAAATATTGATATGTCAAACTCTTGAAATACTATTCTTACTAAGGAACTATCAGATCTTTCTAAAGATCTTGATAAGAAATTTTTTTCTTTTGAAAGTATTTCCAAAAACCTTGAAGATGTTAATTCTGAGAAGGATAAAATTTATAATGATCATGAAAATGTGGTTTCTATGAAAAATATTTTAGAGACTAACTATAGTTCTAAAATTAATGTTTTTTAGGACAAAAATTTGGTTATTAAACTAAAGTTAGAAATATTTTCTTTGAGGAAGTGTTTGTAAAACATTACCTTAGGTAAGGACAACTTTGATAAGATGTATTCTCAAATTAGACCAATAGGAAATCGTTTTAGTTTTGGTTATAGTCATTCTAAACTAATTTTCATTAATAACTATTTTGTTCCTCAAAGTGATCTATTCTGTACTAAATGTTAGTGTGGTGGACATTGGGAAAAAATTGTTCCTTAAACAAAACTCAGTCTTTAGGTTTTTATAAAGCTTATTTTCCTAAGAAAATGTTTATACATAAAATTTTTATTTCTGAAATTTCTGGAACCAAGAAAGTTTGGGTTTCGAATGTCTAACACTATTATTTTCAAGTAAATAAAGATTGTACCAACAGTAATAAATGGTACATGGATAGTGGATGTTCCCAACATATGACTAGTAACAAAATCTTTTTTTAAAAGATTATCAAGATGAAAGGAGGAAATGTAAATTTTGTAGATAATGCTCAGAGAGTAATTATTTGTATAGGTTACATTATTATTCTTGGAAAAAATTGGATTTCATTTGTTTTATTTGTTAAGGGTCTTAAACACAACCTCATTAGCATAAGTCAATTATGTGATGAAGGTTACCTTGTGAATTTAGGAATGATAAATGCTTAGTACACAATTCCATGGAAGAGTTTATTCTTTCTGCAAATAGGAAAGATAATGTATACACACTAAACATAGATGTCCTTAGGATCCAAGATCAACCTTGTCTTATTGCAATGAAAGATATTTCTCGGTTATGGCATAGATGTTTAAGACACTATAACCTTAGAAATTTATGCAAAATCTCTAAGAAAAGACATATTAAGGATCTACCAGAGCTTAGATTTAGTTCTTAAAAGGTTTTTGATCCTTCTCAATATGTCAAGAAACATTAATCAAGTTTTAAATAAATCGGTGAAGTCTCAACTACTGATGCATTACAGTTGGTACATATGGATCTTTTTGGTCCAACACAAACTAGAAGCATTGGAGGAAAATGTTATGTATTTGTCTTAGTTTATGATTCAATTATAATTTTGTGGGTCTATTTTCTAGGAATGAAATCTGAAGCTTTTTCTTATTTCAAAACATTTAGATCCCAAGTTAAAAATGAGAAAAATCTTCCATTGATGACTATTCATAGTGATCATGGGGGAGAATTTCAAAATTCTGATTTCAAAATTTTCTGTAGTAGAAAAGGTATTACTCATAACTTCTCATCAACAAGAACTCCTCAACATAATTGTGGTGTTGAAAGAAGAAACATAATTCTTAAAGAGATAACTAGAACCATGTTGAGTGAATATTCAATAGCTAAACATTTTTGGGTTGAAGCTGTAAGTACTTCTTTTTATACTATAAATCGAGTTTTGATTAGACCTTTTCTTAATAAAACACATTATCAGTTATGGAATGGTTGAAAACCTATACTTTCCTACTTCAAGGTATTTGGTTTCAAAGTATTAATTCTGAATACTAAAGATAATTTACATAAATTTGTGCCCAAATCTAAGGAAGGAATTTTCTTAGGCTACTCCACAACTTCTAAGGCCTATAGAGTTTTTAATAAAAACACTTGTACTATTGAAGAAACAATACCTATAAAATTTGATGAAACAGATGATTTTGTTTGTAAAAAACCTCAACCTACATCCTCAGATGTTTTTTTAGAAACTGATTATCCATCATGAATAGAATATTCTCTTGATAAGGAAAATGTTTAAGAAAATGTTTCTGAAGAATTACCCCAAAATACTTTCTACCATATGTTGATGAACATGTTTTAGGAAACCCAAACCAGTTCTTTCTAAAGAATCATCCCAGTGATAGTATCATTGGTGATGTAAATAAACATGTAAGGACTATAAGTTTCTTAAGAAATTAAGTAGAACATCTATCATTCCTTTCCTAATTATAACAAAAAATAGCTGATGAAGCTTTAGGTGATGATGGTTGGGTTAAATCCATGTAGGATGAGCTAAATGAATTAAAATGGAATAATGTTTGGAACTTAGTTGAAATCCCTAATGAAACTTCTGTTATTGGAGTAAAATGGATTTTTAGAAATAAATGAGATGAAAATGGATTCATAGTAAGAAATAAAGATAGAATATTTTCTAAAGGCAATAATCAACAAAAAGGAATAGACTATGAAGAAAACTTTTCTCCTGTAGCTAGACTTGAAAGTATTCATATTTTACTTTCATTTACAGCATTCATTAATTTCAAACTATTTAAATTGGTGTTAAATTTGCATTCCTTAATGGTTATGCTCAAGAGGAATTTTTTGTTGAACAACCTCATGGTTTTGAAGACAGAAAACATCCTAAACATGTTTTCAAACTTACCAAAGCTTTATATGGACTTAAACTTTCTCTTAGAGCCTGGTATGATAGGCTTACGAGATTTTTGCTTCAAAATAATTATATTATGGGAAAGGCTGATCCAACCCATTTTATAAAGAAAGATAAGAAAAATGTTTTGATTGTTTAAATTTATGTTGATGAAATTATATTTGGTTCAACTCAGAAATATTTAACTAATTTTTTTGTGGATCTCATGAAATCTGAGTTTGAAATGAGTATGATGGGTGAGTTCACATTTTTCCTAGGTTTTCAAATTTAACAAAAACTAGAAGGAACTTATATATATCAACATAAGTATATTAAAGATATTCGTAAAATGTATGGATATGACAACACTAAGAGTATTAGTACTCCCATTGGTACCTCAAATTCACAAGATCTTGATGAAACTGGGAAACCAGTAGATCAAAAATCATTTAGAGGTATAATAAAAAGCTTACTATACATTATAGCTAGTCGAACAGACTTAATGTTTTCAGTATGCTTATCTGCAAGATATCAATCCAATCATAAGGACTCTCATTTAAAGGAAGTGAAAATAATTTTTCTTTACTTAATGGGAACCATTGATTTAAGACTCTTTTATACTTATGGAAATGAATTTTTCTTAAAAAGATTTCCGGATGTTGATGTTGGTGGATGTAGAATGGATATGAAAAGTAAATATAGAACTTATCATTTCTTAGGAGATTCATTAGTTTCTTGGTCATGAAAAAATCAACACTGAGTAGTACTTTCCACTACTGAAGCTAAATATGAAGAAACTGTAAGTTGTTGTACCCAAGTGTTGTGGATGCAACACACACTCAAAGACTATGGTATGAGTTTTACCAAAACACAAATTTTGTGTCATAATACTAGTGTCATTGCCATATGTAAAAACCCTTCACATCACTCTTGTGAAAAACACATAGATATTAGACATCACTTTCTTAGGAATCACATGCTAAAAGGAGATATCATTCTTCAATTTATCAAAACACAATATCAACTAGCTGATATTTTCACAAAATCTTTACTATCTGATATATTTGCATACATTAAACAGAAGTTAGAAATGATAACCGTAAGGTAATCCTCCTTGATAACCTCATATTAAAACCTATATCCTCATAGTAACAAAGTCATTTTCATTGGGAATGTATATTTTCTTATTAGTGAGTCAAAATTTTTGTAGTTAAAATTTTTCGTAATCTAAATTTTTCTTGTAATGTAAATTTTTTCATAGTTAAAATTTTCATAGTCAAAATTCTCGTAGTTAAAATTTTTTGTAATCAAATTTTTTTTCGTAATATAAAATTTTTTCTAGTCAAAATTTTCATAGTCAAAATGTTGGTATTTAAAAGTTTTCGTATTCTAAATTTTTTCGTAGTATAAATTTTTTCGTAGTCTAAAGTTTTTCGTAGTTTAAATTTTTCGTAGCCAAAATTTTTCATCACCTAAGTTTTTTCGTATTCAAAAATTTTTCATAGTCTAAAATATTTTTAGTCAAAAAATATTTCATAGTCTAAAAATCTTTCTTAGTCTAAATATATTTCGAAGTCTAAAAATATTTTTTAATCTATATTTGTTTTCCCAATCTATAATTTTCGTCTTCATAATAAAAAATTTCAGAATCTAAAGTTTTTAAAGATGAATTTTTCTCATTAAAAATAATTGTCACTACTGGAAATACAGTCTTTCCCAATGGTTCTGAACCATTGGGAATGGATGCAGAACCATTATTATATGTTATTCCAACGGTTCTGCAAACCATAGGGAAGTAATCCGTTGGGAAAGCTTTTCCCAACGGTTTACTGTGAACCGTTGGTATAAGGTGGGGAAATCCTAACCTATCCCAACAGTTGTGCCAAACCGTTGGTATAGTTTTTCCCAACAGTTTGGCTTGAACCGTTGGGAAATCCCAAGGAATCTCCTCTTTCCCAATGGTTTCTGAACAGTTGGGAAAGGTTTTTTACCAACGGTTCAATGAACCGTTGGTAAAAAAATAATCAAAGATGCTATGCCAATGGTTTGAAACTGTTGGCATAGCATATGTTGTGCAAATTGCACAGCAGCCTGCAATTTGCACAGTAGGCCTCATTTTGTGCATTCCCTCCCATTTTCAATCAAATTATTATACCTGAAATAAACTAACACATACATATAAAATTATTTTACCTGCAATAACCAACTAACACATACATATAGATAACAAATTCATACACATTTAACATATAATGCATCCTAGAACTATACACATCCATAATTAAATTAGAATTCATAACATAATTATAAACATACATAATTCATTTAAAATTCAATTTAAAATTTAGATGACAATTATATGTGGAATCCGGAATTCAATTCATAATTTGATCGGTTTTTTGTATACCATATATTTTTACCTAAAATGATGTCCATTTTAAACAAAATACATACACCTGGAGTGATACCAGCCACACCATGCGTCGGATTGAGGTGAGGTAAACTCGTACACGTCACAAATGACCCATATATCGTTGTCCTAAAGTATCAACATATTCTGAAAGCATTTTCTCAGTTTTCCGTAAGACCGTTGATGTTTTTCACTTAAAATGATGTCCTTTTGAAACAAATCACAGACACATTGAGTGGTTCCAGCCACAACACATCTCAGATTGAGGCAGGGTTGATTTGTACACGTCACATATGACCCATGGATAATTTTCCCAATGTTTCAAAGGAAACCGAATGCGTTTGGTCAGTTTTCCATATGTACTTAAAATGTTGTCCATTTTTAAAAAAAAGAGACACTTAGACTGATCCCGGCCACACCACAACTCGAATTGAGCCTAAGTTGGATCGTACAGGTCACATATGACCCATGTATCGTTATGATAAATTATCAACAGATTCTAAATGCGTTTGGTCAATTTTCTGTATGCCAGTTGTTCTTTTCACTTATTATCCTGCCCATTTTAAACAAAAGAGACATAGTTAGAGTGGTGTCGGCCACAATGTGCCTCAGATTGAGGTCGGTTTGACTCATACACATCACATATGACCCATGTATTGTTGTGATAAAGTATCGACACAATCTGAATGCGTTTGGTTAGTTTTCCGTATTCCAGTTGATTTTTTTCAATTAAATTGACGTCCTTTTGAAACAAAAGAAAGACACTTTGAGTGGTGCTGGCCACACTGCGTCTCAGATTGAGGTGGGGTTGATTCATACACGTCACATAGGACCCATGGATCGTTCTCCTAATGTTTCAACGGAAACCGAATGCGTTTGGTCAGTTTTCCGTATGTACTTAAAATGTTGTCCATTTTAAACAAAATAGAGCCACTTAGAGTGATCCTGGCCACACCATGCCTCGAATTGAGCCCGGCTTGACTCGTACACATCAAATATGACCCATGGATTATTTACCTAAAGAATAAACACATTTCGAATGTGTTTGGTCGGTTTTTCGTATGTCAGTTTTTCTTTTCACTTATAATCCTGTTCATTTTAAACAAAATAGAGACACTGTGAATGGTGTCGGTGATACTGCACTTCGGATTTAGGTGGCGTTGACTCATACACATTAAATATGACCCATGTATCATTTTCCTAAAGCATCAACACATTTCGAATCCGTTTGGTCGGTTTTTAGTATTCCATTTGATCTTTTCACTTATAATCCTGTCCATTTTAAACAAAAGAGAGACACTATGAATGGTGTTAGCCACACCGCGCCTCAGATTGAGGCAGGGTTGACCCGTACACATCACATATGACCCATGGATCAGTGTGCTAAAGTATCAACACAATCAGAATCCGTTTGGTCAGTTTTCCGTATGTATTTAAAATGTTGTCCATTTTAATTAAAAGAGAGCCACTTAGAGTGATTTCAGCCACACCGCGCCTCATATTAAGGCGGGGTTGGCTCGTACAAATCACATATGTCCCATATATAATTTTCCTAAAGAATCAACCCATTTTGATTGAGTTTTTTTGGTTTTCCAAATATCAATTGTTCTTTTCACTTATAATCATGTCCATTTAAAAAAAATACATACACAAGGAGTGATCTCGCCACACCGTGCCTCGGATTTATGAAAGGTTAACTCATACATGTCACAAATGACCCATCGATCGTTGTGCTAAAGTATCCACATATTTTGAAAGCGTTTGATAAATGTTATATATGCCAGTTGATGTTTTTCACTTAAAATGATGTCCTTTTGAAACAAAAGATAGACACTTTGAGTGGTGTCGGCCACACCGCATCTCAGATTGAGGCAGGGTTGATTCATACACGTTACATATGACCCATGGATCATTCTCCTAAAGTTTCAATGGAAACCGGATGAGTTTGGTTGGTTTTCCGTATGTACTTAAAATGTTGTCTATTTTAAACAAAAGAGAGCCACTTAGAGTGATCCTGGCCACACCACGACTCGGATTGATCCCAAGTTGGCTCATACAGGTCACATATGACCCATAGATCATTTTCCTAAAGCTTCAACACATTTCGAATGCATTTTGTCGGTTTAACGTATGTCAGTTGTTCTTTTCACTTATAATCCTATCCAATTTAAACAAAAGAGAGACACTATGAATGGTGTCGGCCACACCGCGCCTCGAATTGAGATGGTGTTGACTCGTACACAACACATATGACCCATGGATCGTTTTGTTAAATTATCGACACAATATGAACGCATTAGGTCGGTTTTCTGTATGCCAGTTGATGTTTTTCACTTATAATGATGTCCTTTTGAAACCAAAGACAGACACTTTGAGTAGTGCTGGCCACACTGCGTCTCAGATTGATGCGGGGTTGATTCATACACGTCACATATGACACATGGATAGTTCTCCTAATGTTTCAATGGAAACCGAATGCGTTTGATCAGTTTTCCGTATGTACATAAATTGTTGTCAATTTTAAACAAAAGAGAGCCACTTAGAGTGATTCCAGCCACACCGCGACTTGGATTGAGCCTGGGTTGGCTCGTACAGGTCACATATGACCCATGGATCATTTTCCTAAAGCATGAACACATTTTGAATGCGTTTGGTCAGTTTTCTATATGTCAGTTGTTCTTTTCACTTATAATCTTGCCCATTTTAAACAAAAGAGAGACACTATGAATGGTGTCGGCCACACCACACCTCGGATTGATGCGGGGTGGACTTGTACACATCACAAATGACCTATGGATCGCTTTTCTAAAGTATCGACACAATCCGAATGCGTTTGTTCAGTTTTCCGTATTCCAGTTGATGTTTTTCACTTAAAATAACGTCCTATTGAACAAAAGATAGACACTTTGAGTAGTGTCAGCCACACCGCATCTCCGATTGAGGCGAGGTTGATTCTTACACGTCACATATGACCCATGGATCATTCTCCAAATGTTTGAATTAAAAACAAATGCGTATGGTCAGTTTTTCGTATACACATAAAATGTTGTCCATTATAAACAAAAGAGAGACACTTAGAGTGATCGCGGCCACACTGTGTCTCGGATTAAGGTGGGGTTGACTCGTACATGTCACATATGACCCATAGATCATTTTGATAAAGCATCAAAAGAATCCAAATGCATTTGCTCAGTTTTTCGTATGTTAGTTGTTCTTTTCACTTATAATCATGTCCATTTTAAACAAAAGAGAGTCACTTTGAATGATGTCAGCCACAAAACACCTCAAATTGAGGCGGTGTTGACTCGTACACGTCACATATGACCCATAGATCGTTTTGATAAAGTTTCGACACAATCCGAATGCGTTTGGTCGGTTTTCCGTATGCCATTTGGTGTTTTTCACTTAAAACGTTGTCTTTTTGAAACAAAAGTCAGACACTTTGAGTGGTGATAGCCACACTATGTCTCCGATTGAGGCAGGGTTGATTCAAAAACGTCAAATATGACCCATGGATCATTGTTCTAAAGTATCAACACAATCAAAATCCGTTTGGTCAGTTTTCCGTATGTACTTAAAATGTTGTCTATTTTAAAAAAAAATGAGAGCCACTTAGAGTGATCCCTGCCACACCATGCCTCATATTAAGGCGGGGTTGACTCGTACACATCAAATATGACCCATGGATCGTTGTGATAAAGTATTGAAACAATCCGAATGCGTTTGGTTGGTTTTCCGTATGCCAATTGATGTTTTTCACTTAAAATGATGTCCTTTTGAAACAAAAGATAGACACTTCTAGTGGTACCGGCCACACCGCGTCTCCGATTTAGGCAGGGTTTATTCATACACGTCACATATGACCCATGGATTGTTGTGCTAAAGTATTAATACAATCAGAATCCGTTTGGTCAGTTTTCCGTATGTACTTAAAATGTTGTCAATTTTAAACAAAAGAGAGCCACTTAGAGTGATCCCAACCACACCGTGCCTCGGATTAAGGTGGGGTTGACTCGTACATGTCACATATGACCCATGGATCGTTTTGATAAATTATCAATAGAATATGAATGCATTTGGTCAGTTTTTAATATGTCAGTTGTTCTTTTAACTTAATATCCTGTCCATTTTAAACAAAAGAGAGACACTGTGAATGGTGTCGGCCACACCGTGCCTCATATTGCTGTGGGATTGACTTGTACACATCATATATGACCCATGGATCATTGTGATAAAGTATCAACACAATCCGAATGCGTTTGGTCAGTTTTCGGTATGCCAGTTGATGTTTCTCACTTAAAATGATGTCCTTTTGAAACAACAGGCAGACACTTTGAGTGGTGCCGGTCACACCACATCTCCAATTGAGGTGGGGTTTATTCATACATGTCACATATGACCCATTGATCGTTCTTATAATGTTTCAATGGAAACCAAATTCGTTTGGTCGGTTTTCTATATGTACTTCAAATGTTGTCCATTTTAAACAAAGGGGAGCCACTTAGACTAATCTCGGCCACACCGTGCCTCAGATTGAGCCCGGGTTGGCTCTTACACGTCATATATGACCCATGGATCTATGTGATAAATTATCAACAGAATCTGAATGTGTTTGGTCGGTTTTCCATATGCCAGTTGTTCTTTTCACTTATAATCCTATCCATTTTAAACAAAAGGGACACAATTAGAGTGGAATGTTAGTTGTTTATTCACATTATTCAAATACACTATTTGAATATGGGTCTTTAAATTAATTTATTTATGAAAAATTTACATTTAAAATGAGAATATCATAAAATTAATTGAAGATAAAACTTTTACTAAAAATCCTTGTGGAAATATGAAGGTAAACATGATTTATGAGAATCCTCACGTGTCTATTAGTGGAATGGTATTTACTTAAAATCTTGTGGACATTCACATAAAATATTTTTATATCATTCTTAGTATGGAATAGATTTTAGTTTATCATGCTATGAAACATTTCAGAGCTAACAATGTCATGCCCAGTGAATACCTCCGAATGGCCCGAATGCCATCTTTTTTTTTATTTTATTAAGGATAATCACCCTTTTAAAGGTTGAAGGGGAACCCAAACATGACCCGTTGGCGCAAGGAACAAGGCCCGACATGACCCGTAATACATGACCCAAAGGCCCAGAGGCATACCATGCATGAAACATGACCCATAGGCCCAGCCCACTCAAACTGCCCTTGCACTAAGTTCCACATCATTGACCACCTTTAGCTCCCCACCAACATTGCTGATCGGCTAGCATTGCCCTGTACAAAGCTGCATTGTGCCTGGTCCCAATGGCGGTTGCCATACCCTCTCATTCTTCCAATCTGGTTAGCTCTGCTTCTGGTGAATGCTACTAGTGCTCTGATCCTGTTCTGGGGCCTGCTCCGTGTGAACTAGGCACTTCATGGTCTTCAATAGCCCAAAGGCCCTGTGGCTTGAAGGCCTTTGATGGCCCGAAGGCCCTGGAGACCCGTAGGTCCAAACTAGTGGTCTGAAAGCCCAAATCTGGTGAATAGTCCAGATGCTATAGTACCGAACAGTTCCTGCTACAGTGTCTACTATAGTACTGCTACATTACTGCTACAGTAACCCAGAAATTTGCCTCCACCCAGTTTTCAACCTGGGTCTTCATGCCCAATGAATACATCCCTTTTATAACATACCAAGAATCTATGATATTGATTAGATGTGTAAATATTATTTACATTGATTATCATTATGAAAATAAATAAAATATATTATAGATTTTCTAGTAGTAAATGAAATCAAGGAGGGGGGGGGGGGGGGCTGTCCGGGGGGCTGTTGGTGGGTGTCCGGGGGGCTGTCCGGGGACCAAGGAGGGTGGTGGGGGGGGGGGGGGGGGGCTGTGCAGAGGGCTGTCTGGGGGGTGTTCGGGGGGTTGTCCGGGGTCCAAGTAGGAGGGTGGGGGGGGGGATGTTCGGGGGGCTATCTAGGGGGCTGTCCTGGGGCTGTCTGGGGTCTAAGGAGGAGGGTGGGAGGGCTGTCCGGGGGCTGTCCAGGGGGCTGTCTGGGGAACAAGGAGGATGGTGGGGGGGGGGGGGGGGGTTTCCAGGGTCTAGTAAGGAGGGGGGTTCCCCAACACACAACCACTAGAAGACAACAACATCCATAAAAGCAGATAATATATAAAAATAACTCAACTCCAATACTATACTATGAGTCTAGATAAAACCAACAACTAGAATAGATTAAATATGAAATATCCATCATATTAGTCAAAAATGTAATAAATAAATTTTTCCCATATCACTATCACCATCATCACCATCATCATCACCCTCTTCCTCGTCCCCATCATCGTTCTCACCCTCCTCAGTGCCCTCCTCCTCGCCCTCTCCCTCCTCCTCACCCTCGCCACCCGCCTCGCCCTCCTCCTCTCCCTCCACTTCCCTATCAGACTCCTCGCCATCATCATCATCAAGCTGGACATCGTTATGACCACCACTAAAACTGCCACCTGGTGCACCATATATAGAATTTATCGATGAAATATATTCATCAAAAGCTGGGCTGGCCTCTGCTAGATGTGTTGGACGTAGAACTTCAATAAATTTCATAAATTCACTGTTTTCCATAGTAGGCAGTTCATCCAACTCTTCGGTCCTTTTCTCAACCTGTTCTGCCTGTACCCTAACTTGCTGTAGCTCGGTGGCACTACAGCTGAAACCTGAGGAGGGCCAACACCTCATCGAGGCTATCCTAGGTCGGTAGCGTACTCTTCCAGAATGCTCCTCTCCCAACACCTTATGTAAGTGATCTGTTGGCCCAAAATTGTATGGTTATTGGGAATCGAGGGCCTCTAAAGTAGTATGTTACAAATATAAATATATCATTATGTTTAAAAATAGATATTAAAATATAAATTCAACAGATTAAAACTTACAATCTGCTGCTGAGTCGCTTCGTTGACGGCACTTCCATCCTTTTTCAGTCTACTCGAGAAAAACAGTTTTTCTCATGGCACACATCTTCAATATTTTGTATTTTCCTCTACAATGACATTAAAAACTAATGTTATATGAAAATTTTAGAAAACTATTAAATAATTGAGGAAACAAAAGAAATTTTAAGTCGTAATGAAAA
Organism: Viscum album; assembly: GCA_963277665.1. Taxonomy (NCBI): domain Eukaryota; kingdom Viridiplantae; phylum Streptophyta; class Magnoliopsida; order Santalales; family Viscaceae; genus Viscum; species Viscum album. The sequence goes on along the minus strand of OY728131.1, from coordinate 2,093,499,631 downwards.
CTTATAAACAATTGTCATACCTGCTTCCTCTCATAATCAGGCATCGTAGTGCGTCCTAGTGTGTGGAGGTATTTTTTTTTTGCATAAATGTAATTTTTATTTTTTCCAGATGATTCCTAAATAAAATTTCAAAATGAAATAGTTATTATTAATGGAAAACATGAATGTTATTATTTAAATAACTCAAATGTAATTAATACCTTAAACTGAGTACTCGTCCAATGAGTAATCATATGAAGATACTGCTCAATAAGACAATCATCCACCACTGGTACCACCTCTAACTCAGTTACAACTCTAGAAACTCATCCAATATACAACTCATGCTTGTAGGCTCTCCAAAGATCGCCTAAATCCTTTAGACGTTCCGGTCGTGCATCCTTACCACCAGGAAAATTAAATCGAAGATGACATCAAAATATTAATTCATATAAATAAAAAATAATTCATGGCATTAAATAGAACAGATTTTTTTACCCATATCTCTTCCCAAGCTCTATCCTAGACCTCATGTAGAAAATGTATCCACGATAGCGTGATGACGGGAATGATGTCAGAGTATTTGGAAAGCGTCGCCAAAAAACTCCGACACTACTGCCCTATTTTCTCAACCATTTGGTTGTCTTAATTATAATCCACCATAACCTGTGTGTGGAGGTTCCACACCGAATGCATACGTGTACGCCCCTTCCCAAGCCTTCTATCAGTATATGTATCTTTCATGAAAGAAAAACAAATATTTTATCAAAACATGTTATAATGAAAATAAATATTGCTATAAAAATTTGTTAGGGTTCTATAAATATACATGTGCTGGTCTGATTGCTGAGCGCCGCTGGATCCACAAAAACTAATGGAACACCTTGTGGTAGAACAAGAGTCAAAGACAATGGAATATAGAAGCTCAGAGAGATAGAAGTAGAAGGAAAAGAAGATGGGATAACTGTCTGACCAGATTCTGACTGGGGAGTGGGAATCATCATGGGATGTGAAAATTATGGGCCAGAAGATGTAGAAGGTAGCAAAAACATGGGAGGCCTAAATATCCTGTGTTTCCCTAATGACACACCAGGATTAGAATGTGGGAAGGATGACATGTCAATGGGAGGGGAAGGGTCTAGTCGGGTATGCACAGCTGCTCGTCCATCTCTGGTACGAACCCTCCTTGTACCACCGGCCTGAGTACTATGACCAGTACTAGGCTCCTCGTCGAATAACTGTCGACGTAGAGGTGGATCCTACACAAATGTTTAAAAAAAAATTAATCACATGACATTATATATTCTTTAAATATATCAATTTGAAATAAATTACTCACTAAAAGTACTAATGATGGAATTCCTAACTCTGTTATTTGACGATTGTTCTCCATCAGTTTTTTCCTTCGTCTCTCTTCAATTGACTTCATTTCCTGATTTTGAAAACAAATATGTAATTAATTAGAAAGAGGAAACTAATGTGTAACCCAAAAAACTAAATATACGAGGGAATAAGGGGATTCATTGGTCATTTATCTATAATTGTTTTGGAAGAGATTGAATGGATTTAATAAATCATACAAGTTTTAATGTTCACCAAGTTAGAAATATTGTGTGACAAGGATTGAATACAGTTCAATTCTAAATTAGAAAATGCAATTCAAATAAAACTGCAACCAATAAACATTGAAAATTCTTATAACGGTCAAGTCAGCTTAAACATATTTGTGATCAATACTGAATCAATTTGAATATTACCAACTTTAACAACCCAACTCGAGGTAAACCAAAATAATTGAGAGCATGGATGAATGATTCTATATATTTTCAACCACAACTTTAGGTTCACAATCAACTCTTACAATTGAGCTATTGGAGTCATCAAAAGAAATAAATGGATTGGTTCCAATGGAACTAGGGACAATGTCAATTCCATCATCACCACCACCAAAAATATGTCTTGGAATTACTTCAACTATGACACTAAATTCAGGTCGAAGTTGGTCTTTGACATAAAAAACTTGTTTAGCCATTGATGCCAACACATATGGTTCTTCGGTAGCAAGAGTGTGAGTCATATTAATTACTCTAAATCCACAATCATCAATAAATGTGCCATGTATCTTCATCAAATCAAACCAATGGCATTTCATCATTGTGACTCGTCCATGAGAGTAATAATCCAATATTATTATTTTCTCAACAACTCCATAATAACCCACATTTTCAAATCGCGGTCTACTATCTGATGCACTGGAATAACAATCTGTTGTGGCAGTAGCTATAACACCATAATATTGTGTTCTCATGTTCTTTTCTTGTTCAGTGACAATAAATTTGTACCTATATTGATAATAATTGATTTACAGTCATGAACCACGGTATTAGGACCAAAATCCAAAGCTCTTATTTCCTCAGAGATAGAGTCAGCAGACAAACTCAATACCTACAATATAAATGGCAATTAAACTTAATTAATTGTTGATATAATTATTTTAAACATTAATATTTTTACCTTCAATTTTAACCAAACAGAAAACTATTTTCTATGAAAAGTATCTCTTCTTCTCAAAGATAAGGAACGATGCTTCCTATTTATCACTGTTTTATGTTCCCTGTAGATAAAAAATATGAATAGTTTAACAGATATATATGTATGATATACATAATCAATTTAGTTACCTGATATAGTCATCGAACAAATCATAGTTGAACAAAACTGTGGGTTGTGCCATCTCTCACTCTTCATGGCTTAATGTCATCAATGTATATGATCCAAGAATTCCTCCTCTTTGAGGAAGTGATGGAAAACTGAGTTCAATTTTCTCATACTGTTCTTCTTCATTTCTCATTGTCCTGTTCAATCTTTTAGTAAGATTAGACAAATACATCGAGCATAAATCCATACATTCTTGAGCCAGGTAACCGTTCATGATAGAACCTTCAGGATGATTTCTGTTTCGGACATAAGACAATAATGTGAACATATTTCTTTTAGTTGGATAAATCCAATGAAAAGAAACAGGTCCTCCGAGAAGTATTTCAGTGGGAATATGGACAGTCAGATGTAACATGCATGTGAAAAATGATAGAGGAAATATTTTCTCCAACTCACACAAAATTAATGGGGCATCTGTCAACATTTTTTGCAAGAAAGGATTTGATAACTTCTTAGCACAAATATCTCTAAACAAATGGCACAACTGAATAACAGCCACCCTTACATTATTGGAAAAAAGATGACGGATTGCTATTGGAATCAACTCATGTAGTAGAATGTGATAATCATGAGTCTTTAAAGATTTTATCTTCAAATATCTTCTATTGATCCATTTAGATATGTTTCTTGAATAGCCATCAGGAACTCTAATAGCCTATAATACTTCCAGAAATTGTTTCTTTTTCTATAGGTGTCATCACATAAGAATCACATTGAAGTTGCCATTTATTTTCACTGATACGTACATGATGCAATTTTGGTCTGATTCCTCATTCCACCAAGTCACGCCGAGATCGTAAATCATCTTTTGTCTTCCCCTTGACCATTAGAAGAACCTAAAGCAACATTTCACATATATTCTTTTCAATATGCATTACTTCTATAAAATGATGTAAAAAATTGGTTGACCAATATAGAAAATCAAAAAAGATACTCCTCTTCCTCCAATTGTAACAGGTTTCAGCAGAAACATTCTTTCTCTTTCCGGATTTCATTTGACACTTCTTGAATGAAAAAAATGAAATCTTTCAATTCATTAGGCATGTCAGTTCTAGACATACACTGATATGGATCATCAGTCTCTAAGGTATTATCAAATCTTTGACGATTCATTCCATATGGATGATCCTTTGGAAAGAATCGTCGATATCCCATAAAACTGAAACTACAACAACGTTTCAGTCTTCTGGATCGTATATTCTTCATACAAACTAGATATGATAGTTTTTCCTTTGTGCTCCATCCAGACATCATTGCATAAGCTGGAAAATCATTGATCGTCCACAGAAGCACAACACACATCTAAAATATGTCTTCCTAACAAGAATCATATGTGCTCACACCCACATCCAAAAGAAGTTTCATCTCTTTTATTAAAGGCTACATGTATACATCAATATCAATGCCGGGATCAGAAGGACCAGATATGAGTATACTCATGAAAGTGAAAGGTTTTTTCATACACAACCATGGGGGAAGATTATAAATGCGTATAAAAACTGGCCATGTGTTGTGTGAAGAAAGCATATGCCCAAACAGATTAAAACCGTCACATGAAAGACCCATCCTCACATTACGCACGTCAACTAGAAAATCGGGATGTCGAGCATCAAATTTCTGCCATGAAAATCCATCTGTAGGATGAACCAACTCATCATTAGTCTTCTTTCTCTTGGTATCATGCCATCTCATTTTTATTGATATGTCCTCAAGAATAAAAATATTCTAGAGTCTGGGGATCAATGGAAAGTGCCAAATTACTTCTTGTGAAATGCGGGATGGTGTTACATCATATTTTGACTTCCAGCAGATTGTGCCACATTTTATACAATCATTTCATTCAGTGGCTTCCTCTGAAAATAAACTGCAATCTTTCAGAAAAGCATGAAATTTGTTTCTTTCAAATCCAAGTTCGTCAACTAACTTCCATGCCATATAGTGGTTTGATGGAATATTTGCATCATCTGGAAGTAAATCCTTCAAGAGGGTATGAATTCAATCTATTTCTGTATTAGAAATCCCATACATTGTTTTCCCATGAAACAATCAGATTAAAAATTCCAGATTTTTCATTTTATCCCATTTTCGATATACTGGAGTCATGGAAGCATCATTCAATTTTTTCACCCTATTAATATCATCATTTTCAATAGATTCATTATATGTTCTCATATCGAAGTCTTCTTGAGTCTAAATCCATTCTTTTTCATGATGACGAATAAATGGAAACTGATCATCTAACAAATTCTCTATTCCAGTCCTTTCATTTCGATCATCACCGTTTTGAGATTTCATTTCCTCCCCATTGTGATAACACACAATGTAGTTTTCTTGAAAACCATTTTTGGTTATGTGGTAGCTAACTTCTCCACGGCTCAACCAAGGTCTACCAACACAATTGGAACATGGGCAGTGTATGCGACCACTATCTGAAGCATTGTGAAATGAAAAATCAATAAATCTCTATAAATTGTTTTGAAAATTTCTTGAGATCCAATCAGTTTCATACATCCAACTTCTATCCATTCTGTAAAAATAATTTATATATGTCATTTTGTCATAAACAATTCAATAGGATTTAACTTTAATAGAAAACATATTTAATTAAACGATAAAGAAAGAAGTTTCTAGTCGATGTAGTGAACTATTAAAATAATGTAAAGAACAAGTTCTCATAAATTAAATTAAAATTTATTTATATTCATTTTCATTAGGTCTATAAGAGGCAGATGCCTCAGGTCCCATCATGTGTTATAGGCATCCCAAATCATTCACTAATGTTCAATAACTCATTATTGACACCTCTATGGCCATACCTTTCATTACCCAATTACTTCCCCAAGTCAAGCGCACCCCATGGGTGAATAAATTTTAGGATTATACACTAATAGGTTGTTCATGGCTTCTAAAAATATTTAATTTCATTAAGTATAGACAAAAAAATTTATTTTTAAATTTGAAATTCTTAATAAAGTATGTAAATGATAACAACATTACTGAATTAAACTTGTGACTTATCTAACATTTTTATGGCTATCTACACATGCTAGAATGGGTAGTGAAAAGCACCACAACCTCATAAAAGTGAGTATTGGCCAAGAAGGACACATAATATACAATGTATAATGAGAACCATATTTATTTGACCCTAATGTTATATTAGTACAATCATCTTGGGTGAAATGGAATATATGATCCTAGCTAACTAATGAATTCAAAAGCTTGTATTCCATATGTTGGACACTATCTAAGGTAAGAAATCATGTGAGGATGGGTTTACATCATTCAATTTCATACATTATTGTGAGAATGAAGGCTTAAATTAATGACTGGAGTTCACTGATACCATGTCAACCGTTATACACACCATGTGAACCATTATACACACCATATGAACCCTTATACCATATCGTCATTATTACAACCATTAATAACAACTTATTAAATAACATCACATGTTAAAGATAATAAAATTGAACAAAAATCAATAATAATATTGGATATATCAAGTAAAATTAAGTCATACTATCTAACATCCCAAATGACCACCAACAACCATGATTAATGACCACAAAGCTCCCCATTCGTCCAAATAAAAAGTGAAAACAAAAACACATAGTTGAAGAAAAAAACTTCATTTGTGTGAAGAATAATAATCACATGGTCCTCATGATATTTGAACCACACATTCATGATTTTTGAGATGAACTTGTATGCATGAATCCATATGAGAAACATGATTCAATACATGCATTTTTCTGATTTTCCCAAGCATTTTGAGGAAACCCAAATCAGTGAAAATGGTCATTGTGTTTTAAAAAGGTGATTGAATAAAACATGTATGATGTCGAAGGTATAATGATTAATGGTTATATTAGAAAAACTAGTATTCAATAATATTGCAAATTTGACATTCTGTGAATTAGTTTCATGAAGAAGGAAGAAGTACCAATTAGGGACCAGATACTATTTTGAAAAGTTCAAGAAGATACTCCATATGTTCTATTTTGCAAAGGATAAGTGAACAGTGTGTCATTTTATATATATATAGATTTTGATAGAAACATGATACATACTTGTTATGTAATACAAATAGTGTACAAAAATTATGATGAACAAGATCTTCATGTTTGTCATGATCTTAATGAAAGGAGTGATTTTCATGAAATAATATCAATAAATATTACATACAATTTATTATTAGTTCATATACATGAAACTATAATATTTAAAGCATTGAGATTAAAAAAATCTATGAATCTTCAAAATTAGAACTCAATAAAGAGACACCATGGACTTATAAATGTAAATGTGTAATGAAAACATTAATTGGACATACACCGATATAGGGATTTGAGTACACAATTTGTGGAACAATCATACAATTTTACAAAAACCCTAAAAATTGGGAATAACGAAATCGTTGAGAATAGAAGGATATGCTTGATAAGAGGTGGAACTATATCCTTATTAAAATATAGAAGGATTCTAACCTGGTAGCTGCTGATCCGATGGAAGTGGTGGGGATTCTGAAGTGCTTCTGCGAAGTGATCGCTTCTGCAGACCAGTGGAAGGGTTCTGGAATCGTGGGGAGCCGGCTTCCTGGATTTGGAGAATTTGGGGCTTTTTACCCAACGCTTTTTAAAAACCATTGGGAAAACTCAATATTTCCCCATCTTTCCCGATGGTTTAATCAAACCATTGGGAAAAGTGATTTTTCCCCATCATTGCCAATGGTTTGATAAAACCATTGGGAAAAGTCACTTGTTCAAGATCCTTACCAACAGTTTATGAAAACCATTGGTAAAGATAACATATACCAACAGTTCTTTGAACCTTTGGTATAAAAGTGTTGGGAAAAGTCTGCTTTCTAGTACTATATCCTAGAAATCTGAAAGGTATGTTTCCTTTCTTAAAATTTCATAATCATATTTTACTTGTTGGTATTTTAATTTTTTTTTTCAGATTCAGCGTTCCTTAAATCTGAAAATTTTTATTAAAACCCTCAAAAGATAAGAATCTATCAAAATCATTTCATTGGTCATCTTCTCAACCGTCAGATCTGCTCAGATGGTTTTCAACCATTGGATAATGTATGGATGCTGAACCATCGCCTCGAACGCCTATATAAAGCCTCACGGATGATTTTCCAACATCGTTTCTCAAGAATTCGTGTGGTAAAGCTATGTCCCTCTACTTAAGGCCATTACGAATTTTTAATGTTTCCTTGGTTCAGAATGACTGCTGAAGCCTCTCCTGAGAAAGAAATGTCTACTGTAAAGAAATGTTAGAATGGAAGATATAACGAGAGAGGTTAGTTGATCTGAAGTTTTATTATAAGTATGAATCTATCATTTTGAAGAACATCAAGTTGAATGGTTGGGAGAGTGTATGTATTTCGAAGCCAAAGGCACAAGATCCAGTGTATCCAGAGTTGATGGTATAGTTCTATGAAACAGTTAGATTTTTCAATGGAGGGAAAGACAGATGTTATTTCAAGTGTAATGGAATGACCTACTCTCTTTCTTATAGCCATGCTGCGATTCTAGTTGGTATTCCTTATGAAGGAGAAGCCGAGTTCTATACTCACAAGCTACCTGATGTAGTGGGATATTTTGAAAAGGAGAAAGCTATATAGTGTCTTAGATTGAAGGAAGTGAAGAATCTGAATATTATTCATCTCTCTACAAATCTTCGGATTATTCATCTATGGGTTCAGGGTTTTCTCAATCCAAGAAAAGGGGACAGGGATACCCTGATTAAAAGTGATATCTATGCATTTTGTTTTTTGGTGAATCTTAGGAAGATCAATTCAGTGAAGTATGTTCTTCTGAAAATCATGAAAATCAAGAATAGAACCCTGAAATATCAAAATATCATGTATTCGACTATTCTTTCAAATATTATAGTTCTTCGTCTTCAGTATTTCAAAATTTCTTCGAGTTCTAATCCATGGAATTCCAAAGTAATGTTTCTGTGTGATGACACTCTAAGAAGAATGAAGATTGGTTTTTCTAGTGATTCAAGTGAATTTTATGATTTTTTGGAAGCAGGAGTCGAATCTCTATCAGATAAGCAAGAAGTTACTGAAACATAAAAGAAAGGTGGAAATAAGAGGAAGGCCAAGGAGCTAGAAGAGAAAGGAAAAACACATGTGGCTAAAGAAACTCAGTCAGCACCCCCAAAACCTACGAAGAAACATAATTACACTAATGAAGTGTCTTCTAAGTGAAGAGAGGATAAAAAAGAACAAAAAGGAAGCAGATCATAGTTTTGGTTTGGATCCTGTTGAGGCAAAAGCCTTGAAAATGAAGGATATTGAATATCTTAAGAAACAAGAGAAAGAGAAGAAGAAAATGAAGAAGATGTTTTAGGATGAGATAGTACAATCCCTTCTCAAAGATACTGAAAAAGAATCCGAACAAATCCCAGTGCCAGAATCATTTCTGTTAGAAACACTTCCAGAGACTCTAGGAAAGAAGTTAGTAATTTTGGAACCTCATGAAAAACAAAAAACATTTAAAGAGGAGGAAGAAGAAGAAGAATAATAATAATAATAAGGGAGTGGTGATACTAAAGATATGATAAAGGAAGTATAAGATTATCATGAGAAGGAGAGTCCTTCTGAGAAATTATCAATCTGAACTTCTGAGCAGAATCATCAAAACATGTTACACTAGGAAAAGATGAGAAGGATGAAGAAGAATTCAATAAATTTTATAAAGAGGAAAGTAGTAATAATGATTTCATTCATCCAGAAGATCAAGTGGCTGATGCAGAGAAAAAAGAAGTGGAGGAAGATAAAATAATTCAGTTATCTGATAGTGAGCATGAATCACCGAAGGTAGAAGAGATCATTATAAAATATGATAAGGGAAAGCAGGTGGTAGAGGATACCCATAGTAAATCTGCAGTGAGAAAGAATGTTGTTGGAAGTTCATCGAAGATGAAAGATGAAGAGCTAGAAAAATAACCCTCACTAACAAGACTTGATGATTAAAAATCATCTTCCCTTGGACATGATTTTGTCATTAAATCTTTGAAAATGCTAGTTGGAACTCTTCATTTATTCCCTATTATAGAATCATGATTCCAAATGCTTCAGCATAGGATAAATCAAAAATTGGATTCATTTTCCATGGTGATGGATAAATGTGTCAGTCTCGAGGCTAATTTCAAATATTTTCTCATTGGTTAAGAGGCTCATAAATAATATTGTAAGAAGATTATAAGCTGCTCAAAGATGACAATTTATGGAATGATAATCTTTGATGAATTTCATAATAATGTCAAGGATAACTTTGACACTGAAGATAACAAGATTGATTATCTTACAATGAATTTTTAGAAGAAGCTAAGACTGAAATAGACTTATCGGTAGCAAGAATTTAAGGATCTGAATGGAATGCTTAATTTTGTGTCCATGAATTAGAAGCGAGAAAAGGATCTAAAACATGAGATAGAATAGAAGATTGTTAAGAAAGAAGAAGTATAGAAATCTCAATCAAAATCTCTTACGGCTCAGGAAGAAAAAATTAAAGCCTTAGAGAAGAAAACTAAAGATCAGGACCAACTTCTCAAACATGAAAAGGAGGATCACAAAGAACTAAATAAGTTGAAAAACATTGTGAAGAAGTTGATTCCGAAGGATGAATAAGGATAATCTTTTCCAAATCCGATCTTTTGTTGTACTTCCTTGTTGTACAAATTCTATCAATCTTAATGAAATATTTGGTTGTTCTCCATATATATTTTTGGTTGTTTAGTATTAATCTTTTAGGCAACATATTTTTTCCATTCCTTTTATTAATTTTTTAAAATCACAAAGGGGGAGAAAGGAATGACAAAAAGAATACTAAGTAAAGATGAAATTTCCCTAATAAAGGGGAGTTCATCTAAGGGGTAGTTTTTCTCATGATGATTTTCGTATCCAAGATAATGAAAAAATCACATTCAGGAAATCAAGAATACAATATTTGGGGATTTCAAAGCCTACGGGGGAGTTAGTCTTATTCACTATGATTCATAAGTAAAGGTGGATAAGATTTTATTTACAAGTCCATAAATTTTTTTATCCCTTATATTCTTTTTCATAAGGATGTTTATGCTTTCCAAAAAGGGGGAAATTGTGGAGTCAATAAGGATTCCTTATGAATTTTCCATTCCTCAAGGTTTTGAAAATAAAAAACACTCCATTTAAAGGTAAATTTCATACCCCATAAAATTTATTATAATAAGTAATATTTTCCTTCCCCAAGTATATTTTCTCCTTACCCAGATTTTCCATAAGAAGGAAAATTTTCATTCCCCAAGGAAAATTCATCCTTACCTATTTTTCATTGTTCATATTTCATTTATCCTACATCCGACTCATTTTATTTCTATGTGTAAAATTTGGTATAATATCTAAAACCACATAATTCTATAAATACTTAGATATAGAGTATTCTATTTTTAGGATTGGAATTCAGGTTCCTAATTCGTCTGAATTCAGACAAAGAATTCTCTAAAATTTAGACTCTGAATTCCTCAGAATTCAGACTCTGAATTATCTGAAATTCTGAATCTGAATTACTCAGAATTAAGAAGCTGAATTCCTCATAATTCAGACTCCTAATTCTCTGAAATACATAATTTGAATTCCTCATACTTTAGGCTATAAATTCCTCAGAATTCAGACTCTGAATTCCCTTGGAATTTAGACTCCAAAGTTTATAAAATTTGGATTTATAATTCCTTGATAAACATAATCCAAATATCAATGTAATATAGACTTCAAATTCTAATTTTCCTAGACCCTGAACATTATTTTTCCTTGGACTTTGAAAAATGAACTTGGTTAAGAAACCATTTTTTTGTTACCCTTGTTAAAGTTATGAAATGATGTCATACATTCTGTTTCTAACTAACCATTGTTTGAGTGACACATATACAGGTCCCTCTGAGATTTAAGGAAAAATATGACAGTTGGAGGAGGGAGCCGACTATTGGAGAAGTGACTATAAATAAGAGCACATTTGAAGAATCTTAGAATGAATTGATGACTGATTGACCACTCTAGAGACCACATATTGTTGAAGTAATTTATAGAGAGAGACACTCTCATGATTTGTGGGTACTGAACATCTTGTTCATCTTTCATCGTGTGACTTCAATTATTTCTGTGTACAATTAACGGCTTCAGATGATAGAAAGACAGAGGAACCGACTACCTTAAAGTTTCAGGGCTTCCTTGGTTAGGAAGACAGATGTCCCGACTACCTTGATGTTCAATGGATTTCAAGGATAGAAGACAGATTCTGATATTACTATCAAGGGATTACCTTGGTGTGGGTAAGACAAAATTTCTTGAAAGTATAAATCAAGGGACATTTATCCATGTTTTTTGGATACCCTACTCTTTGGGTTAAAATATTTCATACTTGTTACTTGTTTTTTTTCAAGTTTATTTCTACTATATTTTGATTAATAAGGAAAGTATAACTATCTTATACTTCCTTGTATTTGTATACTCTGATTAATAAGATTCTATAAGCTTTAAGGTAGAATCTTTTCCCTGTGAAATTTTCTTATGTTTGATTTCCAGAACCATATGTTCGGAACCTAGCAAGTTTGTAGAACTAAGAGTTCTTGTTAATTTACCTTGTTTAACTTTGTTAAACATAGTTTTCCTTAAGGTTAAAAATTTTTTATACCATCTTTAAATGTTCCAAAAGAAGTTATAAAGTATACAACTCACCCCCTCTTGTAATTGAGCATCACATTTATATTTCAATCCTATTATTTTTATATCAAAATTAAACATAAAACTGATTAAAACGACCTAATTTGGACTAATAATAATATAATTGATCTAATTAAACTTTTAAAACCATTTTAATTAAATAATAACTTTGTAAATTATTTATATGAAAATGCATTTTTCAATAAAAAGTCGTATTTTCCACTTTTCATCGAAAAAAATCAATCGACTTAGAAAATTCTTAGAATTTTAATCTAAGATAATTTTAATATTATTATTCCAAAGATGATATTTTTTTATAAAATAAAAACTCTAAATTTTCTTGAAATTAATTAAATTTTTTCAAATGAAAAGCAATAAATCCATTTTTGAAGAAATCATATTTTTGATGAATAAAATGGCATTACTAAAAATTAATTGATTATTTACTAAGAATTTATAAATAATTTTTTATTGATTAGGAAACTTATATATATATATTTCATAATTAAGATAATAACATTCATACAAACTCATTCAATTTCTAGTTTATAATGGTCAAAATTAAATAATATATTTCTCGGTTCATTTAAATTCGGTATTTCTTGTCATATATGTAATCAAAAATAATTTAATTCTTCTAAAATTTAAAGGTGTTACATTATGTCCATCTTAAATAATATACATTCTCAAAATTTAAAATTTCACAAAAAAATAAAGGTTTTTAAATTTGGAAATTCCTTTGTGGAAAACCCATTACAAAAAGGGTTAATAAAACTTCCACATAAAAAGTATGAAAGGGAAATACATTTTTTATCTAGAATAACATAAAACTATGTTCCGAAACAAGATAAAAATAATATAAAGTACAAATATGGACATATAAGAGATAAATAACACACAAGGACTAATAGATAGTGATATAAAACATGGTCAGAAAAAACATAATGACTACAAATCCAGAAATCTGTGATAGGTGAAATGACCATTTATACATCATAAAAGAAGGTAAATATATAATATTTTTATTTAATATTGTTTTCCTATATTTTAGGGATTATTTTACTATCAAGATATAGAGTATCGTAAAATATACTTACTTTATATCTTTTTTATATCATAAGAAAAATTTTATCCTTTGATTTTTTTCGATCAATTTCTAATTCATTTATTACTATAATAAATGAATATATAAGATGAATTTTTATTCTCAAAATAATAAATTTAGATTTTAATGGATCATATAATATATAAGATAATAAAAATCTATTTCACCTATCTTTAATAAAACCAAAATGTTCCACACAATTAAGGATAGTACAAAAAATGAAAAAACTGTCATATGAATAAATAATACATTAATATCCATAACTCATAAAAAAACAAGGGTTTGATATAAATCATTCCATAAATAAATAAAACTACATCCCAATTAACCTAAATAAACTCAACCTCAAATAATGTTTTCACCTAAAATATTATCTCATTCCCTTCATCTTACACCTTAAAATACATAATAACATTCTTCCCAAATAATCATTTATGTAAAATCTAATAGTTACATATATATATATATAAATCTCAGCCCTATAAAACATAACATGAACTATCATTAATCACCTAAAAATCATAAAAATTAAAAAAAATGATCCTAATATATGTTTACCAAAATAGAATTAATATTTTACTATGAAACCATTTGATTAAAACCAAGGTCATATTAACTAGTACATCATGTTGGTCAGTGGTAGGTGATGCACATTTTTCACTCTTTAATTGTGGGTTCATGATTCACAACCTTGATATATGAGAAAAGTTTTCACCTAAAATGTGGATTATCCTTTTCATAAAAATACATTAATATAATTCCTATAAAATTCATGGAAATGTGATAAACATCCTCAAAAATTACATAAACAAACAAGTAAATTTTTAACAATTAAGGTTCTCTATACAACTTAATTTTTCAAAAAAATATAATAATCTTAATTAAGAATTATTACCTTAACATTAATGATCTTATAATTCATAAATTATATCAATACATTTCAACTTATGTCCATAAAATATTAAAGATTAATTCCTAAATTAAGCTTTTCATTGAAACGCATACTAAACCAAAGGGTTATTTAATAGAAAATGTCTCCTAAAATATACAAAATAATGTTAAAATCCCATCACAAAAAACATATAAAAGAGTATCTATGACTTTAATCATATTATTAAGCATAGAAATATCATACCAAGAAAATTTAGTTTATCCCATACAATTATTAAATATCTCACATTTCTATAGGTTCTATTTTTTTATTCACCATAATTGTTTAAAGGTAAAATATGAGTTCACCCATGAATATCCTTTAATAGTGTTAAAATAGGTGTATAATAAGTTACCACTCACCTAAAACCATAATGATGGCCAATATATACTAGAAAAACTATTTTTGTGGTTCTTACACATAAATTCAGCTATTCCAAAACAACACCCACTTTTAGTATACATATAGATATATATTTCTTGGAAAAAAACATAATATTTACCATACTAAAGACATTAGGAAGTTATCTTATAATTAAACATATACTTAGAGTATTTCATAATTTTATGTTCTCTAACATATGTTTTAATAAATTTAGTTCCCAAAGATTTTACTAAAATTTTATTGATACCAACTATAAAGACCCCAACCTTAGTATCCTAGAGAAAGTGGTTAATTAATCATGTTGGCATAAGATACAAGTGATCATATCATGAAGGTATTAATATTTTAGTTGTTTTGGTAAAATTTATTCATATTTAAATATCACATTATATTTGAAAACATAAAATATAACACAATATTTTCTTTGAGAACTCCATTTTTCTATTTATAATTTCCTTGCATATTATTCAAAGTACACTTCTTGGAATTATAGGGATAGAGAAAAAATAAATAGTGAGTTCAGATTCTTAGTAAGGGTTATTTATAATGAAATTTATCATAAAATAAACAAAACATAATCAATATGTAAAGGTAAATTTTTAAAAATAGAATCTATATAATCAATATCTTAATCATGATGAATAATATTCCAGGAAGAAATGATGATAAAAAATTTCATATAACTACATACATGAACATGAAACTTATCCATCAATAAATATTCCATAAATCTCATAGAAAACAATAACTAATATCATAATGATGGAATTCATAATGCCATAAATCTTAAACATATTTTCAAGGCCTCTGGCCAGGACATGTTACATAAATGGGTAAGTCCTCATACAAATACCCAAACTAGTATGTATCATGGGGCCTAATGATGAACTAAGAGACTATATAGGGACCCTCCCAATGATTACTAGGCCTAATTCATTCAACATATTAAAAAGCATAATACAAATTCAATATATAATCAACATTAAGTTTCTTATTAAAAAAAGGATCATAAAAATGTTAATATTTACAAAGTAAAACTGATTATAAACCATATAAATAAAGAAAAGGATGGTTTCATTACAAAATATTCCCAGTCGAGTGTAATAAAAATAAAGGGTTATTATTTCTGATGAATCAAAATACCATCAAATGATCATTAATTTTTTTTGAGGAAAATACCATTTTCTTTCTGAATGCCACAATTAAAAAAAATTTACAAAATATTTGGGGAAAAGTGATTTTAAAATAATTATGGTAGAATTTAAAATAATCTCAAATAAATGAGTGTTCATGAAGGTAGTAAAATTTTATTTATTCTGACTACGTTAGAAAAATGATTTCCTTCTCATTTTTGGTAAAAAAAATCAAGAAGTACCATATTTGGAAAATATAAAGAATATTAATTTTAAACTATTTTATAAAAAGAAAATCAAGGATAAAAATTACTTTAATATATAATTAGATAATATAAAAAAATTTCATTAAAACTTTTAAGGGAAAATCTTGATATGGTAGATAATGATTCCCGAATGAGTAGAAAACAAAGTCGGTTTTCTTTAAAAACATGATTTTAGTATCTTGAGTAATTAAATAGTGGAAAATGTAAGGAAAATTATAATTTTAAAAAACTATTGGATAATAAAATTTTATGTATTTAATATATAAAAATCAAATAACTCCCCCTTCAGAGATATAAATATATCTTGTCAATAATAATAATGAGATTGTGAAATAAACTATTACTACTTTTGTAGATTTTGAATAATAACCCCCATGAAATAATTAAATTTTAAAAAACATTAAATACCATGAATATAGAGATATTAATGATACAAAATATAAAATGGGAATTATATACACCTTATAAACATAAATTGTTGTACAATACCAAGTATGACTCAATGGAGTCGATATTGAGAAACAATCTCTTACAAAGATCATACAATTGAATTAACAATTAATCAACAAATTGACTATGTGTATCAAATGTTAATAAAAAAAGGAGTTGATAGAAAACAAAAAATAATCAAAATCCAATACACATATGATCTTGTAATATAAAATATAATGAAGAAGTAATATAACCATATGAAATTAAATTTAGTTATGAAACCACCTACAACTTGATGACATTCAATCCAAATCCACTTGGATGAAATAATTATAATTTATAATTAATAACATAAATTAATAAGGATTCAACATAAAACATGAAAAAGGGTAGTATATACACTATATAAAATAAATTATGTTCATCACAATAAAATATGAGTCATTGAATAGAAATTGGGTAAAAATATCTTACAAATATCAAATCATTGAGGTTAGAATTAATAAATGAAGTGATTATTTATGGTGAATATTAATCCTAAAAAACAAGTGGAAGGAAAAAATAATATTATAATAGGTCATTTAACAAATATTTATTGGATAACAAAGTCAAAAAAGTATAACTATAACCCAATAAATGTATTTGAGTTAACAAACCCCCATATCTTTGGCATGTATCGTCATATATGTTATTTATCTTCTTGAATAATATAATTAGAATAAGTATTTACTTAATTAATAATTTTTTTTCATGTTTATTTATCCTTTTATCTTATTTATTAACATGTTCTATTTAATTTTATATTAAATTATGATTATGTTAGATTTTTTATGATATTATGTTCATATATACAAAATGACATCAGTTGTTTGACTATAGTAAAAGTGGTCATTATTTCATCATCTACAAAATAATAATCATGAAATAATCATGATTTTTATAAATATATTATTAATTATAAACCAACCATAATATATGGTTATGATAAAAAAACTATGTTACAATCATGGAGGCGGTATGTCATAGGTACGCATGAGTAACATTTCCATTTTTCAATGATCGTGATGGAAGGAACCTAAGTATTATTTTATATTTATATATTTAAAATTATTGCCTAAATATAATATTTTTTACTTATATGAACTTATATATACTAGTCATGTGATGTGATTATGAAAAAATAATCACAATGCTTCATTGAAGTGGTAATCCACATGTACGCATGAACGATACAATCATTTTTAAATGAATGTATAGGTAAGAAATATGTGATATATTTTATTTATATAATTATAAATACATCATTAATAATATATATATATATATATATATTATCCATAATTAAAACTATCTATGAATAGTGGTGATGTAAAATTAATTACATTGGTTCATAAGGCGATAATATGCTGCACACATGAACGATGGTTCTGATTCTCAATTGTAAGAAAATGAGTTAGATATAGGTTATGAAATTAATATAAAAAATATAATTATTTGGGATATACTGATGTAATTATATAATAATGATTGAATAATATTTTTAGGTGGTGGAATAATAAATAAAACAAAAATACTCAGTTAAAAATGACACATCTTCTTTAGACAGCCTCTTTAGGTTTACACCAAAAGACTTCAAATTAGTGTTTTATAATCATAAAAATAAATATATAACGTTTGAATGAAATTAAGAAAGATAGTTTTTTAGTTATTTTATAAACCAAAATACCTTTTTATAATGTTGAAAAGAGGAAAGAATACGACCTTTTATATGTTTATGGAGTTGCTATTTTAGAATTTTGTAGAGTAATAAATTACTATAAATAATTTATCAAGGTAAAATGCATAAGGAAAGAAATATTTATAATATAAAATGATTCTTATTCAATATAATATCACCCAATAAAATTTTCATGAATTCATATTATGTTTTCACCCATACCGTTTTGTTTTGTCCTGCGCTAACACTTTTTTAGCAGTTACCGTGATAACAAAGTTGTCACTCTTTAGGGGTCAATATGGTTACTATAGAAGGAAATTTAAGTTGGAATTATTAAATAATATAAATAATTACAATTAAAAATATAAAATCCATTTTACCATATTAAATCCCTAATGTTGTAATAAATTTTTTTATAATAATCTTTCAAAGTGTGATGAAACACGAATTTTTTACAAAAGAAAGCTTTCCAAGTATGATATATTTTATATTATCACTCAATATAAGAATGATTCCATCAACCTAAATTAAATTATCAATAATATAATTTAATAAATTACACATTTAGAATAGTTTTAGTTGAAAATATATATTTTTTACAAGCTTTAAATAAAATGGTAGTTTTTAATAAAAATTAGTATTTTCACTATTCGTAAAAAAATCAATATTTTCAAAAAATTCTAAAAATTTCACACTAATATAATTTTTATATCATGTTTAAAAAAAATATATTACTTTTTAAAAATAATATTTCTAAAATATTCATTAATTAATTATAACATTTTCTAAAAAAAATCGATAAAATTTATTCTCAAAGAAAACATATTTTTAATGAATAAAATGGAGTCACTAAAACAATAATTGAATATTTAATAAGAATTTATCAATAAAGTCATATTGATTATGAAATTTATATATATTTAATAATTTGGTTAATCTTATCTATACCTTCCAATTCAATGACTCTTTTACAACAGTAAAACTTAAATAATATATTTTGTGGGTCTTTTAAGCTCTGTGTTGCATGTCATATACGCTATCAAATATAATGTTATTATTTTTAAATCATAGGGTGTTATATTCTACCAATCATTAATAAATTTAATACCCACAATTTGAACTTTCACTCAAAAATTAAGGGTTTTCAATTTTAAAATTACTTTGTGGAAACCCACACCGTCAAAGGCTTTATGATACTTCCTCTAAAAAACAGAAATGGAAATATGAAGGCCATTTAGGATAAACCAAAAATGTATTTTAAAATATAATATGATTTATGTTAAGTGAAAATATCAACAATTAGTAGTAAAATAATTACCAAGGACTAATAGAGATTGATACTGAACATGGTCAAGAGAATGTTAATGCCCAAAAAGCCGTAAATATTTCATGGGTGAAATGACAATTGATTCCTCTGAAATGATTGTAAATTTAGTGAAATTTTATTTTAGTATCCTTTTATCAAATTTTATGGATTATATTACTATAAATATATATATATAAATAAAATATACATGGAAAATTTTTATTTCATAAGAACAATTTCATTATTTGGTTGTGTTTTTGTTAGTTTCAACTTCATTTCTTACTTCCCGAAGTGAATATCCAAGATTATTTTTTATTTCTGAAGCATTAAATTTAACTTTTAATGGATCATATCATAAATAAAATAATAAAAATATATCTTTTATGTATGTAATAAAACCAAAATATTAATCATATTGTTATATAATACTTGAAATGAATGAACCTTCATATGAGGATATAATAAATTATTAACCAAAATTCATTAATAAAACCAAATGTTTGATATAGATAATTCAAAAAATAAATATACTTCCAGATTAGCCTTAATAACTTCAAAATTAAATAATGATTTTACCTCGAAGGTTATCTCATAACCTTTAGTTTACAGTTTTATATACGTAACAACATTCTTCCCAAATAATCCTTTATGTTTTACCTGATGGTAATATATATATATATATAAACCAAATAAAATGTATCTTAAAATATAATTAATCACATAAAAATCATAAAAAATAAAAAATATTTGATCTTATAAAATGTTTCCCAAAATTAACTTAATATTTGTCCACAAATATATTCAGTAAAAAAATGTCATATTAACCAGCACATCACATAGGCTAGTGGAAGGTGATGCACCCATGTCATTCATCGGTTGTGGGTTTAAGCCTCTTGGCCTTATTTTATGTGGAATGTTTCTTCCTAACATGAGGGTTTTTATTTTTTATAAAACTATATTAAAATAATCCCTATAACATTCCAAAAAATATTATGAACATCATCAAAAATAAAATTATTCATCAAATCACTTTTTAACCACTAATATTTTCTATATAAATTATTATTTCTAAAAAATTAGATAATATTAATTTATTTTTATTAAATTAAAATAAATTATCATATTAAACCTAGATGTTATCAATACCTTTAATATTATGTCCACAAAAAAATAAATCATCATTCCTAAAATAAACTTTTCATTAAAACACTTACTAAAACAAAGGGTTATTTTATGATAAATGTCTTCCAAAATATCCATAATCATGTTATAATTCTATAGTATAATACCTATTAACAGTTATTTATGATTTTAAACATATGATTAAACTTAGAAATATCATTATAATAAACATTAGGTTTATCCCATATCACACTGGTATATCTTTGGTTTCCATTGTTCCTACTATTAAATTAATCATAATTGTTCATAGTGAAATTGTGTAGTAACCTAAGAATATCCCCCAAGTCTTTCAAACTAGGTGCTCAGTAAGCGAAAAATCACCATGTACCATAATTATTTCCAAGATACACTTAACCAACTCTTAACATTATTATTAACCATGGATGATTTTTTTTATAAAACGAGGCCAACTATTTATATTTATACATGGATGTTTTGCTAGGGAAAATAAAAAATATTTACCTTACTAAAAAATTTATGATGTTATCTTATAACGATAAATAATTTTAGAGTTTTTAATAGGGTTATTTTCTCTAATAGGTGTTTTAATTAATCCTGTTCTCAAGGTTTTTACTAAATTTATTTTGATACCAATTATAAAGACACCAACCCTAGTATCCAAGATCTAGTGATTACATTATTACATTCGCATAAGATACATGTGATCACATCATAAAGGATAAAATAGTTTAGTATCCTTGTTAAACTAGATTCATACATAAATCTCACATAACATTTGTAAACATAAAAAATAACATAGTATTTTATTTTAGAGAGTCATTATTATCTGTAGAATTCAATAACATATAATTCATTGTACGCTTCCTGGGATCCAGGGGAAAGGAAAACAAATTAAGGTTGATCTATGTTTCTCATTAAGGGGTATATACCTAAGGATTTATCATATAATAAGTAACACATAATTTATATGGTAAATCAAATAATGGAATATAACAGGAGTATGAAGAATATTATGGTAAGAATAATTGACGATCAAATAATGCCATAAAACTAATCACATGAACATGAATGTTATCCATGGATAAATATTCAAGTAATCCCATTGAAATCGATAAATAACATCATAATGATAAAATTAATAATTTCAGACCTGTTAAAAGTATCGCCGATGCCTCATTCTAGACCACATTATATAAATGCGTAAGGCCTCTGCCAAATACCTGAACTAGTTTGTCTCATTAGATATACTAATGAATTAAGGGGATATAGTGGGATAGAATATCACATAATAAGTCTAGTTCACTCATAATATGAAATTGTAAAATTAAAATTCAATAGATAATCAATATAAACATTGATATTGAAAATATGACATACGAAATGTTAATATTTACCCAGTTAAAATGATCATAAACCATCCAAAGAAATAATATGGATGGTATAATTAAAATATATCCTCAGATTATTTTAATAAAAATCATGGTTTACTATATTTTATTAATATAAATACTATAAAATATCAATAATATAATTCTTGATAAAAACATCCTTTTTAGTTTAAAAGATAATTTTAAAATCTAAAAATTTAAATAATATTAGGAAAAATAATTTCATTGAAAATAATTATGGAAACTTGTAAAATAATCATCAAATTGATTTGTCAGGATGGTAGAAATATTCCATTCTATCCAATTATGTCGAAAAATGATTAATTTCATATTTTTAGTTAAAATTTAAAAAGTACAATGTTCAGAAAATGAAAAAAAAGAATAATTTTAATCCATTTTATAAAAAATAAACATGGGTAATAATTTATTTAATAAATAATCAGAAAATAAAAAAATATTCATTAATATATTTTAGGAAAATATTGATATGGTTGAAAATGATTCCTGATCGAGTAGGAGTCGAATATAGTTTTCCTAAAAAATATGATTTTATTATCAAGAGTACTTAAAGAGTATAAAAATAAAGGAAAAATTATAATTTCTAGAAATAATCATAATATAATAATATATATTAGTTTTAATATATAAATATCAAAAAATTCTCCCATTGATGATTTAATATAAATAATCTTGAATAATGTTGAGATTATGAAATAAACCCATACCACTTTGGTAGCTTTTGAGTCAAAACCCCCATGATTAAAATAACTTTGACTGAAAGATTAAATATAAATAATATTAATATAATAATGATATAACATTGAAAAAGGATAGTAGACACAGCAAATAAAAATAATTAGGTGTGTAATACCAAATATTTTTCAATAGAGTGGAATTTGAGATAAAATTTCTTATAAAGATCATACCATTTAATCGAGAATTAATCAACGAATTGATTATATGAATCAATTTTAGATATAAATAAAAAAGTGGAAAAAAAGAAAATAATAAAATTTCATTGCATAAAAAATCTTACATTATCAAAGGCAATGAAAAATTAATATAACCCATTTAACCAAAATTTAGTTTTGAAACCTCTAACCACTTGGTAAATTTCAATTCAAATACCATGGGATGAAATAATTCAAATTCAAAATTGAAATATAATAAATTATGAATGATTCATGATGCAATATAAAAAGGGGAAATATATACATCATATAAAATAAATTTGGTGAATTATAATAAAATATGACACAATGAAAGAAAATTGATACAAAATTACTTAAAAATATCGTATCATTTAATTTAGAATTAATCAATTAGGTGATTATGTGTAAAAAAAATATAAACCATCAAAAAACCTGTGGAAATAAATCACAACAAAATCAAATTTCATTTGACACATAATCATGGGATAACACAGTCAATGATATAGAAGTATAACCTAATAAATAAAAATTGAGTTAGAAAACCCCCTTATCTCATTTTAGACTCATAACATATGTTATTTATCTTCCCTAATAATAGAATTATGTAAATTATTTACTTTCTTAATAACCCTTTATATGTTTAACAATACTTTTATTTTATTGAATACCATGTTTTATTTAATTATGTAATAAATTAGGTTCACATTGGATGTTTCGATGAAATTAAATTCATTTGTATAAAATGAACTATGTAATTTTACTATGGTAAAATGAAGATAAAACTGAGGAACATGGGTCCAGATAGTGAAAGGTGAGGAGGTTCAAAAATCCAGAGACATCAGGTTTCAAGAGCACGAAAACGATACCTCAAAGGCAGAAGGTACCTCAGTAGCTTTGGTGACCCCTCAAGGGGGTGTAGATAAGATGTTGTAGGATCAGTAAGGGGAGATACATCTATGATCCTACAGGGAAATTATGGTGAAGGAGGCTTCCCTCTAAAATGTAAAAATGCATGAGGTAGTGAATCCTTATATCTTGCAGTGACAGAAGGTTGTAGATTTGGAATTTAAGATGGATCCACTAATGCACTCTAGTGAAGAAATGTTGGAGGCCGTTTTAATGATTAAGGCGATAAAGGAAGATGTTGATAAAATGATGGGAACATTACTTCAAGTGGACACTATATAGGAGAAATGTGATTTGATTGACAAGAAAGATCACATATTGGTTATATGCATTAACATGGGAAAAATTAGTAAATAAGAGTACATGGAAGCTTGTGATTATCTAGCATGTCATTATGAAGATATCTTAAAGGATGATCTAGATAACCAGATAAATTACTTTCCCTGTAAATTGTTTAGGGAATGTGATTCCAACTGTGTTAGAATTGTATTTAATAATTTAGGTGTGTTATTTTCTACTTGATCTGTCTAAAATGTAAGGGTTCTCACTTTCCCCTTAAAAGAGTTTGAAAATAAAAAAGTTAATTTGGAGGAGGTAAGCCATACATATACATGAGTGTTTCCATTTTTCAATAATCATGATCGAAAGAAAATAGGAATTATTTTATATTTCCTAATTATAATTATAAATAAATATCATATTATTTTCTTATTAAAACTTATATATAGTAGTGAGATGATTTTGTTATGAAAAACAAATAACATCATTTCATGGAGGTGGAAATCCACATATGTGCACAGGCTACACTATCATTTTTAAATTAATGGAAATTTAAGGAATTATGTGATATATTATATTTATACAATGATAAATATTACATAAATATTATATATATATATATTGAGTCCATCATTAAAACCATCCTGGAGTGGTGGTGAGGGAAAATGAATTACATCGGTTCTCGAGATGAAAAATCCTTGTATATAGGAATGCTGGTTTTGTTTGAAATATTATAGAATAGGAGATGGATATAGGGAATGAAATTAACATAAAAACATATAATTATATGATATATAATTATTGCATTTTATCATCATGGTTGAATAGTATTTTAAGGGTGTCGAATAAGAAATAAAACAAAAATGCTTTAGGAACGGCACTTCTTCTTTAGATAACCACTTTAAATTTACACAAAAAGACTTTATAGGAGGATATTATAATAAAAAAGGAATTTTAAAATGGTGAGGGAATTAAATAAATTATTTGGTTAGGTATTTTACAAAAATTATTTTTTTAAGTTGTAATGAAATAGGATAGATGGATCCCTTTTATAATTGAGGGGAGGGGGACTTTTAGAATTTCTTAAGGAATTAAATTCATATGAATAATTTATCATTGAAAAATAGAATAAAAATAATATATTTATAATATTGGATAAGTATAGATAAAAATAATATCATTTAATAATTTTTTACAATTTTAAATTAATTTTTTTTCCATCATCTTATCGTTTTAACCCCCATAACACTTTTTTACAAGTATAGTAATAACGATGTTTTAACACTTTAGGGGTCAAGGTAGTTACTATAAAAGGAAAACATTAAATAAAATGGATAATGGTTGATATTTTAAACCACATCCCAATAAATTTCCCAAATATAAGATTTTAATTAATTTTAAAACATTTAATTTATTTTTATTTGTTATAAAATTTCATTATTGTCATTTTTGTAACTATTCAATTACATTGAACATAATAATTTCAATATATAAATAGAATTCGAATATAATCATTTAAAACATCCCTAATATGTTATATTTACCTGAAAAACTTCTGGAAAAAAATAAATCACTAAAATTATATTAATTTTTGTATTTTTAAAGTCACTTATTATATTTTTTATATAAATTGAAGAAACTCAGTGTCACTGTTGTGAAAGCATTTAATGTAATTATATAATTTATAAAAATTTTAAACAAATTACTATTATGAAAATAATGTCTTTATTCTCAAATAATCCTTAAGAGTCATTCAATTTTTTTTTGTTTTTATGTGAATACCCAACATATTTTTAAAATAAAGAGAGTGAAATCTTTGACTTTTTCATTACTTAAAATATTATATTAGTCATTTTCATTGACATGTGTCCAATAAAAAATTAAATACAAAGAATAATGTGACAAGGGTATAACTTCCATCATAAAATATAAATTATGATGAGAAATGGGGGCCTTATCACTTAGATTTGACCTAGGTAAACCTGATTTTCTCTTCTAGTATAATGAAAAATGTTTATTATTTTTACTATTCATTATGACCAAAAATTATATTGGCCTCATTAAAAAATATAAATTATTTTGAATCCAAAAATTTATTCCATTTTACCAAATCAAATCTCTATAAGTGGTAGAAATTAATTTTATAATAATCCCACCATGTGTGATAAAATGTGGAGTTTTCATTAAAGAATGTTTGTTTAAGTATTGAAAAATTTATTTATAAATTATGCATAAAATTTATTCCAATGATGTTAATTGGATTGTTGATAATATAATTTAAATAATGACACTTTTAAAACAATTTTAAATAAAAATGGAAGATGTCCCGGTCACATGATGTAAAACTGTGGGACACGGTAAGTCCCCACTACAAGACTTTAAACTACATATTAGTCCATGTCGTAAGACATTTAACTACACAACATATGTTTATTTTATGGGAAATTCCTCTATTTTTATGAATAATACATATCTATGTAAATGTTTTTTGGTGTATGGGTTTACTATCTCAAGATGAGTTTTATACAAATAATCCTATACAAGGAAAATGTAGTCCCACCATATTCTGGCACTGAAACCTCATCCATAATAGGTTTTCTTATTTATGAACCGATGACATATATTTATTAATATTTAATATATATGATATAGATCTGAGCGAAAATTGAAGTTCCCCCATCCCACCATGATAGAAAGATCTATGTAGTGATTCTACTTCACATTATAATATGAACATAACCACATGATCCCTTTCATGTGCTCTCAGGATGTTTAATCAAATTCCCTGTTGTCTCTTATTTGAAACACCAATCATGACTCATGTGAACTTAGATAACCTAGAAAGTCACTATGAATAGTGTGATTGAGAGAATTATATTAAAATATAGGGAACATTTTCTTTGTCTCTTGTTTTTACGATTTATGACATGATTCCTTAACATTGGGAGGATCATCCCTTCAAATGATTATTTACTCAAGAGTTACATGTTTTATCCCATTGAACCAAGAATGTGTTCAATTAACATGGGAATAATATATCAGGTGTTCAAACCCTTCTTGGATATTATGTTATCCATGAACTAACTTTATAACTATGATATATTAGTTAATACCAAATGATTCCTTAAGAAAATATTATCTTTAATTCCATGGGCCTTGAGACCATAACCTCTTAGTTCTGCACTGTCGCCTATTGGTAATAGGGACTGGCTTGGCTAAAAGGACCCCACAAGTGTTCACTGGTAAATACCACAAGTCCTCAAAGATTTTTCATATGGTATGTCTTGTTCCTTGAAGAGATTTCCCCCTTATACTTTGGAGATACTTTCTTAAATATGTGTGATGTGGAATTCTACCATTACTAATGGTTGGCCTATACCAATTAGTCCCCACTTCCCATTGACTCAAATATTCATTGGTGATGACTTATATTTATAATAATCCAACTATTGAAGTGGATTTATATACCCTCTATGTGACACATCTATGAATCATATCCATTATAATATCAATATTATAACATCATATTCTTGTACCCTTTATTCTGGAGGTATGTGTCTACAGTGAAGACCCAATTTCCTCTAGTTGGAAATCCCTCTTGATAATCTCTCTTGGAAAAAGTTTAGGCTCTATGAACCATTGATCCTTTGTTCAATGTTGTACATCCGTAACAGGTGAAGGAGTAACCATAAAATATTCCAAGACCTTTTTGGGAACCTATTTCCACTAAACATACCTTATTCTACTTTTCATTTCTAAATCATTGGATGCCTTGAATATATATTCTCTTGGAATTTAATTATCTATGATCCAACATCCTCTTGGTTTTCCCTTATTTCATATTAGTAATAAGTACTGAATGATTTGAATCGACCCCACTATTATTTTCTGGTGAATAACATAATTCCTTAGAGCTTGTTCTAATGGAATGTTTTTCCCATAGAAAAGGTCTACCTTGACCCCAGTAAATTGACCACACTAGGATTTTATGGTGAATAACACAATTACTCACATCTTGTGCCAAGGGGATGGTTTACCCTATAGGAATGGTCCAGCTTAACCCCATGATATATTTCTATAATGGCATGACACTATTATTTTTCATTACTAATGGTTGAACTACACCCACTAATCATGAAAAATCATCATTGATTTAGGAATTTGAATAAATGTTTATTTCATATTGTTTCCCACTTCTATGAGGTCTCAATAATGTATCGTTGTTTTATGCCTTCATACCCAAGTCCTTGCAAAAATATTTAAACATAAAAGTATCCATAGTCCTCATCACATGAACTTATACTATAGAAAAACTATGTCCTTGTTTCATGGTGTTAAACTACACAAACAAATCCTTACATAATAATGTTCAACTACATCGTACATATCCGAATTGAATGAAATTAAAATGCACAACATGTGACCACCTAGTGGTACCTACATACCCTTTTGTGTATGAGATATAAATACATAAATTTTTTCCAATATATGGGTTTATCTACCCATACTGATTTATATTCAATATCCTGGAGCTATAAAAATTATATCTCACCTCATCCTGTAACTGAGAACACATCTACATCATGTTTCCTTCCTTATCAATAGAGAAATCCTCTTTAATAGAAATTCATTATACAGGAGTTAGGTCTTTGTATAAAATGAAATGTCCCCATCCCCATACAAGAGTCTGATCTACATTGAAACCATATATAAGAACAACATGTGTCATTATTCTCATATTTATGGGATATGTGGTGATTCCTATATCTTCTATTTAAGGAATAACCATGAATCGTAGTCATTTGGCACCATGTAAATCCATAAGTGTCAAGTATATATAGGGATTCATTCACATATTAAAATATGAATTCTCACACATGTTCCCTAGCATGCACTCACATGGATTTTATTTAATCTCCCAATGATATCTTGTTTCTCATGCCGAGTCTGACTCATGCGAGCTTAATGAACCTAGAAAATCACTCTGATTAGTGTGATTTATATTCATTCTATTAAATGATAAAGAACAATGTCCTTTTTCACATGAAATTAAACTTCACAACATTAGGTCTTTACCTTGATAAGATAATCCCCTATAATGATTTTGTACTCAATAATTTCATGTTTCATTCCTTCACCATTAAAATGAATTCAATATGTGTCTGCGTAGCCTTTAGGGTTCTCATACCCTTCTTGAATATTACATTCTAAATAAACCAAATTCATACCTATGATATCTATGTTAACATATACTAATTACATGAGAAAATATTTTCTTGGAATTCCATAGACACTGAGCTCATGAACTCTTGATTCGGTCTTATAGAATATTGGTAACACAGACTAAAAAATCTGAAGGGACCCCACTAGGATTCGCTGGTGAATAACATAAAGCCTCATAGCGTGAGTCTTGGGGATATATTGGTCCAGGAAGAGAGGTCCTACTTAAATGTTTGATGTATTTTGCTGACTATGTGTGATACAATATTTCTCCATTGCTAATGGTAGACCTGTACCCATTGGTCTCCACTTCTCATTGACTCAACAAAATTTTTGTTATTATTTACACTTCCCATAATCCAACTATTCAAGTGGATTTAGGTACCCTTGATGTTGAACATATCTCCATAATAACACTGATCAATGTATGATTATAATATTTTATTCGTATAACCATTCATTTTAGGGCACAAATATCCCATGAAGGCACAAACACCTTGAATTTGTCATCCATTTAAGCAATCCCCTTTTGTTAAACATGCAAGACTATAAAACATTAAACCCTTGGTCTTTGTTATGTGTCATTAAACTACAAGAAAACTAGGTTCCCATAATATGACCATAAACTACAAGACACCATCTCACTAGTTGAAAACCATTAAACTACAAAACAATGTCATGATCGCATGAAATAAAACTATGCAACATATGGTATATCTATAATTACATTAAACTTCTTAGTGTAAGCCACCATATGAACCCTTTACTCGCATAAGAGATGGGTTTATGCAGTGGAAATCCACCATACCCCACATATGATTCAGATCTATTTGGGGGACCATTTAGTCAAGAACTACATGTTGCTTGATTCTGAACACTTCTAGATATATAGAGAGAGTCAGGTTGTAACAGGTTAAGACTATATGATATATTTCTCTTTAAATAAATTTCATTGATTGCATGATTTTCATGAAACACCAAGTTTAAAATAATTGTGAAAATATATTAAAATATTATTATTTGATAAATATATTATTTTTCAATTCATCACATCAATATTATCTTATGTTTAAAATTTTGGATTTTTTTTTAAAAAAGATTGATTTTTCAGTGAATAGTGAAAATAATGATTTCTTTAAAACTGCCAATTATTTTAATATAAAAAGAACAATAATGATTTTAATTTAATAAAAAATTAAAATTAACCTCATTTAGTTATAAATAAAATAATTAGTTTAATTTGAATCATAATTATACTTTATTTTGGTATAAGTTAATTTTGATACATAAAAATTCATTTTTCTAAAATATTATTTGTCATTAAGTTTTATGTTTTTATTATAAAATAATTTATAAAAATTATTTAAATTGAATTTCATAAAATGGATTCTATATTATTAATTATGATTTTTAAATTTTATGAATATGTATTTTTTCTTTTTTGGCCATAATGATAGTAATATTGGTAAAATTTATCACCATGGTAAAGGGTGAATTAGGAAATTATGGTTAAAAAATAATGTGATATGGATTTAAAATTTCTCTAACACATTAATTTATCTTATTTTTTGAGTTTATTTTTACCATTATCATCAATGTCTCGAAAATATGGACACTTTTTACCATTTTTCTTCAATACTGACCCTTATATTATTCGATGAGAAGAATAAAAACAAAATTTCACACTCTTGACTTTAATATCTCTAATATTTTTCCAAACGTATAAAAATAGGTTATATTAAGATTAAAATTATCATTTTAAACAAGAATGAATTTTTTTATCATGATAATTTATTTTATTTTTTATTGATTTAATAATTACCTTAAATTCTTACACAATACATACACAACATTTATCCAATTAATAGAAAAATAAAATAATTAACATTAAAAATATTAAAAGTAATAAAATTTGGAAGAATTATTTTATTAAAAGAACTATATATACATATAAAATATTAGGTATTTGTTAAAAGGATAATATTTGAATTAAATATCATATTTCATGTATTTAAAGTCAAATTAATTGAATTGTGTCCAAAATGACACTAATCATGTTTTTTGAAAATAATATTTGATTAAACTATTTAAAAATTATAATAATACTAAAAGAGAAAAGGGGGATAATATATAGTCTAAAATTTCATCCATTTTCCATTTATTATACAACTACCACATTATATATAAAATAAAACACCTGAATATTTAAAAAGTCATTACTATGGTAAATGTTAAAATTGGTTAACCAAGGAGTTAATCCAAATGATAAGGTTTAATTTGATATCTAAACCTATAAAAATATTATGTGACGATTATATTAATAACATATCATAATTATAATCAATTAAATTCAATTTTGGAACCATTTTAAATGAGTTAGACTCCTATTATGTTATAATATTTCATAAATTTATGAAAGTGCCCCTCTCCTCACTTATAAAAGGACACCCCTTCTCTCTTTTTATTACACCATATTGCGGCATATAACTTGAAAAAACCCTAAAAATAATATACTAAAAATAATTATCCAATTTATATGGCTTCTTCTCATCCCCAAAGGATAACCCTAGGTTTTGTAATAGAATATCTAAAGAATATGTTTTAAAGAAGAGGTAATCATCTTCACCGAGTACATTAATTTTTATTTTTATTTTAGAATCTTAAATTATTTCCTAACCATTAAAATATAATAAAACAATTATATACCATATAAGGATAATTTATTATGTTTATGTATTTATATTTATCCAACTCCTTCTCTATAAAATGGGAAACAAAACCATCGCTCTTGTGTACGAAAAACTACTGCCTCACAAAATGATGAAATGTTTTTTCATTACAACATCACATGGATTGTTATAAAGATGTAAATAATCTATATATTAATTATATTAATGAAATAATTATTCTTTGATAAATATAATATCATATATACCTCCTTACCTTAAAATTTTTTAGAAAATGATAATGTTGCTTGTGCGTATATATGGATTGTCACATCCACAAAGCGATGTGAATTGTTTTTTCATTTTTTATTTACATGGATCATAATAAGTATAGATTTAACGAAAATATATATGATATAATAATTTTTATATAAAGGTTAAATATTATTTATCTTTATGTCATTCTATCCTTTGAAAAATAAAAACTTCATTAATGCATACTCATGACCTATTGTCTTTATGAATGGTGTAATTCAATTTTCTATCTCTAATTTTTATGGATGAATCTAAATATATATATATATATTTATATATATATGATGAATATATATTATATAAATATAATTATTAACATTATATATATTATGTAACCATAATCAAACTTCAAGGAACAAAACTACCAAATTAAAACATATATGAACAACGAAACAATGAACACGTGAAACAATGATAATAATAAAATATTATTAAAAAAATTAGTGGTAAAATGATCTAAATTGATCATATATGATATTATAGATATTTATATCATAATTTAATTTGTTTATAATAAATTAAACTTTATTTTATAGTAGGACAAAATCACTTATGATGAAATTCAAACTTGAGGTCAGGGGTTTCATAACTCAATTTCCATTTATTGGGTTATACATCTACATAATTGATTATGTTATTCCATGATTATTTGTGACATAACCTATTATTTTATTATGTTAAATTTCCATAAGTTTTATTTGGATTTACATTTTATGAAAATAATTACATGATTGATTCTCACATCTATGATACAATCTTTGTAAGGTATTTGGTATCGATTTTCACCCCATTGAGACATATTTGTTATTATGCACCTATTGACTTTTATTTGGTGTATATACTACAAATTATATATATTTAACCAGAATATAAATTTATACCTGATGATTAATGTTTCAATTTATATTTACTTTTTTGAGGTGTTACAATTTAAATGTTATGAAATAAGTGATAATTTATTTTAACAATCTCATTTTTGGGATTACCGTTATTCTGGTTGAAGTAATATTATAATATATCCTTCATAAAATCCATCTATTTTATTATAATCTAGAAATTTAAAGAGTTTCTAGGTTTTCATACAACTTCACCACTCCATGGAAATGAATAAATAAAATTAAATTTTAAAATAAAAGTCGATCATATTTCCCTTTTAACTGAAAATATTTTTCATCTATGTCTATATTTTTCAAAATTAATTTAAAAAATTCTTTTTATTTAGAAGATTGATTTGTTAAATAAATTAATTTTATACCTTAGTTATTAATTTTTTTAACGGAATCCTTCTATTTTTTTACAAAAGGTCCATTTTTATATTTTTTATATAAATTTAAAAGGAATGTTTCATTTTAACATATACATTTTTAACAAAATTCCATGGTACTATAACTATTTTATGAGGATTATATTATTACCAAGGTTTTCAATGGGTTTACAAGTAAAAATACATAATTAAAACTTATTTTAACGTTTTTATTCCATTTTATTTATTACTAAAATGATATGATTTTGTTACAAAAACTATATTTCTGATGAACTGATAAACATATTTTATCTCTTATTAATATTTTGGTCATTAACCTATTCTTTAAACATTTTATGTATTATGATAATTTAATATTATATTTATATTAAATATCCATATTCTTTATATAATGAATAATATTGTTTCCTAAATCATAGAATATTTTTAAAAATAGTGTTTTACAATTAAATTTACTTGATTGAATGATTAAATATTAATATTTTTTATTCTTTATTCAATATGAATATTTGTTTATATGACAATATGTTTATGAATTAAATTAATAATTAAATATATGAGGAACTCATTGGAAATGTAGTGATGGGTGGTTCCCAGTTATAAATAGATCATTGATGCATTGAGGGGTCTACTGAGAAAAATTAGTTTGATAGTATTATTAAATGGGTTTTTGGTTTATACTAACACATATATTAAACTATATAGGAATACAGATTTTATTGTAATGATATCATGATGTCTAAGATCATGAAATTTAATATTAATAATTTTCTTCATTGAGAATTCAGATATTATCATTATGAGATTACTAGATAGAAATTATCCATAGATTATTTTTTTCTCAATGTTATTGATTAAATAACATGAGTTTTCAGTTATTTAACTTTCATTATTGATTATTACTTATTTAATCATGATAGCTTCTGTTGTATGTTACTCTTACTGAGAATTTGAGCTAACCCTTTATTTTGTTTCCTTTACCCAAGATATAAAGAAGGATATTATTAATAATATCATATATACAAGAGTGTTTCTTATGATATGTATTTTTTATGTAATGTGGGAATTATGTTTGTATCTGGGTGTTTAATCCTGATAAAATAATAATCCCTTTTTGATGATATCACTTGTATATTATACCAATGTAATTAATTAGACACTAGATTTATGTAACTAGAGTTGTGGTTTTTACTATAATTTTTCAGCCTGACTAATGACTAGAACAATCCTGGAATGGTGGGTCACATGGAATCAAGTGAGAATCCTCATATTACATAGGCTTCAGAATAGTTGCGATGGTCTAAGGAGGCGATATTTGGGAGACTATACCCTTATAATCATAGTAGAAGAAAAATATATTACATAGAAAATAATAGAAAATAGTGGATATAGTAATAAATTAAGGACAGATAAATTTAATATTAAAATAAATGAATGTAAAATATGGCCACTACCAATGTAAAATAATGCATGCATATCTAGATGATAATAAATAACTAAAACAATAGAAATAGAACAGATAAAAAGATACCAAGTCATACATGAATAACAATATTAAGTAAAAATACCCTAGGGTGAACTCCATAAAAATCCCTCAATCCCAATCAATACTATTATCCCATCCACCATGTACAAGGAAGAAAACATATGAAATATTCATGGTATAACAAACATGAGATATACTTAGGTACCCTAGTGCAATGGCGGACTGAGCAGGGTCTGAGATATAAATCCCAGTAGGTTACCCACAAAGGTGCCTACAACTGAATCAGTCCATGAATATAATGTAAATCTATGTGAAAGTAATATTAATAAATAAATAATACATAAATAATAAACAAATACCGGTCGGATCAGGTTCTAGTATGACACCTCGCCGACTATACCTACATCAGATCACAATTGGAATGAGTGTCTGATTAGTAACTATATATATAGTAATAATATATATAGTATAGTTTTAAATTGAATCCACATACATGAATCAAGTATGTGTTTACGTAAGTGTCCAAATACCCAGAATACTAGGTGTTTGCAGGATTAGGGAATAACTCAGTTGTCTATAACCAGTCTAAATGAGCTTATAAGTTCAAGTAATATGGTACATTACCTACATCTCATAATGAGTCTTATGCATCACACTAGTCACTTGTGATAGTGAGTGTACAATCATTTTAACACTTGAATAGTAGTGAGTGTGAATTCATGTAGACACTCACAAGGAATGAGGTGTGTCATACCCACCATCCACAAAGTATCACTAGTGTTTGACATCATGCTCAACACAATATATAAGGGAGCGTGATACCTCCATGCTCTACAAAACCCTTACCATAATTCCAAAAACCTATATGAAGGCATAATAATATATATAACATTATCCATGAGGCATTATCTCTCATGATTTCCATTTACAAAGACCGTTATATTAACAAAGGCATCAAAAAATAAAACAATTCATATAAACCATGCTTATTTAATTTTTACTAGAGGTGTGTTCATACCATACAATAAAATTATATTTAAATTAAACCATTTAAATAATTAAAAATATAAAAACCATCATGAACATGTGATTCCATTTAATACATGTCATTTATTCTATCAAACATAGAAATTCATTTTACAAGGTTTAAAGAGACACTTAGGAGGTGTCATTATTGATCACATAATTACATACATAGGGAATTCCATTTAATGACATAAAATAGGCCATTTAACAACATGAAACATAATAGTAATTTATATAAATTCATTTATAAAAATCCAGGCTATAAAACAAGCATGATATAAATGATAAATGACCACTTTTTAATTTAGAAGATAGTGAACCTCATCCAATCAGTTTTATTATAAAAACATGAAATTTCTCATTAAATAATTCATTTAACGTAATTAATAATCACATTAAGAATCATAACCTGATTCAAATTAAACAATCATTTTAGGATGATAAGAAAGTAGAAAAAATACATTGTTCAACATGTCACTTAGAGGGTTCCATTATCACTCGAATAAGAGTTTTCAAGGGTAAATTTCATTATGAAACCAAGTTGTATTCTTATATGTCTTTCCAAAAATTAAGAAAATTATTTACAAAGGGGAAATTCAGGTCATCACACCTGAGGGGTGTATATGTTCAATGTTTTCATACTATATATACATAAAAAATATCAGGAAAATCAATTCATGGTGATTTTAACAATTTTAAATGAAGAACTCAATTTTACGGCAATGTCTTGAAAAGGCCCGTGGGCAGTTCCATGAAAACTTGTAAAATTATACATAAATTTGGGGTAAAAGTTTTATAACACCTACCTTATATGATGGATGTTTTACTCATACAATATCAAAGTATAATATGGTATTGTTTGGAATAAAATAAAGAAACTGAAATTCTCCTTAAAAATAGGGAAAATGAGATTGTAGAATGATAAATCAATCAAGAGAAGATTAAATGAATAAATATTCAAAAGGAATCAAGATATTACTGAGTGGTATCCATAGATACCAATAGATATAAAATATAATGATGGGAAGAGGAGATTCAGAATATTCAAGAATTGGATTGGAAGGAAACAATGAGAGAGGGAGATGCACACATTGGAGAAGGAGGAAAGAAAACGGAAATGAGTTTTAAAACTCATTAAAGGAAAAGGGTCATTTCACCCTTGAAACTAGGCCACACAGTTTGGCCATATAGTTTTCCAAACTGTGTTCTAACCATGGGGATATTTCTGTAAGGGAACCCCACCACACACTGTTAGCTCAAACGGTTTGAAAAACTGTGCACCTAATCATGTGTAGCTATTGGTTAAGTGTCACTAAGCATGTAGGATTAGGCGTACGGTTTGAGAAACCCACGAATAACCTATGTGACACCCTATGTTAAAAGATGAAGACCTACCTCTCGACCATGATACACCTAACGTATGTTTATATCAAACTGTGTAGCCTCCTGCAGACCTACCACATAGTTCACTACCGGGGGCCGCATGGTTTCAGATAAACCGTGCAACCTATTGAGACCACCCAAACCTATGATTTTCAGGGCTCAAAACTCCTGAAACTCAATGAGACACCCAAGGTACCATTTGGGACTTTAAACGACTCGAGAAGCAACACATTGAAGTGGTAAAACTCTCAAAATCACATTTCTATGCTTGTTTTAAAGAACAACCCGTCAACCCAACAAAAAAATTCAAATTCCCCTCGAATTCTACCATGGACCAAAACACAGGTTGTTACAACTTCCACACATTAAAAATTATCATCCTCAAGAATCATTAGGTAAAAAAATAACCTTGCCTAAAAGGGTCATGAATACTCATTCAAACAATCATGTTTTTTTCCAAACACCCAACACACCTCCAAACATTTCATAAGTATACGATACCTAAGTCGTCAAAACCCAATCCAACATTCATTTTCTAACTAAAACACACAAACAATTCTAACTTAAGATTTACTAACTAGATACATGACCACATAATCATCTCTTAAACAACATACTGATGGTGCTCCTCATCATAGATTTTAACAGAAAATGGGTTCAATTCTATGCCAAGATACATCCACCATTGTAATTTTCTTACAAAACACTCCTCTCATCATTTTAACGACACACATGCCATGAATTTTAAAGGGTAAAATATTTGATTACCCACAAACCTAATTTTGCTAGTTAGAGCCATATTTTTCTGAAAATCCTCAACATAAACATACTCAATTTGTCTCCACCTGAAGAAGTGCCCAAAAAATAGCCTTTCACTATCCATATCATTGAACAAGAAGGAAAAAAGTTGAGCCACTCCAGCCAACTTTTATAAAACACTCGACATATATAGTCAGTATATTAAAAATTGAACCGCAATGCCTTCTCCCAAGATATCCTGAATTTACTAAACCAACAATCACTGAATGCCATACCCGAATCTTGGTGTTGTTCTCTATAGGAACCAAAATTTTCTTAGAGGTTCTTGGGAGTATAGCTCGATGAAGTGCAATTATATGGTGGGGAGATTGTAAGGATACAAAATTTCTTGGAGATATATCAGGCATGCTCAATGGTATTATTTTTCCTTGTATTGAGTTAAATTCATTTTGGGTTTTTCCTTGGGGTGTATTTGGGTGAAAATTTAGAAAATTGTAAGGAGGGGTTGTACACATTTGGCACACGGTTTTCCCGAATCATGTACCCGTTACTTCAAACTGTGCACCTTTGAGATAGTGGGGTTTTCATGGCTGACATACAGTTTTCCAAACAATGTTCTCAAAAAAGAGAAACTATGTACCCCTAGAACAAATGCACATTTAAGGTGCACTGTTATCGGTAACAGTGTTCCATGTGTAGAAAATCATAAAAGCTGTTTTAATTAACCCAAAACTTAGATTTAATTTCCCAAACACCCTATTTTAAAATATATTTGACCCTAAATTTCCCCACATTAAATCATATCGATTTTGAATGATCCCAAATAGATTTTGATCCATCCCATCCTCCATTCTCAGTGAATCTAAGGGAGGATAGAATATTTGTGTTCCACTTGGTAAGAAGATCAAATACTATGTGGTTTCCTTCTTCTATCCTATCAATCCCTCATATTTTATAAGGATGATATCCCCAATCTTGTGTGATATAGACCTAGGATTATTGGATATTTATCTAGAGTATTGGGATCCTGATTTTTCAATCTTGAATTATGGTTCTAGATCCAGATCTCATTCTAATTTGTTATTCCACTTAAATTGGGGTTTTCATTTGCAAAAAATTCTTCATCACCATTCTTGAGGTAAGTGGTATACAATTCAAATCCCATAGTCTTTATTAAAATTTTGTGTATCTAATTTTAGAATTTATATTAGATGTTTATAAATTGTGTTATTGATTAAATTAATTAATTTGGTGAATTAATTAATAAAGGGAAATGTGAAATTGGGATATTGGTATTTTATATCATGAATAATTAATAATTAAAATAATTATGTGGTATCGAGATTATAGATTTTAGATATTTAAACATTTACATAATTATAGGATATTGATGTTATGAATTTAATAATTAATTAGTGAATTAATTATGAGATCATGAAATTTTTATTTGGATAATTAATTTATGAATTAACTATGGAGTTATTGAGATTGTTGATCTTTATTAATTAATTATGAAATTAATTAATTGGAATGGTTAGGATTATGAAATTTTGATTTGGGATAATTAATTTTTGAAATAATTATAGTGAGATAAAGATTTTTAAAGTTGATTGATCTTTTGAAGAATTAATTATTATTATGGTGAAGTTATTGAATGAGGATAATTAATTGTAGAATTAACTATTATAGATTGTTGATATTATTAAATTGATTGAGATAGAAAAATTAATTGATGAATTAATTGGGCTTATTGAATTGAAAAATATAAGAAAATTAATTGAGATATTAATTGGGGATATTGAATTAATTGAGATATAACAATTAATTTAGGAATTAATTAGGTATATTGAATTGATTAAGATATAATAGTTAACTGAGGAGTTCATCGTGGTTATTGATCTGATTATGATTGGAATAATTAATTGATGAATCAATTATAGGGGTTTGTGTGATTGTAGGATTGATTAATTAATTTATGAATTATTTAATGTGATTAATGTAATTATTTAATTATTGGATTAAACAATGGGATAGATTAATTGATGAATTAATTAATATGAATAATGAGATTATTTAGTTACAAAATTAAATAATGGAATTAATTAAGTGAATATTTATTTAATTTGACTAAATAGATTATTGAATTGTTGAATTAAATTATGGGCTTAATTAATTGATGCATTATTTAATACGAGTGATGAGATTATTTAATTTTAAATTAATTAAAGAGACTAATTAACCAAAAAATTAATTAATGTGATTTAATATATTATTTAATTTCCAAATTAAATAATGGTATTAATTAATTGATGAATTAATTAGTATGGGTAAAAAAGATTATTTAAATATTAAATTAGATAAATGGATTAATTAATTGATGAATTAATTGATGTGAAGAAAGATATCATTTAATTGTTGAGTTAAATAATGGGATTAATTAATTGATGAATTAATTAATTTGGGTAATAAGATTAAATAATTATTGAATTAAATAAAGAGATTAATTAATTGATCAATTAATTAATGTGGGTAAAGATATTATTTAATTTCAGAATTAAATAATGGGATTAATTAATTAATTTTTTAATTAATGTGAGTTATAAGACTATTTAATTTTTGAATTAAATTATGATTTTAATTATTTTAATAATTAATTAATATGAGTAAAGCGATTATTTAATTATTAAATTGAATAATGAGATTAATTAATTGATGAATTAATTAATGTGATTAATGGGATTATTTAATTTTAAAATTAAATAAAATGACTAATTAATTGATGAACTAATTAATTTGAGTGAAGAGATCATTTAAATATGGAATTAAATAATGGGATTAATTAATTGATGAATTAATTAATGTGAATAAAGTTATTATTTAATTATTGAATTAAATAAAACTGTTTAATTAATTTATTAATTAATTAATGTGAGTAATGAGATTATTTAATTGTTTAACGAAATAAAGGGATTAATTAATTTTCAAATTAATTAATAGAATTAATGTGATTAATTATTTTCTGAATTAATTAATATTATTAACATGACTATTTAATTGTTTAATTAACTAGATGAGTTGATGGGATTAGTTTATTGTTGAATTGTGTAATAGAATTTGAGTAATTAATTAGTTATTGAATTAATTAATTTATTTTATGGGATTATGTAATTATCTAATTAATTAATATTATTCATGTGCATAATTAATTTTTTAATTAACAAATGGAATTGTTGTGTTAAACTATTTGTTGAATTTGTAATAAAAATTTATGTTCAATAATTAATTGATGAATTAATAATGTGTAAAATAATAAGAACATGGTCCTTCTAAATTTAGAAGTATAAATGGTAACATTATCATTATACATGTGATTAAAGGAATTGAAACATAGACATTGTAAATTGAGAAGTATAAATGGTAACATGGTCATTGTACTTATGATTAAAGAAATGGAACATGGTCATTAAATTGAGAAGTATAAATGGTAACATTGTCATTATACTTTTGATTAAAGGAATGGTAACATGGTCATTATTTTGAGAAGTACGATAACATGGTCATCGTACTAATGAATTTAATATTGGTAACGTGGGAAATCAAGTATGAAATTAAGGAATGGTAACAAGAGTACTCTAAGATTTGGCCTCACTTGAGAAGTCTTTAGGCTTCAACATGATCTGAATAAGGTTTTGAGATATGATATCACCTTTGAATACTTTGATCCCCAACATGAGTTGAAGTAAGTAGTAAGATATGATCTTACCTAGGAACACATAGGGCTCCAACATTACCTGAAGCTGGAATCGAGGTACGGGTGTCCTCGTGAACCGTTAAGTTTATGTGGTTAAATAAATATTAACTACATAATGTGATAAATGTTTAATTATTAATTTTAATTATTTATTTATACAAATTCATATATTGTTTATTGAGTATATTCATTTTATATTTCGTTGGTGGTGTCCTACTAAGTTGTACTCTGACCCTACATGGGTTTCTTGGTTGGTACCTGAATAGAATTTATTATTACATGACCATTTAATGGAAAATACCCTATGTTAGATTGGCTATGTTGGTATGGA
Organism: Viscum album; assembly: GCA_963277665.1. Classification (NCBI taxonomy): domain Eukaryota; kingdom Viridiplantae; phylum Streptophyta; class Magnoliopsida; order Santalales; family Viscaceae; genus Viscum; species Viscum album. Next base: position 2,093,457,087 of record OY728131.1, on the reverse strand, counting down.
ACTTGGATGAGGGAATGAGACATGTTTTGGGTCCCTTTTTGGAGTTTTCAGTGCCTTTAGTTTCTTTATTCAATTTAGACTCTTGACATGTACATTAGTATGGTAAATATAATTTTCATCTTGATAATGAACTTTTAATTTTGATTATCTTGTGTTACTAGTACCTTTATGGGGTTTTTATATCATTTTTCAGTTTTTATAATTTTTTCCGGTGTATTACTCTGATAAAAAAAATAGGGTATTGTCTTCCCATGATTAACGTCTCAGGCCCTCACTTACTGTCAAAAACCTCTGAAATACAGGGAGGTGTGCCTGAGGTCATGTGGAGAACCATCTTGGGGCACTGGGGTATGGAAACCAGGTCTAGATGTTACAATGTTTTATGAGAGGATTTATTTACTTTATTCTTTATTCTTACTGTTTTGGGAAAGGTAAATAGTAGAACAGGAAGATTCGGGCCATAGTTATGATCTTGTGCATGAGAGTAGCTAACCTATTTATAGGGATAAATCAAGTACCCAATGTAGTATTGTTGTTTGCTGTTAGAGTGGAATGTTATTTCACCTTGGGTGGAACACTTGTTTTGTGATGTGAATATTGATGTTGAGATTTTTTAATATTTGACTCATCGCTCGGTAAGGCATGAAGGTTGAGTATTCATGCATCATTATGGGTAATCAGGATTATTTTGTGACATGTATCATTTTAGGAAAGCACAGAAAAATGGGTTATGGTCATGTTATTGAACATGAACTATTTTCCTTGCTTGTGAAATAGAAATTAAAATAGCACCTAACATGAAATTGAGAAAAAAATGTAAAATGGTGATAGATGAGAATAAAAGGGTGTCTAACGTGAAACTTGAATAATGAGATGGATATGATTAATTAATTATTGAATTGATTAATATAAATGGTATCATTAATTAATTAATGAGAATGAGTTTACCTTTCTTAACTATGACCTAAAGGTATGATGGTTTGGGCAGTGAGAATACCCTAGTTCAGAACTCAGTGTTAGTTTATGCAACGGAGTATATGGTTATGGATCGGTATGGGGAAATGTTGGAGGAAAGGGAAACCCAAGACTTTTGACAGGTTAAGGTGTTCCCATAGTGGGAGGAAACATCAGTGATAGAGGATTCGTGGTGGTGTTCATCAACGACTTATTAGTGTACATTTAATTAGTGATGATCATTTGTCCTACCTTAACATTGTCTCGGGTACACTGAGAAAGATCTAGAAGTAAACCTAGCTTCCTGGATGTGTTTCAGTTAAATATGGTTCCCTAAGAGGTTTCTCTTATGAGGTGTAATATGTAGAGTTTGATGGTGGAATGTATGCCATTGAAAATTTTTAAATGAGAAACCTATAATGATCTTGTATAAATTCCTTAGGGAAAGACATGGTGGTCATTGGAGGAGTTGGATGTATTTAATTTCTATATGGTTTACAAGACTGGTGTGTTCTTTCAGGAGCATCTTATACATGTGTTAGATCACATTGAGAAATTGTTGTGGGGAAACACCATTATGATTGTTCATGTATTGTGGAAACTTGGACGGATTCAGGAGGAAACATGGGAGAGATAAGAGGACATGAAGGATTGGTGTCCTGGCTCTTTTTAACTTGGAATTTGAAATATTATTGGGAGTAAAACTTGACGATGAACTCTTATAAGGTGAAGAGATTATAATAACCCGACCTTTCACAATTGTTCGTGGGAGTAAAACTCGAGGAAGAGCTGTTGTAATATGGGGAGATTGTAAAAACCAAAAATTTTATGGAGATATATTAGGCTCGTTTAGGGTTACTATTTTTCTTTATATTGAGTTATTTTCATTAGTGTTTTCACTTGGGGTGTGTTTGGGTGAAAATTTATAAAATTGTAAGAAGGAGGGGATATGTACGGTTGTTGCATAGTTTTCTCAAACCATACGCCCACCCCAACAAACTGTGCACCCTTAAGATAGTGGGTTTTGAAGGTTTGGTACAGAGTTTGTCAAATCGTGAACCCTAAAAAGAAAAACCGTTCACCCCATAAAAGATATTCACTATTAAGATGTGTGGTTAAGATAAACCATGTGCCTTGAGTAGCAAACTGTGTGTGTTGTTTTAATTATCCCAAAAATTAAATTCTAATTTCATGAACCCCGTATTTAAAGCATTATTCAACCCCAACTCGTCCAAAATAAATCCTCTAAATTTTAGAGGCTCCCAAATGGATTTTGAGCTCTCTTGACCACCGTTATTGCATAATCAAAGGGCGTATTGAAGATATCTGCCCCACCCGATAAGCGGATCAAATCCTTAGGGGTTTCCTTTTTCTATCCCATTTCTCCCTCAAATTTTAGAGGGAAGATATCCTCTATCTTGTTGGATCCTAGATATAGGGTTATTAGATCTAGATATATTATTGAGGGATATTTATCATTCAATATTTAATTAGGTTTTCTCGATCCAAATCTCATTCTACATCGTTATTCAACTGAAATTTGGTTTTTTTCATTGGTAAGCATTCTTTATCACCATTATTGAGGTAGGTGTCTATAACTCAAATCACCTATTCTTGATTAAAATTATGTGGATTTAATTGTAGAATTTATATCATATGATCAACAATTATGCTCTTGATAAAATTAATTAATTTGGTGAATTAATTAATTTAGGGAAATGTGAAATTTGATATTGGGATTTTATATTATCAATAATTAATTGTTAAAATAATTTTGAGGTATCGAGATTATAGTTTTTAGATAATTAATTGTGTAATTAATTATGGGATATTGATGTTATGAATTGAATAATTAATTAGTGAATTAATTATGAGATTATGAAATTGTGATTTGGAAAATTAATTTCTAAATTAATTATGGAGTTATTGAGATTGTTTAACTAGATTAATTAATTTTGAAATTAATTAATTTCAATAGTTAGGATTATGAAATTTTGATTTTAGGATAATTAATTGTTGAATTAATTTTGGTGAGATAGAGATTTTGTAAATTGAATGATTAATTGTGAATTAGTTATTGTTATGATGAAGTTGTTGATTTGGGATAATTAATTGTAGAATTAATTATTAGAGATTGTTATGATTATTATATTTATTGAGATAGAACAATTAATTGATGAATTAATTAGGTTATTGAATTGAAAATGATAGAATACTTAATTGAGGAACTAATTAATGGTATTGAATTGATTTTGATATAATAATTAATTAAGGAATTAATTTGAGATATTTAATTGATTGGGATAGAAAAATTAATTGAGTAATTAGTTTGTGTTATTGATTTGATTAAGATTGGAATAATTAATTGATGAATTAATTATGTGGGTCTGTGTAATTGTAGGTTTGATTAATTAATTGAGAAATTAATTAATTTGAGTAAATTGATTATTCAATTATTTAAATAAATAGTGTGATTAATTGATTGATGAATTAATTAATTTGAATAATGAGATTATTTTATTATTTACTTAAATAAAGGGAATAATTAATTTAATAATTAATTAATTTGAGTGAGAGATTAATTAAATTTTGAATTAAATAATGGGATTGTTTAATTGATGAATTAATTAATGTGTGTGATGAGATTATTTAATTGTTGATTTAGATAAGTAGATTAATTAATTTATTACATAATTAAAGTGACTAAAGAGATTATTTCGTTATTGAATTAAATAATGTGACAAATTAATTAAGGTGAGTAATGATATTATTTAATTATTTTATTAAATAATGGTATTAATTAATTTAGGAATTAATTAATGTGTTTACAGAGATTATTTAATTGTTGAATTAAATAATGGTCTTAATTAATTTATTCATTAATCAAAGTGATTAATTATATTATTTAATTGTTGAACTAAAAAAGAGATTAATTAATTAATGAATTAATTAATGTGAGTGAAGATATTATTTAAATTTTCAATTAAATAATATGATTAATTGATTGATTAATTAATTAATGTGAGTAATGAGATTATAAAATTATTGAATTAAATAAAGAAAATAATTAATTAATGAATTAATTAATGTGAGTAAAGAGATTGTTTAATAGTTGAACTAAATAATGGGATTAGTTAATTTACGAATTAATTAATATGAGTAATGAGATTATTTTATTATTAAATTAAATAAAATGACTAATTAATTGCAAAATTAAATAATGTGAATAAAGAGATTATTTAATTATTGAATAATATAATGGGATTAATTAATTTATGACTTAATTAATGTGAGTAAAGATATTATTTAATTTTTGAACTAAATAATGGAATTATTTAATTCATGAATTAATTAATGTGAGTAATGATATTATTTAATTATTCAATTAAAAAAAGTGATTAATTAATTTTTCAATAAATTAATTGAAGTAATGTGATTAATTAATTAATTTTATTTATGTGATTAGTTAATTGTTGATTTAACTAGAGTAGTTGATGTGATTAGTTTAATATTTAATTAGATAATAGAATGGAAGTGGTTAATTAATTTATTATATTTGTTTTATTAATTATCTAATTCATTAATATTATTAATGTTATTAGTTAATCTTTAAATTAAATAATGGAATTATTTTGTTAAACTAATTGTTTAATTAGTAATAAAAATGTATGTCGAATAATTAATTGATGAATTAACTATGTGTAAAAGAGTGAGAACATGCTCATTCTAAATTGATAAGTGTCAATAGTAACATGGTCATCATAATTATGAGTAAATGAATGGAAACACAGTCATTCTAAATTGAGAAGTATAAATGGTAGCATGGTCATTGTACATATGAGTAAAGGAATTAGAATATGGTCATTCAATTAATAAGTAGAAATGGTAACATTTTCATTAACCCTTTGAGAAAAGGAATGGTAACATTGCCATTCTATTAATATGAATGGTAACATGGTCATCTTACTTTCAAATTTAGTATTGGTAAAATGGGAATTCAAGTATGAAATTAAGGAATGGTAACAAGAGAACTCTGAGATTTTCCCTCATTAGAGAATTCATCAGGCATTGGAATATTCCAAAGAAGGTATTGAGATATGATATCACATTTGAATACATTGAGCTCCTAAATGAGTCAATGTAGGTATTAAGATATGATATTACCTAGGAACACTTTGGGGTTCTACATGAGCTAAAGCTCGAATCAAGCTATGGGTGTTCTTAGCAACCCTGGAGTTTATGTGGTTAGATAAAGATTAACTGTATATTGTGATAACTATTTAATTATGAATAGTATTTTTTTCTTTATACAAATGCATATACTATTTATTGACTGGATTTGTTTTAGATGTTGTTGGTGGTGGCCTACTGATTTTTACTCACACCCTAATCGGGTTTTCTAACAGGTACCCAAATAGAATTTATTATTGCAAGACCGGTTAAGGGAAAATGCCATGTTTTAAATTGGATGAGTTTTGATGGATCATGGATGAGGGAACCAGACGTGGTTTAAGGCCCACATGGGTGTTTTTGGGGTCTTCTTTTTTCATTTTTCATTTTAGACACTTGAGATGTACATTATTATGGAATATCTAATGTTTATCATTCTATGATATTTATAGTTTTGGTCATCTTTCATTACTCATATTTTTTTGTTATGTTATATCATTTGGTTTTTTTATTATTTATGCTGGTGTATTACAATAATAAAAAAGTGTGTATAATCTTCCCATGATGGACTTATAAAACCCTCTCTACAAGTCATCATCCTCTAGCATATAAGGATTGGTTCCTAAGGTCACGTGGAGAACTAGGATAGGGCACCAGGGCATGGCACCCAGGCTGTGTCATTACATTGTCTCATCAAACCAATACACATCCATTTAATCTATCATGATTCAGCATAAAAATGGGTGAAACTTAGATCCATCCCACTAGGATCATCACCTATGAGCCCGAAAATAAGTTTGAGATAACCATGGATTCTTCAAATAGGATTCCAAGGGACTAAATCAAAGTATCCCATACTACATGCTTACAAGTGAGACATTGGTACAAAGCCTAGACATCCACAATAGATCATTGAATGAGCCCAGAGCAGAATCTATTCGATGATCACATCAAAGGAAAATAAATGGTGTCAAAAATTCTTCCTTAGGCATTCCTACTTGCGAACCCAGGTATCACTATAGACTAATGGGCCTTGATCAAAAATCTCTGAATCCCATGTGTAACACTAATAAAAATCACTTATCAATCCCAAATTTTTTTAAACATTAGTATGGTGTAATATTGACTCTCTCTTAGTGTATCAAGGATGATATCAAGATAAGTTATTTTTTCATCGCTAATCAAGAGTTCACATATAGGATATCAAGGTTATCCAATAAGATCAGTCAAACCACTACTGATAAACTTCCCTTTAAAGAATCTCAATTTCACCTACCGACACATCACTATTAACTGATCATAATTCCTTTACCACCTAAGGCATCTCATGATATTTCATGATTAACCACCAAAGTCCATCCTAGACCAACTGTGTCTTTCAAGGATTGTGTACATGGACAACCATATCAAATTAATGCTTTTGAAAAAGAACCAACATTATTTAAAACATGAGATCCTAGAGGGAATTATAGATGCACCTGAATAGTTAAAAATGGTCCTGTTTAGTTGTGTTCATTCTACCTTTAAAAAAACATATTCAACAAAACTGATGCGATGCTCCCTGCCATAGAATTTTCCTAGTACTCAAAATGAGAGACAAAAACTAGCCACTCACAACCACCCTAGGTCAGATTCACCTTAAATAAAAATGTTAAAGTATTTGGCATGAAAAACAAGACTAACCTAACTGATGTGTCAAAACACCTAATCCACTAGATCACCATACTGATCATTGGGATGAATGTGATTACTTAGTTCTCAGGTCAATATACTTCAGATATGACCCAAGAATGTACTCAACATCACAAGCCTTAATGATTTCACCAAACATAACCAGTTTGTTAATACCATTAAAAACTCAATGGGTAATGCGTATATGAACACCAACTACCTTGAGGATTTAGAAGCAATATAATATATCTTTGATAACATCCATAGTCTTTCCTCTCTATACATTCAAGTACCATATGGTCCTCATAGAAAATTGGATTGAAGGTGAATTAAATTATATGACTGTAATGTAGATTGACGACCTCCTAGGATGCCCTGTAAAGAGAAAATAGTGTCATGAGATCTACTAAATGGATGATCATTACCTAGGCATGTCTATCCTACTAAAAAAATTTTTACCTGATTCTCATGCCCATAAAAATGGGTTAAATATACCACAACCACCTATCTAAGCAATGGTGTCATCAATATCTAAGAGTCCAACTAGGGACAACGATACCTGAACAATGCCATACATCGAAAAACACATATCATTTAGCAAGGAATTTAAGATCTAAGGGTGCTACCTACCTCATGATATCCCCTTACAAAAGAATATGCATCGACCCTATCACTAGTTCATGCTAAATGGATTTCAATATGACCTTTTCCCACTATTTAATTCATTGCTAAAATAGAGAAAGGCCTATGGAAAAAGTTCATGTTTCAGTTCAAAGGAATCTCAAAGGAAAGTTTATACTACCCTTACATGAGGGTTTAAAATGAAGGAAGCCAATTTAGGTTCCATTTTATGTTTTTACATTCATTTCAATTTAAACCATGAACATTTAAAATATTGAAAACAGAACATCAAGTACTGGTTTATAAAACAGAAGCACTTGAAAAAATGTAAGGTGACCTATGAGGGTCCTGTTAGAACAACCTAGGTTCATCAGAATTCAATCTAATAGAATTTTCTTAGTTATTCAATTTTCAAACTCCCGTAGTTGTTTATCTTATAAGGAACTTGAACCAATTGAACTACTTGGGACCATTTGTGAATTTTAGAAGTTAATGAATTCATTTTTGATCCAAAGTAAATAGAATTGACACATGTAACCGTTTAATAATATATCATAGTTATACATAATGTTTTGATTATATGGTTATCCATTCCCCAATCAATAAAGCTCCTATACACCCCATAGATTGTCGAATTTATCCTATTTAATCAAAACCAATTCAATTTAAAATTTTAACTTTATCAACCTTCACATTTTAACAACATTTTATAAATTTATATGAAATCTAAATAGTTGGTCTAAATATATGGGTTACCATTTCCCAATTATAAGGCGCCCATACACCATAAAACTAAAAAATCCAACCTGTTTAGTCGCAACCCATGTGTTTATCCCATGCAACAAATTTTATATAAATAAAAATATCATGTTATTATAAGAAGTAAACATAGAAATAATACTAATAAGAATTGAAACAAGTAATAACACTCAAGGGACACATACTCTCAATCAACATTAAGCCTATAGATGCAACTATATATCATGGAATATGCATGTCATGAAAATCTCTTTGTGCTTATGTTGATGCATGCAATGATACATCCCTAATATTCCGATACAAGGGTAAAATACTATAAATTTAATAAACCAATAATTATCAAAAAGTACACATGTCACTAAAGGTGAAATCATAATAAAATGTAACAGAAAACAACATGAACAACAATCCAACCAATGGAGACTTGGACATTCCTCAGTTGATGGGATTGCCACTCCCAGACATAGTTATTTACTAAGCATTGACATATTCCTAGTATCTTTTCTACAAGCCTAAAATAGTAAGAGAAAGGAAAAAACATCTCTAATACCACATTGTAATGTATTGGACCATCTGACCACTAGAACAGTCACTAGACCGGTGAGTCACATCGCCTTAGGCATACCTCCCAGTACGCAGAGGCTACCGACTAGCAGTGAGGGTCTAAGAAGGTGATAGTGGGGAGACAATACCCTCATGATTAGAGTATCACAATGATATATCAGATAAAAAATAATATAAAACAATGGAATAAATAATAATTAAAAGATAAAGAAGTGGAGGAATAATATAATTGATGGTAAAAGATTTCCAATGCCAATGTACAGCAGTAAAATAATTTTTTGATGATAATACATAACTAAAAGAGTATACATACAATAGAAAACATGATACCATGAAGTACATGAATAAAGAAAAAAAGTAAATAACCCAGAGGGAAACTACATGAGAATCCTCACCTCAAGCTCAGTCATGTGGTCCTAAATATTAGGTATAAGAATGAAAACACAAGAAAAATCAATAGTCATATGAATAAAAGATCTAATCAGGTACCCTAGTTCAATGGAATCCCAGGAAGAGTGTGAGATATAAATCCTTGTAGGTTTCCACCCATAGTGTGTACAACTGAACAAGTATGTGAATATAAAGTAAGGAATATGTAATATGAATAAATAAACAGTGCTGAGAAAATAAACAAATACCGATCGGCTCAGCTTTCAATAAGACACTCGGATGACTCTACCTACTTCATCTCATGAACAAAAGGAGTTTATAATTAGTAACTGTATATATATAGCAATATATATATTATATTTTTATTTTTCATCCATCTATATGAACCAAGTATGTGAAGAAATAAGTGTCCATATATGTGGAATACTTGGTGTGGTCTAGACCAAGGAGTAACATAGTCATCCATAACCACTTTGAATTAGCCTATAAGCTCAAGAAATAGGGCACATTACCTATATCTCATAATGAGTGAGATATGTCATGCTCGTTACTCGATATTGTGAGTGCGTCTTCATGTAAACACTCATACAACAATGAGTGTGCCATCATGTCAACACTCTCAAGGGATGAGGTGATTCATGCCCACCATCCAGATAGTACCACTGGTGTGATACGTCAATATCAATACTTGAAAAAAGGGAGTGTAACATCTCAGATTTATCCAATGGTATAGACCAATTTTTTTTAAAAAAAATCCTTAAATGGACAATAGACTAATAACTAAGAGGTTAAAGGAGATCTTGAAGTGCGTCCAGTGCTCGTGTGAAGCCCGAATCATTGACAATTTCAGAAGAAGACTTGGCTGCACAGTCAATTTGAAACCATGTTACCCCAATCACACAACCATGTGGATTATTTAATGTTCTATACAGTGTAAAACACACTGTTTTCACATGGTTAATCAAACCATGCACATTTCCCGTGCATAGTGAAACTTGTGAGAAAAAACAAAAGGAAATAAACTTACCCATTTTATTCTATTTCTTTTTTTCCTTATTTATTTTCATTATTTTTCATTATTTTTCCTTTTTATATTATTCTATTTTCTTCTTACACACATATTTTTTCTCCTCTAGGCATGTAACGTATCTCCCCTCTCCATCCAGGCATAGAGTGAGCTCCATCCTCCCTCTATGAAGGGTTTTGAGATTTCTCCTCCCTCTCTCCTCCATTTTCGTCCCCATTAGAAGAAAAATACTCCTCTTGGTACACACTCTCTCCTACACCCCTCTATTTTGAGTTTCCTCTAACATCTTTTACACTATTTTAGTGTGATGTCTTTTCCCTATTATAGGGGTTTTGTTAAATCTTATGATTTCTTCCATTTCAGGTTGAATCAAGGGTTTTTACCAAATTTTTGGAGTACTGTGATGCTATGGTAGGGTTCCTATGATTGTTCCCATCATTTCTTTTATTTTTAGACATCACACCATTCTTCCTCTCATTGGAACCATCCAACGAAGCTTGTTATAACATATTAAATTGTTTGGGTTTCTTTTTAATGTCTGTAGTGACTGTTATTTATGGAGAAACCCATGTTTAGGGTGTTTATCTTGGATTTGGGCCTCCCGTTTGGGTTCTCCATCCATTTTGGCCTAATTTTATTTATACCATGGGTTGTGTTTTACTTTGGAATAATGTATTAAATTGATTAATTGATTTATAATGAATAATGAAGCATGAATTGGGTTTCCCCTTAGCAATGTGTATGCTTAAATAATTGGTTGGCCCATTTATACTACTATTATCCTTGAAATTATTAAAGTGTCATTTTTAATATCTCATACCTTGTATTTAAATGATTATTCACGTATTTTTATCATTGTTCCTTATGGTAATTGCCTATGCAGTTGATTTAAATGCTTACTTTTTATTCCATATTCCATTTCTTTCTCTTATGATATTAATTATACCTTATACCCTATGCATCATCTTTTACTGATACTATATAGTTTCTCATATTCATGTTAATCTTTTGGCCTTACCTCTTTAGTGCTTATGTGTTAAACCATTTGTTGCTTTGAATTGAAATGGTAAATTTGGTCATGCTTTATAACTTGAGATATTAAAGTGTTATTGATCCAGTATTGGTAAGAGACATGATTATACCACATGCATATGGTTTTTTTCATTTCTATATGTTTTTGGGTACCTTATGCCACTTTCCCATTATTTGATCTTATTAAATTCATATTTCTTTGAACTTAATTAACATTGAATTATGATTCTATAAAAAATGTTTAAATATGAGTAAATGGTTTGTTTATTAATAATGTCACAAGTTTTTAATAAAACCCCTCGATAGAGGTGTAAAATATTGTAAACTAAATGTTGTGATTAATGTTATTTCACATGTTTAGTTTCCTTGCTATATTATCTATTCCATTTTTTGTAGATTAAACTGAAAATCTTGGTTAAATGTTAAGCTTTTAGCTTGTTATGTTAAATTTAATGTGATCACAAGAAATGGTTTAAATTTTATGCTTGTCTCTCATACCCTACTTATGATAAATTTTTATTACCTTGGAAAATGAATTGTGACACTATTGATTGGATTAAATTGAATAGCTTATTTAAACTGGTGATTATTTAATATTGAGATGCTCTTTTATTACCTGTGATTTTATAAATACATTTCCTTGATATATGCCTTTCTTGAGATGTGTTTGATTACCTTTTTCACTAGATATAGGCTAGAAGAAAATATGAGTTCCATATTATGGTTTTAGGGATGGACTTCTGTACATGATGGGTTATGACCCGACGCATCATGGGCGGTCCTTTGGCTTTCCAAGCGAGGGATTCACGGGTGGCTATTATACTATTGATTGATACTGATTCCCTAGGGGGGAAACCATGGATGGACCTATTGGATAAATCACTGCGCCATGCCTCAGGTGATACTCAATCCCCAATATGAGATACCTGGGATGGACTCAGAATCACCATGCCTTGAGTGATACTTGGGATTCCAAAAAGGATCACCCTAGACATAATCAGTGGTATTGGATTATATCAGATGTATCGTATCGATACCTAGTATTCTTTTATGATCTCTAGGGGCATGAATTGACTCCACCACTGGATTTGATGGATTTTTTGAATTGTATTGATTGATATCTTTGGTTAATTTCTTGTGCTATAATTGTTTCTTGAATTTAACTTAGGTCTTGAATTTTTCAAACTTATTTTTTTTATTAGAACACTTAGATGATAACATGAAAGATATACCCCAATACAAAGAACAAGCTTGGGGTGTTCCTTATTGAATATCCCTATTTACTTCAACCCTTGTACAAATAATCTTCCTTGACAGGCACTTTATTTAGAATCCCATCTAAGGATGAAGAAGGTGTTATGGTATGAGTGACTTCTTGGGAAGCCAACCCAAGTTTCAATTGCTTTATTATTTATCTAATTTCTTTTATTTATATTTTGGAACACTGCTTTTGTTTATAGCATGAAATTGAAATGCATAGACACTTTTGGTGTCAACCTAGTGATATTATTTATCTCACACCCTTCTTGGGTGTTTTTTGGTACCTGAATAGACTTTATGATCATAGGTATGGATAATGGGATGTGTTATTCTTTCAATTCTTGTTTTTCATTCTAATTAGGATGGAGTTTAGTGAAGAGGACCGAGCCTATGATCGAGATGTTGTTGTAGCATTTTTTATCTTTGTTAGTTCTTCATATCATATAGTATATGTTGGTACCCATGTATCCCAGTACTCATAATTTTTTATAGATTATGATTACATGACATCATTATTGTATCTTTTACTATAATTTAACTTTCGTAGTTATCTAGCTACTCGTCTTGGATTTTTTATTTTCTTCTCCTTCTATACACTTATTCAAGTTCTTCTTTTAATTGTTATATATTGTTTACTACTATGTTATTTATAATCATATAAGTGAATAGTCTCCCCAAATACACACCAAAGTCTGTCATTTCTAGTAGGTAGCCTCTAGCATTCAGGAAGATGGGATTGTGGTCATGTAGCCCACTGTCTCGTGGCCCTATTCAGCAGCACTCAGGACGAGATAATACAAAGGGGTATCAGAACATTTTATTTCATTTTATCTTACTCTTTTGATTATACATGATATTAGGAATAAGGATGTGGATTTTACCTTATTCTTGGATATAGGTAACCCATGTACATGGGACACACAAATTGTTTGGGATATGAATTTTAGTTATTGATTATTCCGTTTATCATTGATATGACTTCACCGTTGGGTGACACAGTAGTTTTTTCAAACAATTTCTCTTGGTATTATTCAGATATTGATTTATATTACTTCATCATGATGATATGAGGGAACTAAATAGAATTACTCATACTAGGAACTATAAGAATTGGAATGACATGTATTATGTTTTTCCATATTTATTTTCAGCATTCATTTCCTATTTTCATGTGATTCCATTGGTGCTGAGATTTTATATATGGTAGTGACTTTTTTCTATAAATATTGAATTAATCCAGATTATTATGCAGCATCGTAATACTAATTGGGTTAATTGGACATCCAATTTCAATTTATAATGTATTTGAGCACTTATAAATTGGGATGGTGATCCATAGAATTCAATATGTTTAAAAATAAATTAAATGTATAAATGAAAAAACTAAATAAATACCACTTATTGAAAAGAAATGGACCATACCTATGCAATGGGTGGTTGGCCGTGTGTCTTTTGATCCTTCATAGGTCTTTTTTCCTTCTTATCTAGACCTGGCTTATGGAGCAATTTGTTAGGGTGTTATGCTATGTGGAAGGAAATGTATACATCCTCTTTATCGTTTTTCCTATCTATTGTGTCATGTTTCAAGGAGTCCTTTACCTGCCCTCCTTACAGCTTCCTTATTTGTCATCTCTATCTGTGATAAAATTTATTTTGAGGTGTGTTCATGTAAATATTAGTGTTATTCCACCATGATGTCCTCATGTTGTATTCCTAGAGAGTGACGATTAGCACACTCCAGAGGTGGTGGGCCCTGAGGCACCCAATGTACCTCCTATAGTTCCACTTGAGGAACCTCCTGCTAATCTTTCACTGGGTTTCGATTCTTAGTTCAGGGATAGTTTTATTAATTTCATGTAGTCTCTTTAGAGTGTTTCTAGACATGCCCTAACTATGGAAGAGCGTACATGATAATTTCAGCAGAAACATCCTCCCATCATCTCAGGGGATGGAATTACTCATGATCTAGAGTCATGGATAGAACCTATGATATCCATATTTGACCATATTGATATGCCTCCAGAGCAAAGGTTCGAGCTTTCTATCTATATGCTTTGTAAATCTTCCAAACTTTGGTGGAATTTTTTTCTTAGTAAGAGAGTTACCAAGACACAGTTTGTTCATGCTTACAGAAATATTTCTATGATCAATTCTACTTTCTGAGTCTGAGAGTGGATTATGCTTGGGATTTATTTCACGTTTAGTAGGGATCCATAACCGTGCTTGAGTATTCCGCTCGTCTCACCAAAATTTAGTGTTTTTCTCCATCTCCGAACGGTAATGAATTGATGACTATTAAATGCTTTGAGGATGGGATTAGGCATGCTCTGCAATCATTTTTTAATGTATTTTTGTTGACTAACATTATATAGATAGTAAAACAGGCCTAGTTTACAGAGCAGAATATCAGATAAGCTGGTTTTGTGAGCAAGGGAAGTTCAGTTTAACATCTCGGTGATGGTTCTTTAGGTAGTAGGAAGCACCGATTTGAGGGTTCACGTGGGGATAGTTTCATCCAGATGACACATTTGGATACTTCTATAATCTTTTTATCAATGTTGTGAGGCTATTCAAAAGAATCCTTAGTGCATGAGGAACCCAATGGAATGTTGAGCTTGTAGAATGATGGGTCATCTTCATCACTTATACCATTATTTTCCTCTAGCATCCAGTGGAAAATAATTAGTACTAGAACCTATATCAGGTATGAGATCTTCAAAACTACATCATCTAAGAAGTTGGTCTTCTACTGGCTGATTAGGTTGAGGTGGTAATGGTTGTGATAGAGGTAGTTAGACATCAGAACACTAGTTATAGTAGAGTGGGTCTAATCAGGCTAGTCATGAAGCATCTCATGGTCGGGGGTTCATTCCATATGTATACAATATAACCAGTTCCATAGGAGTAGATTATAGGGAAATATGCAGCTATAAGTACTATTTGGGTAGCCTCTATGTTATTTCATGTCCTTCTTAAGTGGAGTTGTTGTTCTGACCTTCTTCTATTAGGGGATAGACATGTTAGGTGGAAGCCGGAGGTCATTAAAACCCAAACTTGTTTCTTTTGAATTGTTTCCCTTAATAGGGTCTTTTTGGGGGACATAGTCTGGTGTCTGAATAATGGTTTGAAAATGAAAGCCTTGTTTTGATAGTAAGTGGTGTGTTTTTTATCATTCTCTAAATATGAGCATTTTAAAATTCTTGGTTCAAGAAATCTTGGTGTCCTAACGGCATAGTTGACCAAATAGTAAGTCATCTTAACCTTCCTTTCATAGATTTCAATGATGGAAGACATAGGATATTGTCAATTTGTTCTTCAGTCATACGAGTAATGTGACAAGTTGGTTAATATATTTCATGGACCATCAGATACATGAATGCATATGGCTGATAAACCTATGGATTGTATCAATTATTTGTATTTTATCTCTGGTAATATGAGGGTCATAATAATTGATATACATAGTATCCATTGTCCAATAAAATTTTTCATCGAACTGTTCGAGTTTAGGGTTGGACTTTGGTGGATAAGTTGGAATGATCAGAGGATGCCTCGTGTAGTATGGGCCTGGTGATTTCTAAATTTAAATGACTTAGTAAGTGTAGCCAAGATCTTCTATTAAATCCAACTTGTAATGGTTTGACAGTCCTTCCTTTTTTCCTTTCTATGGTTGGTTTGAAAATGTGTAGATCACTCTACCCCTCTTATGGAGAAAGTGTATCAAATCCTTTTGATGATCATTCGAATACTCTTAGTGTACTCTTGGATTAAGGATAACCATATCCCCTATCTTATAATCATCTAGTTATACTAAAAGATAATTGGTCTTACACCATGATATTTTTTTTAAAAAAATCATTAAGGTTTTTCGAGTGATTTTGATCAATGTCACCATTCGAAAGCAAGGTTTTTCTACAAGTATGTTTGATACTGAGTGATACCTAGTATTTTCCAAAGTAGGAATTCCTAGGATGGACTCATGGAAAGAAGTTGTTCTCCTATTTACTTGACTACAAATAGTAGTTTCTTGGGTTTTAGTCAATGTTCTTGTTGTAGGAAATTCAGCTTATACCGTTGTATTGATCATAAGCACTGAATGCGGTTTTCCTTGGATGAGCTCCTTGGATTTTGGTTGTTGACTTTGAGGTTTCCATGGTTTTCATATGGGATATGAAGGAGTGTTTTAACCATGATAATCCAAAGGTTTTTGACCAATGGGATGTTTCTATGACCACACCGAGGCATGGAGACTTGTGTGATCTTTTGTCTAGAGGGTTCATTTGAATTTGGTTATGAGATTCAGTGAGTGTGATCTATGAAAATCCTAAGATACTATTTGGAAAATGCTCCAAGATTAACTTTTGGTATTCACCAACCATCTAATCCATAATTTTTGGGAGTGTTCTTCCGGTAGTACCTTGACCTGTCTTCAAATGGTTTCATTTAAAAGAGGTCGTATTTGACTCAATCCTTCGATCAGATCATGTTTCGTGTTTTTTTCTGTGAACATTGTTTGAACACTACATGTATGTGTTGAAATAAAATAATAATTATGAGGATACTATGTTTTGTAATTATACTTTAATTACATAACCTGTGGTGAAGCGCCATAGTCCAGTTAGATGTAGAGATGATAATGTCATCGTGTCTCTAATTTTACGAACTCATAAAGGCTCGGTCTCCATGATTTGGTTAGAGTTTAGGTTTAGTTTCGAGTTTTACATCTAAGGGGTCATGTGTTCAGGTAAATCGTGAAGTTTTATTATGAATTTGGAAACACAACACGACCATTTGAACAGAATTACATGATCCGAGTAGGTTAGGTGATTTTTTCCTTGATCCTAAAGTCTTATCGAGGATGAGAAGTTATAAGGTGGGGAGGTTGTAACATCCAAGATATATCCAAATGTATAAACCATTTATTTTTTTAAATTACATAAATAAACATTAAGCCAATTCCTAGGAGGTTAAAGGATATCTCGGAGTGTGTCTAGTGCTCGTGTGAAGCCCGAAGCATCAAAAATAGAGCAAGTAGACTGGACCGCACTATATGTCTGAAACCCTATGACCTAGGGTGCATGCCTATGTAGCCTATTACAGATTCCGAATTGTTGTAAATCAAATAGTTTGTACAAGATTAGTCAAATTGTGCACTATTCTCCACTATAGTGAAAATTGTGGGTAAAAAAATAAAGGAAATAAACTTCCCATTTTTATTCATTTTCCTTTCATTGTTTTTCCTTTATTTTTTTCTTTATTTTCATTATTTTTGTTTATTTTTACTTTTTCTTTTTTTCCTTTCTTGTTCCAATTTTTTTTCTTCCTCAATGTGTGTTGTACCTCTACCCTTTCCCTCTAGTAATAGATCAAACTCCCTATTCCATATAAAGGGTTTTTACAATTTGTCCTCAGTCTCTCCTCTATTTTCATTGATATTGAATGAAACAGACTTCTCTTGGTATTATCTCTCTCATATAACCCTCTATTTTGAGTTTCATCTATCATCTACTGTGATATTTTCGTGCGACAGGTTTCTCCCTATTATTGGGGTTTTATAAAGCTATTGATTTCTTCCATTTTAAAATGAATAAAGGGTTGTTACTAGACGTGTGATGTTATATGACATTGAGGTATGGTATCGATTCTTCATTCTTTTCATTTCATTTCTTTTTATACATCTTACTATTGTCCCTTCATTAGAACCTTCTAGTGAATATTTTTATCACATATTAAATTTCTTTAGTTTCTTTGTAGTGTTAGTAGTGACCATTGCTTATGGAGAAGCCCATGTTTAGGGTCTTCTCCTTGGCTTTGTGAAACCCCTTTGGTTAATTCATCCATTTTTTCCTAATTTTCCTTATTCCATGGGTTGGGTTTCACTTTGGTTAAATTACCTAAATTGATTAATTTATTTATGTTGAAGAATAAACAATGAATTGGGATTCCCCTTGAAAATTTATATTCTAAAATAATATTTTATCACATGTATAATTTCAATTTCATTAACATTCTTAAAGTTTCATTGTTAATAATAATTTACTTGTCTTTAAATGATAATGAAACTTTTGGTATCGCTGTACCTTATGGTAATTGTCTATGCAATTTATTTAAATGCTTAATTTTTTTCCCATATGCCATCACTAGCTATTAAATTCCTGTGCTTTATTTTCACTTGCCTTTTTAGCGCTTATGAATTAAACCATATATTAGATTGAATTGAAATGGTATGTTTGGTCAATCTTGATATCTTGAGGTAATGAATTTTCTTTTATTTTATATTGGTAAGATTCATGATTATACCACATGCTTATGGTTATGTTTCATTGTTATAGGATTTTCTAGGTACCTTATTAATCTTCCCATGCTTTTCTCTTATTAAATGACGATTTCCTTGAATTTAATTAGTAATGAATTTTGATTCTAGAATAAATTTTTAAATATGAATAAATGGTTAGTTGATGAATAATGTCACAATTTTTCAATAAAACCCCTCGATGGAGGTGCACTATCTTATAAACTAAATGCAGTTATTGGTGTAATTATACATATATAGTTTCGTTACTTTATAAACTATGCCAATATTGTTTGGATTAAATCAAAAATATGGATTAAATTGTAATATTGTAAGCTTGTTATATTAAATTGCATGTGTTACCATGATTTTTTTTAAATTCCATGATTTTCACTTATGCCCTTGTTATGATAAAATTTTATTTCATTGCAAAATGAATTGTGCAATTATTGGTTGCCTTAAATTAGATAGCTTGTTTAAAATAGTGATCATGTGATATTAAGATTCTCATTGATGAAATGTGATTTTATTAATGCATTTCCATGATATATGAATTGCTTATGATGTGCTTGGCTACAAGGTTCACTTGATACAGGCTGGAAGAGAACATGAGTTCCGTATTAGGGACTCATCGATGGAATTTCATGCTCGTTGAGATATGAACCGACACACTATGGGAGGTGATTTTGATTACCATTAAAGGGATTTGTAGGTGGTTATTATACTCTTGAGTGATACCAGTTCCATATGATTGCATTCGCGGATGGACCTGTTGTTGATATGGCTATGCCATGCCTTGGGTGATATAAGGTACCCTACATGAGATACCTAGGTTGAACACAAATTCACTATGACTTTAGTGATAGATGGGATTCCGAAATTATCTCCTTGGATTAACTCAGTGGTATTTAATTATATCTAATTTACTATAGTGATACCTGTGATTATTTTAATATCGCCAGAGATGGCCTTAGAATCCACCACTGGATTTGATGGATTTTTTGGAGTGTGTTGATTGATTTCATTGTTTAATTTTTTTTATAAACTTGTTGATTTTATTTATATTAGAGAATAAATTTATAACGCTACTCTTTTTCTTATTAGAAAACATCGATGATAACATGTGAGCTAGGACCCAAGACAAAGAATAAGCTTTGGGGTATTTCATCTTGGATATTTGGGTTTACTTAGGCCCTTGTATACATATTCTACCATGCAGAGATACTTTATTTAGACATACAGATTAGGCTAAAGTAGGTGGTATTAGATGGGTGTCCTCTTGGAAACCTTGACCAAGTTGTAGTTGTTAAATTATTTATCTGCTTTCTTTTATATATATGTTTGCACACTACTTGTTTATTGCAAAAAGTGGAAAGGCCTAAACACCGTGGCTAACAGCCTACTGAGATTGTTTATCTCACACCCTACTCAGGAGCTATTTCATAGCTGAGTAAAATTTATGATCATAGGTGAGGAAAAATGGAAGTGTGATTCCTATGATGCTTGTTTTTTGATGATTAGGATGGATTTCGTGGCTAAGGACCGAGCCTATTCTCAAGATGTTTTTCTAGTAGTTTTTGGATCTTTTGTAGTTTTTGATAGAATATCATATATGCTTGTACTATGGTCTCCCCGTACTTATACTATTGTATAAATTTTCATGACATGGAATCATTATTTTATCTAGTATTGTTATTCAGCTTCTAGAATTATCTCTTTATTCTTCTTGGGTAATTTATTTTCTTTTGTTGTTGTATTTTTATTCGTATGCTTCCACTACTTTCTATATATTGGTTACTGCTATGTTATACATAATCTTATGAGGGAATAGTATCCACAAATAAACACCTAAGTTCCTCTATACTAGTCGGAAGCCTCTGGGGTTCTGAAAGATATGCTTGAGGTCATGTGGCCAACCGTTTTGTGGCCCAGTTCAGTGGCACTCAGGGCAGGACACTATAGGGAGCATGATAGCACCATTCTCAATAGAACCCTTACCATTGTTCCACAACCAATATCAAGTCATAAACATATTTATAATATTATCCATAAGTCAGTACCTCTAATTATATTCATTCATCAAGATCGTTATATAAACAAAAGAATCACTAATATAACAATTCACATAAACTATGATTAATTAATTATAACTAGAGGTGTGGTCATACCACCCAATAAAATTCTATTTAAATTAAACAATTTAATTAATTCTAGAAATAAAAATCATCATGAACTTGTCATTCCATTTAATACATATCATTTATTCCATAAAAAAATTACAATTTATTTTACATGGTTCAATGAGACACTTAGGACGTTTCATTTTTGATTAGGTAATTACCTATAGCTGTAATTACATTTAAGAACATCAAAGAGTCCTTGTAATAAAATTAAACACAATATGAATTTACTTGAAGGCCTAGGGAAAACTCCAAGACATAAATAGTTATGATATAAATGATAAATCACCACTTTGTAATTTTGAAGAAAATACACCTCATTAGAGGGTTTTTATTATAAAAACATGACATTGTTTATAAAATAATAGATTTAACATAATGAAACACCACATTAAGAATAATAACCCAATTCAAATTAAAGGATAATTTTAGGAATCTACCACATATTGAAAAAAAAATACATGGTTGAACATGGCACATAGAGGGTTCCATTATCACTCGAACAAGAGTTTATAAAGGGAAATATCATTATTAAATTAAGTAAAATGCTTAGAAGGAATTACAAGGATTTAAAAAATTATTTAAAATGGCGAAATTAAATCTGGAACACTAAAGTGGTGTTTGTGTTCAATGTTTACAAGCTCTATAAACATAAAAACAATCAATGGTAGAAATACAAGGTGTGTATAACAATTTAAAACAAAGAACTCAATTCTAGGGAAACACATAACAAATTTCAGAGTAAGGAACAACTGAAAAATTTATAATTTAAAAGAAATTTTGGTTATAAGGCTTAAAAATCCTACCTTATACCATATATGCTTCACTCATCCAATATTGAGGTTTGATTCAATCCAGTTTAGAAGAAAACAATGAAATAGATGTTCATCCGGAGAAAAGGGCAAATGTGATTTCCCCACGATAACTCGATCAAGGGAATATTAAAGAAAGAAATATTCAAAAGGAATAAAGATATCCCTAAGATGAATCAATAAAGAATGATGGATGTAAAATCCAATGAGGGACATAGAAGATATATAAAATGCTAGAATGGGATTGAAAGTAACCCACAAAAGAGGGAGTTTCACACACTAGAGAAGGAGGAGAAAATAAAAATGAAATGTGTTTTAAAACTCATTAAGGGAAAAAAGATTATTTCACCCCTAAAAGGGTCATATAGTTGGCCAAAATGTGTGAAAAATATGAAGACCCTACTATAAGGTAACCTCAACTTGTATGGTTATCTCTCATGATTTGGAAAACTATGCACCTAACCATGCATAGCTACTAGCTAAGTGGTACTAAGTGTCCAAGATTAGATGCACGATTTGGGAAAACCTTGCACAACCCATGTGACACCCTCTGCTAAAATCCACATACCTACTGCATGACCATGAACCACCTACCACAAATTTATATCAAAAAATTCATCCTCCTGTAGACCTACCACACAGTTTATAGCTGAGGGTTGTAGGGTTTGACAAACCATTCCCCCTATTCATAACAATGAAACCTGTGAGTTTTGGGTCCCGATGCTCCCAAAACTCAACTGGAACCCCGAGGGACCCCTAATTAATTTACCCAAGTATAGAAACAACACATTTAAGTGTTACAACTCTCATAATTAAGTTTTTAAGATCATTTTAAAGAATTACCTAAACACTAAATTCCAAAATTCAAATTCCCATGGAATCCTACCTTGGCTCAAAACATGGGCATTACATATACATTTTGTATTAGATGTAGTTTTTTAAAAGCCATGGGAACTAGATTTTAAATGTTCATGGATACAATGAGAATTTTGATAATCCCTAGTAGTCTTTCAGAAATTTTTCCATTAAACTGATTGTTATCTTATGGCTCTACATTCATAATGAATATGAGGTAACTGAATCCATGCCATTATTCAGTGATGGTCCCTAATAGCAGAAAGTGAATCTAAAGTCATAGATAATGTTGTGATTTCCCTACTATGTAATAAAATAAATATGGTGTTATAAATTAGATGATTTTTCATATATTAGGTCATCTTACTCCGGTTATGGTTAATAATCCTGTTTTATTAGAGAAATATGTTGTTTCACAATGTGATTATCCTATATTTTATCACTTCCATGTGATATAATCCACCACAACATAATGAAACTACTAATCCATTTCCTACTGAGTAATTGATTAAATCCCTAGAAAATATATTATTTTTTTAGAAGTTATGTTTGATATCCCAAATCAATATATGACAATCTATCTATAAGGGGATTAAATTAAAGTCCCGATGGAAATTACTTTGATCATATATGTTTTTTCTACCAATTCATGATGAATAATTATCTCATATAGTCTGGGATAAACTCTAGATCAAAGACATTTCAATTATATGAGAGTTGTTGATGTATTTCAGACATGTTTCCTAGTCTTCCTCCAAATAATGAAGTTGAGTTTTCAATAAAACTCATATTTGGATCTACAGTTATTTCAAAGACTCTGTATAGAATAGAATTTTTTAAGTTGCAGGAATTAAATAGGAAACTATAAGAGAATAAATATATGGGATTTATTCATCCCTATGAATCTCGATGGGATTCAACCATTATTTTTATTACGAATAAAGATTGGTCAATGAATATTTTAATTGATCATTTGAAACATAACATAATAAATATTAAGAATGAGTGTCCTATACCCCATATTAAAGACCAGTTTGATTAATTATGAGGAACTCATTATTTTTTGAAGACCGATATTGATTTTGATATTATTTAATAAGGTTCATGAAGGAGGATATACCCAAGACAACCTTCCGTACATGCTATGTTCAATATGAATTTATAGTAATTCCATTCAGAATTACCAATTCACCTACCATCATTATGGATTTAATTAATAAAGTCTTCAGATATTACATTGATCAGTTTTTTTAGTATTTATGGATGATATTCATATATATTCAAAGATAAAGGAAGAGAATGAAAAATATTTTAGAATTGTGTTGAAGACCCCGGTGAAGGAGAAGTTATATTCTAAATTTACCACATGTGAATTTTTTTTACAAAAACACTCAGTCTAGGTTCATATAATCTAATGTGATTTTATATTTGATAGATTCTTATAATATCGAAGTTATTGAGTAATGGTCTCGACCATCCATAGTAACTAAAATCTATAGTTTTATCATGTTGTTTGGATACAATTGATTCCTTGTGAGATATTTCTCTCAGATATCTAATCCACTAATAGGTTGACACACAATGGGTAAAGTTCTTATGACCATATGAATGTGAGGAGAATTTTTAATAACTTAAGAGAATGGTAGTGAAAGTTCATGTTCATACACTACCCTATAGTAGAGAATGTTTTGTGATC
This sequence comes from Viscum album, assembly GCA_963277665.1. Classification (NCBI taxonomy): domain Eukaryota; kingdom Viridiplantae; phylum Streptophyta; class Magnoliopsida; order Santalales; family Viscaceae; genus Viscum; species Viscum album. Next base: position 2,093,432,804 of record OY728131.1, on the reverse strand, counting down.
TATAGTGATATAAAAAATAAGGGATCATGATTCAGCTTCATGAAAAATAATATAATTGTAACGCCCCAACCCCAGCTACCCAGAGTCGGTCCATTACTTCGTAACATTGGCATGATCACAAAAGATCAAGTCTCGAAAGACTGATTAGTTTAGTAGCCTTGGAAACACTATATACATTCATAAGTCTTACATTACATCATAAAGTGAAAAACTAATAACAAAGTCTTCATAGTCCACACTCATATCCTCTTCTGACTATCCCTGAAGTCATTCATAAAATACTTCTTCACATCCTGGAAAATATTAAAACATTGAAATGGGTGAGCTCAGATGCTCAGTAAGGATAACAATATAGCGGAAGCTTTCATCAATAAACATAAACATTTAAGGAAATCTATAACTAAAACAAAAGCCTTTTAAACTTGAACTTCAACATAATATGGCAAAAGTAAAATGAGATAATGCCATTCACTTCTTCACATGGATATTCTACTGGTCGAATAATCACATGCAATATCAATAACCACTTTCATAATTATGGAATGCATAATGGAAGACTATCATAACCACATAGCCAAGGCCTCGTGCCAAGACCACAAATAAGATTTTGTCAAGGCCTCGTGCCAAGACCACAAATAAGATTTTGTCAAGGCCTCGTGCCAAGACACTAGTTTGTCTCATGAGACCTGTCGATGCATCGAGGAGCTATAGCGGGATCCACCCGTTACTTACTATGTCCAATGCATTCCTCGTATGAATAGGTTTAAACGTATCATAAACCATAACATAATCGTATCACATAAAACATGCATAAAGGAAACATAACATTTCCACATTTCAATCACAAGATATCAATACAACACATTGATATAATAAAAATTCTTTCAAAACCATTTTCAATACCAAAATAAAAGAAAGTTAAAACTTTGTATTTATTTTTCATTAAAAAAAATGATGGCTTGTAGAGGAAGCTGAAACTCAAATAATGGTCACGGCGGTGGAGAAGTTATTGTCGCCGCATAAGTACGGAAAGAAAAACATTCCCTTTTTGTCATTTAGTAAAACGATTCGTATAAAAAATATTCCTTTTGAATAAACATAAAAGTCAAAGGGGTTTATACACCGTATAAAAGAAAGTTGTGTATAAAACCAAATATGCCTCAATGAAAGGGGATTGAGACGAAGTCCTTAAAAAGACCATTTTTTAAAATAAAGTACATCTATAATGTGTATCCACTATAAGTACACATAAATAGAGTACAAATAAAAGATAGGACATAATAATATCATGACATAATTTGAAAGTAGGAGATTAACCCAAAGAATAGAAATTGGGTTAAGAAGTTCCCTTACCTTGCGTCTTGTCCTGACTCGACCGTTATCTAACCTCCTGAATAATAAACTAGAGTTAATTTCTATTTACTTAAGAACCTTTTTCATGTTCATTATTCCTTTTATATCCCTTAGTACCCTGTTATGAACATTATGTAATTATTTAAGTTTATAACAGTCATTTTGTCGATCTTAGGTACTTGAGTCAAAAATAAAATTCTTATAATTACAAGTTGTTCATGTGGTAAAATATCCATTATATCCAGAATTATATTCATGATGTAGATATGATATATATCATATATATCCGGTATATACATTCATTCATAATATTACGTAACATTTAGAGGTAATAAATGAAATGCACCGTTCATGGAGACGGTAAGCCGTACGTACGCATGAACACTACATTTATTTATATTTCATATTTAATGGAATGAAATCATAATGATATAAATTCATAATATAATTCCAGCATAATATAGCATATAATACCATTTACTTCATCCTTTATACATCCCACATATGGTATTAACGATTCAAATCACTTTGAGGGGGCGGTAGTCCGCACTTCCTAAAATGAAATTATCGTGTTTACACATAATGGAAATCATAAAGGTATGACATAAATGAGAAATAAAGAATCATAATGAAAACATAAAAATAATATATATGTCATATATGAAAATAGTGTCATCGAAATGGCCACCATTAGAGTTGTTAAAAGAATATTGAACAATCATCATTTCGTGAGGCAGTATTTTTTCACCCACAGAAACAGTATGTTCTTTAACCATTAGATGTAGGTGTGTGTAAGTGTAGCTCGAATACTTTTTATAACAACATACTAGTATATTGAGTATACTGGTGTTGTTACAAAATAAATGAATAAAAAGAGTTTAAGGGGTTGGAGAAGCTAAATAAAACAAAACAACATTAGAGATGACATTACCTTAAAATCGGGTAACTCTTTTTGATTTGAGCCAAAAGATTCCTTGATAAGAGTTATGCCCAAAGTGAGGCTTCTAGGAGTAAGAGGGGGAAGTTGGGAGAGTATTTGGGCAGAGGTTGTCTGAGCCAAATGGCTTGAATGTGTGAATGAGGTGGTAGAGGTGGGGGCCTTTTATAAGTGGAGAGGAGGGGCACTCTTGGAAAGTAAAGAAAAGTCACTTTATTATAAAATGATTTTCGGATTTTAGAGGTACCACACTTATATAATTCGTGGATAAGGTGATAAGGGTTCGAAATCTACTCATCCAATAGGTTTTTGACAAGTGTAGGCCTTGGATTTTACATTATCTTTTTATTTTATTTAAATCGTTAAATAATGAGGTCATCGTTGCGTCATCATGATGTCATAAATAATTTAATTTATTTAATGTCTAAAAATTATAAAAAAAATACTATGATGTAATAAATCTTTTTAGATTTACAATTATTATTTAAAGTAAAAATATGGCTTGTATAACCCCATGTAAAAATTGTTTTAGTAAAACATTTCATGTTTGTGTCATTTTTTACTTTAACATTAAATAAAAAGTAATTTATGTCATTTTTCAACTAAAGTGGCTCCATGGGATCCCCAAGTTGACCCATGGATTGTCATGGTCGACCATGGCTCATCCAATGAGGTTAGGACATGTGTCAATCTCATCTCATATTATTAAAACATTATTTTTACCTTAAACTACACTAATTACCTCTAATCGCGATTAAGAACTTAAAAGTTACTATTCACCAAAAAAAATTATTTTAATCTCATTGAACCACATTTTACTTCTTAATGACAACCATGTATGTCGGATTTTTGAAATTCAAAACAAAGAAGTGGTAATGTTTCATTTGAATGAAAAATCAGTTTTTTAACAACCACTTAGTGGTTTCACTATTAATCAAAAATTGAAGTTTTTCAGAATAATGCCAAAATTTCACCCTAAGATATATTTGATATTCCGATTTCAAAAATGATATCTATTTTAAAAAATTCCCAACATATAAGTTGAATTAATTAATTTTATAATTAATTCCCACTGTCACAACAAATAGCGTGTTTTTAAGAAACAATTTATATCAAAAGATTGACAATTGTTCATGCCCAATTTCAATGTTAAATTAATTATAATGACCACCATTGGATAAAATGGTAAAAATATATTCTAATTATACTTTAAAACCACTAAATAGTATAATTTATCACAATAAATTATTTTGATTAAAAACGTTGTTTTAAGTATTTTTCACTATTCATAAAAAATTGGAAGTTCTCAGAAAGTTATAAAAAATTCAACTTAGGATAATTTCGATATTATGAATACAAAAATGAAGTCCATTTTGAAATATGAAATTTCTATAATTTTAAAAAGTGGTTATTACTATTCATAATGACTACTTTGATTAGTCGCGGTGTGTTAGAACTCGAACTTGCGTACAATGCAAGCTATTGCAATATTGAAAGAGAGGCATATCGTGGAAGCTCGAGGTGTTACAATAATGATAGATTATGACTCTAAAAAATTGAAAATTCATGAGCAGAATTACCTGACTCATAATTTAAAGATAACAAAGGTATTTTTTGTACTGATGAAATGGAGGCATATTTTTTATGGTGAATGGTGTGGTATATATATTTTTCATAAAATCTTAAAGTATATATTTATAGATAAAGTGTTAAACATGTTTTATATAAGATGTTTAGAGTTGATAAAATATTATGGATACTCAATAAATTACCGACTATGGATGGTGAATAAGGTGGTTCATGCTCTATGTCAAGAAGATAATGTAAATTTTTACATGATTAGGATTAAAAGTTATTCAAGGTTTCTTTATTTTTATAATTTAAATATTCAAATATTGAGGAAAAGGGGAAAATCTTATATATCTCATATGAATTTTTATTCATCCATTCATGAGAGGATTAAGAAGGTATAGAAGGAAGATTATCTATTATTGAAGAAGATGTCGAATGTTCCTGAGTTAAACCAATATCATGTTGGAATGATAAGGTTTAGGAACCAAGTATGTGTCTCATCAATACTAGAGTTGAATAATTTGTTGGATAAAGAACATATTTCATCATTATCTATTCATCTTTATATGTAAGAAAGTTATGGTTGAGAGAATAAAATTAGTGGATTTTATAACCATTACCCATACCATAATTGAAATGGGAAAATATTTCTATGGATTTCATCAAATGGATCCCAAAAAAATATAGAGGTTAAATATTTATTTGTGTTGTAGTCAATCATTTAACTAAATAAATGAATTTTATTGATATTATAGAATATTTATCTCTTGGTCATCTTACTAGTTTATACATTATGAATGTTTTGAGATTTCATGAAGTGCCACTCTCAATCATATCTAATCAGGATTCAAGGTCTTCCTTAATGTTTTGGAGAATTATTCAATAGGATTTGGATATAGTGTTGAGTTTTAGTACAACTTATCATCCTTGTAGATATGGCTAGTATTAAAGAAACATTAATGCTCTAGAAGAAATTTTGAGTGATTGTTATGTGGATTTCAAAGGTGGTGGAGATGAACAACTTCATTTGGGAGAGTTTTCTATCAAAAATATAATCACTCAAGATTTTAGATGGGTAATTATAAAGTCCAATATAGAAGGAAGTGTAGAAATAAAATGTTTTCTGATGTAGTTGGAGAAATAAATATATCGGGACCTGATTTAGCTAAGGAAATGGAAGAGAAGGTTTTATCTACTCAACATCACATAAGGAAATCTCAATTTAAGAAAGAAATTTATGATGATAATCATAACTGATATATAGAGTTTTAAATTATTGGGGAAATGTATTCCTATAAAGGTCTATATGGAATAAGTTTATGATATTTTTAAAGAAGGGTTGATCCCTAGATATATTGTCCGCTTTGTAATTCTTGATCCTCTCTAAATGGAATCTTATTGATTGGAACTTCCACCTAATATCTCTCAAGTTCACGATGTGGTCCATGTATCAATCCTAAGAATGTACATACTTGATAATTAAAATTTATTGAACTAAGAGGTCATAATTTTGGAGAAAGAAATGTCTTATAAATAAGTACTAGTGGAAATTCTGGATCATAGTGAAAAAGTTGTACAAAAAAAGACCACTCATCTATTCAAAGTATTATACTGAAATCATAAAATTGATGAAGATATATAATAACCTAAGGATATAATGAGGTTACATTATCCCCATTTCATTATATTGGTATTTAATTATAATAAATCAAAATTTATTATACATGATGTTAAAAGTACATATGAGGCAAGTTAAACATCAGGTAAGTGGAATCTTAACTTAATTTCAATTTATTATGTTATAATTACTCTTAATTGGACACATTATAGAATTATTATGTGTGAAATTACCTATGTTTTATTATTCTATATTTCAATTTTTTGGATTTACTTTTTAGAAATATTTACTTTGTTGAATAATTTTAACTTTAATGACATGATTTTTTAAGGGATTTCATCTCAATTTCTAATCCATGAGCATATTTTTTATTATTAACATATTAAATTTTTTATGGTGTATAAATTTAATGTTTTATTTATTTTGTATGAATATATATTTATTCATGCTGATTAATATTTCAATTAAACTTTACACTTTACAAGGGGTTATAATTTAAAAGTTACCAAAGATGTAAGAATTTATTTTAAGAACCTCATTTTTTGGGGTTTCCCTTATTTTCATTGAAGGAATATTATAATATATCATACAAAAAATGAATCTATTTTCTTATCCTATGGATGTTTAATGAGTATCTGTGTTTTATTCTTACTTTTCCTCTCTTTGAAATTTGAATTATACAATGAAAATTTTAAAATAAAATTCTATCTTATTTCTATTTTGATTAGGTATATTTATATTTTATGTCCTTATTTTTAAAAATATTTTTTAAAAAGTCATATTTATGAACTAGAATTATTTATTATGGAAATGTTAAGCCGTCCATGACATTTTAAAAGGCTTCAAAGTAATATTTCTAATTCTTTTTTAATGTTTCATTCTTGAATTTTATTATAAATAGTGAAAAATAATGTTTCTTTTTAACGTATACGATGTTAATGATCTTTACCTCCGCTATAACCATTTTATGATGTTTATATTCCTTGGAATGTTTAAAATGGTTTTCAAAATAAAACTCCTTAATGGAAACTTATTTTAATATTTTTACCCCATTATATTTATTTCTCTAAAGGACATGATTTTATTGAAAATCCTATATTTATGATGAACTGATTGTCATCTTCTATCTATTATTAATACTGTGTTCATTAATTCTTTTATGAAATATTAACTATATTTTGATCACTTAACATTACATCTCTCTTAAATATCTATATTCATTGTATCATGCATACGATTATTTTCTAAATTATATACCATTTTAATATGTAGTGTATTACTCTGAAATAAACTTTATTGACTGAGGAAATCATAATATTTCTTATTATTTACTCAATATGGATATATGTTGATAAGGAATATAATTTTTGAATTAAATTTATCATTGAATATATGAGGAATGCATTGGTAATGCAATTGTTGGAGGGTCCTAGTTATAAATATCCCCTCGATGTATTGATATGTGTCATGAGATAAATTAGTTGTATATACTTATTAAATGGGGTTTTGGTGTATACCTTACAATCAATTAAACTATCCTTGAAAAAGGGTTTGACGGTAAATATATCATGATGTCTAAGTTCATGATAATTAATATTAATCATTCCATTGTTACGAATTAAATTATTATTATCCATGAGATTACTACATTTATATTATCTAAGGATTCATTTAGTTCTCATAATTCTTATTAAAGGGCATGCGGTTTTACTTATTTAAGTTACAATACTAATTATTCATATTTTTACTCATGATAGATTAGGTTGTACATGAGAATCATATTTCACAATTTATTTTTTTCCTCTCCCCATGATATGAATAATATCAAGGATGCAAGAGTGTTTCTTATGCTTTGTATTTTGTATGTAAATGGGAATCATGTATTCATATATTTCTTCAAGTGTACTAAACTGATTTTCCTTCATGATGAGATCCCTTATATGTTATACCAAGTTAATAAAGTATACATCGAATCTAGGATATTAGATTAATGGTATTTACATAGGTCCACTAATCGTATTTTAATACATAATATTCAAAATAATAATTCCCTTATTACTTACATATGATCCATATATATGTATGGAATATTTCCTCAAAAGTATATGAGGCTTAATTCTAGAACTATTGAGATACATATCAATGCCTAGGTCCTCCATTAGTGGGCCCAAACACTATATTCAAAACATTAATGCCCATTATTACTTTCATATGCACCATATTGTTTTTAATATTTTTCCATCAACGACTATGTGTAGCTTGATTCCTTACCCTTTAGGATACATATTGATTACAAGGTCCCATAATCATGGGCCCATAAATAAGATTCAAAACAATAATTCCCCTTATTCTATTCACATGAGACTGATATTTTTAGAGAAGTTTACTTCAAGAAATATATGTGGATTGATTCTTGTCCATAAGGTATACAAAGTGATGCTTGGATCCCAAATCAAAGGCCTAGCCACAAGTTTTCCACTATCACAACCATCCCTGGTGCATAGAATGGGGTCAACCTTATTTGACCAGAATATTGTAAATATTCAACCACTAATGAAGGTGTATCCCAGTATGAGATCCCTTATACTTAAAATTATGTTTAATATTTAGAGGCAAATAACCCAAATAATAGTGGGTGACATATTTTGCTGAGGATTAATATTATCCTCTCCCCTACCTGAGATCCAGATCATTGTGGGTGAACTATCTTAAAGAACTCCATGAATGATTTATTCCCACCACTGTGGGATACATAGTGATTCCCAAATTCCCCATTATAGGCCCTACCACAATTCTTAATAATTATATTATCCTCCTTCATTTCCTCTACATATCTTTGAGGGGTGGGGATTATATCTAAACATGCCATCATCAGAAGAATAAATCATATTGATTATCCTTTCACCTTCACGTATTAGCCTATATAACCTTATTAAATGGACATGTCCCGAGGTGAAAAAAAATTCAACTCCCCTTTACGTGATCTAGATCTATATATTTGATATTTCTTTTTTAATAAATACATATGATTCTATTCTTGTCCATACAGGATGCATATTGATGCTCAGATCACTCATCATGAGTCTCAACCACAAGTTTCAAAACACATATCCCTCTCCTACCACAGTGTTTCAAGCTTTACAGAGACACTTCACTTCCCTAATGAATCTAAATAACGGTAGAACATAACTCTCCATACATGTGAGACAGTTCGTGTAGTGGAGGACTCACAAATATTATGCATTCTTAGATAAATATTAATTTCCCCCATTGCATGAGTTCAATCTATATATGGATCCATAAATAACTATGTATGGATTTATTACTATCCCTATATGATTTATAGTGATTCCAGAATTCTCCACATTAGGCATAACCACAATATTTGAAATAAAATTGAACTCTCACTTTATGTATATGAGATAGATTTTTGTAGATGGGTTTAATTAAAAGAGTTGATTGTGGCATGATTCCAACCCTCATGAGATGCATGAGAAACCCTAGGGGATTCATATATATATATAATTTACATATTCCCCTAGATCACCTTAATGTCCAATCGAGTCACCTTCCATTTTCAATGGCTATTATATTTTCTTATCACCAAGAAAAATTTATTTATTAGTCATGCACTCATCACTAGTATAATATGGGTTATTCCCCATTCACCATTTATTTGTCACAATGAGCATGAATCAAATTATCTTAGAGGATTGTACTACCCTTTTGACATGGCTTGGAGTATTAGGACCAAAGGTAGCTGGAATCAATGGTCCAACATGAAATAATTTAAACCACTTAAGAATGGCCAATTTATATAGACTCAATTCACCTACGCATAAGTCTTATATATGTATGGATTTCTTTTTTATGAGTTATATATATGAAAATTTTCCATATCATATGGTTATGTATCTATAATAATATGAATAGACAAAAATACCTCCAACATCTGAATTCCCCTTATCAATGTGATATGTGTCTAAATACATGATGCATAATTTTCCCAATGGGTATTAACATCTTGATTAGATGAGTTTTAACTATATGAACTTTATCCATATTTTATTATATTAATCCATATAAAATTAAGTCTTTATCTCATGATATTAAACTAAACATCATGAATGTCTCATTTCATGAAGATAAACTTCATAGACCATCATCCTTACAATGTTCAACTGGGGTTTAGATTAATTTTGTTTTATTTCTGAGAACCACAATACATAAATCACACTTTTTGTCTTGGGTATGTTAGATTTCCAAAAACTATTCATGGATCTTGTAAAAGAACACCCGACATCAAGGGACCCTTTGTTTGACTATGCATGTCTTCCATTGGATCTTGTATTTGAGCCCTTGTCCTATCAAATAGAAGTATATTTTCCTTTAAAAAGGGGGACCTATTATCTTTGTGGGCCCTAGAAACATTATAGTGAAACTCATCACCTCCATACGATTCATGACCATCCTCAACATCTTTGTACCATACAATTACTCATGATTCAAATACCTTGATCCATGATTTACAATACCTTCACCCACTATTCAAAAGGGTGTTGGAGTACACTTGACCTTTGAAATCCTAATTGGGTATTGTTTTACATATCAATTATACATGGTATATATAACATGACCATAGACAATATACACTTTTGTAACTATTTTTTGACCTTAAACTCTAACCCTTGATGGTCCAAATCTCAAGACCCAAAATAGCTGATAAAAGAAAAACGAAAAATGTTAGACTGATAACCTAAAAAGGGTGGTCTACGAAAAATTAAATTCTCTTGTCATAATGATCTTCATCTATAGAGTTTAGGAAAAATATATATCCTAAATAGAAAAGGATTAATGCTTAGAGGGACCATCATATAACCCTATTCAAATTCAATCCATTCTCAATGAACCCTTCTGGTCTAGGAAAAATTTAGAGCAATTATTTTTCACATATTCTCACCATGGAAATATGTTCATTAAATGGTGAAAAAAATTTTAGGGTTCTCTAAACCATCTGGAATATTATGTTTTCCCTAAACCAACTTCCTGTCCTTGACGACTAAGTTGATACCCACTAATTGTTTGAGTTGATACACTTCTCTAGGAATCCCATAGACATGAGTCATTTCTACTATTTTTCCCTTATAGCATATTGTTGACTAGGATATAATGATCTTAAGGGACCCACTCGGATTTCCTACTGAATAACACAATGCCTCATATCTTGTTCCTTTCAAATGTTTTGGTCCTAGAGGAAAGGTCCCATGATAACTCGTATGCTATTTTCCTGATTACATGCAATTACCGTTTCCTCTATCACTAATTTTTGACATTTTCCCATCAATATCCACTTTTCATAGGATTATTTATTCCCATATCATTATTTAAATGTACCATATCCAAATTATTCAAGTGGATGCAATATCCTTAGTGTTACATAATCATTTATTGTACATATTCTCAAATAAAGAAAATGGTAGTCCTTGCTTAAAACTTTTGGTTTTTCATATCATGAGATCCTAAACCACATCAAATAGGTCCTAATATTCATAACCATAAACTAAACCCCACCATGTTTGAAGTAAGCTATTTCGACAATCGGACTGTAATTCAGTTCATGTTTTATGTAGAACATGTCATATAGACTACCTATAGGGTTTTATAGCCTTCTTTGGATAGAATTTCCTCTAAAACCTTTCATTACATAGGTTCATGAACCTCCAAAAGTCTTCTATATTGCTTGGAAAGGAGTAGGAACCAATATTATTAGACCTTCCAGTAAGACCATATGGGCTCATGCATAAGAATCATTTACCAATCAACAAGTGATGTTTATGAATTATATAAAGGACATATGGCCCCTGTGATACCTTGAAACATCACAACATAAATTGGAACCTCGGTGTATTTTGTGATTATCCTAGGTATGTCTACTACAAATCATCATATTCATTTCAAACTCTTTCTGAAATTTTTTACACAACCCATAATCCAACTATCCATGTTGATCCAACATCCTTGACATTATCTCACTATCTACCAAACATTATAAAGGATGCATGGTTCTAGAACCCTGCATAAACATTCATCCTTAATAATCTCCAGAAATGATACTGGTTCCCAAAAACTTGATGAATATTTATCCTTTATAATCATAGTCAAGGATATGGGGATCCAGAAGCCTTCATGAATACCTTTCCTTTATATTCATGAAAGGATACATGGTGTCATACCCATTCATTAAAACTTATACATCACAGTATTTATAAAGGATGGTTTGTGTCATAACCCTTTATGAATATTCATCCAATGTAACCTCATAATGGATATAGGGTGTCAAAACCCTTTACGGATATTCATCCATTATGATATCATCAAGGATGTAAGGTGTTAGTACCCTTAATGAATACCCATAATTCAAAATCATAAGCTAGGATGTAGGGTTCCAAAATACTTCATGAATAATAATCCTTCATAATTTCAGGTAAGGATACATGGATCCATAACCCCTCATGAATATTCAGCCTTCACAATCTAAATTAAGGATATTGGCTTCCATAACCCGTCATAAATACTCATCCTTCATAATAATATGAAATTATATATGGTTCCATAACCCTTAATGAATATTAATCCTTCAAAACCTTTATTGGGGATATAAGGTGTCAAAACCCTTTAGAAATATTCATCCTTCATTGAATATGTAATCAAGCATAGTGTCAGAACAATTCATGAATATTAATCATTTATAATATATGTATGGATGATAGTTTCCAGAATACATCCTGAATATTCTTCCTTTATCATTCTCAATTCACGATCCTTAGACATGATCTGACCTTTCCATTAATTAATATAGCATTGAAGATGTTTTATTTGGTTATAAACATAAGGAATTAGATATATGACCATAAAAATATAGAAATAAAAGGTCCAATATACATGAAACTAAAAAAACAAAAGGTATTAGCTATATGAACTTAAACTATTACAACATATGGTGCAAGTTGTTTTAGATAAAAAACAAAACCTAATCGGTCTAGCTCAAAATACCTTAAACATCAATTTGAAAGAGACAAAACACTCTCTAGGTCAAAAACCAGTAATAGTAACCCTAGGAAAAAGTGGAGACTCCACCCACTAGACATACACATTGCATGTTCTAGGAAACATAGTGAAATCAAAAATGAAAATCCTCAAAAAAAAAATTAGGTTGAGAATCCATAAATGGAATCTTAAGAAAAATACAACTCCATACCTATTAAGGATGACCCTCAATGACGTAGGGAAAAAATATGTTCAAAAATATGGGATACAAACCTTGTAGGGTCCATTTTCTATCCCTAGAAAAAATCATGCTATGATCACTAGGTCCATTTAACTAGGAAAAAAATTAGATATCGACTTTTTTACTATGAAACACCTAGGGGTATTTAGTTCTCTCAAAACTAGAAACTGTGTAAGTCCAAGTCCATCCTATATGAAATTAAACTACTTAGAGAGACCTACCTTGCAGAGCTAGAAATTATGGCATAAGATATAGATCCAAGTGACATACCCATAGAAATGTGGGTATATACCCATGATTATGTCATAACGTGATGAAATCCCATATCCCATGTATGAGCTAGATCTATATAGGAGATTTAATCATAGATTCCAGGATCCATGAACCTATATCATATATGAATGAGATTTGTCTACATAGGGACCTCCACATTTAACTATGTATGGATTGATTCTCATTCCTTTGGGACACATAGATATGTCCAAGCCCTTATACATGATATAGCCACAAATTCATTTCCCATATTAGAATTTTAGTTTTTATAATTCATGATATCCATGAAATAGGTCATGCTTATTCCTTTTGGAAACTCAATGCCCTGAGTAGATAGCTCATATTTTCAATATCAATGATATATATTTTTTCATCATAAGCATTCAATTTCAATAAACTTCTCTTGATGACACTTAAAATAATTCATTCAATACACTCCTCTTGTAGAATCCTCTTATAGGGTTCAATATCAATGCTCGTCAGATATTTAAATGCACAAAAAGGAAAAATGCATTTACCTTATAATAAAATTCATTTTTATATAAATGAATCCAATTCTAAGTGGGTATTTGTTCATCCATAAATGTGTACTGTGCACCTTTCAAATAGGTAATTTATAATTTTGATGCATGTGAGAATACAATTTATATTTTTCATGGAGGAATTAAAAGTTGTTTTGGAGATGTAATTCTGGAAGATGATTTCTTGGAACTCATTTTATAATGGTGCGTATTTCATTACACATTTTACTGAGATTTTTATTCTATGTATTTTTATGTTCCTTAATATAAAAAAATTGTTGAACCATTGGATATCTATCTATCCAGCTCAACCAAGTCAAATGTGTGAGTTTCCTCAACCACACATAAGAGCCAACACATCCAAATAGAATGTTAGTAAGGGTTGGTGCACCCACATGTGCACATGTAAGAGGAGTAGAGTCATATTGTGGGTCCAAAACATGGTGGATGATCATACCAGTAGGAGTTGGTGATAGTGAAATTTTGAAGTGGACCCCAATACTCACTTCTAGTGGTTATTCAGTATGCTTTCCTATATTAACTATGGCCCAAATAAAAAATTAAACTAATGTGGGATAGATTCTATGGAATGTATATTTTTCAACCATTAAAAATAATCACATATAACCTTATATTCCAATTAAAGTTGATATGTATCTTCTGATTGAGTGAACTATCATCTTCAACCTCACCACCCATAGACTTCTCAATGTTCCACTCTAGCATTTGATGTCTTCCATGCCAACCAACTCCAATGATCCAAAATAATATGTCATTGGATTCTATTTGAATCCTGATAAATACTTTATTATCAAATTCCACTATAACATCCATTCTCCTAGATGAGTTCAGATTCATCAATAATTTGTGCATGATTGACACTCGATCACTTTAAGACATCACCTATCTCAAAGAAATTTCTTAAAGAACAAAGAGTATGGGAGGTTCCCATCATCGATAAAATATTTTTTGGTACATTACTGAGATCCACCATAAATTTGATCATGTGAAGTTGATGAATACAATCCGTAAATGTCACATGAGTATAATAAATGTAAAGAGTTTTGGTGTTTTGATGGTACACCATCTATCAACACTATCTGATAAATGTGGCATAATCTCCATGGAAAGTGGTGGAAAATATGTACCCCCTTTTCTTATATAAACCCTCACTATCCTCCATTAAAAAGAAAAATTATATAGGTTGAAGTATAGAGAAGGATGTGAGGGACAATTGGCTACTACCTTCATAGGAATTCTCTGTGTAACCACACACTATATGAGACTCAATCACGTGACCCCCTTCAACGATATCCTGATTATTTGGACATCATGGGACACCCTCATGTGAGACTTACGTCATGAAACGCCTTTATATAGCTAGGGTTATGAGACACATTCATGTTATGGCCTTAGGTGACACTGTATATGAAATCCTGCTATGATACATTAGGAATACACCCTCTTCATGTTGGAATATTTCATAAGACACTACCATGTGAACCCTTTGGTCAATAAAATTACATATAATCCCTTTTCCCAACACCCATTTTTTGTGGGAAGTATCCATAATGTAATAGGTTGATACCCCCATGGATTTATGGAATCATTGGTACTGAGGGATATACACCTTAGTCATGAACTTCATGTCACGTTCTTATTAATAAGAACATGACCCCCCTTTAGGTCATGCAATTGTGTGACCCTAATTATTCATTTGATCACTTATTCCCCTACTAATAAGTTTGAAGTTCTCTTATTCCATTCCTTCAAAAGTTTCTCTGATCAATACAAACATATTTAACTTTAATGGTTCTCTCTTTTGTTTCTCAGAGGATAAAGAATGAATACATGACTTGGGAATGCACTTGGTGTAATCCCCTAATTATTAAATATCATAGGGCCAAATTATCATAATTTAATCATATTTACTCATTAATTAGTGGACATGAAATGGGTTCCAATCATGGGAGTCCTCCTTAGTCCCAAGCCTTCATCGGTATTTTGGAATACAACTTGGTGTAAGTCCCTTAATATTATAATCATTATAACTCATGGGAGAAAATCATCCTATGAGTGTATAATATGTCATCATACATCTATAGATAAGAAATATTTTAATACAGGGGAATCATCTTTGGTGTAAGACCTGAAAATTCCCATAAACACCTTAAACTAATTTACAACGACCTGGAAAATGTACTCCATTAATTCATGAATCTATTTCCTCCCAATAACTTTTTTATTATGTTCTATAATATAATGATATAGAATTAATCTTTATTTAATGATAGTTTTTTTACATCATAGTTTGAGACAATTTTTAATAACCAGAAATTTTAAAAGGATAGAAATCACTTACCTGAAAACCAACAACAATTTATTTATTTAAGAAAATTACATGTAGTCTGAAAAAATTATTATAATTAATAAAAATATTATAATGGAGATATTAAATAGATTAAATAATTTAGAGTTTAAAAAAGGGTTTCCCCCAATCCCCTATAATCATCCCACCCATGAACAATGCTATAACAAATAAACAGAGAGTGAGTAACACAAAATTCATTCTAGAAAAGATATAGAACCCTGATATAATTGAAGTGAATGATGAAGTGTATGAATAATGATATTTATATAGGTTAATATGATCAAATAAATTTATGTTTTTAAACTAATAATGTTTTTGGACATTATGATCATTAGAAAATAAAATAGTTTGTCTTTGTTTTTTGGGTTATGTAGATGTATTTAAATGACCGTCATGATTATTTAATGATATAACCAAAATTGTATTATTCTCAAAGACTATAATAAACATTAAATAAAAATATTTGTTATGTGGAAGTATTAAATAAAACAAAATATAATCTAATAATCATATAAAAGTATTTCTAAAAGATAATATATTTTAATGAATTCCAATGTAATTTTTATAATGGTATGTATGTTAAATATCTTATTAAATTGTTATTTTTCATTAAAATAATTAAAATTTTAAAAATGAAAATTATCATCTGAAGAGAATTATTTTTATTAAATAAAATTCGTTTTTGGACTAGACATATCAAAATTATATTAGGATTATTTTGTGATAATTTTCTAAAAAAGTTGATTTTAGTGAAAAGGTGAAAAATATAGCTTTAAAAATCACGGGAAATTGATGACATCATTATTATTTTATTGCGATTTTAAAACTTATGAAAATTTTTATTTAATGAAAATATAATTCAATATTTATAAAATAATTTTAAAAATATTTATTTTAATTTACAAATTTATATCTTTCATTTAAGAATAAAAAATTTCAATTTTAAAGATAAATATTATTTTTGGTTTGTGTAAATTAATTAGATGGATTGGAAGGTATATTTCAGTTTATTGAGGGGTTTTAATTTCACACACAATGTACCACTCTTAAAAAGTCAATAAATATGTTTGTAATTGATTTTTCGCACATGTTTTTTTCTTATATTATAAAATAACCAATATTTAATCACCTTAATCCCACCCATTTTGTTGTATAAATACCACCATTTCCCCATACTAACCACTCAAAATTAAAATATTCATGAATTTATTCCATTTAAATTCTCTAAATATCCTCTAAGATGTTACCAATGTGTCTCCAAGGTCCTAGGGTTTCCACCTCCACAATTTAGGAAGCATATATTAAAGGTAAGAGAAATTGTAATCTTCTTCCTTTTCATTCAAGTGCATCTTTTTGTTGAGTTAACATAATGTCAAACATTATTTATTTTCATTCACTTTTTATCTTTCTTATACATAAAATGTTATTTTTAATCAATTTGAGACCTCAATTACCTTCCATTACACCTTTTTCATAAGCCATAATGTATACCATTATGCTACTGAAATTTAGTAAGGAAAATTATCATCTTCTCATTTTTCATCCAAGTATCCCATTTTTAAACCTTATAAATGTCAATAAAATTTATTATAATAATACTTTTATATTAAAAATAATTAACATGTATTTTTTTACCAATTATATATCATAATTCTATCCCGTTATGAATTTTCTTAGTCAATGTTATGAACCTTCATGTTATCAAATTCATTTATTGAAATTTCTCTCTCCTTTATGAGAAATTATCATTTTATTAATACCCAAATATATTCCATGGATATTCAACTATATGTAAACATGTATTAATTATTTTGTTATCTACATATATGAATCCCATATTCCCTTTTCATGTGTTAAAAACGATGTCATTCTTAGTACTTTAAGCACTTTATACACACATATTTTAATATGAAACCCGTTATTTATTTCCATGGGTTATTGATGAAATATTTTCCATTATGTTAAATTTGGATCTAATAATTTAATACATATTAAGGGTGATCCATGATAGTTATCCAATCCATTGGGTAAATAATTAATCTCTATAGATTACATGCTTACGATACATTGGTAAATAACCTCAGTAATTATGATTTATGACACCTTGGTGATAGAACTTAGTGATATGACACCTTGGGATTGACCTTGGTGATATGTGACCTAGGGTATAGACTTTGTGATAGAAAACCATGGTGATAGACCCTGGTGATATGACACCTTGGGTATGGACATTGGTGATACGACACCTTGGGGATGGACCTTGGTGATATGAAACCTCAGGGATGGACCTTGGTGATATGAAAACTTTGGTATAGACCATGGTGATATGATACCATGATTATGGAACATAGTGATATTCTTATAAATATACTATTATTGTGTTGTATACACATTTACATTTTATGATTATTGTTCTTTATTTTATTATATTCCTCATATTAATATCATTACAAATTGTCTAAATGCCTCTTGGTCGCATTATAAGTGGTTCTTTCATTTATTCCCATGTTGGGATTTATGGTAACTCCTTTATTTGATATATTTTCCCTGGATTTGAGACGTAGTGAGATGACATATGATGTAATAATAAATTACTCACCCAAAAAAATTGAATAATGGTTATGTTAATGTCATTCACATGTAATTCATGTAATATATACCGAATTTCTAAGACACTAAACCCAAAAGATGTTTCAAAATGTTATATTTTTTACCATGAAATGGAATATTTATGTAATAAATATGTGGTCTAACATAATTGGTATCAAAGGATGGTTTATTTATTTATAGAATTAGTATAAGAAAAATACGAGTAAAAAACCTATAGGTATGTCTAAATATAGGAAAAACATTATGGTATTTTGGTAAGTATTATTTAAATGGTTTATGAGAAATTAAATCCTTTTATCTATATGAATTAGTGGATGCAGATCTCGCATATATGTTCCTAGGGGTAACACTTAAAAACACAACATTTATTTTAACTCGGTCAAATATAGGTGCATGACAACGGGCCTTGCTGTACTCATGGTTTGGCACTCCCAAAGGATATACTTTGGTTAATAACAATCCTGTCCAAAAGTTATGAAGAATATTAATATAATTTAAAAATTTTATTAAGATTTATTTATATCATCCTAGAAGAATAGTATTATAATTTTTTAAGATTAATCTTTTCTTTAAAATTATTATAATAAAATTACGAAAAAGTAATGGTAAATATGAAGAGAAACTTAGTAATTAGAGGAATAAATGAGATATAATTACAATAATATTTAATCAATCAATAATATGAGTTGAAATTTCAAGGATGAAATTATTTTAAGGGGGAATAATGTAACTAACCCAAAAAAATTAATTCTTTAATTAAAGGATCTATTTCATCCCAATAATTTTTTTATATTTTAATATAGAAGCACATATAATGACTATTTATTTAATGATAAATTTTTACATCATTGGTTGACATGAAATTTTACAAACATAAATACTAAAAGGATAGAAATCACATACTAGATAACCAACAACACTTTATTTATTTATTTATTAAAATTACATTCAACCTACACAAATTACTATAATTAATCCAAATATTATAATTGGAATAATAATATAGAATAAATAATGTAAAATATAATAAAAACTGTCACCTCAATCCCTTAGAATCTTCCCACCCACAAACAACCATATAAAAAAGAAATAGAGAGTTAGTAATAAAAAATTCATTCTAGAAATTATATAAAACCTTGATAGAATCAAAGTGAATGATGAAATGTATGAATGACGGTGTATTTATAAGTAAATATGATCAAACACATGTATTTTATTTCAAATAATATGTTTGGTTTACTTTATGATCATTAGTCAATAAAATTTTTGACCATTAATTTGTTGGTTATGTAAATACATTTAAATGAATATCATGATTATTTAATGTTATAATAAAAAATGTATTATTTTCAATGACTAAAAAACACATTCTATAAAATTTTTTATTGTGTTGATGTTTAAAATAAAATATGATATCATCTAATAATCATATAAAATGTTTTCTAAAATATAATATATTTTAATGAATTCCAACATAATTTTTATAATGTTTTCTAAAATATAATATATTTTATTATTTATTTAAATATTAAAATTATGCCAATTATATAATTATTTTTATGAAATATTATTCATTTTTGGACTCATAATATAAAAATTATCTTAGGATTATTTTTTGATAATTTTATAACAAAGTTCATGTTTTAGTGGAAAAATGAATATTTTCGATTTAAAAATCACGGAGAATTTATGACTTAATTATTATGTAATCATGACATTAAAATTTATGAAAAAATGTATTTAATAAAGATATTATCTAATAATTATATAATTATTTTCAAATTTTAATTTTAATTTATAATTTTATACCTTTCATTTTGGAACAAAAAATTTTGTATTTTAAATATAAAATTTATTTTTGATTTGTGTTCATTAATTGGGTGGTTTGAAATGTATAGATTGGTTGATGGAGGTATTTATTGACCAAAACTCTCTCCCTCTCTTAAAAATTCTATCAATATGGTTTTAATTGATTGGTCTCACAATTGGATGGCTTATATTAAGAAATAACCAATGTTTAATCACTTAAAAACCACCCATCCACTTCTATAAATTCCACCCTTAACACATAATATCCACTAAAAATTACAAATACACGAAGTTATACACATTTATAATTTATAAACCTCTTTTATGGTGTTTCCAAGGATTATCCATGGTTCTAGGGTTTCCCCTCTACAATTTAGGAAGCAACGTTTCGAGTTAAGGGAAATTTGTATTTTTTCTTTTTCATTCAAGTGAATATATTTTATAGTTTTAATAATATCAAGAATTCTTTATTTTCATTAAATATTTAGGTTAACTATACTTATTGAGTTATTTTTCATCATTTTGAGACCTTATTTCCCTCCAATTAATCCCTTTTCATAATCCATGATGTATGCCATTGTGCTACCGAAATTTAGTAAGGATAATTTTCATATTCTCCCTTTTCATCCACGTACCCCTTTTGTGTAAACCATATAAATATCAATAAATTTTCTTATCTTACTCTATTTATATTAAACATAGTTCCCATTTACGTTTTTATCAGTGGTATACCTCAATTCCATACTATTATTCTTTTTTTAGTCAATGTTATGTACTATCATCCTGCTGAATTCATTTCTCAAAATTTCTCTTTCCTATATGAGAAATTATCATTTTATGAATACCCAAATATATTTAATATTTAAAAAATATATCTAAAATTTTATTATGGAATTATTTTTCTATATATATGAATCCCATATTCCCTTTTCTAGGGTTAAAAATGATGTTATTTTCAAGACATTAAATCACTTTGTACACAATGATTTTGATATAAAACACATTATTTATTTCCATGGGTTATTGATGAAATGAATTTCTTTATGTTCTATGTGATAAGATAATTTAATACATATTAATGTTTCACCCTGATATCTATCTAATACATTGGGTAAATAATTAATTCACAGAGATGACATGCTTATGATACAATGGGGAATAACCTCAGTAATTATGATTTATTCCACCTTGGTGATGAAACTTTGTGATATGACACCTTGGGGATAACTCTTTGTGATATGAAACCATTGGGATTAACCTTGGTGATATGACACCTTGGGGATGGACCATGCTTATATGACACCTTTGGAATGGACCACATTGATATAAAACCATGGGGATATACCTTGGTGATATAACACCTCATGAATGGACTTTGGTGATATGCTTATAAATGTCCTATTTTTAAGTTGTATCCACATTTTAATTTTATGATTAATTTTCTTGTTTTAATTATATACCTAATATTCATAAGATCATGATTTTTTTATATACATCTTGATCACATGATAACTGGTTCTTTTATTATTTCCTTGCTGGAATTTATGATCACTACTTTATTTGATGCATTCCTCTAGAATATGAGATCTAGTGAGATGAAATTGGATGTAATAAAAAGGATTCTCCAAAAATAATTGAGTAAGGATTATTTTTATGTTATTCATATGTAATTCATGTAATATGTATCTAAGTTCCAAGACACTAAAACCAAAATATCTTCCAAATTGTTAAGTGGTGTATCATGAAATGAATGCTTTATGTAATAAAAAGGTGGGTCGCCATAAAATTTTATTTGGCTTCATCACACATCATGATTCCAATATTAGATGCTCTTTTGGGTTAATCCTAAGTGTTCATTCACCTGGGTTTAAGTCCATATGATAATCTAATATTTATAAACTCCGAGGCAATAATAACCATGAGTATTAATTACCATTCCTCATCAATCATCAGGTTTAGATCACACTAAACTATGAGGAATTTGATTCATGTAATAAATAGGATATGTATTGTGACTTTCCAAGTCCTGGTCTCTATATCTCACATATTCTCATCATCCATTTCATATATCTATATTCCCAATGAAGAAGATAATTTTCTCCTCTATATTATGCCTTTATTTGAGGCTATATTACCCATGAAGGTTATAAAACCTATATATAGATTTTTTTATCTCAATATTCCTTGTTAATTCTTATAACTCCAATATCATGAATCTATATTATATATGAGACTGGTAAAAATACCTCTATAAGGGTAGTGTTAGTGTGTAATCTGTATACCAAAATACCCCCATATGGGAATCCCCCTTATGTTTAAGCCTCGACCATATCTTTATCCTACTCAAATGGTCATATAAACAAGGAAGAATCTCATGGTAGACCCAATGTGGAAGACCCATATAATTCAATCATACACTCTCATGAAATGTTTTCAATCATTAGATATGTCTTATTTCTCACATCGAGCATGAATCATGTTGGTTTAGAGACTAATGAATATTATAACATCAGAATGATACAAATTCACCAATATGGTATGCCTTTCATATGTAAGTTTGATTGAACATCCTCTTCTTTTAGAGGGTCATACTACAGATGAATCAGTTTGGGGAAGCCATATATGCATAAGTTCAACTCAAAATCTCTATTTTCGCATCTTTTAAGACACATGAACAAATCAGAACTATGTAGACATTGATTCTTATCATCACAAGACAGACATGATAACTCTCTAGTGATTGAGACCCATGTAAAATATTCATATTACACCATATACATCATTTCTGTCTTGACTTAAAAATACGTGTTCTGGTCCTATAAAATGGATATAATTTATGTCACCTGAACAATGTGTTATTTGATTCCTATTATCACATGATACATAATAAACCACCTATGGGCACATTTCAAATTACCAAACACCATCCTCCACCCATGATAATGAGAAAATTTTAGAGTTCCTAATTGTGGCTATAAATAAAATCATAATATGTTAATAAGGGAATAATAGAGAACCTATGATATAGATATTTTTTCTCATCAACATATTCTATGGATTACATAATTGTCTTATTAGTAACTAGTCCCATATTGGGCTGTGGGGAGGATTCATAAACATATATTAAATCTTTAATAGAGTCATGAAGTATGAAATAATTAACACTAATATGGTGAAATCAGTCTTACCTTCCATCCTCTTAACCAATGTGAGTTCATAATTGTTGTTGGTAAGAAAACCCAATGACAACCTACCATTGGAAATCAATTTTGTAGATAATTAGGAAATTGGGATCTATTGAGTGTTTCCATGGATAAACCCTATCAACGTGAATAATATTAATACTATATAAATCCACTCACCACCATGTTTTGGGCCACAGATTTGATCTAAAACAACATGAGACCCTATATTGGGTATTTTGGTGCATGTTGGATATCATGGATTGTTTGAGATATTAGAATACATGAAATAATATGATATATGACCTTATATGAGACCTAAATTATGGCTATGTTAGAAGACCAAGTGAACTTAGGATGTGACTCGGTGTTTTTTTGATTCAATGAGATGTGATGTGTGGGGGTGACACATGAGAGGGGTTATTTTGGTTGCGATTGTATTTGGAAATGAGAAACATTAGTAATTTCTCACATTGGGAATTGATGAATGAGAGGTTCTATTGGGTATATAGTTTTTGAATATTGATTCCTTAGTTTCTTAAGGTTTAGAACATTATGTCCTAAATCTTTTTGGTCTCATGTCCAATTTTTAAGGGCATATCCATTTGATTGATTGGACTTAATGAATCTAGATTCACTTATAATGGAATGGTTAGAGTGAGGGTAAATGTTTTTTGTTATTGTTTTTAATTGGGTGGGGGATAATTATATTTTCAATCTTGGCATAAGATATTTTCCTTATTTTATGAGTCGTTACTAGGTAAATCCTTGCATGAGGAGTCCAACATGTAAGAGGATCATGTTTTGTGGGATGGGTGTGCCTAACTAGTTTTAGTGTATTGTGACTCCTGAGACCATAGGCTGGGTTTTACTATCTGTTGGTATGGGAGTATATGCACATTTTTCATATATGTGATCAAGGAAGTTTTCAATAGTATGTTTGGTACCTATTTAATTCTGAATCATTGAGTAGTTATACGATAGATGAGGAACAAGGGATCTTGCATGATGTTTATGAGCATGGTGACTGAGAGGTTGGATGAAATGGGAAATAAGCCACCATAGTAGGGGATACATATAAAACTAGTTATAAGTTATGGTATAGTCAATATGGGTGTGGTACTTGATACATATTATTAGGGAGGGGTAATGTCATTGGTTTCCACTTGATTAGCATGGTTTGGGCTAAGCAGCATGTGTAGACAACATTTTTTGAATTTACACCCAATGAGTGATATGGGATGATCCGAATAGTTAGTAGGAAACCATCGATCATTGGAGTTCATGATCCTCACTATGTATGGGTTTCATCAAGTATGGAGGTTTATGTTTCTATAGTTCTTGAATAGGCAACATTCATTGTATTGAGTGGAACTCGGGTATGAGTGGGTTTGGCCATGTCGAAATTTTCTATTTAGTGGTGGATAGAATAAAAACTATGAATACTAAATTTTTATATGGTTTAGTGATGATAAGGACATTCCATTGGTAAGGTGTGTTTAAATTTTCATGGGTGTGTGGCAATTGTGTGGGAAGCGTCATGAAAATGTGAAACTGGGCATTAGATAGTCATTTTGCATTGGTATTCTAGTGGATAAAAGAGTATAGGTTCATCTAGATTAATAACAAAATTAGAGGCCTAAATTTAAAGATAATCCAAATGTATTAGATCAAGAATTTTTCAGTACTCATGTGGGATCATGAAGATGGTTTTTCCTAGTTCGAGTTTCAACCAGGAAATTTCAATGATTCCAGGTATAGACTAAGGTGGGAATATTTCAATGATAAAGGGATGAATATAAGGAAAAAAATAAATTGTGATTGGTTATTTTGGTAACCATTAGTTAAAACCATGTCAGGAATTAGCTTGGGATTTTTAGAAATATAACGTGTGTTCATATTATGCTTGGCCGGACAAAGTGCATAAATTTTGGCTCTTAATTTTTAAAAAAGGAATGGGATCATAATTTTGTTAGTGTTATCAAGAATTTAATGGTGAGTTAAGTTAGGAATTATATTTAGAATGTTTTTGGACCCATGAGGATGTGGTTTGATGGGTAATTCCATTGGTGGGAAGTACTGTTATTCAAAATTAGCTTTCATGGGATGAGTTGTGTGTTGGGAAGAACCATAGATTGGGTTGTAGATCTGGTGATGATGAGGTGACTAAATGGGATATATGGATTGTTTTGGAATTATTTCAATATTTTAGTGGAGGTTATGAGTGGTGGATATTCTTTTAATCAATGGATCTCTAAGGTATTGGAGATGTGTTGTGGGAGATCATTCAGTATTGGTGATAGGAAATGATGAGTTGATCATAAGTTCATGACCAGAGTATACCAGGATTAATAATTGAATTATTTACAGAACATTTGGGTAATGATATGTTTCTTTTTGGATAAGTTATACGATCACATCTCTTTACAGGTTCAAATGTTTAGCGAGAATTGTAATTTTTCGATTAGTATATGGGATGAATTTTATATGGGGGTTTGGTATAGAGCTCTGAGAGTTTGAGAACCGAAAAAAGGTGATTTTGGAATTTAAATAAGGGTTATAAGGTGGATGAGAGTATTTAGAAGGAATCAAAGGAGTTCAGGTAAGCTGGGGATTCAGTCTGCAGTCATCGACCAGCCAATAGAGTGGACATTGGATACTACAAACTACATGTTTCTACTGTCTAGATAGTGGTATTTTTATGTGTGTAAATTACTTATTTTCCCATTAAATTTTATGAGGAGAAATCCCCAAAGATTCTTCTTTATATTGGATGTGTGAATAATAGGTTCTTCTCCTATCCTCCCCTTAGTTCCACTTTGGTTTAAAAATCATTTAATGGTGATTTTGGTGTTGATTCATGTAATTTCATTTATAACCTTCTCCAATTCATTATTATATATACCTATAATTAGTAGGTAATGTATGGATGTAGTTTATGGTGATGATTTCACGAGTGAAAGGTGAAATTTTCAAAATACTTCAATACTTCCATGCAGCCTGGGAAAGAGATGTATCATGGTATCTTCCACCTATCATCATTCACTGTTTTAATGAGGTATGTATCCACATTTAAAATTTGTATTTTTTATCTAAATTTAAATAAATTTGGCTGATGAATTGATGAATCATGATACGGATTTCACCCAGGATAATGATGGGGGTCCACTGCAGACCTCTCTTGGGTTGTTAGTTATGGTTCCCGGTGGAAAACACTTCCCGGTGAGAATTTATTACTAAATTTTCAGGCCATAATTGTGTTTTATTTCTTAATTATTTAATATAATTGTCTAATGTGGAATGAATTGTTAATTTAAATGTCAGATGATAATTGAACTAGATAACTTCAAAGGCCATGTTGGCATATATATACTGGCTTTTTAGACTCATCTAATAATTCTTAGGCTCGTGAATCAAATGGATTTTCCTATAATTTTTTGCATCCCCTTTAAGGTATTCTCCTGAGTTAAATATTAATGGTTTTGGATTGATGGGACTTACCTAGGGATTTTTTGATACCTCTATAATATAGTGTGTTTTTACTTGAGATCTTCGACCTTAGTAATCCTTGTGAGGACACTTGGGATGTGTTTATCCTATATAAATAGGCCATGGGTAGGATGAGATTGGGTTAGGTGAGTGGATCAACATAGGAAACCCCATTTCCTTTAGATGGGTCATGAAACATCTCATTTGGATTTTTATTATTGGAATGTTTTAGTATTTCCTATGAGGTAATGTTCTTTTTATGGTGTCGCTAAGGGGTGTGAAATCCCTCTTAGGATGAGTTATGCCCGAGTGATTTTTTTGAGACTAAGGACACCCTGTAGGGTGCCTATACCTATGTATTGATCCAAGGGACCTGTGTGGATACCCTATTGTTTTTTGAACATGGGAAGGTATGTGAGACATGGCTAGAGATGGTTATGGGTGTCACATTAGAAGTCATAATTTTTATGTCAGTCGTATGGTTAGTGACAATGGTGGACGGTTTTGGTGTTCATCCAACCCTTATTATTCATTTTTATTAATGCTCTAGAAAACACATATGAGGAGATCATGTTATTATTATAAAATTCCTTATAGGTTATTTGGATGGGTTTGGTATATGACCCTAAGCCAGTTTTTTTATCAAATGGAAAACACCCATGGAGTGGTTGTTATATTGGTGGAAATGGAAAACACCTATATGGGTGGTTACAAATACTCCCTAGAAAGATTTTGTGAATACTACCTTTCGAGAGGTCATGAAAACTATGTTAGAGGATTTTTTTGATAATACTAGTTTGGATTTCATGGATTTTGATTTAGGGTTAAATTATTCATAGTAATAAGAAGACATTTTGGCCACATACAAACTATCGGGGCTTGGGTCTTCAGTGGGTATGTTTGAGCTTTCCTAAGGATTAATTTTTTTTTTCATTTTACATTAAGGAGGATTGTGGGGTCTTTAGTGGGTGTGGTAAATCCTTTTGGCATTCTAGGGATCCGTTTTCAGGATTAGTGCATATTAGGAGGGAGTAGTCCCTAGGTTGTGATATTGGTATGGAGATCACCTGAGATTGTTATTATGAATACCAGGGTGTATGAGGCCCCTGGGTCATTATCACTATATATTGGGGTGAATGATTACCCTAGGTCTTTATGACGGTATGACAGGGTGGAATACACTTGTATTTTTATTATGGTGGGCATGATCATTACAAGGTTCAAATAGACCCTCTAGAACATGCCAAAGTCGGTATGGTCGATCAAAGTTGTAGGCTTGAGTATTGATGATGGTTTTTATTTTTTCCAGTAGATTGTTTATTTTTTGGAGCTTATCAAATGTAAATATCACTTCATTACTAGTATGTATGAGACGATGTTGGTAGTTCTTTATTGATTTATGTACTCACAACCTTCTTGGACCTTCATTGCACCTGGGCCCCTGACAAGTCTCTCACTTGGTTTTAGGTACAAGTTGGCCCGAGCCTTTGGGTTTTCATGATTGAGTAGGATAACATAGATGTGTTCATGGAGCTTGGTATGGGTTATATATTGAAGTATCAATGAATCCTTATATTTAATTTATTTTTTTTTATTTTAGTATATATGATTTTCACAGTGGGAAGTTAGTCATTTATTCTTATATACATTCCTGCATGCCTCATTTCGTTTGATAAAGGAAATTCAGTTAATTAATTGTTTATGCATACTCTGATATGTATAATTATTTTTTATTTTATTGTTATTTTGTAATCTAATATACAGGGAATATTATCTTTATAATAAAACCTTAGACTCTCATAGCTAATCGACATCCTCTTGCATACTAAGAGGTGATCCTGAGGTCACATAGCACACCGGTCTGGTTACTGTTCATAGTGATTCAGGTTGAGACATTACACACACACAAATATATATAGTAGTTTATATAAGAAATCACAAAATAAGTATAAGGCCCTAGCCTTAAACATTACTTAATCTTGAGTTATTTCAATAATACAAATTTATTATCTTTTCAGGTTTAGAGTATTAGAGAATTAGATCATAAATCATGCATTACATTCCATATTTAAACTAGGTGGTTACATCATAGTATTCATGTTTTTCCATCAAAGGAAACATATTTAAAATAAAACAAGGATTCTTTCTTGACACTTCCTCGACACTATCATCACATCATGTACTTTTCCCTTGACCTGTGAAATACATTTCAAAAACTTAGGATGATCATTAAATACTTATTAAGGGATATAAAAATACAGAAAGAAAACATTAGTCCATGTATACATAAGAATCAATGAAATAATAATTTACTCATAAAACATATTCACATTAACATACCTCATGAAATCATAATAATTATGAATAACTCATAGAAATCATAAGACATAAAGGTAACTTGAAGAATTCATAACATTCTTAAGTTGGGAGTAACCCTCATGGTTACGTTTGGAATACCCATCACAGTATATTCCCTAAATCTCTTCAGAGAAACCTTAGCGTTTAAATCCTTCATGTTACCCAATGCATTGGAGATCTATCTCAGTTCCCCCACCCTTATATTATCATGGAACCACCCGTCTTCATAAACAATTCCAAAGAACCATAACATTATCGTATTACATAAAACATGGATAAAGGAAACATAACATTTCAACATTTCATCACAAGATATCAATAAAACAGATTGACATAATAAAAACATTATCAAAACCATTTTCAATACCAAAATAAAGTAAAACATGGTATTTATTTTTCATTTAGAAAATGTTATGGATTTTAGAGGAAGCCGAAAGTTAAATAATGGTCATGATGGCGGAGAAGTCATTGTCGTCGCATAAGTAAGACAAAAACATTCCCTTTTTTCATTTAGTAAAACACTTCATGTAAAAATATTCCTTTTGAATGAAATTAAAATTCGAAATGGTTTATAATACAACTAATAAAAGAAGGTTGTATATAAATTGAATTGTGCCTCAACTAAATAAGATTGAGACGAAGTCTCTTACCTCAAGTTCGACTTGTTCTCATTTGTTCTTTATATTCCTGAATAATAAACGTAGGTCAATTTATAATTTCATAAGGACCTCCTTTAAAGTTAATTATTCAATTAATATGACATATTATCAAGTTATAATAATTAGTTAATTATGTGAGTTCATATCATACGTTTCGTTGATGTTCGGAACATGAGTCAAAAATGAACTTGTTTAAAAGGAATTTACCATGTAGTTATAAGTACATCATCTCCAGAATGTTATTAAATATTTAAATATCATATATAACCAGTATATATTAATTTTATATTATTCCATAACAGTTGGAGATAAAAAAATGAAATTCACCATTCATGGAGATGGTAGGCCGTACGTACGGATGAATGCTACTTTCATTTTTGTGTCATATTAATGGAATTTAAAGAAAATGAGACATATATATATATATATTATAACTACAGTATAATATATAAGTTATATAGGTAAAATAACTTCATTAATTACATACTTTTTAAATTCCATGTTTGCCATTAATGAGTCACATCACTTGAGGGGGTGGTAGTCCGCACTTCCTCAGATGAAATTATCGCATTTTCACAACATGCAGAGCATAAAAGTATGTTTTAAATATAAAATACAGAATCATATAGAGGAAATAAATAGAATATATATCATATATAAATACAATTACATCATAATGGCCATCATGAATGGTGTTAAAAGAGTATTGAACAATCATCGTTTCGTGAGGCAGTAATTCGCCACCCACAGAAACAGTATGTTCTTTTACCATTAGACGAAGGTGGGTGTAAGTGTAAATCATATCCCTCTCATAACAACATCCTATTATATTGTGTATACTGGTTTTGTTATGTAATCAAGTAATAAGAATGTTATGGGGTGTGAAGAAGGAAAATACAACAAATGATTTTGAGAGAAGGCGTTACCTCTAAATCGGGTAACTTATTTTGATTTGAGGAAAAGGATCTATTTAGAAGAATTATGCCAATAGTGAGGCTTCTAGGAGGAAGATATGGATTTTGGGAGATAATATGATCAGATTTTGGATGAGCCAAGGGCTTGAGAGGTGTGGGTAAGGCGGTATAGGTGGGTGCCTTTTATAAGAGGGATGAGGGTCACTTTTGGAAAGCTTTGAAATGTTACTTTATTATGAAATGGTTTTTGGGTTTTAAAGGACCCAATATGATATATTTCGTGGGTAAGGTGATAAGGGTTCTAAATCCACCCATCATATAGGTTTTATACAATTTTATGTCTTAGATTTTACCTTATCGTTTCATTTTATTTAAATCATTAATTAATGAGGTAATCACTACATCATCATGGTATCGTAATTAAATTTATATATTTGATGTCTAAAAATTATAAAAAAATACCATGATTTAGGAAATATTTTTGGATTTACAATGAATTGTTATAGCCTAAGAGATCATTGAAGTAAACAAAACTAAAATTTTTTACTTAGGTGTTACATAGTTTGGTTATATTTTCCTTTCTTTAAAAAATAATATGATAAATGGTCATTATCACACAAACGTGAATCCATGGGTTACCTAAGTTAGAAAAAGGAAAAAAGGTCGGCCATTACAAAAAAAAGAGGATTTGGACACATTTTGGGGTCATTTTATATTATTATGATATTATTTTATTACACTTAACTTCCCGATTACTAATTAATCATGATAATTAAAGATAATTGTCGTCGTTATTATTCATAATGTCACAAAACGAAAGAGTCTTAATTACATAATTTGGAACTTCTGATTTCAAATATGGAATCCATTTTAACAAATTACAAACAATAAAATTGCAGTAATTAATTTAAAAATAATTTCCATTGTCAAAACAAATAGCGTGTTTTTTAGGAAAACAATATCTATCAAAAGATTGACGATTTTTTATGTCCAACTTGAAAGTGAAATTAATTATAATGACCACCATTGGATTAAATGGTAAAAATATATTCTAATTACTCTTTAAAACCAATTAAAAATATAATCTAACCATATAAATAAATCAGATGAAAAACCAGTTTCGAAGTAAAATGCAGTATTTTTCACTATTCATTAAAAAAATGAACACTGTCAGAAAAATACAAAAACAAATTATCCAAAGTAATTTTAAACGTCTCAATTATAAATAATAAGTTTATTTTTACAAATATAGCTTATAAAATTGTCAAAAATTGTATTTAAAAATGGTTTCCCATCAAAAGGAGGGAAAACAATCTTTTAAAAATATTAGAGTATTTTATGCTTAAGATTGGATTTATTCTCATTTAAAGCCTCTAAAACACTATCTAATTCATAAGTAGACATAGATATGAAAATATATTATTCATTACTTACTTTGGATGTTACAATAAGTAAGGTCACCTATGGTGGTTACGACTCCTCTTTTTTAACCTAATGAATCATGACCACCAAAAGCATTCATATTGTGGTTATTCGAAACCGTCTGGGGACTACTTATAGAAGGTGATAAAATTTTAAAATATTTTAGGAAAAAATAAATTTTATATATAAAATTATTCTTTATATAGTTTTTCTATTGTTTACATTTAACTCACTTATGAATTAAGAAAAAATTTATAAAAAGTCAAATAAACCAATGAACAATCTTTAAAATCATGTAAAAAAGATTATCTCACCATCAATATATTATCTATTTAATTTATCAATAATTAAATATTTTTAAGATAAATACATATTTTTTAAATATGTTTCATACATAAATTTAAATGTTTAAATTCATCATGGAAAAATAATATTTACTAAATTAATAGTTTAACATATATTTATCCTAAAAATTTACCAAAAAATATAAAATTGTTTATTATTTTATTAAATTTATCTTATCAATAAGATGATATAAAAATGAGAAATATATGTGAAAATAAATTCATTTTATATAATATTTTTTATCAATTTTGCGAGGAGGATTTATTTTATGTTACATTCAATTATCAATAATCATGTTTATCAATAAAAAAGTTTTTACAACATATGCTATATGTTATTAGATTAATATAAGTTTTAATTTTGTATCTAAAAATAAAACTAATATTCAAGTGATAAATTTCATATAAAATTTTGACTTTTTTCTCACCACTTGATAAATTTCACATAAATAATTAAATTTAATCACACACTTTATGAGTGGGATCATTTTTATAAAAAAATTGAAATATTTTTATAGAAGAATTTGAAATGTATCCCACTACAAGATTTTTATAAATTGTATATTTAATATGTAAATTTATTTAATCATTTATATATGAAATAAAAAAATCCTCACCCCTGAAGTAAAATAAATTTCATATAAAAAGTTGTATATTTTCTCACCCCTAAAGTATGATAAAAATATATATTTATAAATTAAATAGTATCATTAGTGGGATTGTTTTATGAATAATTATTTTTATCACACTCTTCAAGTGAAATAAATATCATATGAAATGTTGAGTTTTATTTTATTATTTAAGTGTGATAAATATAATACTATAAATTAATTTTTCACAAATTAAGTGTAAGAATTTTCTAAGATAGATTGAATTAATGTCACCCCTCAAGTGAGGTAAATTTCATAAATAAATAAATTTATATAAAAACTTGAGAAGATAAATTATGCATAAGAATTATATTTACTGACCATCGTGATATGTTTTAACAAAAAAAGTTTATCTTTACCTAAAATTTAAATTAATTATATAAAAATCAAAATTTATTTTATACTTAAAATGTTATCAATTTCTTATTAAACATCTAAATTTATTTCACACCAAAATTGAGATATATTTAATATTAAAAATTATATAAAATATATCCAACTTTTAAAGAATGATTAATTACGCTTGATATTTTTAATGAAAAAATGAATTTTATTATACCTTAAAAGTGATATTATTTTTATATAAATTTTAAATTTATGTCATTTATTATATGTGAAAAATTTAACATTAAGTAGAAAAAAATCTCTCATCCTTCACGTATGAAAATGTTCATATTAAAATTAAATTATATATAAACCCTGCAGTGATATAAATTTCATAAAAAATTATTCTTTACATTTATAAAGTATGATAAATTGGAAATTAAAAAAAATTAATTTTAACCCATTTCATGGGGTGATAAATTTCATATAAACAATTAATTTAAATTTATTACTCAATTGTAATAAATTAAATATTAAAATTGATTTTCTACCCATCAGGAGTAAATATTTTTTATAAAAAATTGAATTTATCTTACCTATAAATCTAAATAAATTTCATCTAAAAATAAAAACTATAAAAATTATTAAATAGATAAATCATGTATAAAAATTAATTTCATCTTCAAGTGTGATATTTTCCTATAACATTTTTATAACCCCTCAATTATTATGGGTTATATAAACAATATTAATTTATTTCATTATACAAATGTAATTAATTTCATATTAAAATTTGAAATTTATCTAACACCCATGTGTAATCCTTTTTTAGGAAATTTGAATTTTATCTCCAAGATGGATTCAATATTAAAAATGAAATTTTTTTCAGCCCTAAAATGACAAATAATTAATATTAAAAACTATATAAAATTAATCACACTCGTTAAAAATGATGAACTACTTGTGATATTTTTTCTCGAATAAATGTAATTTTCTACACCACTCAACTGATATAATATTCATTTAAATTAGAAATTTATCCCACTTATTGACTGTAATAAATTCTGTATAACAAAAAAAATTATCTTAACCAAAAAGTGTGAATATTTTTATATAAAAATTATTTTTTTTCTCATATATGAATTAATATAGATTTCATATAAAAAAAATTAAAATCACCTCTCAAGTATGATAAATTTTTCTAGAAATTTAAATTTAATATAATTTTTGGATGAGAAAAATTTATTTATACCATCAAGTGAGATAAATTTCATAAAAAAATTTAAATTTATTTCACTTCTCAAGATTGTGATAACTTTTTATACAAAAATATGAAATTTAACTCACACTAATGTGAATATTTTTAAATGAAAAATATATTTTATCTCACCCATATAATTAGATTAATTTCATATAACAAATTAAAATTTACAAAAATCCCCATTATTATAAATTAAATATTATAAATTGATATTTGTTTTATCATTATATTCTAATTTTTTCATAAAATGTAGTGTTTTTTCACTTTTCATGTGTGATTAATTTCATTTAAATAATTATAATTTATCTCATCATCAAAATGATATAAATTTCATATTATAATTTCAAATTTGTTTCACTCCTTAATAGTGATAAATTTTATATAATATTATTATATAATATTTAAGTTTCACATCACTCCTCAAGTGAGATTAATTTCATATCAAAATGAAAATTTTTCCTCAACCAAATTTTGTAATAAATTTAACATGAAATTTTGAAAAATATATCACCCTCTAGTTGGGAACTGTTATATGAATGTTCAATTTTATTTACCTTAAAATATAATACTAATTTCTTAAAAAAAATTAAATTTATATTATCCCACTTATTATAAATACTATAAAAAAATTTACCTCATATTTCATGTTTAAAAATGTTCTATAGAAAATTTGATATAATCTGACTCCTCAAATGTGTTAAATTTTTTTTAAAAAAATATTTTTTTGGAAATTTTCATATAAAAAATAAATGTATATGTTTTATCATATGTGATAAATTTAATATAAAAATAAATTATATCCAACCTCTCAATCGTGATAAATTTCATACTTTTTGGGTTTTATAATAATTTTTTTTGGAAAAATGGTATTGTTATAAAAAATATTTTTGATATTGGGTATCAACTATAATTATCTCGATTCTTGAAAGATGATATGAAAAATTCTTTGAACATGGTCTAAAAAATGAAAATAATCAACATGTATCTTG
This sequence comes from Viscum album, assembly GCA_963277665.1. NCBI lineage: Eukaryota > Viridiplantae > Streptophyta > Magnoliopsida > Santalales > Viscaceae > Viscum > Viscum album. The sequence continues at coordinate 2,093,396,860 of OY728131.1, read as the reverse complement.
CATGAACACTATCAATGCAATCACATACACTAACTTTTACTTTTGAATTCCATGTAAGCATTGTTGATAGGAATGATTCATGAATGCAATTTATGCCTCCTAGCTACCTAACCCTAAAAAGTGTATTATTTCTTACATTCTTCACTCTTATTATACTTTTTGTGGTTATTTGGATTGGAATATTTCTCAAATATTATTTTCAGTATTTAGGAAGGTATAATTTAATTTTTGAGTGGTAGATTTTTTATGTTTTTATATTTTATTGTTAATTATATATATACATATATATATATATTATTTTTGTTTATTTAATTTCTTATTTGGATGATTTAAATAAAACATTGATTGTATTATTTAAATCATATGATGTTTGAATTATTTAAATAATATTGGATGATTTGATTCAATTATTTAATTCTTTTTTTGTGAGATAAAATTATTTCAAAAAATGAATAAATTTTGAAATAAATTTTATAAATAATTATCAAAAAAGTGAAAAAAACAATAATTTAATGATCAGGGGAAAGATTGACCAATGAATTTTTGTTTTTTTAGTATTTTTATTTATAATTTAAAATAATTGTTTTTAATTTTATTGTTGATGATCTACGTATCATCATTTTCCATTATAATGTAAGGACCTGCATGCCCATGATAAACTATATATATAATCTAACCCATGTTACCCCTCACATTCAAGTGAGTACAATTACATTTAATTTGGATCCTATTAGAGTAGAGGTGTGAAGTACATTAATAAAGATAAATATTAACACATTGTATGATTGATGTTGCAACTCGAGTTGATTAAGCCCCATAAATTTTTTAATTGGGTTTTGGTTGGTTTATCATCACTTGATAAACCAAATACTTAATAGATTCCAATCATTTAAAAATTTCTTATGTTAATTTTAACTGGTTGATAATTTCATTATATGTTAAAAAATATTATGTAACCATAAAAATCCTGGGAAATGATTCAATGGTGACAAATCTAGAGATGTAAAGTCAACGTTACTTTTGAATTTTTATTGTAATTATTTTTATTCACTGATAATTTAATTTGTAATAATTTAATTTAACTTTAATAATTATTTATTTTATGTCCTCCCAATGTCTTTGAATGTAATAACCTATATGACTATGGTTAATTGTAATGTATATCATTCCCTGATTACCGCTTACTTTCATATTGGTAACATTATAAAAAAAGGAGTTTCTATAGAATGTGAGGATGTTTGATGACAAATCGATAAACCATGAATGAAGGGAGAATGAAATTCATAGAATTCTAAATAACATGGGATCAAGTATTTTTCTCATAGTTTTTATTTAAATTATTATTCAATGATAACCAAATTCTTATGTAAAATCAGAAGATCATGTCACGTTTATTTTTTTCAGAATCATTTAAAAAACAAGGCATGAAATTACATGTTATAAATCTATAAAATGACTTAATAAATATTCTTTATAGTTAATAATGACTATAAATATTTACATTAATAGAGAATTAATTTATAATAATTAGGGTGTTAAGAAAATTTTACAACCAATAACAGTCACTAAACGTAGTGATTTTATTCCATTAAAATAATTGTGTATGGTGATTCATAGTCTCTTAAGATTTAGGGTTTGTCTAGTAAAAAAATCAATCACTCAACATAAACTTTAATATTTTTACTACATATGGAATATTTTGTATCCTTATCTTAAAGATGGGGATTTTTTGGAATTATGATTATTGTCGAAGGTATATATGGATATAACAACACTTGTTCAATATAATGGGAGACATTAGAAACCTCAAATCCCAAGAATACAGTTCTATAAAATATTGATATCATCTATAAAGTAAGTAAATAATGTGTACCTTTCATAGAAAATATCCTCTAATTTATTTCTTCATTAACAATGGTTAATGAATCTCACTCCACAATAGCCAATAGACACTTACATCTATGTTTTTTTCATAGATAAACTAAGTCATCTAATTATTGGTTGGGATTATTGATATCTCCCTGTGTATTCCAGTACTTCTTGATAATTATGGGAGAAGGAAGAAGATTAAAATGGAAGAATAAACATGTGGTGAAGGAAATCATGGATCAAACACATCTATGGAATTAAGATCCTTATATATCCACTAAGGGTCATCATTGAGTGTATAAAATTTACTCATATGTTTATAATGTTTGAGTAAATGGTTTCATCCATTCAAGCATTTATCCTAACACAATATTAAATCTCACGTGCATTTAGTATTATGAAAATTCTATAATAATGATAACTAGTTGTGGAATATAAACAACTGTTAATATTAAACATTATAATTCAATTTTAATCACATCATGTTATGTTGATCATATAATACAATCAACCCATATTAAGATATCATTATATCATAAAATAATATTGGATAAGGCACTATAAAAATATTGTTTAACTTCATATGATATACCATAACCAATTAATACAATATAACTTTGGTTTATATAATTCATACTACATGATATATCTGTATCCAAAAAATATGATATAGTCTACATATAAATAATATATATTAATTGATTTTTGGAATATATCCTTCAATATACCACTTACACTAAAGCCTCATATACATAGTGTCATTTAACTTTATATTTCATTATATATAATAACTTGTGAAATAACATCAAAAAATCATTTTCAATATTTCCCAAACACATTTGTAAATATATCATTAAAAACATCATGTATCACATCATATACAATACCATGTGTATCTACATCTAATACTCCTTTTGGATAATTTCCCAAAAATAATTTTAGAGACACTATCTGAGTTTCATAAAACTCAATCCCCATTTATTCGACTAGAAAGTGTTAAACAATATTCTACTATAGAGTTGAGAACAAAAATTTTACATTAAACACATAAATTTTTGTAAAGAGAAGATGTCACAAACCAAGTCAGTCGTTATCGAAACCAATGCTCAGCCCGGTCCGTGGCAAGTCCTGAAGGGTGTTCCCTATCCCCATAGGCCATCAAAAGTTCTTAGTTATCATAATTAAAGAAAGGGAATTATTTACCAGAATATAAAAATATGAAACAAACAATGATATAAAATAAACCAAATCTGGAAGTCAAAACCAAACCACCCTTTAACCAAAAACCAGATTTGAGTTACATGTTTAAACCAAAACCTGAAAACTACCACAAAGGTAAGTTGACCAAAAAACAAGAAGAAAAAACCACCTATAAAGAGGAAACCACCCTCAAGCTATGGAATCCTGCATTTTTAATACATAACATTTCATTACATTTTACAAATAGAGGATCATTAAATTCTAGTATCTTGGAAATCAGGAAAAAAATACATGAAAACAACATAAAAAATTATTTTAACCCACTTTTAAGGCTTCATAATATGTTCATCCTCTGTACAATTACTATGTATCATATCTTAGAGACATACATTAGAGGAAAGGGTGAGCAGAAGGCCCAGTAAGGGTAAATAAAAGAATCTGTTTACTTGTGATATCGATAAGAACTTGAATAAAAAAATAAGGACATGAGCAATGGAATAATACACATATCATAATGAAAATAACATGAAACATAACTTGAATATGTGGCTTAAAATTTTCATTTTTACATTCATGAACATATCACCAAGGTCCATCCCCAAGATGTTATAAAAATTACCATGGTTATTCACCAAGGTATCGTGAAACTTGTCATCTATAGGGATTAATTCTTTACCCATTGTATTAGAGCGCTATCAGGGAACACCCTTAATGTATATTTACCATAATGTGATACAAATAGATATTAATCAATCATTTAATAAATAATCCAAATAGAATCAATGAAATGGGTTTCATGTCAAAATCGTGATCTTTAAAAAGCACTTAAAAATAAGATCATTATTCCATTTATAACCCATGGAAAGGGAGTGAGGGTTATATAAATGTCAATTACAGAATCAAATATATAATATTTGTATAACTATGAAAACTCATATAAACTAAATAGGTATGGGTATTCAAATATACAAAATAAGAGAATTTCTTGAGAGAAAGAGAGAGAAATTTTGAGAGGAAATTTATGCAGCATAATGGCTATATAACATGGTTTTTGAAAATATTAAAAAGAGAGGGTACAAGAGTAAACCACTCATAAATAACTTATAATACATTATAAATACATAATAACATGTAGATAAGAACATGTTATGGAAATTTTAATGACATACCACATGAAAATGAAACATGAACGAAAAGAGAAGATGTGATTCCTTTTAGGAAAAATTCATCAGCTTAACAGCGTCACTTAAAAATTCAAAATACAAGTTGATGAGAGCGAAAAGGGTATATAAAAAAATTTACATGAAATTTAAAGTAGTAATGTTATATAAGAACAATACCACACATAATAAAATTGAACTATAAGACATAACATAAAGGATGTCATGACATAAAGGAGGAGGCTGAAAGGGTCCCATACCTTGAAGAGTAACTTTTAAAAAATGATGGTCAAGACCTTGAGAGAATGAGGGTACCTTGTGAGGACTCCTTGGGAGGTAAGGATATTATAACATCGTTGAGTAGTATTTTTGAATGAAATGTATGGGGGAATGGTTTGGTATTTATAGGGGAATTGAGGGAACAAATCATTAATTGCCATGGGACACCTCATCGGTGGTATTGGAAAAACCATGGTCTTGCCCATGGTATTTTCCCATGGTATTGGCCACTTGGGACACCTCATAGAATATATTACTATTAATATGTTGACTAGAAATATTACACCATTCTTACATCTTTAATGATGTCATTAAACACCCGAAACTCAAAACTGAAATTTCATTATTCACCAAAAATTCAACTTTCTCTAAAAATCACAAAAATTAACCTTAACATAATATTAATGATATTAATTAAAAAGTGATATTAATTTTATAAAAAAAAATTTCTAAAAATTTTAAATTTAATTTTTAAATAAAAACACTATTCACTCGAAAAAACTAATACTTAACTAATAATTTTTGAAACAGTTGTTTACCAATTTTATTGAATCACATTACTTAACCAAGGGGCCTAAATTTTATTAATACCTTTTTTATGTGAGGTTATTAATACATTTGGTCACATTAATATTCATAAGCATAGAATCACTATTCATAATTTACTATTCACCAAAAATTAACTTGATCTGATTAAACCCTAAATTTCTTACTAAACACAACTATAGAAGACCATTTTTTGAAAATCATTACACATTTTTAATTATTTAAGGTTTACATAAATATTTTAAAATATCATTTTTTTCAAAAATCATTAATAATATACATTCTATATTTATCTGGACATTTGAAAATTCACAAACTTCACCATAAGAAGAAATCACAATTTTTATTTATATGAAAGGATTATATAAAGAAGTTAAGGTCTCATTACATAGCCCCTTATACCACTAGAATATGACCTAACTGTAAGGTTTGCTAAGGTGATAGAATCTTGGGGTGGCTCGGCCAACACTACTCGAGTGGTAATTTCTATCAGCTTGAACTTCTCCCAATGTTGATTCCGTTACAGCTTCACATGATAATGTTCGGCTTGGGTTTGGTCCAGAGCAAAGCCTAGTGGTGCTACCTCCTTCCCAAGTTCTGTCAGATGGGCTTCAAACGGCCCAAGTCTATTGGATGAGGCCATCAAAACTTCTTTCTGTATTAATTAACCAAGATCACTTGTATTTTTAAACAATAATTGTAATGTTAAGAGTTTCGTTTCCAACAATCATATTGACCAAAGGTCATATAAAAGTCGAAATACAATAATCTCATTTAATTATACTCACTTCGTTAATTAAAGAACATAGTTTTTTTGAGTATAAATTAAAATAACACAGAAAATTAGGAAACAAAATTTATTCGAAATGTTGAGTCATTGCATTCTTCCCCCTTAAGAAATTTCATCCCCAAATTTTAACTTCTACCCATAGAAAAAAAATGTGTGGGTACTTCAACCTCATAGACTCCTCCGGTTCCCATGTGGCTTATTCAAGTTTGTGGTTTCTCTACAACACATTAACAAGGTGGTTAGTCTTGTTATGTAGAACCTTGTCTCTACAAGCTAAGATCCCTACCGGCTGCTCCTCATAAGAGATGTCATTCTCCAGTTGTACCACCTCTGGGTTTAGTACATGTGAAGGGTCAGGTATGTACTTTTTCAAGATGGATACATGGAAGACATCATGAACTTGTGCTAGATTTGGAGGAAGTGCAAGCCGATATGCCACTTCTCCTACGTGATAAATGATTTCATAGGGACCAATGTACATAGGGCTGAGCTTCCCTTTCTTCCCAAACATCCTGACTCTTTTCCAAGGTGATATTCAAAGAAATGACTTTTCACCGACATCAAACTCCAAGTCCCTTCGACGGTTATCAGCATATCTCTTTTTCCGACTCTGAGTAGCCTTAATGTGTTGTTGGATGGCATGCACATTTTCTATCATCTCTTGCACAAGATCAAGCCCAAAAATCATTCTCTCACTAGCTTCATCCCAACAAGTAGGAGTTGTACATCACTTCCCATATAGAGCTTTATAGGGTTCCATTTGAATGCTCATGTGGAGGCTGTTGTTGTAAGAGAACTCAACTAAAGTGATATGTTGATCCCATCTACCTTTAAATTCCATTGAGCATGTTCTCAGCATGTCCTCAGGTGTTTCAATAGTCCTTTCATATTAGATATCATTTTGGGGGGTGATAGGACGTACTGAAATTCAATTCAGTGCTCAGAACATGTTGAAGACTTCTCCAGAATTTTGATGTGAACCTTGGATCATGATCAAATACGATAGAATGTGGAACTCCATGAACCCTTACCACTTCCTTTACGTAAAACCTGGAAAGTTGATCAAGAGAGAAATCTTCCTGGATAGAGATAAAATGTGCAGTCTTGGTGAGACGGTCCACAATAACCCATATCTCATTGTTTCCTTTGGAATTTCTCAGGAGACTAGTGATGAATTCTATAGTGATATTATCCCAATTCCATGCTGATATGGGTAGTGGTTGTAATAACCCTTTAGGAAGTTGTTGCTCTGCCTTCACTTTCTGACATACCAGGCACCTTGAAGTGTAGTCAACAATCTCCATTTTCACATTATCCCACCAAAAATCACCACCAAGGTCCCAATACATTTTTGTGCTTCCAGGATGTATAGAGAAATTAGAGCTATGAGATTCATCCATCAGCTAATTCTTTTTTTTAGGAATAGATGGAACACATAGTTTTGTACGAAATTTCAGTACACCATCTTGATCAATATTGAACTAATGAAACTTCCCATCATTTATAGCCTTAGGCTTCTTCTGAAGAAAATGATCTTTATTCTGAGCTATCTTGATCCTCTCCAGTAATGATGGTTGAGAAATCATTTGTGATAGGGTTGATGATGCCCCTTACCTTATAATTTCCATGTCCAGCTTTACTAGGTCATTAATCAAAGGATCCCTTTGAATTATCATCATGGAAAGGAAAACTGGTTATTTACTTCTTAATGCATCATCAACTTTGTTTTCTCTTCCAGGATGATAATTAATTGAACAATCATAGTATTTAAGAAGTTCCAACCATCTCCTCTGTCTCATGTTTAATTCCTTTTGTGTAAAAATATACTTCAAACTTTGATGGTCTGTGTATATATCACATTCATCCCCATAAAGATAGTCCCTATATATTTTCATAGCAAAAATGACCGCAGATAGCTCTAGATATTGTGTAGGATAATTCTACTCATGAGTCTTCAACTGTCAAGATGCATAAGCAATAACCTTGTAATTTGGAATGAGGACGCACCCAATCCCTTTCAAAGATGCATCGCTAAAAATAAATAATCCTTATCAGCTTGAGGGAAGAGTTAACACTGGTGCAGTAACCAATCTCTTCATCAGCTCTTGGAAACTTTCCTCACACTCCTTTGTCAGGACGAACCTAACCCCTTTTCGAGTTACCTTGGTTAATGGATTAGAAAGTTGTGAAATGTTTTTCACAAACCTCCTATAATATCCTTCTAGTCCAAGAAAACTACAAATCGTAGTAATTTTTATAGGTGGAGGCCACTCCTATACAACTTTTGTCTTTATATGGTCAACTGAGATTCCTTCATTGGTTACAATGTGCTCCAAAAAGCATCTTTTTGTAACCAAAATTCACATTTACTGAACTTTCCAAAAAGCCTCTCCTTCCGTAGAGTTTGAAAAATAACCCTTAGATGATTTTGATTCTCCTTGAGACTTTTGGAATATATCAGAATATCATCAATAAAAAACTACCAAAAAGTTATCAAGGTAGTCCTTAAAAACTCTATTCATCAAATCCATAAAAATAGAAGGTGCATTAGTCAGCCCGAAGGGAATAACAAAAAATTCATATTTCCCATATCATGATCAGAAGGTAGTTTTGGGAATATCTTCTTTCTTCACCCTTAATTGATGATAACTAGAACGAAGATCAATCTTAGAGAAGAATTGATCCCCATGAAGTTGGTCAAATAAGTCATCAATTATTCGAAGAGGGTATCAGTTTTTCACTATGATCCCATTCAGTTCTCTATAATCAATGAATAGCCACATCAATCCATCTTTATTCTTCACAAAAAGAACTAGTGCTCCCCAAGGAGACACACTCGGTCGGATAAACCCCTTTTACAAAAGATCTTGGAGTTGTTTCTTTAATTCCTGTAGCTCTATATTTTCCATCCTATTGGGGGTCTTTGATATTGGATGAGATCTAGGTACGAGTTCAACAGAGAACACTACCTCTGTTTCTGGGGGATGTCCCGGAAACTCCATAGGAAATACATCAACGTATTCCTAGACGATGGGGACACTTTCTATCCATAAACTATCATCTCCTTCTTCTTCTTCACCGATCAACTCCATAAAGAAGGATATAAGGGGTTAATCCAGACAAAGATCAGGTTGAGATACCTATCCTTGGAAGATAACTGTAGGTTTTCCATTCAAGACTACTGAGATTTCCTTGCTTCGTAATTTGATCTTAGCATTACACTTTGAGAGCTAGTCCATCCCTAGTATAATGTTGAATTCTAGCATGGGAATGACTACTAGATTTGCGATAATATTATGCTCAACAAAGTAAATACTGGAGTATCTAAACACTGACGATGCTTGGATAATCCCACCAGGTGTCTTGACTGATAACTCTACATTCAGAAAAATGGGGGTGGATTTTAAATTCTATCCAAAATTGGAGGAAATAAAGGAATGCGTAGAACTAGAATCAAACAAAGTACTTGATAGCTTTCGGAGAAAAAAAAATAGTACCTACCACCACATAATTTGGTACTTCAATTTCAGCTGTAATGATATAAAAAGAATTTCCTTGAGCCCTTGGCCTTTGCTGAGGATGATGGTGGTTCCCCTCCACTACCCTCGGATTTGGAAAGTGATTGGAAAAATGACCACATTGTCCACACTTAAATCACTGGACATCAGGTAGGACCTTCACCATCATCCCCTTTTAATTTGTGTTTGGAAGTTGAGGATTCACCTCACTACTACAATTCCTCGCAATATGGCCATCTCTTCCACACTTGTAGCATTTCTCGCTCTTGGGAAGATAGTTCCCTGAATTCTTATTCCCACATTTATTACACATGGGAAGTTTCACTTTCTTTCCTCCTCTTCCCAGATAAAAATTCCTCCCTATGTTGGGCTCCATAGATCTCTTCTTTTCATTGGATTTATGAGACCACTACGCCACACCAAACTCCAGCTCGACATTCATCGCACTCCGCACAACCTCTTCATAGATATCATAGTCTCAGCTGGCTAGATTCTTCTACAGATGAGGTCTCATTCCACCGAAGAATCTATCAACCTTACCATTTGGATCCATGACGAAGCTAGAGGTATATCGTGAAAGTTAGGTGAAGATTATCTCTGTGCTTCCGACATATTCGTTCTCCTTATGCTTCAGCTTGAGAAACTCCTCCTCCATTCTTTTTCTAATGGAATGAGGGAAATATTTACTGAAAAAGTTCCTTATAAACTCTTCCCACTCCATAGATTCAACTTACGCTCTTGTACTTGTGATTTTAATATGTTCCCACCACTGACCAGCTTCTCCTTCAAAGCAATAGACACTACTGGAAATTCGGGCTATAGCCACGGTTCTAAACCGTGGCTATAGGCCCTCAAACTGTGGCTATAGGTAATAGCCATAGTTCCTTGAACCGTGGCTAAGTTTGGCATGGCTATTGGCCTAGACCTATAGCCACAGTTCCAAACCGTGGCTTTAAATCTATAGCCACAGTTATAACCGTGGATTTAGGTATACTGCCACAGTTCAAACCGTGGCTCTACTAAAGGCTGGACAGAATATATTGTCGTGGTTTAAAACTGTGGCATTATGTCTATATCCATGGTTAAAACCCGTGTAAATAAACCAATATCCACGGTTTAGAACCGTGGCTATAGGGTGTCCAAATCCATAAAAAAATACCCCCTGGACACCCCCCTGGCCACCCCCTGGACACCCGCTGGACACCCCCTGTACACACCCGGGACACCCCCGGGACACACCCTGGACAGACCCTGGACACCCCCTGGACACCTCCTGGACACACCCTGGACACCCCCCAGACACCCCCCCTGACCCAACACACCCCCTACCCCCCCCCACCACCAACACACCCCCTCCCTACCCCCACAAAATTTAATTCAGTTAGCATGCTTCCAATACAAATGAAACCTACTAAATTAACTTTAAAAGTAGTTTAAATCATAAATTTTTCTTAAGCTCAATTCATGATTACAATAAATCTTTATTTTTATAGTAATCCAACTAAAATATACAGATTGTTTTTAACTTCTAAATATTCAGTTCATGAGGAAATATGAACTCATAATTATACTACATGATATAGAACTAAAATTTAAGAATGATATGTATGTAAGTTAGTCTAAACCCCGGGACACCCCCCCCCCCACCTGAACACAACCCTTGGACACCCCCAAAACACTGGGACACCCCCCCGGAACCCACCCTAGGACAGACCCCCCCCCCCAGACCCTGGACACCCATGCCAGTCTGCCCCCCCCCCCCCTCCCCAGAACCTGGACACCTCCCCAGACCATGGACACCCCCCTAGAACCTGCCCCCCCAAACACAGACCCCCCAGAACCTACCCCCCCCCCCCACATTCACACCCCCTCACTGGACAGACCCCTTATAGCTCCTCCCTTCCCCCTTGGACAGAACCCCCTAGCACATCCCGCACCCCTTTACACACCACCACTCTCCCCTCTGGATAAAACCCCTTAGAACCCCCCCCCCCCTTGACACCCCTGGACTCCCCCCATGACACCCCCCTGCACCCCCAGTACCACCTGCACCCATCCCCCCACCCCCCTACACCCAGCCCTATATCCAGCCCCCACCCCTACACCCAGCCCCCTCACTACCCCTTGCACCAAGTTCCCCCTCCCCCCCACTGCACCCCCACTATCAACCCCCACCCGCACCCCCACTGCCCCCCTGCACCCAGGCCCCCAGCCCCCCCCCCCCCCAGCCTCCCATCCCCCCTTTACCCAGCTCTATATCCAGCCCCCACCCCTACACGTAGCCCCCTCACTACCCCTTGCACCTAGGTCCCCCTCCCCCCCACGGTACCCCCACTTCCCCCTACACCCAGGCCCCCCCACACCCCACCCCCCTGCACCCAGCCCTATATCCAGCCCCCACCCCCTACACCCAGCCCCCTCACTACCCCTTGCACCCAGGTCCCCTCCCCCCCACTGCACCCCCACTATCCACCCCCACCCGCACCCCACTGCCCCCCTGCACCCAGGCCCCCAGCCCCACCCCCATCCCCCTGCACCCAGGCCCCCAGTCCCATCCCCACCCCCCCTGCACCTAGCCCTATATCCAACCCCACCCTTTACACCCATCCCCCTCACTACCCCTTGCACCCAGGTCCCCCTCCCCCCCACTGCACCCCCACTGCCCCCTGCACCCAGTCCCCCAACACACCCCCCTGCACCAGTCCCCCCTGCCCCAGCACCCCCCTACCCCCCCCCCCCCCACCTGCACACCCCCTCCCTGCCCCCTTCCCCCCACCTGCCCCCACCCCCACCTGCACACACCCCTCCCCCTGACCCAGCACACCCCCTACCCCCCCCCCCCCTGCTCCCCACCTGCACACCCCCTCCCTGCCCCCCCCCCCATCTGCACAACCCCCTGCCCGAACACCCTCCCCCCTGCCTGGACACCCCCCCCCCTGCCTGGACACCCCCCACACCCTAGACACCCATGGACAGACCCCCCCCCCCACTAGACCCCCTAGACACCCCATGGACCGACCCCCCCCCCCCATTGGACCCCCTAGACACCCCTGCCACTTTATATTTGAATGTTGATTGATCAATGAAGTTTGTGGAATATATTTGAAGAAGAATTTGAGACTTGGAGGTGCATTGAGAAACACAAAATATCATTTTTTTATACGGAGCATAAGCAAAAACATATGTTATGTCATACTTTTCAGTTCACAGAACCTAAGTTTGCAGACCACTGAGAACAACACAGAACATACATTTCTTGGCACATATTATTTTCGAAATAGGTGGAAGGAATACAAGTTGAAGATGTATAGAAGGTGTGCTGAAGGTTGATAGAAACAGAGGACACACATTTTGTTAGGAATAAAATTGAGAGAGGAGAAAAAAAAGAAGGTACAATGGTAAATTTCTGTATTGAGAGAAAGCAGTACAGAGAGAGAGAGAGAGAGAGAGTTATAGTTTGGGGGAGAAGAGGAAGAAGTGGAAGAACCATTCGCCGAGTCCTTGCATAATCTGTTGAAGGACCATTCGCCGAGTCCTTGCATAATCTATTTAATTCCAAAAAAGAATACCAGCAATAGACACCACTGCTGGACACCCCTCCCCCTGGACCACCACCCCTGGACACCCCTGGACCACCCCCCTGGACACCCCTCCCCGATGCTGGAAACCCCTCCCCCTTGCCTGGACAACCCCTCCCCCTGCTGGACACCCCTCCCCCTACTGGACACCCCTGCCCCCTGCCCCCTGCCCCCCTTCCCCCTGACCCTGGACACCCCAGGACAGACCCCACCCCTGGACAGACCCCCCCCAGACCCTGGACACCCCTGCCAGTCCCGCCCCCCCCAGACCCTGTACAGCCTAGGACAGACCCCCCCCCCCCAGAACTGGACAGCCCCCAGACCATGGACACCCCCCATAACCTACCCCCCCAAACCCAGACCCCCCAGGACAGACCCCCCCAGACCCTGGACACCCTAGGACAGACCCCCCACCCCCACTGGACCCCCTAGAAAATGGATGGATGTCATGGGCTATTCATAAAAGACCGAATCCAGCTGTTGAAATCAGTAGTAAGTAAGAAGAGGTAAATGAAGAAAAATGAATAAAATTTTCCCAATATACTTGGTGAATTTTATTCATCAGCCAGAAAAATAACAGAAGAAAGGTAGCTGAGAGTTCCTTCCCCAGAGGTGGAGAATTTTTTTACATAGGATCTGTCTAATATTTAATGGAAGAAAGAGGGAGAGGAAATTAAGTACCTCATTACAAGTGGCAGTATCCAACAAATTCTCTTCCAATGGAATAAAATATTACAAAAAAAATCTATAAACCCTCTCTCTCCTCTTGTGGATTCCAGGTGTCCAGGTGGTTAATAATTTGGTTGAGGTGAGGCTGTGGACTCATGGGGGCATGCATGAAGGAAACTAAGTTGGACTAGATTTTAAGTAGGCTGTTCTTGTTTTTCTGAAGTGGCAGGGCTGATTGGGTCTAAAATAAGTGAGTTGGAACTGGAATTTAGACGAGGGCTTCAAATTTTAAGGGGTCTGGTTTAATTGGTTAGAATTCGGTGAGGTTTGGAATGGTTTTAAAGTGGTATTCCTGGTGGAAAATGTGGGGTTGGTGGCTTAGAAGTTGAGAGGTGGGTAGGCCTGATTGGTGATCATGTTGTGTATGGGTTTCCTAAGTGGATTGAAAAATGGCGTGGGACTAGGAAGTAGTTCATAGTTGCTAAATTGAAGTGGGAGCTTCGAATTGTAGTAGGGCTTGAGTTTGGATTTTTTAGTGAGAGTGGAAATGGCCCTGGAATAGCTAGTTTGATTTTGGTGGGTTGGCCATGGGATTTTTATAGTGCATCGAAAAATAGTCACTAGCAGGGCTTGGTTTGGTGTGAAATTCAGTCAAACGGTTGTGGGAACCATCATGGAAGCAACTACCAAATATAGACCAGAGCTAGTCTCCTCTGCAGTGAAGACCCTTCATGGAAACTCTTCAAGAAAACCAGGTCTCCAGTTGCATCTTTTTCCATAACAAACAAGCTCTGTTTGCATAGGCCCAAACAGACCTCCCTTTTCTAGCTTGTGGGGGAAATGTGGGAACTCCAGCATGAAATAGGCCCTCAGAATAGAACATCCTCTTTGGAATTGCATCAAACAGATTGTGTGCAGCCATTAAAACTCAACTTGGAAGTGATCATCCTCCTCCAATGAGTGCTACATGAGATGAGGGAATTACAGAAGGAATTTCATCTAAAACAGCCAAAAGTAGACATTTAATTTCCATCACAACAGGCTGATCCGGTTTAGACGACATGTGTAGAGGATGAGGATGATCTGGTTCGGACAACAAGTGAAGAGGATGAGGAAAAATAAGAATTACCGAAAAAATATTATGTGATACATGTACAATAAAATATGCCAGACAATTCCAAACCAATGATTTCAGTTGAATTGATCTTTTGTACCACCTACTATGCACGTTTTGTGGAAAGATTGATGAGAGGCAGAACTGGGAGGAGATTTAGTTTAGGAATGAGGAAATATGAATAATTATAGATCTAACCTTTCAATGTTTCTCTAAGGAAGAGTAACCGCCACAGGGTGTCGTATTGGAGCAGGTCCAAATCATGGCGTGACCGCGGCGTGACCGCCGCAAGGTGTCGTCCTGGAGGAGTAACCGCCGCAGGGTGTCGTCCTGGAGCACGGCCAAATCACGGCATGACCGCGGCGTGACCACGGCATGACCGCGGCATGACCACGGCGTGACCGTCGCATGGTGTCGTCCTGGAGGAGTAACTGCCGCAGGGTGTCATCCTGGAGCAGGGCCAAATCACGGCGTGACCGCGGCGTGACCGCGGCGTGACTGTGGCCTGACCGCGGAGTGACCGCGGTGTGACTGCGGCGTGACCGCGGCGTGACCGCGGCGTGACCGCGGCGTGACCGCGGCCTGACCGCGGCGTGACCACAGCGTGACCGCAGCGTGACCGCGGCGTGACCGCAGCATGACCACAACGTGTTGGCCCGGTCCAGCGACATCCGTGGGGCAACATCTTCCACTTAGTTTCAAATAGGATGATATAGATGGCATGAGAGGATGTTTTCTAAGACGATTTAAAGAAATGAATGCTAATCTGTGATGACTAGAGGATTGGATGACCCCTGATATACCTAATTTGGTGAGGTTTGGAGATCTAGAAATGTGTACGAATACTTTGAGGAATACCCCATGGGATCAGGAAAATCACAAGTTACATAACATGCAATCTAACATTACTGGTACTGTGGGACCCCTGGGCTGTGGAACTGGGCTTTCGGTTGGATTTAAATATCACATGCCATGTGACATGGTCACACAACATGGGACCTATCTTAAAAGTCTAACGGCACTTAAATATTGTCTTGGTTCAAACAACTATTTTAATAACCCCCTAAAGGGATATAAAAAGGGTCAAGTACGATGTGTTCTTTATGACTAACAATGACATCAAGTATAAGGAAAAAATCAATGCAATAATGTTAAGGAAGGTATACCACTGTGAGTTTTCGCAGGCAGCGCACCTCCGTTGGAGGGGTTTTATTACAAAACCAGGACTTATTTATCAAACGGAACAATTATCTGAACTAACACTTATTCAAGAATTTAAATTTAATATAAACATGAAAAATTAAGAAGGCAACTAAATGCAATTTAAAACATTCTCGAATTAAATGGGCACGGAGAGGGACCCTACCTCAACCTCAAGGCGCGTTTTCTTTTGATGACGACAACTCGAATCTTCCTTTTTTCCGCTTGCACGCATATGCAACTTAACATATATGTAAGAATACCTAGCCCCTATGTACATATTTTCATGGCCAAATATGCACAAGGGGGGCCATAGATATATGTTTATACTTGAATGTACCCCTTTATACTTACACGCGTATGCATTTTTCATATCTATATATAAGCACACCTAGCCCCAATATATATATTCATACTGCCATGAGTGAATATATATAAATGGGGAACTTATATATGCATATTCCTACCTATGCATACACATGTAAGCCTTCGTCAACGGTGACTCTAATCCACCTCAATGAAATCCAAAACACACAACAAAAATATAAAGAACCCAAGCCCTGGACACCCCTGCCAGTCCCCCTCAGACCCTGGACACCCCTGCAAGTCCCCCCCCAGACCCTAGACACCCCTCCCTCCTGGCTGGACAGCCTCTCTCCCTTTTGGACACCCCTCCCCCTGCTGGACACCCTTGACCGCTGCCCCCTACCCCCTGCCCCGTGCCCCCTACCCCGTGCCCCCTGCCCCCTGCCCCCTGCCCCATGCCCCCTACCCCCTGCCCCCTTCACCCCACTGGACATCCCCAATGCCCCAACTGGACATCCCCACTGGACACCCCCTGCACCCCCTGGACACCCCTCCCCCCTGCTAGACACCCCCCCCCCCCTGCCGGACACCCCTCCCCCTGCTAGACACCCCCCATGCCACTAATAAGTGCAGAATTGTACAGAAATTCTGCAAGCCATCCTTTATTAATACTTAGTTGAAAGTTGCTCTGAAAGGGAAAAATATGAATACCAAACACTATGTTAGAAAAAAATAAAAATAAGGTTAAAAAGAGGTCACCTGGGGTACCAACAAACAACATACATGAATCAAGAAATAGAAAATAGATTGTTCCCAACATTTTTTACACAACAAGAACATGTCTAGGACCATCATTACAGACCTCACCCTATAGGTTACACATGAAATATACTAATAGGGCTTCCACATTTTACTCTACCTGCTGTTACACCTATTCGTGCTCCTTCTCAGCTAGACATTCCTCGAGGACAGCCCCTCCCCCCTGCTGGACAGACCCTCCCCCTGCTTGGACACCCCTCCCCCCCTGTTGGACACCCCTCCCTCTGGCTGGACAGCCCTCCCCCTGCTGGACACCCCTCCCCCCTACGGGACAGACCCCCTGCTGGACAGCCCCATCCCCTGCCTGGACAACCCCTCCCCCTGCCTGGACAACACCTCCCCCCTGCTAGACAACCCCGCCCCCTGCCTGGACAGCCCCGCCTCCTACCTGGACAGCCCCTCCCCCTGCTGGACAGCCCCCCTGCTGGACAGCCCTCCCCCCTACTGGACACCCCCCCTGCCGGACAGCCCGCCCCTGCTGGACAGCCCTCCCCCCTTGCTGGACAGCCCTCCCCCTGCCGGACAGCCCGCCCCTTGCTGGACAGCCCTCCCCCCTGCCGGACAGCCCCTCCCCATGCTGGACACCCCCTCCCCCCTGCTGGACAGCCCTCCCCCCTGCCGGACACCCCTACCCCCCTGCCGGATAGCCCGCCCCCTGTCTGATAGCCCGCCCCCTGCCTGATAGCCCGCCCCCCCTGTTGGACAGCCCCACCCTCTACCTGGACACCCCTCCCCCCTGCTGGACACCCCTCCCCCTGCTAGACAGCCCTCCCCCCTGCTGGACATCCCTCCCCCTGCTGGACAGCCCTCCCCCTGCTGGATAGCCCTCTCCCTTGCTGGACATCCCCACCCCCTGCTGGACAGCCCTCCCCCCTACCGGACACCCCTCCCCCCTTCCGGACACCCCTCCCCCTACTGGACACCCCCTACTAGACAGCCCTCCCCCTACTGAACAGCCCCTCCCCCTGCCTGGACACCCCTCCCCCCTGCTGGACAGCCCCTCCCCCTGCCTGGACACCCCTCCCCCCAGCTAGACACCCCTCCCCCTGCTGCACACCCCTCCCCCTACTGGACACCCCTCCCCCTGCCTGGACAGCCCATCACCCCTGCCGGACACCCCTCCCCCCTGTTGGACACCCCTCCCCCTGCTGGACAACCCTCCCCCTGTTGGATAGCCCTCCCCCCTGCTGGATAGCCCCTCCCCCTGCCTGGACACCCCTCCCCCCTACTGGACAGCCCCTCCCCCTGCCTGGACACCCCTCCCCCCTGCTGGACACCCCTCCCCCTGCTAGACACCCCTCCCCATTCCTGGAAAGCCCATCCCCCCTGCCGGACACCCCTCCCCCCTGCCGGACACCCCTCCCCCTGCCTGGATAGCTCTATTGGTACTCACACAATTTTTGGGAAATTTTATCAGTCGTGGGGAACTCAATTTGGTTGGATATACATACTGATAACCCAAGGTTTGGACATTATGTGATAACCCATGTGAATTTGGACATGTATATAATGATTCTAGAAGAAGTAGTCTTAACTAACTAGATGAATGTATAGACTTTCTGATCCAGTACGAAAGGAATCCACAGTTCTACATGTATTATATGTTTCTTCCATCATTCTCTAGAATGTAATAGGGACAAGGAGTGTTATTTTTACAATATGAAGGGGATTGATGTCTCTAACTATGAAAGTTGAAATGGTAAGATGAATATTCCAATCTATGACATGGAGAGAAAATAAACTACTGTCCCTTATAATATGGATAAGATAGGGGTTATATCAGTGTAGAAGGATACTAGGAAAACTAAAGACTTAATCACTTCAACATCACCTTAGGATGGTCCTTCTAATGAAAAAAACATGGATTATTATCAGTGTGTTGTATTTACGCTAAAGGGCCCACCCCCGGGAAAATCCTTGAATGAGGACAATGTACCCCTTCCTGATAGAGAGATACACATTGGATAAAACATCCAGTTCGAGGGGCATGTATTTTGGGGGAACCTTCCCCTAATGTTTTGTACAGATCCAAGGGATTGTAGGTATTTTCAACTTTTTAGGAAAGCCTAATGTAAATACTCACGAATGGGAAAACTAGGCAGAAAGTCAATGTGGACCTCTATACAAATGTAGCTGGTCTTGAAGATAGTACATCAAATGAGGAAAAATTTGATGGCATGCCTACATAGAGGTGTTTCTTTTAGGATGATTTACCTAACCTGATTGAATATAATGGTTCTCAAGTGGTGAAAAATGGGAAAAAATTCTTGCAGGTTCCTACCCATCATTAATTGATGATGACACATTCTGAGGGACCCCTCATGCATGTTTCATAAATAGCTATCTAGGAACAATCCAGGAAGGAAACCTCACCAGGTTCCCTGAATATGAGTACACCCAAAGATCATCAAAATAAGTTGCAGCAGAATCCCTTACCTACTAAAAATAATGATCAGTATGGGGTTTCACGAAAGTACCGGCTGCAATGATTAATAAGAATAAGGCCTCCATAGAGTCACAATCTTATCCTAGATAGTATATGGATAAATTTACACACATAAGTCGTTTATTATGGTATGATGATTATGAGGAAATTGCAATCAGTTAGAAAGTTATCATCACCTCCAATATGGTAAATGAAGATGAATATCCAAAAGCGAAATACATGTATGATAAAGGCATGGGTAGTGACCCAAAATTAAAGAACAAGAAAAATAATTGGAGTAATGGTATGGAGAAACTGCCCCCTTCCCCCTACCCCCTTGCCCCCTCCATCATTCACCCTACCCCCCTGCCCCCTGACCCCCTCCACCCAACCCCTTAGCCTGCACAACACCCCCTGCACCCCCCATGCACCCTCCCTGCCCCTGCCCCCCTCCACCCTCCCCCCTTCCCCTGCCCGATGCCCGCTGCCACCTGCCCCCCTGCCCCCTACCCCCCTCCACCCTGCCCCCCCCTGCACCCCTCCACCCTGCCCCATGCCCCCCTCCACCCAGCCCCCTATCATACTTCAATACATCCTGAAGATATTATCAAAAACACTTCAAGACATAAAATGACTATTTTCAACAAATATAACAAAAGACCAAAATATATGATGCAAGAACCAAAAATCAAAGACCCCTCTCAACATACATGATGTAGTATGGTAAAAAGAAATAAATGAACTTACAAAAATGTTACCATCATACAAAATGGCGCCTTAAGAGTACTTTGGGTGCATATTTCTTTTTCACCCTAAGCCTATATTTTACCTACAAGAAATAAAGAAAAAAAAGATCAAAATAAATTAGAAGTAATTATGTAGAGAATAAATAATTGACAAGAAATATATTTGTGTTTATGTGCCTCAATACAAACATGTATCCTACAAAAAAAATAGATGCAAGAACCACAAATCAAAGATTACTTGAGAGGAAAATGTTTTGTATTGAAAAGTTCAACTATTAGAAATTAGAGCTTCAAAAATTTCATCACCAGTTGCACCCTATATTCATCAAACTATAAAAGGATTATGGAAGAAATAAGGTGATACAATCATATCGAGCACAACAATTGAGTACTGTAGAATTCAGCTCATAAAAAAGATTTTATAATTGGAACCATAAAACTATGATTAAATTTTTATTTTATGTTTGTAAAACTACATGGGGAAAAATAATATGTTAATATCACTCTAATCAAAACCAATAACTGAGAAGTGAAGTTCACTTAGATGCCCATTACCAAGAATGGATGTTCCCCCTTGCTTGTCAGTTGCATTCCAACGTTCCCTCATTAAAACCAACACCAACCACATTGTCCTATTGTAGAAATGATTAATTAGATATATGCATAAATTTGTAATAATAAAGAATTTTTTAATCTAATTACAAACAAATCATATAACTAATATATTAAAAACAAAAGAAATGAAGAACATAGAGTTCAATCAATCACACAAAATGCATGAATGATACCCACTAGTTACTATATTAACAACTTCAACACATATTCAAGGATTTTAATGTAGATGCATGTTAACATTTGAAGTTCAAAAATTATTTTTAGTAAAACATTAAAATAAGCATACACACAAAATTAAAATACAAAAAGGTAGTAAAAAAGGAATAAACAACCAACAGATATAACAAGATGATTTCAGAATACAAAATTCATTAAAAGGCAACTTCCAACCATTTATTTCAACTAGAAAAAAGAAGTGAATTTTCAAGTTTAAGTAGAAAATTCACAGAATTTAAACTATTACTCCCATGGTGTAGATGCTCTATTCATTTGAGATCATTGGAAAAAATTTCCCTTCTTTTATTTTTGAATAAATACCTTTGGTTTCCAAAATTTCATCTCCTATTAGTGTAAACATATACATTAATTTATAAAATTTAAAGTTCAAAACAGAACAAAACTAGAGTAAAAACTAAGGTAGATTGGTTCAAAGTTACTATGAAATATAACAACTCTTTATCTATAAAAATAATTTAATCTATAATTAAATAGGATATGAAATTATGCTCACCAAAGTACTAAAAAATAGAAATTATAACGTACATTCACTTATTCTATGTGAATAACATAATTTTTTTTAATAAAAATCAATAAAAAGGAATGTTTAAACAATGATTTAGAATTATAAAATTTAGGATTAGAAAAAAATTGTGTACCCTTACATGACACTTAATTTTAAGTATATAATAAGAATTTAAACTCTTAAAAATTTAAGGGTGGAAGGAAAAAACCTGATAATTTTCTTAGAGTGAAAGAAGTTACTCAAAATGGGATGCCATGTGAAGTGACCCACCTAAATTCCTACAAAAAAAGACCTCAATCAAAACAACTTTATTAAAGAAGTTCAAATAAAAAACTAAAAAAAGTAACAAGATAATCTTGGGTTTATCCCCCAAGGGGTTCTATATTTAGATTTCTCACAGTTGAAAAATCATTGATTCAACCCCAATTAGATGGAGGATGTGTCTTCTTACTTAAGAACTGGCATAAAATCTTCTTTTTAGCTATAGTAATCAACTCAAATAGTTTTTTAACACCCCAATTTCATTTACTTATAATTTCACCACTTTGAAATTATAACTTCCTAGTAGTAGTGAAAAGGGGGGAAAAGGGGGTATATTCCCTCTTCTTAAACTTGAGGAGTGATGTGCATAAATAGTAAAAATTCAATTCTTGGATGTGATTTTTCATCCGATTCAATATCCTATATAAATTAATTATTAAAAACCACATATGTATCAATATACACTTTTTCATTAGTGCGCAAATTCAAACTATCCTCTTGCTCTTCGACCACTCCCAAACTTTGAATTACAATTAGATTTTTTGAGTTTCAAATGTTTCTCATCTGGTGTATTAATAAAATTCTCATGTACCTCTAGTAAATCAAGAAGTTCACTTGATTCTACACAACATACATAGGTAAAAGTTAAATCAAAATCATACACAAAGAAATCACAATAATATAAAAGAAAAGATTGTTCAATTAAATAAAAAACTTCATTATTTTGGTCATCTTGCTCTTTTTAAAGAAACAACGGTGATCCTAGGAGTGTTTCTAAGTTAGAAGTGATTTATTCAACCTCCTCCAACCTCTTATCAAAACAAAAATCCTAAATTTTATAATTTTTCAAAGTAAAGGAAAGGGTATCTTTAATTTGTTCATCATCTTATGATTTCCCAAGAATTTTGAAAGGATTATCAGTAATATCCCACTAATAAAAGACCACCTTGGAGAGGTGGGTTAAATTCCTTCTATTTGTCCTTTGACATATTCATAGACCTAGTCCCCATTGGTAGAGAAAAATATGAGTAATCCCTTTTATCTTTCTAGTTGACCCTCCCTATCATACTCTTCTCATACATGGATGCATTTAATCCTGAACCTTGTCCTCTAAATCACCTTAAAAGTGGAAAGAACATTCATCACATGACCAATTTTCAGGGGCCTGCTCCTCTCCAACGGTTCTGACCAGGTATTGTTCAAAATTATGGACTAGTTCATCATATGACAAAAGATCAAAATGGTTATCCATCACAATACCTCCCACTTCTGTAGAAATCTTAATGAACGTGGACTCACTCCCTTAAACATATTCTGATACATTGCCGCTTGTTGAAAATGAGAAAACTGAGGGATTCTTGGGACCAACCTCATCCATATTCTTCAGTTCCATAAACGAGTAATGCTCACTAACACCATGGAGAGGAGGGCGTGTCGTGGAGGGCACGGCGAGGAGGGCGCAGCACGGAGGAGGCGTCGGCGAGGAGGCGTCGGGGAGGAGGGCGGGGCAAGGAGGCGTCGGGGAGGAGGGCGCGACGAGGAGGAGGGCGCGACGAGGAGGAGGGCGCGACGAGGAGGGCGCGACGCAGAGGAGGCGTCGGCGTGGAGGCGTCAGGGAGGGGGAGGACGCGATGAGGATGAGGAATCGCGAGGGGGAGGAGAAGGAGCCCGATGGGTTTGAAAAAAAAACGGGGCTGCTGGATATAGCCACAGATGAAATAATTAACCGTGGCAGTATAAAAGATATTGCCACGGACCTATAAAACTGTGGCTATAGGTCCGTGGCTATAGCTCAGATTTGAAGTAGTGAGACACCAAGGGTGACCTTCTCTTGCTCTGAACAGTGGAGCACATAAAAATTCTTTTCGATGGAGCTGATCCACTACTCAGCAATCAATGGGTCAGTTGATCCACGAAAGGTTGGTGGTAGTTGATGCATAATGGACTCAACATAATGTTTTCCCCTTAGTGGTGAGATCGGTCTCTCAGCTTGATTCAGGTTATTTCCCATAACATGAGTCAGTTGGTTCATGATTCGCAGGAATGTTTCCATTCCGGCTTCCATCGGAGGGCCGTCAACACATGGTCTATTGCGGTCACCATTTCACAGTTCCTCATATTACCCTCCATTTACTAAAAGAATAAAACCTTTGTGAGAAAATTATTTTATTTAAGTATCTTTTAACTGTAAATGATTTTTTATTTTAAAACATATTGCTTTAAACAATCACGTTTCTCTATAAATCCTTCACAATGATTCATTAAAAGATTATGATTAACTAAACATATCCTCTAGGAGTGTCGTAACAAAAAGTGCATAAATGAATGTTTTCGTGCACCAGTTACCATTCGAGTCTAGATCAAAGCGGTGTTTTTGGATTTTACACCTATGTACATCTGTGTCAGACCCTCTTCTACCTACTCGTATCCAGACATGGATGTGTTTGTTTGATAAACCACTTACTCAATACTGACCAAAATACTAGGAATTTTAACTATATTTAAACTTTTCTATATGATTATTCCTAAAGTTTTCATATCCTAATTTCTAGAAATAAAAAAACTATCCTTTGATACCAACTATGGAATCCTACCTTTTTAATGCATAACTTTTCATTACATTTTACAAACAGAAGATCTTTAAAGCCTAGTGTCTTGGAAATTAGGAACAAAACACTTTAAAACAACATAGAAAATTATTTTAATCCACTAGTAAGGCTTCATCATATGTTAATACTATGTAAAATTAATTAATCTCATATCATGGAGACATACATCAAAGTAAAGGGTGAGCAGAAGGCCTAGTAAGTGTAAACAAGGGAATCAGTTTTACTTGTGATATCAATAAGAATTTGAATAAAAACATAAGGACATGAGAAATGGAAGTTTAGGAATATCATAATGAAAATAACTTGAAACAGAACTTGAATATGTGGCTTCAACATTTCATTTAGACATTCATGAACATATCACCAAGGTCCATCCCCAAGGTGTCATAAAAATTACCAAGGTTATTCACCAAGTTATAGTGAAACTTTTCATCTTTAGAGATTAATTCTTTACCCAATGCAATGGAGTGCTACTAGGGATCACCCTTAAGATGTGTTTACTTTCATGTGATCCACATAGATAATAATCAAAAATTTAAAAAATAACCCAAATATAATCAAAGAAATGAGTTTCATTTCAAAATCATGATGTTTAAAAAGTA
Organism: Viscum album; assembly: GCA_963277665.1. Lineage (NCBI taxonomy): Eukaryota > Viridiplantae > Streptophyta > Magnoliopsida > Santalales > Viscaceae > Viscum > Viscum album. The sequence goes on along the minus strand of OY728131.1, from coordinate 2,093,371,812 downwards.
CTTAAAAATAAGATCATTATGCCATTTATAACCCATGGAAAGGAAGTGAGGGTTCTATTTATGTCAATTCCAGAATAAAATATATAATTATTGTTTAACTATGAACACCCATCGAAACTAAATAGGTATGGGTATTCACATTTATAATATAAGTGAATTTCTTGAGAGAAAGAGAGAGAAATTTTCAGAGGAATTTTTTACAGCATAATGACAATATAACATGGTTTTAGAAAATAATAAAAAGAGAAGGTAAAAGAGTAAACCACTCATAAATAACTGATAATACAGTATATATACAAAATAAAATGGAGATAAGAACATGGTATGGAAATTTTAATGACATTATACATGAAAATGAAACATGAATGAAAAGAGAAGATGTGATTCATTTTACAAAAAATTCGGCAGCCTAGAGGCGTCACTTAAAAATTTAAGAAAAAAAGTTGATGAGAGTAGAAAGGGTCTCTCAAAAATTAGACATGAAATTAAAATTAGTAAAAATATATAAGACCAATCCCCCACATAATAAATTGGAACTATAAGACATATGATAAAGGAAGTCATGACTTAAAAGAGGAGGGTGAAGGATCCCTTACCTTGAAGAGTAACTTCGAAATCTTGATGTTCGAGACCTTGGGAGGCATGAGGGGACCTTGGGGGGACTCCTTCTATGTTAAGGATACCAGAACTTAGTTGAGGGGGATTTTAGAATGAAATATATGAGGTAATGGATTGGTATTTATAGGGGAAGTGAGAGAACAAATCATTAATTTCCAAGGGACACCTCATCGGTGGTATTGGAAAAACCATGGGCTTTCCCATGGTGTTTTCCCATATTACTGGCCACATGAGAAACCTCATAGCATATCTTACTATTCATAAGTTTACCAGAAATATTACACCATTATTACATCCTTAATGATGTCATTAAACACCCAAAACTCAAAACTATAATTTCAATATTCATCGAAAATCCATCTTTCTCAGAAAAATTCCAAAAACTCACCTTAACCTAATATCGATGTTCTGAATTCAAAAGTGAACTCCATATTAAAAAAATCATTTTAAATTTTTTTTTAATTTAATTTCTAAATAAAAACACTATTCACCTGAAAAAACTAATATTTAACTAATAATTTCTAAAATAGTTGTTTACCTAATTTATTGAATCGCATTACTTAATCAAGGTGCCTAAATTATATTAATAATTTTTTAAGTGAAGTTACTAATCTAGTTGGTCACATTGCTATTCATAAGCATAAAATCAATATTCAAAATTTACTAATCACCAAAAATTAAGTTGATCTTATTAGACCCTAAATATATAACTGAACACAACTGTAGAAGATCATTTTTTGAAAATCATTACACATTTTTAATTATTTATGGTTTACATAAATATTTTAAAATATCCTATTTTTTTTTCAAAAATCATTAATAATATACATCCTATATTTATCCGAATATTTGAACATTCACAAACATCATCATAAAAAGAAATCAAAATTTTTATTTATATCAAAGGATTATATAAAGCAGCCAAGGTTTCGTTACATATCCCCTTATAACACCAGAATAATACATAAGTGAATGGTGTGCTAAGGTGATAGAATCTTGGGGTGGCTTGGCCAATATTGTCCAAGTGGAAATTTCTATCAGCTTGAGCTTCTCCCGAAGGTGATTCCATTCCAGCTTCACCTGAGGATGTTCGGCTTGGGTTTGGTCTAGAATAATGCCTAGTGGTGATACCTTATTCCCATGTTCTATTAGATGGGATTCAAACGACCCGAGTCTAATGGATGAGGCGATCAAAAATTCTTTCTGTATTAATTAACCAAGATCACTTGTATTTATAAAAAATTATTGTAATGTTAAGAGTTTACTTTCAAATTTTCAAATTGACCAACGGTCATATAATAGCATAAACCCAATAGTCTCATTTAGTTATACTCACTTCGTTAATTAAATAATATCGTTTTTTTGAGTATAAATTAAAATAATACAAAAAATTAGGAAACAAAATGTAAGAACCCAGATCTTCATTTCAGGAACGGTTTTCCTTTTTCTGGAGTTTTTTAAAAAAAAATGGAGTGTTTGGAAAATTTCGAAGTACACGCCGTGTACATTCTGAGTACACACCGTGTACTCTTCTCCGACTTGAAGCCGTGTTCTGGTCGTGCCCGGGCCACATAGACGATGTGTAGGGGTGACGTGGAGGCCAATTTTGGTGGAGTACGGAAAAACCCACTACACACCATGTACCTTAAAAATACACGTCGTGTACTATTTTTTTCACTAAGCGGACCGGGGTCGCGCCTAATTGTGATAATAATCTTCTTCTAGGTCTGGTTTATCCGAGAGTGACCTGTACGGCCAGATATTCCCTGAGCCCTCGCTTCTCCGTCCGTTCTCTGATTCGAGCACGGTTGATTGCATTGGAAGTGCAAAGGAGAGTTCTTCCTTCTTCTTGAGCCTTGTTTTCCAATTCTTCCTCTTTCTCATGTTATCTAAAGTTGCACGTTTTTGGAGTTTTCTCAGATCTATGACATTATAGGGGGAAAAATCCATTTTGGTTCAAGTATATAGATTTCCTAGTATCGAGGTAGGTGGTATGTGCCTTACTGTTCAAAGTCTCTGAGTTTTATGTGCGAATTTTTACCGATACCCATGAACGGGGTATTTCCTCTTTACCTTTTTGGCCTTGTTGTTTTCCTGCCTTGCCTGTATGCTTGTGTAGGGGTAATTTGACCATGTTAGAGGACAATGTTTTGTGCTTGGATGTTTTTCCCTTGATATTTTCTGTTTACGACCTTTGGGTCTCGTTTTCCTTTGGCTGCTACACCTGTTTTCATGCCTTGCAGTTATAGGTTGAAGTGAAACTCATGACATGCTTGTTGCTTTGTAGACTGTTTAGATAAGTAGCTCTATACGTGTACTTCGGTTATCCAAATAGATATATAGGTGTACTTTGGATTTATAGTATTATTATGCACTGACTAGCACGAGGCTGAGAGAACCTGGTGCTATTGACCATTAGGGATAGACAGAGTGAGCTTCCTAGAGAGTCTTAGATTTTACAGACTACAGAGGGGATGGACCGAGTGACCTCCCAGAGAGTCTTGGATTTTATAGACTATAGGTGGGTAGACTGAGGGATCTTCCTCAGAGAGTCTTACCTTGTTTTACTCTCTTTAAGAACCTTCCCAGGCTAGTGGGGGAATTGACCGAGTGAGTTTCCTCAAAGTGTTTGTGGTATACCTAAGGCTATAGGAGGAATTGACCGAGAGAGCTTCCTCATAGAGTCTCTAGGCCTTGGGGATAAGAGGGTTAGACCATGTGATCTTCCTTAAGAGAGTCCCTGACTACCCAAGACTATAATGGGAATTGACCAAGCGAGCTTCCCTAGAGAGTCTCATAAATGCATATGACCATGGCCGAGGGGTTAGGCTGAGTGCATTGCCCGAAGGGTTGTGGTACTTCGTGGATAGGACTAGATAGAATGGTTGCGGGTACTTCCCAGAGGGTTTCTGGCTTTTAGCTATTTGTTTCTATTGATTGGTTGTGGATTGATTGCTTCTATGTATCATCCTGTTCTACTGCTTACTATTTGCTGCCTACTACTTTGCTATTTCTGTGTACTGCTTAGTATGCTTTTAAATACCATATACTCACTGACTGTTAGGCACAGATCTTCAGGTGGTTTCCTACTGGGATTTTATCTCACACCCTATTTGGGCCATGCTTTTGGCCCCAATCATACTATGTTGTTGTAGGTACATACAATGGCAAGCACCCTTCGACATCTGGAACTTGATTGTTTGGAGCATGAGAGCATGGGACCAAGATTTGGCTTTCGATTCTGAGCAGCTGTTTACTTTTCTTTTGTACTTATTTTGGTACTATAGTGTTTTACGGCATTGTGACTTGTTTGGATACTTTCCTAGTTATGTATCATGCATCATTTCATATATACATATGTGATCCAGTTTGTTGATTTAGTCTTCCGCTGTTATATTGTTGGTTATTACTTCTTCCGCTATTGCATGTTTATTTCTCTTCTACTATGTACTCTACCGATGAGGGCATAGATTCCCCACTATCAGACCCAAGGCCCTCACTGCTAGTCGGCAGCCTTTGGAATTTGGGGAAATGAGCTTGAGTCCTTGTTACCAACCAGGTACGGGGCGCCTCTGGGTGGCTTCTGGAACCGGGATGTTATAAAGTGGTATCGGAGGCATTATTTTCTCTTGCATTACTATTTAGAGACTTTATCCAGGGATAGGACGGATTCGGTACTTGGTAATGAGATATGCCTGGGAGTAGCTAACCCGTGTATAGGGAAAATCCAAACTACCTCATTTATTGTAGTTTCTTGGTTTTGAGATTTTACAGTTGATACGATTTCACCTAGAGTTATTCACATGTTTTGTACTGTTATTGTTTTGATATTACGGTTCTATTTCCATTGCAACCCGATGAGATGAGGGTATGCCATCTCATGCATCATATATGCACTTGTAGAAATCACATTCCATGCATTCTTTCCATGCCATTAGGGTGCATTAGCGATTGCATGTTGTTGTGATAGACGTTGTGTAGATTATGTATACTGTTGTGATAGATGCTTGATAGAATCTCGGCTGCTTTTTAGAGAATTGTTTTTATTGTACTTTATTTAAATGAACGCCGAATATTGATTCTTGAGGTGTTATGGGCCCTCTTGAACCGGAAATTGGTGGATCATGACCCTATTTTCTCTTGTCTATGACTGTGGGAGATTCCAGGCTATTATTTGCAGGGAACATGTGCCCTCACAGATCGGAATTTGGCACCTCTTTGCCTTGTTTTTGTGTTTCCAGGGATTCTGTGCAGTTTCGGAGCTACTGCCTAGAAAAACCCAGAATACACGGCGTGTACTTTTTGACTACACGCTGTGTAGTTTTTAGACCGTGTCACCGACCGTGTGATCATGGACACACTGTTGTAGAAATAACTTCAGGAACACTCCATGTATGGCAGGTACACGCCATGTAGTTTAGAGCCGTGTACTAGGTCGTGTCACTAACAACATGGGTCGGGGAAGCTCGAGTAGAACACGCCGTGTTGTTTTTAGAACACGCCGTGTAGTCTTGTTCAGGTACCCGGTCGTGTGACGAACAACACGGGTCGACGTTACCTTCTCTTAGACACAATGTGTTGCACTAGGAACATGCCATGTAGTCTTGTCCAGGTACCCGATCGTGTCATAAAAAACACAGTACGGTGTCACCTTCTCTTATACACGTCGTGTTTGTTCAGAACATGCCGTATAAGGGCCAGCTGTGTAGACGGCCGTGTAACTAACAACACGGGCCGCCGAGTCTATGTCTAGTACACGTTGTGTCCCTAGAGAACACGCCGTGTAGTCTGGGGTTTGTTTTAACCATGTGGGTTCGCCGTGTAAGGAGACTCGGGCAGGGGTTTGGAGTTAAAGTACACGCCGTGTGTGGGAATAACACGTCGTGTAGTTTGGGATGTTACACGACCTATCGGGCAGGGGTACACACCCATGTTAATGGCTTAAGTAGACATGCCGTGTAGTTTTTATACATACTGTGTAGTTGTGTTTTGTAAAACAAGATAGTTTCTCGCCCCTGTTCCCGTTTTGTACTCCTGCGTTTTCTGTCTTTGTTAATCCTGATCTAAGGTGTGCTTTTGATCTTTCAGAGCTATGCCTCCGAGACGTCATCCGATTTTACATCTGTCATCAGGTAGTGAGCAGACATTACATATGGCTGATCTGGGACTTCCGACCGATCCTCCAGTCGAGCCAGCTTTGGCACCAGCTGTCATACCCGTTGCAGGCGCTGAGGCGCAGTTCAGGGAGGACTTATTGAGGATGATTCAAACCTTCCAGGGAGCGCCTCCTCCTGCCCCGTCGATGGCTGAGTGGACGCGGTTTTTCCAGCAGCAGTATCCTCCTACTTTTTCAGGGGATAGAGGACCTCAGGCTGTAGAGTCGTGGATAGAGGCCACACTTACCATCTTTGAGCACCTAGAGATCGATCCGGAGAAAAGGGTAAAGATGGCAACTTATATTCTTCGAGACACTGCCAAGAGGTGGTGGTAGGTGATCTCATGGCCAGGGCATCAGCAGGATATGTCCTGGAATGATTTTCTATGCACCTTCTATGACTACTTCTATTTGGAGACCGTGAGGGCCGATCGAGCCTGGGAGTTTATGAGTCTGCAGCAGGGTACTCTTTCTGTTATGGAGTACTCATCTCATTTCACTGAGCTGCAGCGTTTCACACTGATCCTAGCAGGTGATGAGTTGTTCCTTGCTTGGAAGTTCGAGGACGGTCTCAGGCAGGAGATCCATTCCCAGGTGAATATCTTCCAGTTGACTTCGATATCCTCCATCGTCAACCAGGATCTAATCACTGAGCGCAATCTAAGAGATTCTGGTGCAGTGAGCCTGGGAGGTTCATCATTCAGAGCTGGTGTTCCTCCTACAGACAGTTGGAAGTGTCGCAGAGATTCTTCTATAGGATATCGAGGTTTGCGGGATACATCTTCTGGCAACCAGGTTGTATGCTACCAGTGCGGTAGGAGTGGGCAAACTAGGCCTCAGTGCTAAAGGGATCTGATGGAGTTCCGGTCTTGCAGAAAGATTGGCCATCTTCAGCCTTTCTGTCACATCTTCCCACCTTCAGCTGGTGGTAGGGGTTCCTCTATGACCCCGCGTTCTGGAGATGCTTCACCAGTTTCCCACCAGTCAGGGAACTGGAGTTCATCCGAACATTCAGGCTGAGGTGGAGGTTGCAGACATGGTGGTCAGTCACCAGGTCATCAGCGACAGCAATGTGGATCAGCTTAGAGCGGTCAGCCAGGGGCACAGGGCCGCGATGCAGGCCAGTCATTCACCATGGAGAAGATCTATCAGGAGCAGGATCCCGACCCATCTACAGTTTGAGGCATGATCTTAGTAGCCTCAGTTTTATCATCAGTTCTTTTCAATATTGGTGCTTCCCATAGCTTTATCTCTGTTGTAGTTGTGGAGAACCTTGGTCTCTGTATCTTTTCTTTTTCCGACTTTTTGACTCTTGACACACTGTTGGGAATGAGGACATCTGGTGTACGTCAGTGCAGAGAGTGCCCTCTCGAGGTTGCAGGGTGTCATTTATTATGGGACCTCTATGTCTTAGAAATGACGGGCTATGACTTCATTCTCAGAATGGACTGGTTAGTTCCCTTCCAGGAAGTCGTTGATTGTTGTCACTGCAGGGTGAGTTTCATATCACCAGAGGGCAGATCCTTCCTTCATAGAGGAAAGTGGGATGTCCAAGCGGGTAGAGCTGGACCAGAGCATCATGGGCTAGGGGATGTTACAACCCGGACTGCCAGTCTTTATCTGGATGACCAGGGGACTTCGCAGTTAGACTTTCCTCCAGTGGTGGATCGTTTCAGGGATGTCTTTCCAGAAGACTTTTCAATTTTACCTCCAGAGCGTGAAGTATACTTCTCATTTGATCTCGTTCAAGGAGCCGCACAGGTGTCCATTCCTCTTTATAGGATGGCTACACCTGAGTTTTAGGAGATCAAGAAGCATTAGTAAGAGTTGCAGGCGAAGGGTTTCATCCGAACCAGTACTTCTCCTTGGGGTTTGCCTGTCCTATTTGCGAAGAAGGCAGATGATACCCTTAGGCTCTCTGTGGATTATCAGAAGCTGAACCAGTTGACGGTCAAGAACCGATATCCCTTGCTGAGGATCGATGACCTCTTTGATCAGCTTCAAGGAGCCCGGGTGTTCCTAAAGATCGACTTGAGGTCTTATTATCATCAGTTGTGCGTTAGACCATTAGATATACCACTGACAGCTTTCAGGAGTAGGTATTTCCTTTACGAATATACATTCATGTTGTTCGGTCTTACGAACGCGCCTGTAGTCTTCATGGAACTGATGAACCAAGTGTTCCATCCGTACTTGGACTCCTTTTTCGTGGTCTTTGTGGACGATATCTTGGTGTACTCTCACACTCGACACGACCATGACACACATCTTGAGATTGTTCTGAATACACTGAGAGAGAATCGAATGTATTCTAAACTCTCGAAGTGACACTTTTGCATTGATCAGATTCACTTCCAAAGTCATGTTATCTCGGAGACAGGAGTGTCAGTGGAACGAGAGAAAGTGAGAGCTATAGTTTCCTAGGAGAAGCTGAAGAACGTCTTTGAGGTGCGGAGTTTCCTAGGGATGGCCGGATACTACAGATGTTTCATTCAGGACTTCTCACGCCTAGCAGCCCCATTGACAGGTCTGACCAAGTAGGGGGTGATGTTTTTATGGTCAGATTCTTGTGAGTCTTCCTTTCAGGAGCTGAAAGGGAGGTTGATGTCAGCACCGATACTAGTCTTGCCGGAGCCGGGCAAGGGCTACACTGTTTACTATGACACTTCAGGTATCAGGCTGGGAGCTGTCCTCATGCAGGGAGATGGAGTCATTGCATACAGGTCTCGGCAGTTGAGGCCACAAGAGAGGAATTACCCTACGCACGATCTGGAGTTGGAACCAGTTGTCCATGCCTTACGTTGTTCGAGAAACTATTTTCTGAGAGAGCACTTTTCTTTTTTCACTGACCACAAGAGTCTCAAGTATATCTTCACTCAGTGTGATCTAAATATGAGACATCATAGGTGGGTCGAGTAACTTCAGTACTTTGACTTCAAGCTCGCCTATATGCTAGGAAAGGGCAATGCAGTGGCACATACGTTGAGAAGACAAACCCAGATTCAGGGAGTTTGGGAGGCCAGTAGTGAGTGAAATCTCATGACTCTATTCTCTGAGATGAATCTGGAGGTGTACGACAGGTAGGGACAGACTGTCCTATCCTCTGTGGCTTTTACCTCTTCACTTCTTGATCGGGTATGAATGAGGTAGCTATCAGATTCAGAGGCCTTAGTCCTGCGGGAGAGTGTGTCAGGAGGGGACCCTCTTCTTGGATGGATAGTGGGTGAGGATGAGATCTTCTATTTCCAGGGATGCGTATGTGTGCCAACAGACATACACGTGGATCTGATGAGGGATTTTCATTCCTCGGTTTGGGCAGTTCATCCTGGTGTCACCAAGATGTATCAGGATCTTCATCACCAGTCCTGGTGACCAGGTATGAAGAAAGATGTGGCTGGTTTTGTCATGAGATGATCTACTTGTCAGCAGGTGAAAGCAGAGCATCATTGACCAGCAGGTATATTATATAAGTTACTCATTCCGTAGTGGAAGTGGAACAATGTCACGATGGACTTCGTGACCGGGTTGCTGAGGTCACCTCGGGGAAGTGATGTTGTTTGGGTTGTCGTCGACAGGCTTACGAAGGTTTCACACTTCTTGTCAATCAAGGAGAACTTCATTTTAGATGATCTGGGACGACTGTACATCTGAGAGATTGTACGTCTACATGGAGTTCCACACTCCATTGTTTCAGAAAGGGATGCATGATTTACCTCTCGGTTCTGGCACGGACATCAGAAAGCTTTGGGTACACAGGTACTTTTGAATACAACATACCATCCCCAAACTGATGGCCAGTCTGAGCGCACGATTCAGGTACTTGAGGATATGCTCTGAGATTGCATTTTAGACTTCGGTGGTTCTTTGGAGAAGCATATACCTCTGGAAGAGTTCGCCTAAAACAACATTTTTCAGGTGACCTTCAGATGGAACCATATGAGGCTCTATACGGCAGGCCATGTCGATCACCCTTATGATGGCTAGAGGCTGGAGAGGCAGCTTTGCTAGGACCTCATATTGTTCAGGAGACCTCATAGCAGATAGAGTTGATTCGGAAGAGGATGGCTACAGCATAATCTTAATAGAAGTCTTATGCTGATCAGTGGAGACGACCTTTGGAGTTTGAGGTTGGGGATCAGGTTTTCCTACGTGTCGCACTGAGGTTGGGACACAAGAGGATTCGGAGATAGGGTATGATTTCACCATGGTATGTCGGGCCGTTTGAGGTTTTGGAGAGAGTTGGGCCGGTTTCCTATCGGTTGTAGCTACCTCAGAGGTATTAGGCCATGCACGACGTCTTCTACATCTCTCAGCTCCGATGTTACTTTTCAAACCTGTCTCATGTCTTTCAGTCTGAGGAGGTTGAGCTCGAAGCAGATGCATTGTTTGAAGAGCATCCCATCTGGATTGTCGATCACAGTACAAAGGTTCTCCGAGGCCGGACGGTTACTCTGGTATGAGTGATATGGTAGCACGGATGAGTACAGGAAGATACTTGGGAGAGGGAGGCCGAGGTTTGATCGCAGTGGCCGAAACTATTTCAGGATCCTTCTTCTACACCCATCTAAGGAAATTCAGGGACAAATTTCTTTAAGGGGGGAGTTTTTAAGAACCCGGATCTTTGTTTCAGGTACGCTTTTCCTTTTTCTGGAGTTTTTAATAAAAATGGAGTTTCTGGAAAATTTCGAAGTACACGCCGTGTACTTTCTGAGTACACACCATGTACTCTTATCCAGCTTGAAGTTGTGTACTAGCCATGCCTAGGCCACACACATAGTGTGTACGGTTGACATGGTGGCCAATTTTGGTGGAGTATAGAAAAACCCAATACACGCCGTGTACCTTAAAAATACACACTGTGTACTTTTTTTTAACTAAGCAGATCGGGTCGCGCGTAATCACGATAATCATCTTCTTATAGGTCTGGTTCGTCCGAGAGTGACCTGTATGGATGGATCTTCCCCAAGCCCCCGCTTCTCCATCCTTTCTCTGATTCGAGCACGGTTGATTGCATTGGAAGCACAACAGTGAGTTCTTCCTTCTGATTGAGCATCGTTTTCCAAATCTTCCTCTTTCTCACATTATCTAAAGTTGAACGTTTTGTGAATTTTATCAGATCTACGGTGTTCTAGGGGGAATTAGCCATTGTGGTTCAATTATATCGATCTCCTTGGATTTAGGTAGGTGTTTTTTGCCTTACCGTTCAAAGTCTCTGAGTTTTATGTGAGAATTTTCACTAATACCCGTGAATGGGGTATTGTGTGTTTACTTGTTTTCCCTTGTTGTTTTCCTGCCTTTCCTGTATGCTTGTGTAGAGGTAATTCGACCATTTTAGAGGATAATTTTTTGTGCCTGGATTTTTTTCCCTTTCTTTTTTATATTTACGACCATTGGGTCTCGTTTGCCTTTGGCTGCTACACCTGTTTTCATGCCTTGTGGTTATAGGTTGAAGTGAAACTCATGACATGCTTGTTGCTTTGTAGACTATTTAGCTAAGTAGATCTATAGGTGTACTTTGGTTAGACAAGTAGATCTATAGGTGTACTTTGGCTTTATAGAATTATTATGCACTAACTGGAAGGGGGCTGAGAGAACCTGGTGCTATAGACCATAAGGGATAGAACAAGTGAGCTTCCTAGAGAGTCTTAGATATTACATACTATAGAAGGGATGGACCGAGTGAGATCCCCGAGAGTCTTGGATTTTATAGACTACAGGATTGTAGACCGAGTGAGCTTCCTTACAGAGTCTTACCTTGATTGAATCTCTTTAAGAACCTTCCTAGGCTAGAGGAGGAATTGACTGAGTGAGCTTCCTTAGAGAGTCTGTGGTATACCTGAGGCTATAGAAGGAATTGACCGAGATAGCTTCCTCAGAGAGTCTCTAGACCTTCAGGATAAGAGGGTTACACTACGTGATCTTCCTCAAGAGAGTCCTTGTCTACCCTAGACAATAAGAGGAATTGACCGAGTGAGCTTACTCAGAGAGTATTATAAAGGCGTATGACCAAGCCAGAGGGGTTAGACTGAGTGCACTACCCAGAGGGTTGTGGTACTTCTTAGATAGAACCAGAGGGAATGGCTGCAGGTACTTCCCAGAGGGAATTCGACTTTTAGCTGTTTGTTTCTATTGATTGGTTGTGGATTTATTTCTGCTATGTATCATCATGTTTTACTACTTACTGTTTACTACCTACTGCTTTGCTGTGGCTATGTAATGCTTAGTGTGCTTTTGCCTGCCATATACTCACTGACTGTTAGGCACAGATCTTCAGGTGGTTTCCTACAGGGATTTTATCTCACACCCTATTTGGGACATGCTTTTGAGACCATGCAGACTATTTTGTTGCAGGTATAGACAAGGGAAAGCTCCCTTCTACATCTGGAACTTGATTGCTTGGGGTAGGAGAGCATGAGACCAAGAATTGGCTTGCGATGCTGAGGAGCTGTTTACTTTTCTTTTGTACTTGTTTTGGTACTGTAGTGTTTTCCAGCATTGTGACTTGTTTGGATGCTTTCCTAGTTATGTATCATGTATCATTTCATATATACATATGTTCTCCAGTTTGTTGATTTAGTCTTCCTCTATTATATTGTTGGTTATTACTGCTTCCTCTATTGCATTTTTATTTTTCATCCACTTTGTACTCTTCCAATGAGGGCATAATTTCCCCACTATCACTCCCAAGTCCCTTACTGCTAGTCAGTAGCCTTTGGAATTTGGTGAAATGCGCTTGAGGCGAGGTGACCAACCGGGTATGGGGCCCCTCCAGGTGGCTTCTGGAACCGGGATGTTACACAAAATTTATTCAAAATATCAGGTCCTAACACAAGACATCTTTATAACACCACACAATGAAAGATAGCTGGAAACTTGAACCACCAACTCCAAAATCATTACCCTTACCTATATCAAACATAACCAAATATACTTACACCCAAAGGTGTAACTAGGGTGTGAGCTAACTCCTAGTAGGATGCCACTGAGAAAAGAGAACCAAATATGTGAGAGGCCCTATAGGTACTAGCTAGTGATGGGACCCTGGAACCTTGTGCCTCGGTGAAAAGTGGTATAGGAACCATGAAAACATACATTCTCATGAATGAGCCACTAGTAGGAAACATACTTGTAACCCTAGTTGTCTCAAATCATAATCCGCAAATTTAGTTAGTGATGTAGTCGTCAATCCTCCTAAGTGAAACCGAGCCGATGCCAATTCTATATCACTAGCACAATTGTCCTAGTCCACCCACCTTGTTACTCAAGCTTCCAATAGTGTTCATTAAAGTTCCATGTTCATATCACATGTCATATTTATATACCCATATGAAACAAGGAACTTCACACACCAAGAATAACCATTTTTCACACAAATCCATTTTGACATAATACACACACCAAAATAGCCTCCAAAAATGTTTCTCATCATTGAAATAATTTAATAAACCATTTAAAAATTTTATAAAATAATTACAATAGGATATAATATGTATTTAATCACAAAAACCTCTAAAAATTTCATTTTTAAATTATGCACACACCAACACAATACCAAAACATGATACACACCACTTGCACAGTTGAATAAACTAATTACACAATTCATGAAAAGCTATTAAACAACACAATATGGGTTTTCATAAAAAACACACCATATTTCACATAAACATGGTACAAAATATCAAACAAAAATTAAATTCTTATATATAATAATTTCACACCAAAATAACTAATAACAGAACATGACAAATTAATTAAGAAGATTAAATAATTCATAAAATAATGATCATGCACGAAACCGCCTACCTCAGAGTAGAAATCGCGAAAACATTTGGCGTGAATCTTCATCGGCGTCTGATCCACACCCCAAGATAACCCAAATAAACCAAAATTAATGAAATTGAAGCAATAATATCAAAACAGAATCCCTAAAATTGGAACCCCAGGGTTAGAGAAGTGGGAAGAAGCTTACTGGAGTGGTTTGACCCTACGACGAAGGGAAGTTTCATGCTAGGGGGTCACGAGAAGATCCATTAGGGAAGGAAGGGGTGGCCCAATTCAGGGAAGATTGAGGGGTAGAGCAGGGGTGAGGGTATTTAGTGAGAGGTTGTTCAGTACGAGGGCCCCCAGAAGGATGGGGATCTGGTGCGAGGTTGTCAGAAGGGAATTGGAGAGGGGTGCCTGCCCAGGAGGGAGGCTAAGGGAATAAGTGCTGGTGGGTGGAATGGAGGAAGTAGGTTATGACACACGTAAGGTTAAGGGAGTTGAAAAATGAAATGCTAAGATGCGGGTGGGAGGAAGAGGGGATGAAATAAAAAAATAAATAAAATAAAATGGAATAAAACCTAAAAAACCTAAACCATCTAAAAAATGATTTAAATGAGTAATAATAATAATATTTATAATCATGATGTTAATATTTTAATAATAATAAAAAACACATAATAATATTAATAAATTAATAATAATAATAATAATAATCATCATCATATTATTATAATTATTAAAAAAACTCTTACATGATTTTAATTTTCTTATTTTTTTTGTGTTTACTTTATTTCTCATTTTGTTGATTAATTAGTTAAACATCCACCAGGTAGTCCACACGATGAATTGATGAAGCCACATATCTTCAACCATGCCATGCCCATGCGCTAGATTCTTTTAAGTCGAAATGATCATTTATTAGCAAAACATATAAATTCAATCGGGCTCGGCCCTCACCACAAAAAAATATTTCAATGTAAGATAAAATTATAAAATAAAATTTATTATTGAAGTCCATGTGTGAAAATTCACTCTACCCTGAAAACATTCTGCCACCTGAAAGTCAAAAATAAGTCTGATCAGAGAATAAAAATGGATACTCTTACTCAATCCACAACTTACACTCCCAAGTTTCATGCTCAACATTCCCATGCTGCAAAAGGATACAAATCAACAAGATAATATTCTAATGAATCACCTTCTATTGGGAATTCACTCTCTTCACTAGCCACTCAAATACTGATAAATAAGGATCTATCTCCAACTCTTCCCAATTCAACACAGTAGACGGATCAAAATTATACTTCTTCGATTAAGATGCATGAAATACGTCATGAATCGACATCAACATAGAATGTAAATCTAACCTGTATGACACCATTCCAATCCTCTCAATTATCTCAAAAGGCCCGACAGACCTTGGTGCCAGCTTTCCCTATATTCCCAAATGACAGGGGCTCAAATGAGATTCCATCTTCTAGAACACCCGATCTCCCATGGATAACTCAAGATCTCGATGTCTCTGGTCATCATAAGATTTGTGGTGACTCTGAGCTATCAATAACCACTACCTAATCAAATTGACTTTCTCAAACATCTCATGCACAGGGATCAGTCCAAAAAGTGGGTCTCACCTACCTCAATCCAACAAAACAGATACTGACATGTAAAACCAGAGAGTACTTCAAAAAGATCCATTCGAATATAGGATTGGTAACTGTTATTATAAGAGAATGTTACCTATCACAAATGGTTATCCCACGATACTCCAAAATCCTAAACACATACATGAAGCATTTCCTCTAGAATTTTATCTTCCCTCTCTGTCTGACCACCAGTTTGAGGATGGTATGCCATCCTCATTTTGATCTAAAATCCCAATACACATTGAAGGACTTACCAAAACCAAGAGGTTAAGAAGGGGTCTCTATCATAATCAATCTATGAAGGCACACCATGATGTCTGACCTCCTCTTGAATATAAAATCGTCCCATCTCATCTACTTTAGAAATATCTTTGATCGGTATAAAGTGTGTTGATTTGGTCAAATGTTCAATCACTACCCATATGGCCTTTATTCCCAAATTTGTATGAGGAAATCCATTAATAGAGTCCATGGTGAGCTCATCCCACTTCCATGTAGGAATGGGTAATGGATGATGTAGTCTTTGATGCTCTTATTTCACCTACTGACATGTGTAGAACCTCGATACAAAATCAACTATGTACCACCTCAATCATGGAAACCTAAACTACTAATGAAAATTTTAATATATCTTGGTAGCACTAGGATGGATGGACCACTATGACTGGTGGCTATCTTGCATCACCACCTTTAGTAGAGAGAATGACAACACTGTAGGGCCCTTAAAGTACAAGATCCCCTCAGGAGACAAAGAACAATCATAAAAAATATCCCCATCATAATGAAAATACATAGACCGCTGAAACATCTCATCACCAAGCTTCTCCCACTTAATCAACTATGTGAGAGGGGTTGTTAACTGAAAAATCTCAAAGAAACCACCACTTTTGTTCTCTTTGGTATCCAAGTGAATCTGGAGGAAGAGCACCATCAAGGACCATTCATCACTAGACTTCCTCAAAGCCTAAACTGGCAATTTTATACTTAAGGTGTTATCCAAAACATTACCCTTACGTGTGGTATAGATGATATCATTGTTGAACCCCTAAAAATACTCAATCTAATGGTGCTACCTCATATTAAGATCTTTTTGGGAGAAGATGCAGGCCAATATTTTATGATACAAATAGACCAAAAATTTCTCCCTAAAAATAAAATAGCACCAAGTAATTAGGGAATGCATCACCGCTTCAAATTCCAAGTCATGAGTTTGGTCATTCTTCTCATGCAGTCGGAGTTGGATAGAACCATAAGCCAGTATATGATTATCTTGCATGAATACACACCCGAGGCCCATACCTGAAGCATCACAATAAACCATGTAGCCCTTCATAGGCTCTAGAATGATCAAAAATAGTTTAGTATTCAACTACCAATTAAACTCCTCAAATTATTCCTAGAACTCTAGGCTCCATTCAAATTTCACCTCTTTTTGGGTGAGTGTGGTCATACAGGATGCAAGTAATGAGAAATCTCGAATAAAATTCATGTGAATCTTCAACCGTGCCTAATATGAACCATAAGAAAACCATAATAAACCCTAATTTAATAAATCAAGCTGAAAATAAAAAAATAAAATCCCATAAATTGGAACCCTATGGCTAGAGAAGTGGGAAGAAACTTACCTGAGTGGTTTGCACCTGCATCAAAGGGAGACGGGGTTTCCGGAGGGAAGCCGCCTGTTATGGGGATTTCTAAAAGATCTGATCGAGAAGGGAAGTATAAGGCCCCAGCCTTAAACATCACTTAATCTTGAGTTATTTTAAGAATACACATTGAGTATCTTTTTAGGTTTAGAGTTTTAGATAATAAGATCATAAATCATGCATTACATTCCACATTTAAACAAGTTTGTTACATCAAAGACAATATATTTTGCCTCAAAGGAAACATATTTAAAATAAAACATGGAATATTTCTTGACACTTCCTTGACACTATCATAGCATCATATACCTTTCCCTTGACCTGTGAAAAATATTTCAAAAACATGGGATGAGCATAAAAAGCTCAGTAAGGTATATAAAAATATGGAAAGAAAACCTTAGTCTATGTATATATAGGAGTCAATGAAATCATACTTCTCTCATAAAACAAAATCACTTTAACATACCTCATGAAATCATAATATTTATGTATAACTCATAGGAAACATAAGACATAAAGGTAAATTGAGGCATTCATAACATTCTTACGTAGGGAGTAACCCTCATGGTTACGTTTGGAATCCCCATTATAGTATACTCCCTAAATCTCTTCAGAGAAATCTTAGTGTTTAACTCCTTCGCGTTACCCAATACATTGAAGATCTATCACGGGCTCACCCACCATTAGTTTATTATGGAACCACCCGTCTTCATAAACAATTCCCACAAACCATAACAGAATCGTATCACATAAAACATGCATAAAAGAAACATAACACTTCCACATTTCAATCACAAGATATCAATACAACACATTGATATAATCAAAAAATTATCAAAACCATTTTCAATACCAAAATAAAAGAAAATTAAAACATGGTATTTATTTTTCATTTAAAAAGAAGTAATGGCTTCTAGAGGAAGCCTAAACTCAAATAATGGTCACAACAGCAGAGAAGTTGTTGTCGCCGCATACGTAAGAAAAAAATATTCCCTTTTTTCATTTTGTAAAAGTTATCATATAAAAAGTCTCCTTTTGAATAAAAGTAAATGTTAAAGTGGTTTACACACCGTATAAATGAAAGTTGTGTATAAAACAAAATATGCCTCAATGAAAGGAGATTGACACGAAGTCCCTTACCTCGTGTCCGACTTGACTCGATCGCTCTTTAATCTCTTGAATAGTAAACTAGAGTTAATTTCTACTTACTTAAGAACCGTTTTCAAGTTCACTATTCTTTTTATATCACTTATTACCATTTTATGAACATTATGTAATTATTTAAGTCAATAACAGACCTTTTGTCGATCTTTGGTACTTGAGTCAAAAATAAACTTCTTATAATAACAAGTTCTCCATGTGGTAAAATATCCATTATATCCAGAATTATATTTATGATTTAGATATCATATATATCATATATATCCAGTATATAAATGAATTTATAATATTACATAACATTTATATGTAAGAAATGAAATTCACCGTTCATGGAGACGGTAAGCCGTACGCACGCATGAACGCTACTTTCATTTCTATTTCATATTTAATGGAATGAAATCATAATGATATAAAGGTATATTATAATTACAATATAATATCATAGATAATATCATTAACACCATCCTTTATACGTCCCACATATGTCATTAATGATTCAAATCACTTTGCAGGGGTGGTAGTCCGCAGTTCCTAAAATGAAATTATCACGTTTACTAATAATGGAAACCATAAAGTTATGTCATAAATGAAAAATAAAGAATCATAAGGAAAACATAAAAATAATTTACATCATATATAAATATAGTGACATCTAAATGGCCACCATGAATGGTGTTCAAATAGGATTGAACAATCATCGTTTTGTGAGGCAGTAATTCGCCACTCACAGAAACAGTATGTTATTTAACCATTTGACAGAGGTGTGTGTAAGTGTAAATAAAATAATTCTCATAAAAACATCCTAGTATATTTAAGATACTGTTTTGTTTACAAAATAAAGTAATAAAAATAGTTTAGGGGGTAGTATAAGTAAAATAAAACAAAAGAACATAAGAGAAGACATTACCTTTAAATTGGGTGACTCCCGTTAGTTTGAACCAAAAGGGTTTTTTGAAGAGCTTTCTACCAAAGGTAAGGCCTCTATGATGAACAGAGTGATGTTGAGAGATAAAATGAGTAGATTTTAGCCGATCCAATGGCTTGAGAGGTGTGGGTAAGTGGGTAGAGGTGGGGGCCTTTTATAAGAGGGAGGAGGGGTACTCTTGGAAACTCATGAAATGTGACTTTATCATAAAATGAGTTTTGGATTTTAAAGGTCCCACAATGAAATATTTCGAGGATAAGGTGATAAGGGTTCGAAATCCACCCATCCAATAGGTTTTTGAAAAGTTTATGTGTTATATTTTACATTATATTTTCATTTTATTTAAATCGTTCATTAATGAAGTAATCACTGCATCATCATGGTGTCATAAATAAATTTATTTATTTAATGTCTAAAAATCAAATAAAAAAATACAATGATGTAAGAAATATTTTTATCTTTCCAATGAATATTTATATTCTAAGAGATAATTTCTCTAGAAAAATTAAAATTGTTTTACTTAGGTGTTACATACTTTTGTTATATTTAAATTTCTTTAAAAATAAAAATATAAAATGTCACTATCACACAAAAGTGATTCCATGGGTTCTCACAGTTGGTACAAGGCATCCCATGGTCGGAATCGACACAACCAGTAGCATTAGGAGACATTTTGGGGGTCATTTTATGTTATTATGATATTATTTTATTACCCTTAACTACCCAATTACTAATTAATCACGATAATTAAAGATAATTACCGTCCTTACTATTCATAATGTCCAAAAACAAAAGAGTATTAATTACATAATTTTGAAATTATGATTCAAAATATGGAATCCATTTTACCAAATTCCAAACAAATAAATTGTAGTAATTAATTTAAAAATAATTCTCGTTGTCAAAACAAATAGCGGGTTTTTTAGAAACAATATATATCAATAGTTTGATACTTTTTTATGCACAATTACAAAGTAAAATTAATTAAAATGACAAAAATTGGATTAAATTGTAAACAAATATTCTAATTAAACATTAAAACCAATTAAAAGGACAATATATCCATATAATTAAATTAAATGAAAAAGCAGTTTGAAGTAAAATGCAGTATTTTATACTATTCATAAAAAAATGAACATTGTCCGAAAAATACCAAAAATTTATCCAAAGTAAATTTCAATGTCCCAATCCTAAATAATAAGTTTATATTGAAAAATAGAGCTTATAAAATTGTCAAGAGTTTGATTTAAAAAAGGTTTTCCATCAAAAGGTGGTAAAATGATCTTTAAAAAAATATTAGGGTATTCTATGCTTAAGATCATATTTATTCTCATTTTAATCCTCTAAAACACTATATAATTCATAAATAGACAGATATAAAAATACATAATTCTTTACTTACTTGGTATGTGAAATCCTTCCCCCTTTAGAAAATTGCGTCCCCGTAATTTATTTACTTATTGAATAAGTGGGGGGTATTTATCCCTCATTGCATTTTCAGATTCCCATGTTGCCTCTTCAATCATGTGATTTTTACACAAAACCTTTACTTGATGAATCAAATTATTCTGCAATACTTTCTCCCTGTGGTCAGGAATCTGGACTGGTTGTTCCTCATATGATATATTCTCTTCCATCTAAACTACCTCTAGAATCAAAACATGAGATGGATCTGGCATGTAATTCCTTAAAATTGAAAAATGAAAAACATTGTGTACCTGAGACAAACTCGGAGGTAACGACACTCGGTATGCAACTGATCCAACTCTCTCTAGAATTTCATATGGTCCAATGAACCTTGGAATCATCTTTCGTTTCTTACCAAATCACATCACACTTTTCCATGGTGAAACATTGAGGAAGACATGATCACCTACCTCAAAAGAGTGATCCTTCCTCCTGTTGTCCACATAACTTTTCTACCTACTCCGAACTATTTTCATGTGTTTCTGTATCATCTAAACTTTTTCTATCGACTCTTCTACCAATTATGGTCCCATCAACTTCCTTTCAACAACTCCATCCCAAAAAGCTGGAGTTCGACACCACTTCCCATATAAAGCCTCAAATGGTTCCATATGTATACTGGAATGAAAATTGTTATTATAAGAAAACTCAACCATTGAAAGATGTTGGTCCCAACTTCCCTGATAATCCATCGAACAAGCACGTAGCATATCCTCCAAAGTCTGAATTGTTCATCATGACTGCCCATCTGATTGAGGATGAAAAGATGTACTAAAATTTAATTCAGTACCCAATGAATTCTGAAGGCCTTTCCAAAAGTTAGAAGTAAACCTGGGATCACAATCAGATACAATGGAGAGGGGAACTCCATGTAACCTAAATATGTCTTTAAGATACAAATGAAAAAGTTGATCTAGGGAAAAAGTATATCGTATAGGAAGAAAGTGATCAGATTTAGTCAAGTGATCAACAATAACCCAAATTGCATTATTACCTCGAGGTGTCTTCGACAACCCCACAATAAATTCCATGGATATATTCTTCCATTTCCACTCTGGCACTGGTAAAGGCTGAATCATCCCTTTCGGTTACTACCGCTCTTCTTTAACCTGTTGACAAGTCAAACACTTTACAATAAAATCAGCAATACCTCTTTTCATTCCATCCCACCAGTATTACTCCCGAAGATCTCTATACATCTTAGTATTGCCAGGATGAACTGAAAATGGAGAACTATGAGCTTCACACAACAACCCTCTCTCTCCAACTGTGAATTACAAGGCACACACAATCTCTTCCCAAATCTCAAAACACAATCATTACCAATGTTGAATTCTGGTCAAATACCCTACTGAACCAACTCTACCTTTTTTTGCAACGCACTGTCTTCCTTCTGAGCTTTCTTAATTATGTCTATTAGAGAAGATTTCACTGATACCTAGAATAAAACAGAAGAACATCATGCACCAATAACGTCTATGCCAAAGTTCATCAAATCCTTAACCAAAGGATCAGGTTCCAAATGTAACATGGTTAATGAAGCATTACATTTTCGACTCAAAGCATCTGCCACTCTATTTGCTATTCCCGGATGGTAATGAATTGTACAATCATAATCCTTGATTAATTCCAACCATATCCTCTGTCTCATGTTCAATTCTTTCTAAGTGAATATATACTTTACACTTTCGTGATCAGTATATATTTCACACATTACACCATACAAATGATGCCTCGAATTTTTTAAAGTGAAAACCATAGTAGCTAATTCCAAATCATGTGTAGGTTAATTTACCTCACAAGTTTTCAACTGACATGAAGCATAAGCAATTACCTGATCATTCTGCATTAGGATACAACCATGTTCTTTCAATGAAGCATCACTGTAGATAACAAACTCACCATTCCTAGAAGGTAGTGCCAAAACAAGAGCATTCACCAATCTTATTTTCAATTCTTGAAAACAATCATCACATTCTTTTGTCCAGATAAACTTAACACCCTTTTGAGTTAGCTTAGTCATTGGACTAGATAATTGTGAATTTTTTTAATAAACCTTCGGCAATATCTTACTAATCCAAGAAAACTATGAATCTCAGTTACATTTGTGGGTCTTGGCCATTCTTCAACAACCTCTATTTTTACAGGATCAATAGTTATCCCATATTTAGAATATGACAACCCTTCTTTTTTATTACCAACTTAAACATGATTTATTACATAAAACTTCCCTTGATACCACAAGAAGATCGAGAGGTTTAGTGTCTTTGAGGATTAGGATCATTACATAAAAACCGAAAACATGGAATACATGAGGAGTGCAATACATGTTAGACAATAGGAATATCAATAGAGCACCAGAGAAACATGAACATAAAGGCATGATAAACCATGATAATCATAACATGGAAATGTGACAACAACACTTAACATGGAATTATCCTGAGCCAAGGCTCATTGCACATAGAGCATGAGTAAATCCTCATTGCACATGAAGCATGAGTAAACCCTCGTTGAACTTGATTTAGCATGAGTCAACACTCCTTTCACATGACCTATAATTATACTATAATTTACCCAATGCATTGGAGTGCTATAAGGGTGCACCCTTATTAAACATTTCATTTCATGCATAAGTGTGCCACATGGATCATAAAACATGTATTCATAAAACATAATCATTTATTACATGATAAAGGAATTTGGAATTCATACATGAAAATTTATAATCAATAAGTAAATGCACATAAAGTTGAATACCCTTGATGGAGAAATGGGCATGGTATTTACTACACAATGACATTGGCTTAGAAAATCGGTGCGATTTCTACAACGTAACGGCGTGACATAAGAATTAATAAATAATGTTTGATGAGATAGAAAAGGGATCCTCATCATATTTACATGTAATACACAGTAAGGAGGTCATATAGATACACATCCCAAATTTTTTAATGGAATTTAGATTCATGATACAAAAGTATTTCTTGAATGCAAAAGAGGAGAGAGAAGTTCCTTTCGGAATTTCAGCATTGTAACGGGTGTACATGTGAGGCATTTAATGAGAGGGAAAGGGGTATCCCATCATTAAAGAATAGATAGGGAAGTATGAGGGAGGTTATAAGCCATACTCCAACATTCATAATTGAAATTAAAAGGGAAAAACCACTTAATGAAAATTGGACAAAAATGAGAAAGGAAGAAAAAACCCTTACTTGGAAGTGTGCTCCCAAAGGCTAGAGAGAGGCTTGTGAGAGGCTTCTTGAGAGATTGGGGCACCTTGGGAGGATTCTAGAGAGAGTAGGGAAGAGGTTGGACGAACTCCAAAGGCTTTGAGTGAGGAGGAAGTGGGAGCTTGGGTGGGTTTATTTAGGAAAGGTGATGTAATTCTTTATTATTTAGGTTTGGGACCCCTTATATTAAATTAGTCCAAACCACAAACCATCCAATGGTTTTTTCCCATGGTTTTTGGAAAAGGGAAGAGGAAAGATTTTATAAGGCCAAGGTCTGAACCTCTTAAAATAATATGGTTGCTTATGTGGAGGTGAGTCACACTCCTATGGAAAACAATTTAAAAAGACAAGGTGTTTAATAATTATTGAAGGGTCCATTAATTCTTTGAAAAGTAAGTCAAAATAACCCAAAATCACATTATTTTAATTTTAAAACATATATTGGCCGAAAATAAAGCTTATAGTATTTTATTACATCACTATTGGGTCATTATGATGTCATAAAACACATTATATATTTAAATAGAATTTAATTTTTACCCAAAAAATTGACTTTCTCTGAAAATTATGAAAAATTCACTTTTGGATAATTTCAAGATCCTGATTCTAAAAATAACATTTATTTTATCTAAATAATTTTCTAAATATGTTAATTTTCACTTTTTAAATAAAAACCGACATTTATAAAAAATTCACGGGTTTTGACAAAAATGGCTTTCAAACCTTAATAAAAATTACAATTGCATTCATAAAATTATTTGATCATTTATATATAATAAAATTAACGTAATAATAATAATAACAATATTTTACTAAAATATTATTTAATTCAAAAATCCCTTAATTTAATAAAATAGAATTCTTAATTAAACAATAACTAAAAAACACTATTTGCACTTTAAAAACTATTAACAATGTATCAATAATGACAAGAATGTATATTCATTATTATATACAAAAAATAATGTACATGAACAAATTACTAGCAATTTCTTACATAACTCCTTAAAATAGCCGCATAAGACCTAAGGGTAAGGTGTGCAATGGTGACAGACTTTTGGGGTGGCTCAGATAACATTGCTCGAGTGGTAATCTCTATCAACATCCACTTTTCCCGTAGACGGTCTCGTTCGAGATTGACATAATGAAGCTCAACTTCGGATTGGTCAAGAATGAAGCCCAAAGACGCCACCTCTTTTCCGAGATCCGACAAATGGGCTTCGTATGGGGCAATTCTACTGGATGAGGCCATTGCATCCTTTGTCTGAGTAAATTGGATTTGTTAAAGCCCTATATTTATACTAATCACGTGATCACTGTTCAAAGGCTATAAAAGCAATGGTCACAATTCTTAACATAAAACCAAAGAATTTGACATTTTATATAAACATTTTACATAAACAGACATTTAATTAAATCAAGAGGGATTGTCATTAATGAAACTTTGTGTTGTTACAGATTTCCCTTATCCATACATGTAGTCATATAGTCTATTTGGGTACCCAAAGGTGGCCCATATAGGGTGTGAGACATCATCCTAGTAGGAAACCACACATGGTCACATTCCATTCAATTAGTTAATATATAATGACAATACTGTGTAGGAAACAATATCATATGTAAAGGAAGTACTGAAAGTAAACATCCTACATGTTCTAGATTCTCATTTATAACCAAAACCATTTAATGATCTAGTTCCATTTAATTTATAAGTATTGTGACTTGAAACGTAGCCTAACATCCCCCATGAAAATAGGCAACCAAATGATTTATAAACAGGACATCCATAATGTATAAATAAATACCGAATCTAAGATTGTGATTTGGCTTTGCAGATGCATCATATAAATAATTCTATTCATTATTCAAATTTGAACCTAATCTTTCCCCTGTAATTCCAAATTCGAAATTTGAGTATCACTCCAGGTATAATATAAACTAGCACTATACAAGTCCCTCCATGATGATCCTCACAAGAGCCTAGGTATCGCTTTAGGTGTGGTATGACATCACTGCCATTCGAGTTAATCCTTGGAGGTCCACTAAATGAACCCAAGTATCACCCATGGAATATATGATCAAATTCCCCTTGAGTCTATCCTTGGAAATATAACTGAAATTCCAAGTATCACTTAGCATATAATAGTCATCCATTATGAGTTCGTCCTTGGAAAACTATATAAGTAGTCAAAGTTTCACTCATGTATAAGTATGGTCAATGCCAAATGAGTCCATCCATGGAATTATTAATTTGATTCCATGTGTCACCCAAGGCATGTAAACATTAAATATCGTTCAATACCATTAAATCAATCTCATATAACATGTAATGGTCAGCACCAAGAACAATTAATTTCAATCTCCCCTAAAAAAGGTGACAAATCATTGGCCAAGATTGGAAGTCTTTCCTCTTAAATACTCACATGAGAAATTTATTATAAAGCGAAATTTAAGATTTAACAAGAAATTACAAGGCATAGCTTAGGGAAATGACAAACATTCCATTTCTTTATTCATTAACAATTATAATTTAAAACACATATTGTCATTTGGTTTACACTTTAATCCAGAAATTGAAAATTCAATTAAAATTATCAATTTAAAAATTCAACATCTCATATCAAGGGTAAAAAGGCACACCTTATGCTACCAAACTCAAATACACCGATGGTGGTCCGTTAAATTACACAACACACCCATGGGGTGGTTTCTATTCATGACCAATAAACTTTAACATTTATCAATGGACTCTTTAATTGAATAGGTTTTACCTATCAATTCAATTCAAATATTAAAATTCATTTAAAGGCACCACTTGAGAATTGGGTATGTGAAAAAATGGAATGTATAAGAACCTAAAATTTTAATTAAAGGTATGAGACCACCTACTATAGGTTTGAAGAGGATAGCTCATCCAGTATCATCTCCTGATTCGATTAAAATTGGGAGAAAATTGAAGAACATACAAAGAACCTATTAATAAGGAAGGTTATATTGCACATAAATAGTGTAGCCGATAGTAAACCAAATGAAGAATGACACAAAAGGAATAGAGATATCATCAATGAAGATCCAACGAGACGAGCGGTGCTTGAATTAGAGATTGTAGAGAGATTCATTGGTAAATCCAAGAATAATATTCAAAGATGGATTCAAATGGTTATAGTTACTGTGCGGGAGAGGAATGAAATTAGGTTTGAGTTTAGAAGAAATTTTAGGAGAAAAATTGTAATTTCACCCTTTATAAAAACGATCACATAGTTTTTCCACATGGTTGGACAAACCATACACAAGCAGTGCATGCTTAGCTTTAGGGAAGGGAACATTGCATGGTTTGTACACACAGTTTGACTAACCATGTACAAACCATTCAAATCTCCACTGTCAAAATTACAGACATTCCCACACAGTTGTGCTCCTCAAATCGCATGGTTTGGTCTAATTGTGCGGCCAATAGGACTCCATTATCCATCATTTCATGGTTTAATTTAACCATGAAGAAGGCTTATCTCACCACAAAACTTGGGCTATGAGCTTCAACCCATCCCTAGACACCCCCGATACATCCAAAACCTCAAAGGGAACTCATATTAGGCCACATTTAAACATTGAAACTATGAATTTATGGAAAGAAAAGGATATGTACCTTCATAAATAATCGGGTTCTTACAAACCCTACTCGATATAAGTTACCTCATCGTTGCAATATATTTTCACAGACATGATTACCTACAAAATAATTAATAAAATTTTATACACTATATCATTAAATGTATAAATTTTTTAATTATATTTTATTATTATATAATTTACCTGATCTTGTGAGTTTTTCAATGGATTTGTTAATCATTATTTAATAATCCAAGAAAAACCTAGGGGGACTCCTAACACCTCTATTATCTCAGATTTTCGCAACCATGAGTCTCCTCTTAGATATGCTGTAAATATCTAGCTTCAAACTTCTATACATCTTTTTGAACGCCCTTTTATTACAATGTTATTCACATGAAAGAGAGAGGGTCTAGGGGTTTGAGATACATAATTTTTTTATGCAAAAACATCGGTCCATACATACTTAGAGAGAGTGATAACACACATGTCATCAATGTGAAAAAATAATACAATTATTACAAATTATATAAATGAAAAAACAAAACATCCAATTTCAATCATAAATTGGTTGGTTGTCTCAATATAATTAAATTATTACAAATTAAATAATCGGATAAAAAATAATACAACATGAAATTACAAACATACATTAGATGGTCATCTTGAGATCAAAAATCATACTATATTTATAACATGTTTGTTTGATATATTTATTCTATTCTACATATTTTAAATTTACTCATAACTATATTTAATAAATAATATATATTTATATTTATATTTATACTTTCACGAAGATTTTTTACTTTTATAGGTGAAAAACTATAACACAAATCTTGATTGATATAAATATCCTCACTCTCAAAGTATATTGATGATGATATGATTACAAAAGAAAAAAATAATAAAACATTATATATATTTATACTACATCATCATATGTTTAACATATTTTAATTAGTTATGAATAAATATATATTAATTGATCTTGATACTTTTTCTATGGATTAGTTTATCATTATTTGATAAACCAATCAAAACCTAAGGGTGAACTCTAGGAGCCTCTATTATCACAGATATCAGTAACCATCAGTCTCCTTCTAAACATCAATGCCGCTGGTTAGAAACCTCTTGTAAAATGCCTTTTTATTACAATATTACTCATATGTAAGTGAGAGGGTCTAGGGGTTTTAAATACATAACATTTTTTAGGTGGACACGCAGATCCTTGCATACTTAGAGATAGGGATGAATTGCATGCCATCAATGAGAAAAATAAGATGCAATTATTACAAATTATATAACCCCTTACAGAAAAAAAGACAATCAATTTCAGTTATGCATTGTTGAATCATCTCAATATCATTAATCACACAATACTCTTAACATTTATTTTGGGATACTTATTATGTTCTACATATTATAAAATTTTACCTATAACTATATATAATATATAATAAATATCTACATTTGATTTCCAAAATTTAAACCTTTTAATGTGTCCATGTGTATATATATATATTTATGTATATTCACTTTATTTACCCATGTGTATCAAATATTATAATTTAAATTTATTTTACATTATATGTAATATATAATAATATATACATATAAATATATTTAAATTACATAACATAAATACATACAAATTTAAATATATTCAACTTTATTTATTAATATTTTAAAATATAATTACATGTACTTTTATAAACATCTATATTTTTCTAAATATAAGTATTATTAATTTATACATAAATAATTAAAATATTATAATAATAAATTTTATTAAATTTCATTAAAAAATTTAATATAATTTACACTTACATATTTACCATTAAAATACTGTAAACTTATGTTATTTTAAATTTTATAAAATTACATATTTATATATATATTGTAATATTTCTACTTTGAAAATTTTGAGTAATTATATTTCATACATTAATAATTAGAATAATAATAATCTATACTTAATATAATTTAAAATTATTTATACACATTAATATTTATAGTTAACTTTTTCAAACCGTTAACAAAAATAATATTACATATATATTTAAATAATTTTAATTATGATACATAATATAACAAGAATTTTTTAATAATATAATTTTTATAAAATATTTAGATAATTACCCATGTGTATAGAATATTATAATTTAAACTTATGTTAATTTGAATATAATATATATTATATACATATAAATTTATTCAAATATAATTACTCAACATTTAAATTACAAATATATACATTTTTAAAAAAAATAATATTTACCAAAATATAAATTATATTTTATACATAAAATTCAAATTATATATATACCATATTTAAATTTCCTAAATAATTTATTTTTAATTAAATCAAACAAAAAAATAATAACTCATTCAGAAATTAAATCATTAAAACGAAAATATTTTATACATCCATACATCTATACATCCATACATTCATACATCCATAAATCTATACATATTAAATAAATAAATCATAAAAAAATAATTAAGCAATAAAAATTTTTAACTGGAAATTTTACTTTCTTAAAATTTTGAAAAATATATCGAGAAAGAAATCTAGTAAGGATTCACAACAAAATATAGAGCATAACATTTGAAAATGGAGTGGGGAGCCACTCTATTTATAAATTTTTCTTAATAGAAGGTGTGAACCCCATTCACCCCTCCTTTGTAAAACATTAAAAGGAAGAGTGAATGAGGTTCATGCATCCTCTGTTGTGTTGAAGAAGTGTGAACTAGGTTCATGAATCTTTGGTAACAAAGAGAGAAGCATAAACCTCGTTTATTCTTTTTAGTGAAATGAAGAAGTGTGAACGGGGTTCACACTTCTCCAGAATGTTTTTCTTAAAATATTTCAAACCCTATCCCATAAAAAATATATTTTAAAACCCATTTTAAATAAAATCCATCATATAAATTAATTAAATTAATTAATATTATTTTATTAATTAAATACCTTTTAAATTATAATAAAAGAAATTAATTTTTATAGATTAATTTTAAAATTTAAAATAATTAAATTTATTATGATTAACTCATTAATAATATATGTCGCAAATGTATTTTTTTCCGTTGTTCCAGTTCACTTTTGGATCTTGGTTTTCCTCTAAAGCTTTGGGTATTCCATGTTGTATTTTTGAGGTTGTCTTTTGTTTAGTTTTGGTCTTATGTTTGTTCCTTAGATTCCTCAGGAGTTTTGGGTGAAAATTTGAGATTTCGAGATTGACAGCAAGTGGTGCGGTATTGGAGAAGGGTTAGGGGAAACCATGCACCATGCTTTAGGAAACCGTACAAGCCTTGGGATTCCTCTAGACACAGGCACATGAACCACACAAATTTAGGAAAACTGTGTGGAAGGCATGCGCATGGTTATGCCATTTTGGACAAAACATTGTCGTACAGTTGGCGCATGGTTTACCAAATCATGTGACTAAACTGTGAAAAGTTCCCAATGTGTCCAGTAAGGGGTGAATGGTTTGGAAAACCATGCAGCCTAAGCATTCATAATGCCCAGGTCATTAATATTGTGAAATTTCCTTTATACCCATAGGGATTTTAGCCCCAAATCTCATTTCTCCTTCCTTACCTGGTTCATGCAACCCAGAGGGAGACTCTCCCTTTATCCCTAAGGCTCTCCTCCTCTCCCATGGTGTGGATCTAGTTATTTTTTCAAGTTTGGGGCTAGATTTCTCAAGGTATTCATATATTCTCTCCTCCTTCTTCTTTATTACATTTTATATTGAGTTTCTCTTCTTCCATAGTATTTTGGATTTAGGGTTCATGTTTACCTTGGTTTATGTTGGGGGTTTTGTTTGTTTAAGATTCTTCATGGTTGTTCTTTCTCCTTCACACATTTATGAGGTTTTTTAGAGTGCGTGTTGTTGAAGCATTGCAACATTGAGGTAGGTTTCCCTTTGCACTTTCCCATTAAATTTAAGGGTCATTGGTTTATTTATTTTTATAACCTTATTATATGTTTATCAATGATGTGTGATCTTTGGAATAATTGTTTGATGTAAAATTTAGTGGTTTTCATAACTGTTTTGAATTATATAACCTTTCTTTGTTATGTGATGCACACCAAGTGTTTTATAAAATGCCGAAATGGACTTTGTGAGTGACTTGTGGTTTTTAAAGCATGGTTTCGCTTTGTAAACATTTTTTAACATCTAAAATGGTGATTTGAGTAACTCAAATGGGTTTTCTAAATGGTACAAGACTCGAAAGTATTGTGCATTTGGTTTTTGAAAATGGTTTGTCATGTGATGGAGGTGTGTGGCCCATTTGGTATTTTTATTAAAATGAATTTGGCTTGAAAATTTGGTGTGATTGTTTAAATGGAATTTCATAAATGGTTGTGAAATGTAAAATGGTGTATTTTCACGTTTTTGGAAAAGAGGAATTTTTTTCTTTGAAAAAGGGTGCTTGAGGACAATTTGACATTTTTGTGGAATTGGTGAAAATGGTTATCATGAAAACACTCCTGGGATAATTATATTTCTTAGTTTATATTGAATGGATGGGATTTAATCACTATGGAATCCTTTTGATCCATTTATGTGAATGAATGAGACTTTCTCACCGTGGAATCCTTGTGATCCATTTATTTTAAAGTGGAATGGGAGATCCTCAATGTGGACACCTTTGAGATCTATTTGTTTTAAGGAAAGAGACAGATCCTTGGGGTGGATTGGGAGAGATTTATTGTGTGAGTTGTTTATATATGATATATATGCATGTGATTGGATTCTTGGTTGGCATTTTTAGCTCACCCCCACTTTAATTT
Organism: Viscum album; assembly: GCA_963277665.1. NCBI lineage: Eukaryota > Viridiplantae > Streptophyta > Magnoliopsida > Santalales > Viscaceae > Viscum > Viscum album. The sequence goes on along the minus strand of OY728131.1, from coordinate 2,093,339,778 downwards.
ACTCTTGAAATGGAAACCCGACATACCTAGTGAATTTTATGAGAATGATTGCTACAGTAGCTTAGGATTATTCTTTGGATATTGGAACATAACAAGAAATTTGGAATTTTTTGTTTATTTTGTATGTGGGATAGTTTCCCTCTATTAGAACAGATAGGGTGTGATCGAGCATGTGGGGGAAATTTGATTTCATCGAGTGAGGCATGCTTTCCGGGATGATTCAAGATGTATAGAATGTTCTAGATTATTTCATGAGCTCCTAGGTTCAACCATGTCTATTGAAACTTAGTTGTCTATAGTATAATGTTGAGATGAATTGTTGGTTGGTTATCCTTGTGTGCTCATTTTCATTTCCCTTATTATGTGATCATTACTATTTCTTACTTCCATGGTGTGCTAGTTGGGTAAAAGTTGTGTGTTGGATTTCAATGGTTTATAGAAAAGAATTTTGGAAAAAGTTTTGTGATCCTCTTCTTCTTTGTTTAAATTCAAAACTTATTCCTTCCTCTTTGAATGCTAACAGTTCCCTATTGGGGAAGAATTTGGTTTTAAATTTAAAAGGGAAATGGACCATGTTTGGTTTTAAAGTGGAAAATGTTTGGAATATCTTAATTTTATGTACTATATTTCAAACCTGAAGTTTATGTTTCTTTTATTTAAAGGAATTTCATTTGTCAAAATACCTGTTTGGTCACACCTATGGAGTTTTAATACTCACTCCTATAGTTATTTCTTGGTTTTAGCTTGTGGTGAAAGTTTCATCTTGGTCTAAGCTTGGTTTCAATCACTATGGGAGATGGTTAGTTTTGGTACTGGAGAGTGACCCTTGGAGTTACATGGAGATTTTGTGGTCATCATGTTTAGTTTCAATTTTGTGGTATATTTTTTTGTTCAGTTTTGTACAAATGTTCTTAAGTTTAGATATTTTATTCATATTTTTTGGGATGTTCTATTTGTTTTTGTTGCTAATCTTTTTTATCTAAGTTAGTTGAAATCATTCCCTTTGGTTACTCTATTAGTGATAGAGAATAGTTTACATCTTAGTAGGATCAGGAACACCTCTTAGAACTTTCCATGGAATGGATCAGGCGACTGGTTTGGGGTTGACTCTGTTTGGTTTGTGGAAAAAATATTATTAGGGAAGGTTGGTTTTTAAGAGGACCTAGCTTTCAAAGCACCCTTTATTATTTGGGATGTCAAGGAAGATGAAGTAGGACTTTCAAAGATTGGGGTGTAGGCATGGGGGAGTATTTGGACCAAACATTCTAGATCTAACCTTGAGTTTACATTGGATGCCTGGTTTTATTTGTTCTCTTTGGTTCTTGTGGTTTGTTTTGAGTTTGGGAAAATGAAAAGAGAGTTAGGCCAATGGTCTATGTGAGCTCACAGGGTTTGAAAAGTCATGTGGGGCTGGGGAAATGGTTCAATAAGACTCTATGTGATGGTGATGTGATTGGCATATGGCTTCTAACCATATGACCCAGTCACACCTTGACTATATTTTCCCTTGTGAATTATTTTAGGAGTTCTTTACTTGTGATTTTTTTAAAAACCCTACTATGGAATTTTGAAAAGCTATATTTAAATTGGTAATTGTTTTTTCATTGAAATATGGAAAATGAATTTTCAGATTTATTTTAAATAAATCCATAGAAAGTGGATTTTTATAAAATGTATTTTGCAAAAAATTGGTAAGTTCTTTAATGATATTGGATTTATATAATAAAAACCTAATGTTTACCAAAGTTGGTTGCTTGTAAGGGGAATCTTGTTTGGTAAAATTATTTTAAAATGAAGAGAAATGAGTTTTTAATAAAATGATTTTTGATGAAATGAAATTTTTGAGCTATTGAAAATGTTTTGAATGAGGTGAATTGTATTTTGTATGGAATCCATGAGATTTTATTTTGAGTAGAATAAAATTGAATGGTGTGTGGAGTTTGGAAATGGTTTTTTACATTGTTGTTAATGATCATTTTAAAATGTTTTATGAGTTTTAAAATGGGAAGTGGGTTAAGAATATTAAAATATAAGTTAAATGTTTTGTTTTGAAAAGTGGAAATTTTTTGTTTTGACCTTTTTTATTCTCATGAGAGATCACATGAATGGATATGTGTGGGAATGTGTATGGATGACAACATGTGTAGATGAGTGTCCAGATTGGAATGGGTTGATGAGTGCCTAGGGTGGTATAAGAATATGCACGTGTGTGTGGCTCTAAGAAATACCATTAGTGATGGTGAAACATATCATGTTTTTTTTCCATTTTTAAAGTATTTTCAAGTGGAAGATTTTGTTTCTTTGTTAGTCAATGGTTTTGTGGTTTTTTTCCTATGATTTGGGGATGATTTTTTTATGGTGTTTAGAGTTTGAGAATTCTTATTGATGAGTTCATTTTTATTGGGTTATTGATTCTCTTGTTTGTTAGTGTACACCGCCACAAAATATTCGATGGATATTCATGGTGAAACTGAAGATGGTTTACCATTAGCAAACCCTCCAGTTAATCAACCTATGGACTTCCTTCTTAATTTTTAGAAGTTGAATCCTCTTCTCTTTTATGGTCAAGTAGATCCTCTCAAAGAGGAAGAGTGGACGTAGAATATTGAGATAAAATTCTATTTCTTTGAGTTTCTTGAGTCATTAAATGTGAAGTTCATAAGTTTATGCTTGAAGGTATGACCTAGAAGTGGTAGATGCCGATCTATCAAAAAAATCATTGGGAAGATATCACCTTGGAGTTCTTCAAGGATTCATTCATCCAAAAGTATTTCTATGATGTAGTAAAAGTGATAAAGGGGATAGTGATGTGTTGTCTTCAGCAAGGAAATGGATCGGTACATGAGTATTTTTGTCATTTTGTGGATCTAATTCCTTACCTTATGGAGTGATATGTCTATTATTCCCTAAATTATTTATTTTTTGAGATTTTAATTCATCCTGTCATATAGTTGGAGGTGTTAGGGATCTATCTAACTTCATTTGCTGATGTGGTGAGGTAAGCTATTTGTGTTGACGCTGTGATAGCAGGAGTACTTGAGGAATCCATTCTTCCTATAATATCTATAAGAGTTGAAGGAAACTCTAGAAAGTAGATGGGGAATATTCTTGAAGCTATTTGTGTTGATCATGGAATGAAAGAACCGATAGATATCTTATTAGATTCTTCTATGTAGAGGATCATGGTGTGTCATCAGTGTGGAAATCTAGATCAGAAGAATCCATCCTAACCGAATGTTTCGAAGAAGTTTCATGCCTATTGTTGAATAGGTCACTTGAAATGGTTCTATCATGGTGTTTCTAGTAACAGACATAGAACTAGATCCACCCGTTCAAAAAAACCCAAACATGTTTGTAGGAGTGAGGTGCTAGCTTGGGTTTAGTTTGAAGCCCCTTCAGTTTGGGAATTCCTTATTTTGTAATGGTTGTTCCTAAAAGGTTTTTGGTGATCTTTTCACTTCCATAAAATTTTAATATTGGTGTCATGAACCTATTAATCACTTCTATTTTAATGTAAGCATGTTTTTCATTTTGAAAATTCTGAACCTTTTCAGTTTTAAGTAGAAGTGAGTTTTGTATGTATCTTGTTTCTACTATTTAGCATTTAAAGAGAAAAATTATGAAGCGTGTGTATCTTGAGAATCCCTATTTAGGTGGAAAAAAGATGTTATAACCAGGGATTTTTAGCTTCTAGATGTTAGGTAGTATATTCTTCAAGTCATTAGGGATCTAGACACAAGACCTAGTTTGAAGCTCACGCACAGTCAGGAATCATAGTGGTGTGGAAGACCTTGGTCTGGAGATGGTCTCATCTTATGGTGATGACGAAACATGGGATGGTTTTCTACTTGGTTTTGAGTTTCTATCATGAACCCCAATGGTGGGTGTGTTGTTCTTATATTGATCGGTGTGTGGTGTAATTCTCGTGATGGGTGATATGGAGAGTCCTCATGCTGGTTGGTTAGTTCCTAAATGGAGGGAAGACCCACCGTGGGTCCCTTTATGGCCACTCCTAGATTTGGCCGGTCCTAGTTAGTTTCTAATGGTGGGGAGTCCATTCCAACTTCCCATGTTAGTAATCAAATTTAGTTCTAGTGTTAGATAGGTTGTTCTAATTATAGTTTGAGTTTTATATTATTTCTTGATAAGTGATATGGAATCATTGGTTCATTTCAAGTAAAAGCTATGATTTTCATTTGGTGGTGGTTAAGGTTCCCTTGGTTTGAGAGGTTGGATCATGCGATTTTGGAAAAACATTATCTTTGATCAATAAACTAAGGATGGTGTGTATTTTTTAGGGAAAAATCATTATGGTGGGGAGAATTGTCACACTCAATTTTTTGTTTTCATCCTTTTTTTTCAGTTCACTTTTGAATCATGGTTTTCCTCTAACGTTTTGGGTGTTCTAAGTTGTATTTTTGAGGGTTTCTTTTGTTTATTTTTGGTCCCATGTTTGTTCTTTAGTTTCCTCAGGAGTTCTTGGTGAAAAGTTAAGATTCAGTTCTTGAAAGTAGGTGGTTCATGGTTGGAACACGGTTATGGGAATCCATGCACCATACTCCAAGAAACTATGAAAACCTTGGGATGCCTCAGGAAATGGGAACACGACCCACACATGTTTAGGAAAACCATGTAGAAGGTGTTTGAATTATTATGACATTTTGGATAGAACCATGTTGCCTGGTTGGAACATGTTTTACCAAACCATGCAGCCAAACCCTGAGAAGTTCCCAGTGTGTCCAGTAAGGGGCTCATAGTTTTCATATGGTTTGGTAAACTATGCATAGTGCCCAGGTCATTAAAATTGTGAAATGTACTCTCTAACCTCTTGAGATTTTCGCTCCTAATCGCCTCTACCATTCCTTCTTTGGCTCGTGTGACCCAAATGGAGCATCTCCCCTCTTCTCCAAGGATCTCCTCATCTCCCATGGTGTGGATCTAGTGATTTATTCAAGTTTGGGGCTAGATTTTTCACGGTATTCTCTTCTTCTCTTCTCCTTCATCTTATTTATTTCATTTTGTATTGAGTTTCTATTATACCATAGTATTGTGGATATGTGGTTTAGGTTTACCTTGGTTTATATTTTGGGTTTTCTGTGTTTAAGGTTCCTCATGGTTTTTCTTTCTCCTTTTGACTTTCTGAGGTGGTTTTAGGTGTGCGTTGTTGATATTCCATGATTTTGAGGTGGGTTTCCATTTGGACATTCCCTTTAAATTTAAGAATCATTAGTTTATTACTTTTCTCACCATACTTGTATGTTAATAAATGATGTTTAATCTTTGGAATAATTTTTTGATGTGAAATGAGGTGGTTTTAATAATTATTTTGAAGTAAATGACCATGCTTTGTTATGTGATGCACACTAAGTGTTTGATAAAATGACTGAATGGCCTTTGTGAGTGAATTTTGGATTTTAAAGTATGGTGTGGCTTTTTAAATTTATTTGTGACATCTAAAATGGGGATTGGGGTATCTCAAATGGGTTTTCTAAATGACATTAGACTTGAAAGCGGTGTTCGTTGGTTTTTTGAAAATGTTTTGCCATGTGATGATGGTGTGTGGCCTATTTGGCATTTTGAGAAAGTGGATTTGTCTTGAAAATACGGTTTTAGTGTTTAAATATAATTTTATAAATGGTTGTTAAATGAAAAATGGTGTGTTTTCACCTTTTTGGAAAGGTGGATTTGTTTCTCTGAAAAAGGGTGCTTGAGGCCCATTTGGATTTTTTTGTGGAATTGGTGAAAATGGTTATCATGAAAAATCTCCTTGGATAATTCTCTTACCTCATTTGTATTGAATGTATGGGATATAATAAATATATAATCCTTGTGATCCATTTATATGAATTGATGGGACATCATCACTGTGAACTCCTTGTGGTCCATTTACTTTAAAGCGGAATGAGGGATCCTCAGTGTGGACTCCTTTGAGATCTATTTGTTTTAAGAAAAGAGGCTATTACTTAGGGTCCATCAAGGGTGATTTTTTTTGTGAGTTGTTTATATATGATATATGTACATGTGGCTGGATGATCATTTGGAATTGTTGGGTCACCCCCACTTTTCTTTACTCTTGAAATGGAAACCAAACATAGCTAGTGAATTTTCTGAGACTGATTGCTGCACTAACTTAGGATCATGATCTGGATAGTGGCCCATACTGGGGAATCCAATAAGTTTTCTTTATTGTTTCTAGGTTATATTTTCCCTTGATTATACTATATAGGGTGTTATTGATCGTGTGGGTGAAATTTGATGTGATCAGTGTGGCATGATTTCTTGGATGATTCAATATGTATAGTATGTTTTGGATCATTTCAAAGCCTCCTAGGTTCTCCCATGTATATTAGAACTTAGTTGTTTATTGTGGATTATTTATATGAATTATTGGTTGGTTATCCTTGTGTGATTATTTATATTTCCTTTATTATGTGATCATTACAATTAATTACTTTTATGGTGTACTTCTTGGTTAAACTTTGTGTGTTGTCTTTCAAAGGATTAGGGGAAATGTTATTGGAAAACATTTTGTTCACTTTTTACTCTTTTTAAAATGAAAAAATATTCCTTCCTTTTTGAATGATAATGGTTCTTTTTTTGGTAATAATTTGGTTTTAAATATAAAAGGGAAATGTACCTTGTTTGGTTTTAAAGTGGAAAATGTGTGGAAAAGCTTACTTTTCTGTATTGTATTTCAATTGTGAAGTTGATGTTTCTTTTATTTAAAGGAAGTGACTTGGGAATAGACATGTTTGGGAATTCCTACTAAGTTTTAATACCCACACATATGGTTCTTTCTTATTTTTAGCTTGCGGTGAAGGTTTCATCTTGGTCATAGCATGGTTTCAATTGTTATGGGCAATGGTTGATTTCGGTATTGGAGAGTGACCCTTAGAGTCACATGGAGTCATTATGGTTATCAGGTATATTTAAGATATTGTTGTATAGTTTTTTTGTATCTTTAGTTTTGAACAAATGTTGCTCAGTTAGGATATTTCATTCATATTTATTGGGCTATTCTGTTTTTTCTTCTTATAATGTTTAGTTTATTTATTTAAACTATGATAAATTGTTCCCTTAGGTTACTTTCTTGGTTCCCGACACTAGTTGCTGACCCAGGAGGATCAGAAATGCCTCTCAGGGCCTGAAACAAATTGTCTTGGGTAACCAATTTGTGGTCGAGTCAGGTTGGTTCTTTATAATATATTTCAAATTTATAATAAAATTATAAAATATATTTATCTAATTTTAGATTCATTTATTTTAAATTTATAAATGGATTTTGAAAATTTGAAAATTTTAAATTCTAAATGAGTATTTAAACGTGTTAGGATATACTAAAATTAAAAATATAATAGGATATAGTTTTTATAATGAGATTAAATAGTAACATTGTTATAAACCAATTTTGTTTTTAAAAAACTAAAAGGGATGGGGTTGAGGCATCCCAAATTACATAGGTTCCTAACTTATTTTTAGTTGTGGGTTTATTAATGAAATGCATTTATTATATACTATATATATATATGTGTGTGTTATTTAACATAACATACATATATTTTATACAATATTTATTATAATACACTCATATTATTATATCTTCATACACTACTATAGATGAGGATTAAAAAAGAAATAAAAATCAATTTTATCAGTGCTGATGTGCCTATAATCCTTAAAATTTCAACACTTTAATCAGTGCTAAAAAACCTTCATAAAGGATTTCATTATCATTGATACTTTTAGTGCTTATAAATGATGACTTTATTAGCACTAATTCTAGGTCTGATAAAATTTATTTTCAGTTTCTTCATAATGCTAGCATCCATATCAATAAAAAAAATTTTTAATTCCAATACATATATGACATTAACCATAAAAAACAATTTAAATTTACATTGAACCATATTTTGAATATAAATATTACATTAAATAATTTTAGTACAAATAATTACAATTATTTAAATAAATGAAACTAATTACAATAATGAATGTAAAGAAAACTGTCGCAATAAACCTTCTCTAATGAACCCAACCTCGTAGAAAAGAATCATGTGTCTTTAAAAAAAAATTATTTTAGTAATATTACATAAAAAAGGAAAAACACTACAATTAAAATATTATATAATTCATTATGATTTTCAATTCTAATGATATGAGGTCACTTCTTACAAGACACAAATGAAAAATCATTTTTTTATAAAGTATCATGACAATTTGAGAATGTTTTCTCAGTTTTGAGTATGTGATGGGAGGTTTAAAAACATGTCACTTTTAAATGAAAACACCACTTTCAATCATATTGGACACACATTGTGAAAAATTGGCATGAAATTAATTCTCACATGTCACAAATGAATTATCAATCTCCATCTTAAAATATCAGGAGAATCAAAGTGTGTTTTCTTGATTTTGAGTATGTGATGAACGTTTTGAACTGAAATATCAATTTTAAATAAAAACGTGAACTTTAAGTCATACCAGAAACACCATGTGTCAAATTAATATGTGGTTTACCCCTACACATAAAAAATTAGTTATGAATCATTTTACTAATGTATCAAAATGTTATTAGTTCATTTTCTCGATTTTGAGTATATGACATCTGTTTTAAACTAAATTTTCATTCTTAAAACTGAAAACATGCGCTTTTAGTCATTCTGACCACACTGTGTGTTAGACTGATATTTTATTAATTCTAACATATCAAAAAGGAATAATAGATCATTTTTATAAAGTTTCAAGTCATTTGGAGTGTGTTTTATCTATTTTGAATATGTGATACACATTTTGAATTAAAATGTCACTTTTAAATGAAAACACATACTTTCAGTCATATCGATCACATAATGTATCCGATTGATGTATGGTTAATTAATACATGTTACAAAGGAATTATTATTTTTCCTAAAATATCAGAAAAATACGAGTTCATTTTCTTGATTTTGAGTACGCGACGTGTGTTTTGAACTAAAATGTTAATTTTAAATGAAAACACACACATTGAGTCATACCAACAACTCCATGTGTCAGATCGATGTGCAGTTGATTCCAAAATGTCAAAAATGAATCAAAAATCATTTTTTAAATTATTAAGACAATCTAATCACGTTTGATCGATTTTGAGTATGTGATGTGCGTTTTGAACTAAAATATCACTTTTAAAAATGAAAACACACACTTTTAGTCATTCCATCTACATCGTGTGTCATATTGATATGTGGATAATTCATACATGTAAAAAATTAATTTTGTATCATTATTATAATGTATGAATACTATCTAAGAACCTTCGATTGGTTTTAATTATGTGACACATGATTTGAACTAAAATGTTACTTTTAAATGAAAACATGCACTTTTAGTCATACTGGTCACACCGTGTGTCAAATTTACATGATGTTAGTTCATAAAAATCAAAAATAAATTATTGATATTTTTCCTAAAATATCTGGAAAATTTGAGTTCATTTTCTCTATTTTGAGTATTTGACACACATTTTGAACTAAAATGTCAATTTTAAATGAAAACACGCACTTTGAGTCATACCAACAACACTGTATATCAGATTTCTATGTAGTTGGTTCCCATCCATAAAAAATGAATCATATATTTTTTTATTTATGTTTTAAGACAATCCAAGAAAATTTTCTCAGTTTTCAGTATGTGATGTATGTTTTGAACTAAAATTTCATTTTAAAAAATGAAAAAAATGAACTTTCAGTGATTCAAAACACCATGGGTGTAAGATTGAAAAGCGGTTAATTAATTCATGTCAGGGATGAATCATGTATCCTTATAATAAATTATCAAGACAATATAAGTTTGTTTGATCATATTTGAATATATGAAACATGTTTAGAGTGAAAATGTCACTTTTAAATGAAAACATGTACTTTTAGTCATACCGGTCACACCATATGTCACATTGACATGCGATTAATTCATAAACATCACAAATGAATTATATAATATTTTCCTAAAATTTAAATACAATTCAAGAGTGTTTTCATGGTTTTGAGTATGTGACACATGTTTTGAACTAAAATGACAATTTTAAATGAAAACACACACTTTGATTCACACCAAAAACACCGTGTGTTAGATTAATTTGAAATTGATTCCTAAATGTCAAAAATGAATTTTAGATATTTTTCCAAAAGTAATCAGACAATTCTAGCACATTTCATTTGTTTTTAGTAGTAATGTGTGGTTTGAAATACAATGTCACTTTTAAAAAGGAAAACACACACTTTTAATTATCTAGGCCACATTGTGTACTGAATTGATGTGTGGATAATTATTATAAATAAAAATGAATTATGGATCATTTTTATAAATTATGAAGACAATATGAGCGTGTTTTATCCATTTTGAATATGTGACACATGTTTTGAACTAAAATGTCCTTTTTTAAGTCTAAACAAACACTTTCACTCATACTAGTCACACCATATATCAGATTGATGCATATTTAATTTCTACACATCACAAATGAATTATGAATTTTACATAAATATCAAGACAATACAAGTGAATTTTCTTAATTTTGAGTACATGAAGAATGTTTTGAACTAAAATGTCAATTTTAAAGGAAATCAAGCACTTTGAGTCATACCAGCAACATCGCATATCAAATTCATGTGAGGTTGATTCCAATACATCAAAAATTAATCATAAATAATTTTATTAAATTATCATGACAAAATAAACTCATTTTCTTGGTTTTGAGTAAGTATTTTGTGCTTTTAACTAAAATGTCACTTTTAAAAATAAAAGAACACACTTTCAGTCATTTCTGTCACATTGTGTGTCAGATTGACATGTGGTTAATTCCTACATGTAAAAAATGAATTATGGATAATTTTCTTATAATATTAATACAATATGAGATAAGTTGATCAATTTTTATTATGTGACACACATTTTTAACTAAAATGGAACTTTTAAATAAAAGCACACACTTTTAATCGTACCAACCACATCATGTGTTGGATTGATGTGTGTCTAATTCATACATGTCACAAATGAATTATTGATATTTATACTTAAATATTATTTTAATATGATAATGTTTACTCAATTTTGAGTATGTGATGTGTGTTTTGATCAAAAATATCAATTTTTCATGAAAACAATAACTTTGAGAGATACCAACCACATCGTGTGTCAAATTGATGTTTGGTTGATTCCTATATGTCAAAAATAAACCATGAATTGTTTTACGAAAGTATTTTGAAAATACAAGCACATTTACTTTGTATTGAGTCGGTGAAATTTGTTTTTAATGAAAATCTAACTTTTAAAAATGAAAGTGCACACTTTCAGTCATACTAACCACATCATGTGTTGGATTGATGTGCGATTAATTACTACATGTAAAAAATGAATTATCAATATATTTCATAAAAATCAACAAAATCCATGTGTGTTTTCTTGGTTTTGATTATGTGATAGGTGTTTTGAACTAAAATTCCAATTTTAAATGAAAACAAACACTTTGATTCATACTAGCAACATCATGTGTTGGATTGATGTGAAGTTGATTTATACATATCATAAATGATTCAAAGATCATTTTCCTAAAGTATTAAGATAATAAGAGTTAATTTTATCATTTTAGATTATGCGACATGAATTTTGAACTAAAATGTCACTTTTAAAAATTAAAACGCACACTTTCAGTCATTTTGGACACAACCTATGTCATATTGATGTATTATTAATTCCTACACATCAAAATTGAATTATTAATTTTTTTATAAATTATTAAGACAATATGAGTGAGATTGTTCATTATTATATCTGTGATACATGATTTGAACTAAAATTACACTTTGAAATGAAAAAATAACTTTTAGTTATACTATCCATATCATGTGTCAGATTGATGTTTGAATAATTCCTATTCATAAAAAATGAGAATATTAATTTTTTATTATAAAAAAAACTTTTTTTGAAAAATTGAGAAACCCCAAGTTCACTAGAAACAAGCACTAAATGAAAGAAAGATAACTTGATACTATTGGTATTCTTATCCCTAAGAATTTTCTAGGAAATAGAGGTTATCAATTTTTTTGGATCATCCTTTATAAGGCGAGGGAATTCTGTATTATTTAGGTTTGGGACCCCTTATATTAAATTATTCCAAACCACAAACCATCCCATGGTTTTTGCCCATGGTTTTTGGAAAAGGGAAGAGGAAAACAATATTTTATATGGCCAAAGTCCGAACTTCTTAAAATAATAGGGTTGATTATGTGGAGGTGAGTCACACTCCCATGGAAAACAATTTAAAAAGACAAGGTGTTTAATAAGTATTGAAGGGTCCATTAATGCATTGAAATGTAAGTCAAACAAACCCAAAATCAAATTATTTTAATGTTAAAACATATATTGGCCGAACATCAAGTTTATTGTATTTGATTACATCACTATTGGGTCATTATGATGTCATAAAACACATTATATATTTAATGAATATTTAATTTTTACCCAAAAAATTGATTGTCTCAAGAAAATTATGAAAAATTCAACTTTTGATAACTTCAACACCCTGATTCCAGAAATAACATTTATTTTATCTAAATAATTTTCTAAATATGTTAATTTTTACTTTTAAAATAAAAACCGACATTTATCGAAAATTCACGGGTTTTGACAAAAATGGCTTCAAACCTTAATAAAAATTACAATTGCATTCATAAAATTATAAGATCATTTATATTTAATAAAAATTAATTTAATAATAATATTTCATTAAAATATTATTTAATTCAAAAATACCTTAATTAAATAAAATATAATTCTTAATAAAAGAAGAACTAAAAACACTATTTGTACATTAAAAACTATTTACAATGTGTCAATAATGACAAGAAAGTATATTCATTATTATATAAAAAAATAATGTACATGAACATAGTACTAGAAATTTGTTACATAAACCCTTAAAACAGCTGTATAAGACCTAATGGTAAGCTGTGCGATGGTGACAGACTCTTGGGGTGGCTCGGATAACATTTCCTGAGTGGTAATCTCTATCAACTTCCACTTTTCCCATAAACGGTGCCGTTCAAGCTTGACATGACGAAAATCAGCTTGGTCTTGGTCATGAGCGAAGCCAAAGGATGCCACATCTTTTCCGAGCTCTGAAAAATGGGCTTCGTATGGAGCAATTCTACTAGATGAGGCCAACACTTCTTTTTCTGATTAAATTGGATTTGTTAAAGCCCTATATTTAGACTATTCATGTGATCATTATTTAACGACTATATTAGCAACGGTCAAAATTCTTAACATAAAACCAAATAAGTTGACATTTTATATAGACATGAAGAGACATTTAATTAGATCAAGAGGGATTTCCATTAATGAAACTTTGGTTCATCACATAGAAACAATGTGACCAAGGAAAGAAATGTGTTGCAACCAAAACTCACACTTTCTGAATTTCCTATACAATTTCTTTTCTTTTAAGGTTTGAAAAATAACCCTTAAATGACTTTCATGCTCCACTTTACTTTTAGAAAACACCAAAATATCATCAATGAAAGCAACTAAAAACTTATCCAAGAACTCATGGAAAATTCTATTCATAAGGTCCACGAATAATAAAGGTGCATTGGTTAACCCAAAAGGCATTACTATAAATTCAGAATGGCCATATCTTGTATGAAATGCAGTCATCAGAACATCTGCTTCCTTTACCTTCAATTGATGGTACCCCGATCTCAGGTCAATCTTTGAAAAATACTGAGCTCCCTGGAGCTGATCAAACAAATCATCGATATGAGGCAAAGGATATTTGTTCTTAACAGTGATGTTATTTAAGGCTCTATAATCAATGAAAAGTCTCATTGAACCATATTTATTTTTAACAAATAAGATAGGAACACCCCATGGTGACGTGCTAGGTTGAATGAAAACTTTCTCTAAAAAATCATGCAATTTCTCCTCCAACTCTAAATGTTCAATTTGATCCATTCAATAAGGAGTTTTGAAATTGGAATAGCATCAGGAACTAAGTAAACAGTAAATTAAACTTCTTGATCTGGTATTATACTAGAAAACTCATCAGGAAAAACATATGCATACTCATTTACCATTGGCACGTCATTAATCTGAACTATTCCTTTTTTTTCAACAATATGTGCAAGGTAACATTTATTTCCATATTTTACAAGTTTCTCAGCCTCTTGATATGTTATCAACAGCAAGGGTTCATTCATGTACACAAACTGATAGCCTTTCTAAAAAGAACATTCTTTATCTCTACAATCAATCTTAGAATGGTAAAAAAAGATCCAATCCATACCCAGGATAACACCAAACTCTACTAGAGGTAAAACAATAAGGCTTGCAAGTAGATTCTTTCCACGGATAAGGATAGGAATAATCTTATAAATTCTTTTTGCCTCAAAATTTCCCACAGGTGTTTTTACCACAATTTCAAGAGTAATTTCTTCAGATGGAATTCCCAATTAACTAGAAAATTTTTCAGAGATGAATGAATGTGTAGACCCCGAATCAAACAACACATTGGCATAATTTAAAAAAACAAACAAAGTACCTGATACCACTTTATTTGATGGCCCAACATCTGCTGAAGTAGATGAAAAGGATTTCACCACACCTTTCTGCTTGTAGTTTGACTGCTTCCCATCATTAGAGATCCTTGTTGAATAGTCATTTACATAATGACCCATCTCATTTCACTTGAATTATTTCACTAACTGTAAATAAAATTTGGCCTTACCATCACCCTGATCTTTTTCAGTGCAATCACGAGCATTATATACCATCTTACCACATCGGTAACACATTCCAGAATTCAAAAGACATTCCCCAGCATGATTTATACACATTTATCACAAACTGAAAACTTAGTTTTCATACCATAATACCTTTCTCCTACCAACTCGGTTTCTTCTTCTGTTGGTTATTATCGAACACTTGATCATCGGAAAAATACATTACCACCTTCTCAGCACATCGAACATGTTTTTCATAACTTTTTAACTCACGAGAAGCTAAATCCCTTCGATACTTTGGATTTAATATTGAGTAAAAACGATTGATTTTACTATCGTGGTCTCAGATAAAATTTGGAGCATACCTTTCCAATCGAGTGAACCTTTCTTCATAAGTAGCCACTGAGTCGTCCTCTTACCTCAATTCTAAGAATTGTTTTTCCCTCCTAAGTCGAACAGCCTTTGGAAAATATTTCTCAAGAAACATACCATTGAATTCATCCCAGTCAAGAGCATCAATCTCATCAGCATCCCGAATATTTTTAACCATCGACCACCACTGATCTGCTTCACCCTACAAATGGTAAACAACTAGACTAACCTTTTGATTGTCTGAACACCCCATGACATCGAAAAGCTTCTATAGTGCTTTAATACACCCTTCAGCTAGCACAGGGTCATATGATCATCTAAATAATGGAGACTATGGCCTCATGAAATGTTCGACCACTGACATGTTCCTATGCAGTTGATCTGGCCGATCTCGTGCATGGATACCACCACCAATTATCGCTTGAGTCAACTGTACCATTACTGAAACAAACTATTCAGTTCCAATTCTGACCATCTCAGGATGGGGATTTGGAATTTCCTTTCCTTCTGTATTCCTTCCTAGAACTGATTCCATGTTTCCTCTATGGAAAACCATTCTGAAAAAACATGTTTTAGATGACGCAACATGGTAATCTTCAAATTCTATATCATTTAAATTTGACCAAAAAAAATATTTTTGGATGCTCATTTAATTGAATTCTAACTCCTAAAGTTATCTAAACCGACCTCTGACACCAACTATAAGGCCCCAACCTTAAAAATCACTTAATATTGAGTTATTTCAAGAATACACATTGAGGATCTTTTCAGGTTTAGAGTTTTATAGAATTAGATCATAAATAATGCATTACATTCCACATTTAAACAAGGTGGTTACATCAAAGACAATATTTTATTCATCAAAGGAAACATATTTAAAATAAAACATGGAATATTTCTTGACACTTCCTCGACATTATCATCACATCATGTACCTTTCCCTTGACCTGTGAAAAAGAATTAAAAAACTTGGCATGAGCATAAAAAGCTCAGTACGGGATATAAAAATATGGAAGGAAAACCTTAGTAAATGTATACATAAGAGTCAATGAAATCATACTTCACTCATAAAACATAATCACTTTAACATAACTCATGAAATCATAAGATTTATGAATAACTCATAGAAAACATAAGACATGAAGCTAACTTGAGGCATTCATAACATTCTTATGTAGGGAGTAACCCTCATGGTTACGTTTGGAATACCCATTACAATATATTCCCTAAATCTCTTCAGTGAAACCTTAGCATTTAACTCTTTCATGTTACCCAATGCACTAGAGAGCTATCACGGAATCACATGCCCTTAGTTTATCATGGATCCACCCGTCTTCATAAATAATTCCTAAGAACCATAACATAATCGTATCACGCAAAACAAGCATAAAGGAAACATAACATTTCCACATTTCAATCACAAGATATCAATACATTAATTTAATCCAAACATTATTGAAACCATTTTCAATACCAAAGAAAATTAAAATTAAAACATGGTATTTATTTTTCATTTAAAAAAAATTGTGTCTTGTAGAGGAAGCCGGAACTCAAATAATGGTCACGACAGCAGAGAATTCGTTGTCGCCGCATATGTAAGACAAAAACATTCCCTTTTTTCATTTAGTAAAACTCTTAGTAGAAAAAGAATAATTTTGAATAAAATTAAAATTCAAAATGGGTTTATACATTGTATAAAAGAATGTTGCATATAAAACAAATATATGACTCAACAAAAGGAGATTGAGACGAAGTCCCTTACCTCATGTTTGACTTTACTCGATCGTTCTTTAATCTCCTGAATAATATATTGGAGTAAATTTATACTTTATTAAGAACCTTTTTCACTTTCATTATTACTTTTATATAACTTATTACCATGTTACGAACATTATATAATTA
Organism: Viscum album; assembly: GCA_963277665.1. Classification (NCBI taxonomy): domain Eukaryota; kingdom Viridiplantae; phylum Streptophyta; class Magnoliopsida; order Santalales; family Viscaceae; genus Viscum; species Viscum album. Next base: position 2,093,322,751 of record OY728131.1, on the reverse strand, counting down.
TTTAAGTTAATAACGATCGTTTTGTCGATCATTGGTACTTGAGTCAAAAATAAACTTCTTATAATTACATGTTGTTCATGTGGTAAAATATCCATTATATCTAGAATTATATTCATGATGTAGATATCATATATATCATATATATCCATTACATACATGCATTTATAATATTACATAACATTTAGAGGTAAGAAATGAAATGCACCGTTCATGGTGACGGTAAGCCGTATGTACGCATGATCGCTACTTTAATTTATATTGTGTATTTAATGGATTGAAATAACAATGATATAAAGGTGAATTATAATTCCAGTATAATATCATATAAAACATCATTAACTCAATCCTTTATACATCCCACATATGGCATTAATGATTCAAATCACTTTGAGGGGGCGGTAGTCCCCACTTCCTAAAATGAAATTATAGTGTTTAACCATAATGGAAACCACAATGGTATGCCATAAATGAAAAATACAGAATCATAAGGAAAAAATAAACATTATATATATCATATATAAATATAGTGACATATTAATGGCCACCATGAAAGGTGTTAAAAGAGGATTGAACAATCATCGTTTCGTGAGGCAGTAATTCGCCACACACAGAAACATTATGTTCTTTAACCATTTGATAGAGGTGTGTGTAAGTGTAAATGAAATAATTCTCATAAAAAACTCATAATATATTTATGATACTGGTTTTGTTACAAAATAAAGGAATAAAAAGAGTTTAGTGGGTTGGAGAAGCAAAATAAAAAAAACAACATAAGAGAAGACATTACCTTTAAATCGGGTAACTCCCCTTGGTGTGACCCAAAAGGGTTTCTTGAAGAGCTTTCTGCCTAAGGTAAGGATTCTATGATGAAGAGAGGGATGTGGAGAGATAAATTGAGTAGAGTTTGGCTGATCAAATGTCTTGAGAGGTGTGGGTAAATGGGTAGAGGTGGGGGCCTTTTATAAGAGGGAGGAGGGGTACTCTTTGGAAAGTCATTAAATGTTACTTTATCATAAAATGAGTTTCTGATTTTAAAGGTACCAAAATGATATATTTCAATAATAAGATGATAAGGGTTCTAAATCCACCCATCCAATAAGTTTTTTACAACTTTATGTCTTATATTTTACATTATCTTTTCATTTTATTTAAATCATTCATTAATGAGGTAATCACTGCATCATCATGGTGTCATAAATAAATTTTTTTTATTGTCTAAAAATTATAAAAAAATACCATGATGTAGGAAATATTTTTAGATTTCCAATAACTATTTATATTCTAAGATATAATTTATTTAGACAAAATTAAAATTGTTTTACGTAGGTGTTACATACTTTTGTTATATTTAACATTCTTTAAAAATAAAAAGATAAAATGTCACTATCACACAAAAGGGATTCCATGGGGTTCCAAAGTTGGTACAAGGCATCCCATGGTCGGCCATGATATAACCAGTAGCATTAGGACACGTTTTGGGGCCATTTTATATTATTATGATGTTATTTTATTACCATTAATTACCTGATTACTAATTAATCACGATAATTAAAGATAATTACCGTAGTAACTATTCATAATGTCCAAAAATAAAAGAGTCTAAATTAAATAATTTGGACCTTCTGATTACAAATATGGAATCCATTTTACCAAATTCCAAACACATAAATTGTAGTAATTAATTTAAAAATATTTCTCATTGTCAAAATAAATAACGGGTTTTTTAGAAACAATATCTATCAAAAGTTTAACACTTGTTTATGCACAAATCCAAAGTGAAATTAATTACAATGAAATAAATTGTATTAAATGTTAAAAATATATTCTAATTAAAATTTAAAACCAATTAAAAGGAAAATCTATACATATTATTAAATTAGATGAAAAAGCAGTTTTGAAGTAAAATGCAGTATTTTCCACTATTCATAAAAAATGAACATTGTCAGAAAAATACCAAAAATTTATCCAAAGAAAATTTCAATGTCCCAATAACAAATAATAAGTTTATTCTGAAAAATAGATCTTATAAAATTTTCAAAAGTTCTATTTAAAAAAGGTTTTCCATCAAAAGGCGTTGAAACGATCTTTTAAAAAATATTAGAGTATTCTATGCTTATGATCGAATTAAGCCTCTAAAACAATATCTAATTGATAAATAGAAATAGATATGAAAATAATTAATTCTTTACTTACTTGGGATGTTACAGGAATTGTGGAACATGGATGGGTAACATGAGTGGTAGGGCGGCGTGATGGTGTTTGGTGAGAGCGTTGCGCCATCCAAGGTGGGTGGCCAAGGAATGTCGTATTGGTGGGAGTAAGGAAGGAAGTAGGGTGGAACGTGGGTAGGGTTAGGGGAGAGGAAAAATTTGATACAAATATAGGTGGGGGAGGAAGAGGAGAGGAAATAAAAAAAGAAAAGAAAATGACATAAAACCAAAAAACCCTAAATGAACTCAAAAATAATGATTAAAATTAGTAATAATAATAAAAATAATAATAATGGTGTTAAAAATTATCTAATAATAACAATAACTTAGTAATATTAATTAATTAATTATAATATTATCAATAATAATAATATTATTATAATTATTATCAAAAGCAACTCATAAAAAATTTTACTTTTCTCCATTTATTTTGTGTTTACTTTATTGCTCATTTTATTTCATTAGATATTAAACCGTGCATCGGGCATGCTGTAAAGTGATCTGGTAAAGCCCCATATATTTAACTATGCCTTGCCTGTGTGTTAGAAATTATTAATCCAAAATGGTAATTTATTATAAAAAACAAATAAATTCAAAAAAAATCATCCCGCACATTGACAAAAATTTTCAATGTCAGTTAAAATTATAAAATAAAAAATATTACTGAAGTTTGGGTGTAACAGAAGCCTATAGAAAATTATCATTTCTACACAAGAAATAAAGGGATATAGTGTTGTATCCCTTAATCATATATATCTTTCTAAATGTGTAAACTAGTTATATCATATACATGAATGAATTTTCATATGATCCCTTTCCACAATACATCAAGTAACCATGATACATGAAGTATTTCAATCATGTATAACAACTCATGCTTTATTTATTCTCCGAGTAGAGACTAACCTGGTCAATGAATACATCACATTCCATTTATCTATGTGGATTAGAACATTGTATGAATTCCACCTAAATTGATCAACATATCACATGTATAATCTAGGAATAATAACACACTCTTTCATTCTATCTCAATCAAGGGCCCAAATTTCATACTCATCATATGATTGAAAAAATATCTTCTTGGTAAGTCTCAAGTGATAAAATGTTCTATAACATAAAAAATTATCCCATTATTAGATAATCCTAAATGATTTCATAGAAAATATCAAAGTATGAACGTTCCAATGTTAGGTATCTTCCCAACTTTAGGTATTGGGTAAATAAAAATATGAATCATTAACCCCTATTATACCAAATACATAGTGCATTCCACTCCTTGTGGTTTACTTGGAAGGTCATCCAGTGTATGGAAGCCCTTGTACTCTATATTATCATATATCACATATCTACTTAAAATACTACCCATGATAATCTTATCAATTCTTCAAAACGTAAAATACTCTATGATAAGAATTAGTTAATGATAACTCATAATCATACTTTGAGAGGATAATTATCATTTTACTTCACATGAAATATGTTTCTAATTTTAAAACATGAAAAATTTTATTCTACCTTTTTTATAACATGATACATATTATATTCTTAAAATCCTTTAAGAATAGTCACAAAACTATAAATAAGCACTCATATAATCATATCCCATATAATATACAACAAGAGAATCCTCATGTTTGTTGAAAATTTAGTGTTTTGTTAAACTAATTTAATCTCAAGATAATTAATTTCACATATTTATGTTACCATACTATAAAACCCACCCACTAAAATCTTTTAGTGAATAATATCAATCAAGTAACTATATTCAAATAACGGTGAAACTTATAAATTATATTTCAAAATCTTAAGTATTTAAACATAGTATTAATACTCTAATTCTTCAAAATATCAAATTTTATGATGTCAATAACTTACACTGTATACATAGAAATAATTATAAGTTTATCATCATCATATATCTTGGGATAATATTATCATTTTACCAAAACATGCAAAATATTCTAAGATATGGGCCACCTCAAGGCCTTTGGGCCCCCTTAAGCGGAGATGCAAACCAAAAAACCTACATGGAACAAGCTAGACAATGAGGATGAGAAAGGATCTTTCACCACAGTAGAAGCTAAATGGATTGCAAAAATGAGAGGGTATGGCACCTGCCATCGGGACAAGCCTATGCATGCACGAGAATGCCTAGAAAAACTACCATGAAAAGGTGGAGAGATGATTTTAAGATGAAGTTTTTGGGGAGGACCAGGTCCAATTAGTTAGTCTGGGCTGTATGTAATGGTTGAAGACAACGTGAAATGAATTCCTCTAAGGCCTACGATCCATGTAATACTTACACCTATTGGACTTGTAAGGGTTCCACCTCACCCCTTGAAATGTGGATTATCAAAATCAATAAAAAATGACGGCCTTCGGGCTATTGGAGGTGGTCTAAGATATTATGTAAAATTCACTTTGTATTTTGACTAGAACAATATTTTATTTGTTGTTAGAGAAGTTGTCTAAGATAAAATACACTATCACTATCCTAAAAGTCACAAAATTGTTTTTATAATATCATACAAATATTAAAAAATATTTTTTATTAGGAAATAAAACACATTTTATTAACTAGGAAAATTTAAAAACACTATTTTATTCATAATTTATATGGTATTTTATGTGTTTATAGTAGTTTATAAAAAAGAAAATATTATTCTTTAAAATACACCATTGATGGGTGGTGGGATTATATCCCTCTTATTTTCACGAACATTTAGATAATATCTCTTATCCTAGATAAAACTATTTCATCCTTATCTTCTTTTCAAGAATGTTATAGGAAATGACAAGTTAGAAATCATATTAATTTTAACCATAATTTCATGTTGCCCATTTTAACTCCCTCTTAATATATAATTTCTTTTATTAAATAAGATAAATGAGATAAATGTACACACCATGTGTATATATATATATATATATGAGCTTGAAATATTCATTTACATTAATCTAATTTTTTTAAAAAGATTTTACTTCATAATTTGAATTCAAATTGAAAGCTCCATCATTTATTCCTAGATCCTGAACTCATGTATATTTAAAAACATTGTGAAATATAAATTTTATATCTGATACCCTTAAAATATAAGGAAATAATTGTATAAAAATAATAACAGACATAGATGTTCTATGGAGTTTCCGAAATAGCTTCAGGTATCCTGGATAATCCATTTATATGTAAATGATCTCCTTCCCTCCTAAAACTACATCTAGGTTTCAATTACCTTGACTGGTTATTTGAAGAATCCTTGTTGTGCATTCCAATTATATTTTATTCTTTTGGATTGAACTTTTTACCAATCATATTCTGTATACAATACAAGAACCTGGAAATATTATTCCTAGTTCAAATATCCTCAATACTATGATCTTATCGAGTAACATTTTGTTCAACTAAAAAACACAATTGGAATATTTTACAATATTATTATAGAATAGATTAAATAAACTTATCATGATTTAAAGGATGCCTTCAGTCTCTTGAATTCATTGATATATTTAATTATATTAAATATATGAGTGGATACTAAAATCCCTTTATTTATCTTTTATTTAAATCATTTGAATCCATTATAGGATCCTTATATTATTCACATAAGAATCTAGATCGACTTATTGAACTTCATTTTTTAGAAACTAAGGAGGTTGCGGCTCTTACACATAGAATGTTTTCCTCCAACTTAAGAAACATTCCTATATTTCAATAATATTTTAATGGGTTCCTTATAATAAGGTTTTAATTTTACAAATATTGACTCCAATATAAAACTAAATGATGATTATTCCATTTATTTACAATATATTATGTTATAAAATGAGTACCTTGTTCTACCTTCATTAAATAAAGACTTTTATCAAAAAAATTCCCATAAAAATAATGAGCTAATTTAAAATCATCATTTCAATTAGTGGTACATGACTCATGTTTCACAATGTAATGACCCATTTTAGAATTAACATCATCCCCTTTTCAATTTTTTTATATAATCATGTATGTCATATCATATATGACTCTTGTTTGGTTGAGCAGGAAACTATATATCCAGTCATCACATGAATAAACTCAACACCATTACCGTAGTATATTTAATGTTAGGGTTTACTAGATAAGTGTTACCCCGGGAAAATTACAAAAAAAACAAGGCATATAACTCTTAGAGTCACCTTATTTCTCTCTTATCTTACACAAGGTAATCTATGGGAACTTTACTTTATCATGAACATATCTAGTTGGATGATCAAGGCCTTGACAAGTGTTTTCTTTAGAAGGAATATAACACATAGTATTTGTAAGGGGACTAAATCTCACCATCTTATCTCATTTATTTCCTTTGTATATATTCATGATTATGATGATTTAGTTTGGAATTCATATTCCATCTACTAAATCAATATAATAAAATCTTATTGATGTGTAACCCTTTACGAAACTCATAACTTGTTTTACTAACCCAAATTACTAGCCAATTATATTCACACATATCCATGTGAATTATATGAATATGGAACATGAAACACATACATGTAAAGTCTTAGAACCATATAAAATCAACAATCCCCATAAGAGTAATCTTGAAGTGATTGATATACAACCCCCACTTTTCAAGAAAAGTCGTAAACCTCCATTCCCTTAAGAAGTTTGAAAATGATTCCCTATACCTAAGGTCACAATACTCAATATTGAAATTAATAAAATCACAATTACAACATAAAATATTTATAAACTATAATCACCCTTTTAAATTCATTCTCATAACCAAATAAAACCAAATGTCAAGTAGAAAAGAAAACTAAATCAATTATCATACCTAGCATGTAACACCTTAAATGCATGAATTACAAATTATAGAAGTAGTTTAACACTTTAAAAAAATAATGAATCAATTCATAATATAAAAAAACATATTCATGAATAAGTCAAGGAATAAACTATAAAAATTAACAATTCAGGTATTTAAATATGTTCTAAACTATTTATGTAAAATTCATTAATAAAGAAAATTATAAACACTTTTATAATTCATCCATGAATTTTGGAAACATAAACTCTTTAAATTTATATCTATTATGAAATCCACCATGTTATTATTTTATATGTAATTATACTTACACATATGATATTAAATATAATATAGACATTTTATAGTCGAATACAATTGTGTAAACAATATGAGTTATCTAAATATCACATATTTAATATTATTTAGACCCTGATAATAACAACTATAAAAACACATTCTGATGTGCTTCAAATAATTTTCTTAAATAATACATCTTAATTTGACCATTTCTATATAAATATTTGGAACAATTTATAATATATATAAAATTAATTATATCTGGACTTATTTGTTAATTTATAAACAATACAAATTACTTTTATAATTTCCATATATACCTTTTATATCTAAATTATATTCCATTACATATAATTTAAAAGGTTATTTAATATTAACAACTAATAGTATAGATATTAATTTATTAATTTTTCTATAATTTTTTTATAATTAACCGTAAAAATTTTATAATTAATTAATTTTAAAACAATTTTTTAAATTAAATAAATATCTCAAAATAAATATTTCTATAATTAATAAGATATTTATAAATTATATAAATAAAATTATAATTTAAATTTAGAAAAATGGAAATTTTCTTCTACATCGTATTATACAACTTCTCTAATCATAATTAGTGATACAGAATCACTTCTTATGGCTAGGGAACCCCAACTTACAATAGATAATCCAACACTATCTATAAAACTTTTCAATATATATATCATATGTCGTATTTTTCTTATCACAACTTACTATATCCTTAATATCACCTTCATGATATAAGGCTCTATTTTGTAGGTTTACTTCAGTGTTATTGCCCGCTACAACTGGCTATATCATATTTTATGATATGCTAAAAATAGAAGTATTTTTCAATGTCAATGGGAATGAAATATTATTCCATATGTTATGATAATATCATATATTATGATATCTCATATGGTTTGATCGGTTATAGAACAAGAAACACTAAAAAATGGTGTTTTATCGATCAATTTTCAATTGTTATTTTAAAACCCAATCCTAAATATTTTTATTTAATTTTGCCGAAAAAGTTTTCAAAAGTAGAAACTAATTCATGATGGTTATTTGATATATAATCATCATTTAGTAATAGTTTAAAAAAACAATAAATACTAATTTTTTATATTTTTTATTGGTAGTTTTTTTAAAAAAACTAGCACAAAATGTATTAAATTAAATATATTAATATGAATTTATTATTCACAATTTTAATTGATTTTTATTCATTAGTTATGTGTTATTAATTATTAATAATTAATAATTAATAATTATTTATAATTAATTATTATTTTTTATGTAGAATTTTAATTAGTTGGTAATTGGTAATTATTAATAAATAACTAATAATTATTTAATATTTATGATTTTGATTTATTATTTATTATTCAACATTTATCATTTATTATTTAATAATTAAAAAATAATTATATTATTAATTATTAATTATTAGTTAGTAAATATTGATTATTGATTATTAATTATTTATTATTTATTTATGTTAACAAATATTTATTTATGGTTATTAATTAATAATTGTTAATTATTACTTTTTGTAATTAATTATTAATTATAAGTTTGTAATTATTAATTATTTAATATTTTTATTATATATTATTATTAATTATTAATTATTTACTATTGATGATTAATTAATGGTTAATTAATAAGTAATCGTTATTAATGAATTTATTACTAAATAATTAATTTTTAATTAATAAATATTAATAAATAATAAATTTAAATAATTAATAAATTTAAATAATAATAATTTGTTGGGAATTTTTAATTTATTATTTATTATATTTATAATGTATTTTATTTATCAAATACGTTAAATAACATTTATTTCTATATTATGACCTGTAAATTCATTTGGTAAAGTGGTTAGTACTTTGAAATCTACACAAGAATGTGTAGGATTAGTGTAAGGATGGGGGACCATTTCAAAAGTTATTGAATTATATATAAATAATATTAAATCATATCGAAAATGAATAAAAAATAGTAAATAAAAAAATAACTCAACAAATTAATAAATAATTTTTAATGATTAATAACATCAAATAATATTCTTAGGAAGAATTTAAAAAATATTTAAATAACACTACTTCAAAATTATTAGTATTAGTTTATATCATCCCAAAACAAAATACCACTAAATAATAAACTATAATAAAAAATCCATGTGAAATGATTCCATCCATAAAAATTCATGATAGTTATTAAAAATAGTAATGAATCATTTTGGGGCGGTTTAAACCACCAACAAATATGAAAAAACCCCTCCTCTAAACCCCGATTTTCATATAATGATTTAGTCATTTCTTATGATATACAGTATGAGATGTATATTCTTCAATTTTCAAACATAAATTCATGAAACAAGAAACATGGTGAAAATCTAATATCACTGAAGGGTTTTTAAGTATTAAACAACACTTTTTTAATATAACACAAGAAATTTGAATCCTCAAATCCCAAGAGCATGATGTTATGAAAAAAACATTTATAATGCCAATAGAAATTGTGGACCTTTCACTAAATAATGTCAATAATCTTATTCTTCATTTATAGTGGTTAATGAATATCACTTAGGAATATCTAATCTATTATTACATCCATTGTCAATCCCCAGATTGACCAAATCACCCAATTATTGGTTTATATTCTCCATATCTCCCATAATATGCTAGTACCTCTCGATGGATATGGGAGAAGGAAAAAAGAGAGCTATGGAATAACTGAAAAGTGTCTAAGGACAGCATAGATCAACCATATCTATATAATTTTACTCCTTATATAATCCCCAAGGATCCTTCTCATGTGTCCATGATATTACTAATATTTTTATACCATAAAAGTAAATGGTTTCTATTATTTTGGCATTTATTCAAATGAACTGTTGAATCTCCCATGTGGATCATCTTATGAAACATGTTTAATAATTATAGCCTTGTGTGAAATATAACCAAATGATAACATTTAACATTTTAATTCTCTGTTTATCATAGTATTCCATGATTATTATAGAATACTGTCAACCTATATTATAATATCATCATATCATATAATGTGATTGGATAAGGAAGTATATAATATCTTATATCACCACGTATGATATGCCTAATCAAATACTTATGATATGAATATTTTTTATATATTTCATACCATATATAATATCTATATCATATGATATAATAGATACTATTTAAACATAATATATATTCACTGATTTTTTGAATATCTCTATTAGGTTATTAAAAAAATGGCGTGGTCATAGTTATATGGTATAGTATGTTGAGATAGAAACCATCTCCGTCACATGAGGTTGATAAAGATCACTAAGAGGCATCCAAAAGACATACCTCCTTCATTATGTATCCTTGGGTTAAACTTGAATCAATTGAAATTCTGGTGTCATCACACCTTCATTCATGATATGCCAGAATATTGGGTGCAAAATATTGAATAACTATGAGAGAATCAGTGAAATCGATTTTAAGATGGTTTCATGTATGATTATCATACACACAAGTCCATGGACTATAACATCCTTATATATACCCTCAATAATTTCCCATGTATGCATGATTTTACTCTTATGTTATAAAATGTATGAGTTAATGAAAATGTTCACAAACACTTTGTAACCGTCAACTATCACCTCTCTCAATGCATAATCTTATGATGTATTTAGTTTAATGAAAGATTACGTGGAAATATCATCTTGAATGATATCAATTATCAATAAATTTTTTGAGGAAGTAGAGGGTGTAACCTATGTTGGGTAATATGAATTTTCCCAAGAAGTATATATATGATGTTTATATATCATAGAAAATGATATACCCAATAAAAATTCATGTTATACCCTATGATATGTTTGTATCGTCACTTTTTATATAATGTTTTGGTAATATTTCCAAAAATCTCCAACATACCTTAAATCCTTAGGGACTTAATGTTATTTCATATTATACTATATCATATACAATGAATTCTGAAAAATAACCAAAACATTCCAAGATACTTTTCAAAAGATATCATCAACATCCCCACATATCACATCATATGAAATACCATGTAAATACCCATAAAAACTCTTTTTTGTATAAACTCTAAAAATATTTTAAAGAATCTCATTGAGTATAACACAATCCTCATCTAGTCAACCACAAAGTTTGTGAGGTTTATATAGTGAAACAGAAGCGGTTTAGATCATTCCCAATAATGGTTTGTCGTTGGCTTCCTTAGTTTTCACCTCAAAACTAAATGAATAACAACCCCAAAATCCATAAGAAATAATATTTCATATAAAATTTATAATAAATGGTCCCCATTGACAGAAATGACACCCCTCCTTAACATAGTCATTAGGTCCTGGCCTTCTAAGCATCACCAGTTTCCCCATATACACGTGGTCCCCTAACTAGGGCCCACCAATGTACCTGAACGAGTCATCAGACTAATTACAATCCTCAAAGGTCAACACATGTTATTTCAGTGTGTTTTTTTCTTTACTCACACGCAACATGGAAAACCTCTCACGAGGGTACCTGTATTGATGCCAGCTCCAGACCATGAACCCTTGACTGTAGAGTTCTAATTAGGTAGGAACCTGAAAAGAAAGTTTCACTTTGTTTACATGGGTAGTAACATTTATCCATTTAACCATTTAACATTATGGCATGTTACAATCACCCCTCCTTTAGAGAATAATGTCCCCATTATGGGATCAACATCCCAACCATGTCAATTCCACTACACTTATGGATGGTTTCATCCTATTACACCAATGTAACAACTAGGCCCTGATGACAGTATAGACACCCTTCCTTTACAAGTTCATCGGGTTCTGGACCTCCATGAACCACGAATATCCATGAAGACATGTTCTCCCCTTCCTAGGGCCCACCCATGAGCCTAAATGTGTCAAATTACTAATGAATATCCCCATCGGCCAACACATATTCTTTTAGTGTGTTTTTACAAACTCACACACACCCCGGGAAACATCCCATGAGGTCACTCATCCTGACCACTGTTCTAGGACAAGTATTCCAAACTATAGAGTTCTAATCATGTATTATCTCTAAAAATAAAGGTGTTCCATGTTGACATGGGTAGTAGCATTTATCCTTTTTAACCCTCTAACATTCTATAGTGTTACGAATTTTAGAATTAATTTATATATAAAATAATTACTTTTACTTTAAAAAATTTATTCATTTTCTAATTGGTTGGACACTTCTAATAGTTTCATCTTTGAGTTGAAGTATTCATGTGTAGAATTCCAATATCGGTACCACATGTGTTTCACGAACCTCAAAAAATTGAAAATGGATATTTTCATTCTATAATTGAAATTAAATCAACTTGTATCATTCATGATGGTTAGAACATGAATTCATTATAGACAGGAAGGAATCAATATAGTTCTCTCAGTACTTTTGAGGGAAGATTAGGATCAAAGCTCTCTATTATTGAGATCATTCTATAGAATTTTCTTGCTAGGGTTGAGAGAATTTTTTATAGTGGATTTTTTTCACACAATAATATCATTATCTTAGAAATGATATAATTATTTTTATATAACTAGGTTATAGAATTGGTAAATGCACATAGAATCTTGGCCAATCTCACAATACATAGTCAAAATACGAATTAATAATTTTAGCATCATCTCTTAAATAAATAAATTAATATTTATTTAAATGACATCAATTATATCATTATCACTAGACCCTTAACTCGGTTTTTCAATCCTTCATTGGTATATATCATACCATGAATGGGGACTATATATTTAAATAAATAAACATCATTTGATTATTTATTCAATAAATAAATAAATATTATATTCACTAAACTTGTGAATAAATATATATTAAATAATCATCTCACATATATATATTTTCTTAAATAACTATTGATTTAATATATGTGATCAACATCACTCGAATAAATATTATTCATTGAATCTAGAGAATAATATTTCTTCTAATATTAAATTTAATTTTAATTTAAATGAGGTTTTGGATACCCATTGTGTGTGAATCTCTGAGGATCTTTGTTGGTAGAATTAAACTAAATATCCTAATATCATCATCTATAAATACATCAAGGCACCAGTAAATAAATGTGTTGATATTGTAATGAAAAAAACTACTACTAACACCCAATATGTAATTTAATCCCTTTTTCTCAATATATCATCAAGAAGGTTACATTCATGTGTCACCTAAATCCGTCAGGGAGAATCAGGTGGTCAAACACATCTTAATATATCATAATATTGGTTTCTAATTTTCAAATAGTAATACATCATCAACATATACTACTAGGAAAGATATTTCACTCCCACTAAGTTTCTTAAACACATTAGTCTCATGTAATATCCCCCAATCCAGATACCTCTCATATGGCCAAAATAAATTGGTTATGGAACCTCAAGCATGAATCCCCTTATTCCCGAGGCTTCCGACTATCAGTGGAGTGTGATGAATAGAGTGGGGAGATTATACCCCATGGTTTAGGGTTTCAATACAGTTGATGTGAACAACATAAATAAATATCAGAGTACTAAAAATAATATAAATAGTATATCATACAACAGGGAAGTAAAAGGAGGAACCATTAAATAAAATAATAGTGAAAATGTTATAATAGAATTAAATGTATCTAAATTTCAATTTAGATGCAATAAAAATAAAAGATCCCTCTGACAGGAATAAAATCAAAAGACCCATGTTCTGAACCCTATTTCATTCCTGTTTCCAAACTCCAGCCCATCAATCAAGAAAAAATAAATAACATAGTCCTATCCCTTGTCCAAACATGCATCCATGTTATCTACCCAAGTACAAAATTATGTCCCAAATAAGGTGTGCATAAACCTCACTCAGTAGACACCACCATGTATAAACAAAACTAGAATGATAATAAGTGATTACAATAAAGTGATAAATAGATATATTAATTAATCAATTTTATATAATACAATAATCTACCTACTTTAGATCCATATTAGAATGTCTCTGATCATGTAACACAACCATGCCAACCATAACCACAAAACCATAGTAGGATCAAATAAATGATCAAGGCGCTCTGTATAATCATTTAAGAATCTAGGAATAGACCCCTATATAAACATTTCAATATCCTAGCATAGCCCTTAATATAATCATTTCATATTCTGGGCATATCCGTCGATATAATCATTTTAGTATTCGGGTATAGCACTCTATATAAGCATTTCAACATAAAACTGAGCCAATTCCACTACATAAGCATTACAATATCAAACTGGGCCAAGCCTACTATATAATAATTATATCATCAAATGAATAAAAATCATAACATTAAGGATATCACAATATCATATCATAACCCTCAATGGTTAATTATTAAAATTATCATTTTTCTTTAAATTTCAAATTCATTTATTTTTCAAATTACCACCATCCATTTTGATAAAAAAAATCCATTAAAAATGTGATTCTATATAGATAAGTAAAATGGTATTTCATGTCACTCTAAGAACACTTTAATCCATTATCCAATTTCTTATTTTTAAATGGTTTTCCCACCTAATGGGTTTCCACAAGCTATGCCACATATATATTAAATCCATAGGTATCAAAAGAATAATCTAATCCATGATTTATCATATTTTAGAAATAAATAAATCAATTCGTACATTATTTTAGTGTAATAGAATTTTTGTACACACATAAAAAATAAATAGACCATAATGATACCATTTAGACCACCTACCATAAACTAGTGATCAATGAAATAGTTTCAACTGGTAACTCCAACAATAATGAAGGTAGAGAAGATTTAAAGAAGGAACCAAGACCAAATAAGACCAAGATCAACACTTTATTCCATAGTGGTAAAAATATTACCCTGCAATGATAGAGAGAAATGGAAGTGAAGGAAAAACCTAAAAAATAATATCTAACTAAAGATCTATTGATTAAACTACATGTCCGGAATGGAAGAATGTACTCCAAAATTTCCCGAAATATCCTTGAGATTGGTATAGGAGGGTTTTATAGAAGAGTAATGAAAAAAGAGTTATAAGGGATTATAATCACTGATCCTAATATAAACATTATGTGTAAATGTATTACATGGTGTTTATTTATCAATTTTAGATTATGCTAATCTTCATGTTGTCGTAGGTGAATTTAACCCTTCCTGAAATTTACACACGTGTAATATAGATTCATTGCATGTAATTATCTTTAATGAATCTCTTTGATGACAGTTATATAGAATGTAATACATCTAAAAAACATGTAAATTTTTTATGGGTGGTTTAAATCCAAAAATCCACTAAAGTCACCAAATCACCTCTAAAGAGTTTTGAACTCATGGAAAACACTTATAAGCCCATTTTTCATATTTATACCTAGAACAAATTAATTCAAAAAAAACATACTTCACTAAACATTAAGTAATTTTCCCCAAAAAAATCTCGCTATCTTCTAAAGAGGCTCGACCCACAAGGTCTAAATACAAAGGAAAAACCAAACTAAAGAGGTTCAACAAAAAACTCAACGAATAATGTACATAAAAAATGGGATCTTACAACCTCTCAACCATATAAAACCTCAACCCAATTTACCCTATTCATCATTAAGTGATCTTGATGAAAAACTATGGATACCATGCTCATATATCAGACTCCCCCCCCATGTCACCTTTAGAACACGTCCATGATTCCCCTTCACTCTAACTAGAGGAATAATGCTACCCTAGAGATATATTTTACTATGGTGTGGATCTATAGAATCATGGAAGGGATAATAGATATGAAACTAGAACAAACCTATCCACTATATCAAATGGCTCAAAAAAATAGGATCTTCCTTTCATTGTTTCCTGATATGGAATTTCCCTAACATAATTGACACATATTGTAAAACATGTTTACCACCCTCAAAATCTGGAGGTTATCTATGATGATCATCGTAATATTTATTCCTTCTCTGCATGGTCAGCAATTACCTCATGATCAAATGAACCTTCTTAAATGTCTCTAGAATGAAAATAAGTCCAACAAGCACTAACTCAACTACCTCGAACCAACAAATCGGAGAATGGCATAGACTTCCATACAAATCCTAAAATGTTTCCATCTGGAACAGTGCATAGAGGATATTATTATATTAAAACATCATGAGTGTCATATTCTTCTCCCATGAACCACTAAAATCTAAAACACGGGCTCATTACATATCCTCCAGAACCTGAATAGTCCACTTAGATTTACTGTCAATTAGAGGATGATAGGATGTTCTCAAAAGAACCTGAAATCCTAGATCCTTCTGGCGACCGTTCCCGAACCACAATGTAAAACGAGGATCCCTATCAGAAATTAAAATAATTAAGTCATCATGAAACCAAACTACCTCATGCATTTAAATATTACCCAATAATCAATGTTGATGAAATCCCTAATTTGAAAGAAGTGGCTTATCTTCTTCAGTGAATCCATATTCACCCAAACTACATCGTTCTTACAAGGTTTCTTGGGTAATCCTATCATAAAATCCATAGTGATATCATATAATTTCTACTCTAGAATGGTAAAAAGGATACAATAGTTGAGTAGGCCTCTAATTATTATAATTTTCTTACTAACATGTGAAACAAATCACCATAAGGCCAACTACGTCGTTCTTTATTCCTAGACACCATTACTTTCTATGGTGAATAATCTTCATATTTTTTAAACCTGGATTCATCACCCATCTAGAATCATGAAATTATCTCATCATTTCCTCACAAAAGACCATAAAAACCCATACTCATCCACATAAAATAAGTGAGTTACCAGTACTGAGAAACCATACTGATGGAGCCTCCCCACCATATATGTTATCTGTCAAAACTAATCCCTATATATCCGATAAATACTCCATCTTGATCCCGTCAAGAAACGTGGGTATAATAGATGTCAAAGTCAAATATACTCATACCTCAGACTCAGTGGCATCTAGATTCACGTTTGAAAATATTTCCATCATCTTCCACTAGTCATAATACTCTTATACTTACTATTTCTTTGTCATTCATCTTAATGGAATGGAAACTACATTACCCTTGTCTAGTGTATAATCCATCTCGAAGACATAGTATTAAAGATACTCAACTCACCTACTCTAAAAAAGGTTCTGGTCCCTCTTAGAAAAGATATACCCAAGGATATTATGGTCCCTATATACCACAAAACCTCTCACCTAAAAGAAAATGTCTCTAGAATCTCATGGCATGTATTGTTGCAGCTAACCCCAGATCATGAGTAGGATAATTACTCTCATGCAATCTCAGCTATCTGGAGCAACAAGTAACCACTCGATCCTCCTACATCCGAACCTCTCTATGTCCAACTCTGGTGGAATCATAGTTCACAATATATTCTCTACCCAGAACATGTAACATTAGGATAGGTGTTGAGGTCATCCAACATTTATTCTAAAGAAAATATATTTTTCCTGAATCTGGCCAAAAAACGTCACACCCTTCTTGGTCAGCCCTAAAATTGATGTTATGATATAGGAGAAGTCTTGGAAAATGTACCGATAAAAACATTATAAACCAAGAAATCTCCAAATATCAAAGTTATTATTGGGTTTCTCTTATAAATACATATATTCAACCTTCTATAGGTCCACTAACACTCCAACTTATGTGATGAAATGTCCCAAGAAGTTCACTTTATCAATCCCAAAAACTGTATTTGTTTAGATTCCATTAAAGCCAATGCTCTCTCAGTGTACTCAATATGATGTTAGGATTTTAGGCTTGATCATCCACTGAATGGGAGTACACTAATATTTCAATGAAACAAACCACCACAAACAAGTCTAATGTTAAGATGAAATATGTGATTCATCAAGGGTGTGAATACTTTTGGTGTATCCGTCAAACCAAATGACATCATTATAAACTCATATAGGACATACGTTCTCCTAAAAGTAGTATATAGTATGTATAATGGCCTCCCCCTCAATTGGTGGTATCCAAATATCCAATATATCTTGGATATGATCTTAGAACTTATCAGTTGATCTAAGAGATCATTGATGCATGGAAGGGGATACTGGTTATTGACAATCATCTAGTTCTATCTCCGAAAATCGACACATATGTGAAAATTACCATCAACCTTTCTAGTATAAATAACTAGATAAACCCATAAAGATAAACTAGTCTATAAGAAACCATTATCCACAAGATATTACGAATAAACTTTCAACCTGTGAAGATATACTGGTTCCATATTATAAGGCGGGATATAAATTGGATCTGATTCCAGCACCAAATGAGTCACGAAATCGATCACTCACTCAAGTGTTAAGTTCTAGAAATCACTAGGAAATACACTTTATAAATAGTATACTCCTTAAGTTATGTTATCATTCTATATCACACTATCATCTAGAACTATGATTTCTATCTAAATAGTAAGGAAATAAAATATGCACTGAATTTTACCTTCATATATTGCCTTAATATACCACTCACAATGGTGAAAATAGTTGCTTCTTTATAGATATAGGTAGGTAAGAATCCTTCGACAAAATTCTATATGATACTGTTATAGAACTAACGAATCCATACCAAGAATCAAAAAAAACCTTTCAATTACAATATTAATGGTTCCCATAATAAATGGTAACCACAAATTTATATAGAACACGCCTTGAAATTTTTGATATTATTTGACCACACTCCCAATGGTGTATTGATCGTTAAAACACCATCCAAGAATTACCCAACCATGACCAATTTTTTTAAAAAAATTGTAAATAAAATAACAATGTGATTCTGTTATATTAAAATAAAATGCAAGAAAGGGTAGATGATATATGAATTGTAGTTCTGGATGTAGAAGGTCCTACATCCACACTATCTAGAGTAGTCTGGATATCATGAAACTAACTTGGCCCTCTATAATAGGCTCTAATATTACTCTAATGGATTACGCCCTCTACCAGGTATTATTGATCATGTACTAGGGTACCACATCCCCTTCTTTGACCTGAAAATACTGTAGAACTCTAGCTTCCTATCTGATGAGGATTGGTTGAGTCCTTCATAAAATCTGGTACCTATCCTGATCCCCTTCCACTAATCTAGTACAAGAAGATCCAAAAAACAGATCAATATATTACCCATCCAACAGCAGTTATAAAATCCTAATAAAGGTTATGGACACTGAGGCTTCTTATGGCCCATATTTTTATACTGATAGAACTACAACAAAATAGTGTCTTGAAATGGATTCCTTAACCCTGAGTACACTTACCACTATTTCCTTGGTGATAACTATGATAATAGCACTTCTTTACAATATAATAAGAGCTGCTAATTCTCCTTACTAAAACAACATGGCCACTGCCTGGGGCATCTCCCTGATTTCCATATGTAATGAATGTTTAATTCCTCAAATCACAAAAGACACTCATGTGAGATAAGTTCACCTATGACCTGAATGCATATTTAATCCCAACATACAAATAACATTCCCTGGAAAACTCACCATCTTCTAAAGATGTCACAAGGCACTACGAGTTGGTGAAACATCAAACATAGTACATCACTGATATAATCTATTATTCTAGGTGCATGATATCTAATGCCTTCTCATCAATTAATGTATTTGGATAGAACTGTCTCAAGGACATATCATTGAAGTCCTTACATGGTAACTCCCATTATTTCCGAACTTTCTCTACAATATCCAAATAATGATTGATAGGGCCAGGAATCATACACATAGTAAGCTTCACCCACTTATCTGTGGGTGTCTCAAGGTGTTTGAAATCATATTCTTGGACTCAATACAATACTCAACATCCTAGGTTCCTCTGTACCTAGTGAACATAGAATGATTCTATATTTGAATAACTCTCATCAATTCAAACATTGAATGTAGGGTGTAAATAGTCTCCCTTTTCTTGGATTGAATTACCCTCATGAACCCTTCACAGAACATAACATCCATATGATCCTTATGATCCATAGAAAGATATCAATCTTTTGTGTTAGGAGTGTCCTGATTTCCAATCTCCTGATGTTCAACTGAAAGGTGTAGAGGAAAAATTTTCTCTATAATATTGACACACTCCTTAGAACACTAGCTCAAATTTCGGTTAACATCAATAGGTAGAAAAAATTTAGAAACACTATCCCATGGTTTCTCCAAACATGAATTACAAGTTTTTAACATGAAATAATAGTTCATTAATTTCATTTATCAGATATGAATGGTATCTCATTTTAGAGTTCATATAGGAAGTTATATATCACATGCTATAAATATGTCCCTATCATGATCAATGCATGTAAATATATATCCCTATGTGCCTATTATGATGTGTGTATACTCTTCTCACACTATACTGGTACATTAGGATAAATCTCAAGAAACAATATCATTACACAACATGCAAATCACCATTGGTGAAATAACATCAACTGTAATAAGAGACCATTAGGAACAGTAATCCCATCCATTGGTACTCATATTTTCCTCTATACATGGGTCATATACTCTCATGAACAAGATCATTACCAAGTACCAACACATCCTAGTCTCATTTTGATCATTCCCAAATAGTAAAGTAATAAAAATGAACAACCTGTTGCCCTTAATACCACTATAATGTACCTCGATCTGGAACACACTCAAATGTCCAAACTAGGTTGGATATGGGGCCTCAAACACCATTCCCCATACACCAGAGGCTTCCAAATAGTAATATGGGTGTGATGAGTATAGTTTGGAGATGATACCTTTGGTTTAGAGTTACAATAGAATTAAAGTAAATGATATAAATAAAAATCAATTTAACAGAAATAACATAAATATTACATCATATAATGTGGAAATAAAAGGGGGAACCAATAAATAAAATAATATTGAACCATGTAATGATTGAATGAAATGTATATAAATTTAAAACATGAATATATACAATTAGAAGAACCAGATAACACGTATAAACTCAAAACACCCTAGTCTCAAATCCCATGCCAGTCTCATCTCTAGAATCTAGCACATTCAACAAGAAACAATCAACAATAAGGACCCTTTCCCTTGTACAAACCTATATCTATGTAATTTTCTGAGGTTCCAAAAATCATCCTAAATAGGGTGTGAGTAAACCTTTGTACGTCTACACCACTATGTCTAAAATTCCATGAATGATAATAACTATGGAAAATAAATTGATATGCATTTGTATTAATCAATCAACTTAATATAATACAATAATCAACTTTCTTTAATGTCGGGTTATAAATTTCATTGAGCATGTAGCACAAAAATTCCAACCATAACCATAAAATCTTGGAATAATCATGTAATCTGAAAAATCCCTCTATATAATCATTCCCGCATCCACAAATATCCCTATATATAATGCCTTCGGAATCTAGTGAAATCCCTCTATATAATAATTGGAAAATATGGGCATATCCCACTATATACGAATTAAATCATCCGACCATATTCCACTGTAAAATAATTTTAGCTTGAATTTGGGCCAAGACTTCTATATAATCACCACAACATAAAATTGGGCCAAGACCTCTATATAAATATTAAAACATAAAACTCAAAAAAAGTCATAACTTTTAGTATATCACAATATAATGTCATAAGCCTCAATGGTTAATTATGATAATAACCATTTGTATTTAAATTTCACATTCATTTATTTATCAAATTATCACCATCTATTTTGAAAAACAAAAACTACAACCAAAATGATTCTACATCTAGTAATCACATAGTTCTTTATATCATTCTAAACACACTTTAATCCATTAGGTAATTTTATATTATTCAATGGTTCTATCACCCAGTGGGTTTGCACAAGACATGTCACATAAAAGTTGAATCCAAAGGGATCCAAGAAATAATCTAATCCATGGTTTATCATCACTAATCATTCAATAAATATTTTCACACATTGTGTCAGATCAGCCACAATATTTCACATAGTTTGCAATTAAACAGAACATATGGTTATGAATTTGTCCACCTAACTTTAACAGGCGATAAAAAATATGTTTTAAACTAGTAACACAAATAATAATTAAGTCATATAATATCACAAGAAGGAACCTAGATCAAAAAATATCAAGATCATTACTTGATTCCATGGTTGTCAAAATATTACACTATGATAATAGACAAAATGGATGAGAAGGGAAGAAATAAAAAAAATAACTCATTGGAGATCCATTGCATGAAAATAATGTTCCGAATAAAGGAAGGCAATCCAAAATAACCTAAAAATTACCTAACTATTGAGAGTGGAGGGATGCATGGAAGAGGATTGAAAAAAATTACAACATGGATTAAAAACACCAGTCTCAAGTTGTACATTGTAGGTAAATTTATTACATGGAATGTAATTATCAATTTCTGAGTACTTCTATATTCATTTCACCTCAACTGAATTTTATATTAATCAAACATTACATGTCATGTAATATAGATTCATGATATGTTACCTGATCACACCATGAACCAATCCATGGATTATATACCCTTCACGAAATATTCATGGAAAATTATCATGATGTGTAATACATATACCTAATGTGAAAATTTATTATGGGTTTTTTAAATCCCAAAATATAAAAAAGAGCTTAAAACACAATTGAATCCTTATAAACTAACAAAAACCCCTGGTAATTCCATTTAACACTTCATACATGGACTCCTTTAATTAAAGAAAAATATAATTCCCTGAACTTTTGGTCTTTTCCCCAAAAAATATCTCCATCCTTGAATGAGACTCAGCCAACATGTTTTAATGAAAAAGTAAAACCAAAACGAAATAGATTAAATGAAAAATTAAAAGGGGGATGTACCTGAAAAAAGTTAGGATCTTGTATATCCCAATAATTATTTATAGAACCAAATTATCATCTAGATTCTTCAAAGTGATTGTTATATTATGTAGATTATTTCTTCATCCCATAAATGGTTCTTTAAAACTTTTATACCTTATTGGAATCCTTTTGAGTCACAAACCCTTGTAACTGTGTCTTATCGAAATCATTCAAAAATCATTCCATAAGGTAAAGAATTTTTGGAATCCATTTTTAAAATATCAACTTCATGGAAATATATTATGAAATAGAGAATTTATATGTATTTTAGAATAAAAAATTGAGATATTGTTTCATCGTAGTACATGCCTTAACATTTCTTAAACCCTTTAACCACTAGCCATGCTTCATATGTACTAAATTTACATTCCATGTCTAGTTTCTTCCTGAAAACCCATTACACCCAACAAGATTTATGCCTACTAGAGGTTCTATGAGGACCCAAACCTTGTTCATGTACATGGAATCCATCTCAATATTCATGGCTTATTTCTTTATAGAAACATTTTAACCGCATACTTCTTATTTTTAGTACAAAGGTTCATCCATGTTAAATAATAATGATTTATCATCTTCAAAAACTAAAAAATCATATCTCTCTAGTTCTTTAACCTCTATGATGTTCCTACATAGTAGTTATATCTCTTTAATAACCTCTTCCATCGGTCCGGGTGGAATTTTCTATTTTACCAACTACTTATTATCTTGAGCATCTACTTCATCGAATCCCACCTTATCTCTATTGTCCCTTTGAATATGTTATAATTATCAATGAATATATCCAATATTTCCACTATCACCTTCTATCTAAGTTATTATGTAGATAATATAACCTTAATTCCTTTTTATATCCTATAATGATACAATTTGTATCCTAGGGTGATAGTTTGCTTCAAAAACTAGCCTTAACTAATGCATCACAACCAAATACATAAATATGTGAAAAAACTGATATCTTACCATATATTAACTGATATGGAGTTCCATTTTATTATTTAGTTGAAACTCAATTTTTTATGTGTGTACTATCCTGTAATGATAACCCCAAGAGTATGATCGAAGATAACTATGACTCGTCCCCAACCTCACTATATCCATCAAAGTGTGGTTCCTAATTTCACTAAAACCATTAAACAATGGTATATAGGGAGGAGTCTATTGTGATATAATCCCAAAATACCATTGGTATTCAATAAATACTTAATTAATATATTATTAACCTTGATCTTATCCATGTTTCATTATCATCTTATCAAGATGATTACCAAATTCATTCTTGAACCCCTCAAATTTCTCAAATGATTCAATCATATACATAATTAAATATATATATATATATATATTTATATATTTCTACTAACTTCATTATTAAGTGTTATAAAGTATGATTATCCACCTCCAGCTTCAATAAGAAAAGTTCCCCACACATTTGTTTATACCAATTTTAGAATGTTGGTGTCCCTTTTAACCCCTCAACCACATGTAGGTTTGGTTATACATTATTATAAATAATAATAACATATATAAAGTGGTTTTATTTCAAAATAATATAAATATCCATCTTGATAAATATTTTTCAATAACTTCTTATTTACATGACCAATTCAGTGATTCCAAAACTACATGTGAAATAAGTCATGTAAACTAGATTCTTTATTAAATTATAACACCTAATTTTCATATTCTAGTATATAAAGAACATTATTATATTTTGGAATACCATAAAAAATTTTATATTTTTAAAAGTATCAAATTTTATTCCTAAACATGAATATAAATCCATCAATCTCTAAATTGGACATGGATATAATGTTTTTGGTAACACTATGTATGTAATAAAAATTATTCAATAGAAAAATCACTAATTTTAAAAAAGTAAGGTGTTGTATCACATAACCAATAAATCCAATATTGCCCTATTGGAATCTTGAAGATCTACCAGAACATTGGAAACATTTCTAAATCGACTTAATTACTGTATTTGGAAACAAATTTTGAGTAATGTAAAAATTATTTGAAACCCAAATAGTAAAAATTTAAAGGTTAAATTCATTAAAAAACATGCCTAAAGAGTTTGTTTGATTCTTTACTATTTTTTAATTCTTCATCCAATGGCCATTATTTTCATTTGTAAAATATTTTTCATTTTACTCTTTAGCCTACATATGGATCCTCCATCTCATGGTTATAAGGTGCATAAGAGTCATAGACTTTAAGATAGTCTTGGGGGCCATTTACTTTCCCTTTATCATTTTTATAATATGGATTAAAAGGTTTTCATTCCCCATGAACTTATTATCTTGGTGAATCATATTAAGGAGTTCAGGGAGATAATTCCCAATGTTCATTATATTAAAATTACTAAAAAATGGAGAATCTATATGGGAATGAAGAATGAATGAGGTCTATGTGTAATTCATCGAGTAGTATAGACCCCGAAATCTCTTTTCACTCTATATAACCAATCATATTGACCACATGAGGCCCAAATGATGTACATTATTAAATTTTTCATGTAAATAATTATCTCGATATATCATAGATCTCTTTTCAAGTATTATCCTAATAAAGATCACATAGTTGATGCAACATTGTGTATGAATCAATATTTTAATGAAGCTTCTATGTATCACTTTAATTGGATGATGACATGAAGTACTCAAAATCTATAATATCAACCAAGTGTCTAAGTTGGACGTAGAGAACTTCCTCCCTCAGTTCCTTTAAAGGCGTATCATTAATTGTCAAATCCAGCATTTAATACTTCTTCTATTGGTATAGTATTATGTGTAAGTGTCTATACCAATCCAAGAAGTTTCTATCAGTCAAGATATTATCTTTCTTCAAAATCTATCAGAGTGATAATTTCATGGCCTCATTACATTCCATTTTCTACAAAATAAATAATAATATTATTTTTTATATTATTTGGATTACCAAATTATATATGATATAATAAATTCATTATATTATTATTCCACCAATATTTTTATCAAGACTTAAGACCTCTCACCATTAGACTCAGAATATATTATCTCATACATATTCTAGTTGAAATGATCCATGTTTCTATTTTTATAAATTAAACTTGGATACAAAATGTTATTAGAATTTATTAAGGTAGAAACATCTTACAAATTTCATTAACTAGAACCTAGTTGATCTATTGAGTGGACTCCCCAATCCTAAAATCCTGGATTTTTCTTTCTTTAGCACTTGTGTCCAAGTTTCACCAAGTCCCATTTGGGAAGTAACACCTTGAGGATAACATGGTTATGTTAACCTAAAACATTTTCATGAACTCATTTATAATTGGAATCACCCAAAATTTATCCAAATGAAAACATCATGATATGGTTTCATTCTTAACTCAAGTAACATAAGGACTTACTGAATTAATACTTTTTATAGGGTTTTTATCCTATATATAAATATTTATTATTTTATATTTTATATTCGTGTAAATTTTTCGTGGATTTTACATAATTGATTAATCATGTCTAGATAAAATCATTTATGTATAGTCAATTTATTATATTATATATTTAATTATTTTTAATTCTCTTGTTATGTTATCTAATTCAAGAATCCAAAATATAAATAATTAAACATATATTGTAAAAAAATAATATAAATACATGACATGATCATGGTCTTTTATAATGGTTTGATTATCAAGTAGACAATAAACCAACCCTTGAACCTTGGGGAATAACTATTTTAACTGGTCTTGGATGAAGTTGACGAATTCCCTCATAGATCTAATGTATCACTTTTGTTTGTTTACATTAGCTATCATTTTCAACCACCTCCTATCCCTAATGCTCCATCCATTACATAAATTTACTCACGAAAAATGAGTGTATCTTGGGTTATGGGGTTATATAAAATAATATGTGGTTACATAGTTCCTACATAATAACAGTATGAGGGTGACACACATGCCATCATATTTAATTTCATAAAACATTTATCACATTCAAAACCTATGAAATACATATTAAATTAAAAATAATTCCAACACATACATTGGTGGGTCATGCTCATGATCATCGGTACATGAAATAAATACGCATTTAATAAACTTTATAGAATTAATTTTTATTTATTGTTCATTAATAAAAATGTCCTATAATTATAAAAAAAAATTATATTATTAATTCATTCATTAATATATCTTAATTTTACCATCTAAAGAGTAATAGAGATACCCATAAACTACATTTTTAAATAAATTAAATAATTCAATTTAATTTAAAACAAATTTTGTACACTATGTATACGGGAGGCAATATGGAGTGTACCCCTATTAAATTCACAATATATCATTTGGTTATTTATTGAGTACCATATACTTACATGGAATGTTGAATACATGACATGTCATGATAATGCACATTGTGTAGTTTCAGCAATCAAACTTTGTAGTATGTATAGTATTTTTGACTACATAACTTTCCATTAATTTATATAGCATATACTGATGAATATTCATGTGAAGTACATGGTTTTTAATCACTAAACATGGTATGTATTTCCAAAATAATGTGGAAATTAATTAATCAATTTTATTTCTCAGAAACACTATTGTATATCCTGCACACATATGGCACGTTGTGTAGTATGATTTAATACTACAATTAAATTTCATTCCCTGTAATTAATTGATAATGTGTATACCCGGTCTTGGCATATGATCTGCATGAATAAATTTGAGTGAAACATAATGTATAGTCTAGTACACATCATGTTTCCAATCTCTATAAATCTGCAAATCCCGACTACAGACTCAGAAGGCCATCCATATGAACATTTTTTATTTTCACAACACGTATGAAAATTACTTGTCATGTAATTTCATTTCTCCCATGCTTCTAAACTAGAAGTCAACACATAGTGTGTAATTAATATATTCCACCTAGGTCAACCAAATAGATTTTGTATTTCCCTCAAGGTGAAACTGTGTGTGTTACATGGCTTGTGCACCGACTACACATTATATAACCTATCAATCTACATTACATATTTCTCTATAAATACATAGTATGCAATGGTGTCATGAAAAATTATTTTATATGATATGTCATGAATCAAACAACTCATCTTGGTGGAGTGAACCTAAATATATGGAATATTCTTTTTAGTTACATATTATGTATCCACATTATCCATCCAAAATTTTTGATACATCTCAATGGTAAATTTGATTGTTCTTCACCTATTTTTTTCATATTAAGTGAATGAAAAATATATATATTTTAATATTCAATAATAAATTAAACTGAAAATTAGAAACATAAATCAATTATGCATGTTAAAAATAAAAGGATAAATAATTATAAGTTGTTACATGACCACTATAATACCACATGATAGTATTGGGAAATAGTGGAATTGGTTGGGCTCATTCCCAATGTTCTTATGTAAGGTATGTTTCGTTTCATTGGGTATTCATTCATCAGAATTACATTTATAGATATTTCGTGAAACATATATTAACTATACTTAATGTGTAGATATTGGAAGATGTATCTCTCTAGGGAAAGTAGGACCATTGGAATTCTACATATTTCGATGGTGTAATGATGTAGTATTGAACGCCTAGATTTTTGGTTTAACCAATGGGTGTCCAATTTTATACCCAAGATGAAGTGGTAGTGCTAACTTATTCTTAATTTTAGGGGATCATGTTTATCTTATAGACTATATGAAACTGAGTATGTAAATATATGGGACCTCATTAAAAATTATGACTTAAAGTATTGATTAATTCATGAAGACTAAAAGTCATATTTATTATGGAAAAGTTAAATTCTTGACTCGATTACAAGTACTTATTAATATATATTTACTCTATTATATATTTAATTAAATATAACAAAATAAGTAGTGTTTCTCCCAAGGATGTAGAAATCATTGTTTGAAGAAAATGAATCCCTCATCTTCTGTAACACCCCACCCCTACCTCATTGTCTTGAGGAGGTGGTGAGGGTTACATGGCATTAAGCGACGTTCCCAAGGTGCCAAAGGCTAGAAATTAATGCTAAGGGCTTCAAGAAAAAATTGGGGAACGATTTTCCCTCAAGACAAAACCAACCAAACCATCCACTATCAACCACTATATGGTGCATGTCAATCAAAACATTCAAAAATTTATTCCCAAAGGACAACCATGTTGTTCCTCCATACAACCCAAATCCAAAACAACAACCCTATATCAGGGTACAATGTGAAAGACCAAATAACAAAGCACCATGTGCCATGTTACCACCACAGCTCTACACCATGCTCTAAGCTCCATGATCCACTAAGACATTACAAGCATCACCATGAACAACTAGCAATGAGATGCCTTACCATTACCTATATATTGATACATGATATCTGAAAAGACACCAATGTTCCAAAGCAGGGGGTGAGTACAACTACTCAGTAGGATTTCGAAAAATGACTTTCCTACACACTCCACTATGATAAAACCATTATCACATTTATATAAAGTAGTTTATATAAAATAATCACAAGTGATGCCATTACCATAAGCCAACCACACCCTTACCAAGCCATTTCACACAAACCAAACCACCAAGGGAAACCCAACTAAACATGTCCCAATACATTTCATCATTTACACACTAACACACAATTTCCATCTTTCCATGTAATGAAAAACAAACAACCAAAACGGTGGATCTTTTGTCCAACCCGTTCACACATTCACACCAAAACAACCAAAATGGTGGGAATTCCACCCAACCCATTCACCCATTCAAAACTAGCGGTAATTCCTGACCACTAACCCCATGGTGGTTCTTCCGACCACTATCCATCACCTTTAATAGTGAGACTTTCCGCCCACTTCCACACAACATTCCAACCAATCACAACCAAGCATATAACCCATCAAGGTCACAACAAGATTCAATCAACCAATTCCATTTCATATCAATCCACTTCAATAAATCAACCATTTATTGAAAATCACTTTCCATGCCAAACCACATTTCAATAAAAAAATCTTTATTGAAAACCATTTTCATCAACCATTTTCCAAGTCAATCATGACAACCCATTTTAAAATCTCTATTTTAAAATCAACAACAACACCATTTCACCAACAAAACCCCCTTTCCCCCAAAAATCCTCAAATGGATTTCCAACCAACTTTTTACATCAAACCAAAAAAAATTTAAGCACCAAAATATTAATTGTAACCATAAACTACTAGATCTAACCAAGTGTAGTTGAGAGATAAGCCACCTACATTTAGGGTTCTCGAGAAATTGACCCACCAGCAATCACACATCAAATCCGGAGAATGCACCACTAAAACCTCTCTAGATCCCTTCCCCTAACATTCACAAGCCTTAAAATAAACATCCAAGGCAACCACAACCCTAGATATACACACAATGGGTGTAGATCTAGAAAACCGAGAGATAGGGAGATATAGATCTAGAGGAAAACACAAAGAAACCAAGAGGATAGACTTACCCAAGAGAAACCACCTTCAAACTGCCAAGAAAACACTTCAAAACTATTCCAAAATGAGTGGGAGAGACCCTCTAACACTTGAGAACTGAAAATACCGAGTGAGGCTCAAGTGGGAGAATGTTTGGTGAGGAATGAGGCAAGCCTGAGTGAACCCGTGTTTTAAAACCCTATTTTTATATGTCTGCTTGGTTAGCCCATACGGTTTGCCAAACAGTGTGCTAACTGTGTGCATGCTACTGCCTCAAGAGAAATGGTCTGCACGGTTGCCTCGCACAGTTTGGAAAACTGTGCACAGGCCGTGTGTAGCCTACTATCTCCCCCTGCTCGGTTTCATAAAGAACCCGCACGGTTTACAGTAATGGTTCTCAAACCGTGCTCCATAAGAAAATCCTCCAAACTCATTCAAACCCATTCCAAACCCTCCCAAACTCTTCGCAACTCATCCCATGAACTTTAAGCACATAAAAATGCATAAAAATGCCACATACCTCAAATTGGGGGTTCTAAATTCTCCCCACCATTGTTCTTTCCATCCTCGGAAAGTAGTGAACCCAACCTTTGATGAAAGTTATTGGGCCATTTCTCAAGAATCTCTTTTTTCCACTCCCATATCTCCTCTTGAATATGACCATGTTTCCACAAAACATGAACTAAACCGATTCTTTTACCATGCAAGACATTATCTTTCATATCCACAACCCGCACTAGCACATGCGCGAACGAAACATCCGGTTCTAGCTCAACAATATCCCATTGAATCACATGGTCATGATCCGGATGATACTTTTTCAACTGCGACATATGAAACACATTGTTCGCTGTACTGAACCTAGGTGGAAAAGAAAAATTATAAGACACATCACCAACCCGCTCAAGAATCTCAAAAGGACCAATATACCTCAGGGGTAACTTTCCCTGCATCCCAAACCAACGATGTCCCAACCATGGAGAGATCTTCAAGAAAATATGATCACTCACCTCGAACGACAACGATCGTCGATGATGATCCGCATACAATTTCGGAAGACTCTAAGCTGCCTCCATTCTCTTCCTGATCAACTTGATCTTCCCCGTAGTCTCCTGGATAAGGCTTGGTCCATCCATCGAGGACTCACCTGTTTCCACCCAATATAGTGGAGAACAACACAACCACCCATACAATGCATCAAACGGATCCATATGTATGGATGCCTGATAACTTTTAGTTCATGAAAATTCAACCAACAATAAGTGATCCTCCCACGAACCACCAAAATCCATGACACAAGCCCGCAATATATCCTCCAAAGTTGGTATCGTCCTCTCAGATTGACCATCCATCTGAGGGTGTTATGCCGTGCCCATAGACAACTGTATCCCAAGGTCTTACTGCAAGGATTTCCAGAAATGAGATGTAAACTACAGATCTCTATCAGATACAATCAAAACTGGAACCCCATTCCTCTTTACCACCTCCCAGATATAGATTTAGGACAGATCCTCCACCGTATGAGATTCATGAATCGGGATAAAATGGGCTGACTTTTTTAGCTGATTCACTATCAACCAAATGGAATCATGCTTTCTGACTGTTCATGGGAGACCTGTAACAAAATCCCTCACTATATTCTCCCACTTTCAAATAGGTATTGGTAAAGACTGCAACATTTCCACTGGCCTCTGATGCTCTGCCTTGACCTGCTGACAAGTAATGATTCTTGATACCAACTTAGCCACACTTCTATTCATACTAGCCCACCAGAACTTCACTTTCAATGCTTTATAAATTTTCTGAATTCCAGGATGAAAAGCCCACTGAGAATGATGATATGCCTTGAGAAGATCTTCCTGACAAGAAACAGGTACAACCATCAGATTCTAAAAACACAAAACTAAATTTCCATTCAGTTGCCAACCCTCAATGGTCTCCCCACCATTGAGTCTCGACCCCATGGTCACACATTCAAAATCAGATATTTGTGCCTCTCTAACCAGGCCAACAAAGTTAGGAATCAATAAATCCAGAAAGAAGACTAATCTATCACTCCGGTCCTCATATTCCAACCACATGTCAGCTATAACTGGCATTAACTGTCACTGGTCCGACACCTGTTTCACCACCTGAGCATATGAGTTTCTAATTAATGCATCCACCACCAAATTTACCTTACCTGGTATATACATAAAGTAAGAATAAAACATCTGTAGATATTCCATCCATCTGGTTTGCCTCAAGTTCAAATCTCTTTGTGATAAAATATGCTTCAAGCTCTTATGATCTGTATATACTGAAAATTTCTCACCGAAGAGATAATGACGCCACACTTTCAAAGAATGATACACTGCAGCCAAATAAAAATCACGAGTTCGGTAATTCTTCTCATGCACCCTCAACGTCCATGATCCATACAAAGCACATGATTCCCTTGCATGAGAACTCACCCCAACCCGGATCCCGATGCATCACAATACACCACAACCCTTTTCATGGTTCTGGAAAAACCAAGATTGGTGCTGATGTAAGGGTACCCTTTAGCACTTAGAAACACAGATGAAACTGTTCATCCACTAGAATGGAACATTATTTCTTGTCAAATATGTCATCGGTGAAGCCAAACGTGAAAAATCACGAACAAAACGCCGATAATACCCAGCTAGACCAAGGAAACTCTGTATCTCAAACACATTCTTTGGAGGTCTCCACGAGATAACAACCTCTATCTTTTCTAGATCTACTGAAACACCCATTTTAGAAATCACATGGCCAATAAAACAGACTTCCTGTATCCAAAAGTCACACTTTGACAATTTGGCATGCAGCCAATGATCACTCAAGATCCCCAGCACTGTCGCCAAGTGCTACTCATGCTCCACCCTTGTCTTCGAATACACTAGAATATCATCTACAAACACCACCACAACTGAATATAAATATCTCTGAAATATCCGATCCATCAATTCCATGAACACTACTAGCACATTCGTTAGACCAAAGGGCATAACCACATATTCATAGTGGGAATATCTACCTCTGAAAGATTTTTTCAGAATATCGTCCTTCATCACCCACAATTGATGGTATCCTGACCTCAGGTCGATATTGGAGAACCATTGGGCTCCCCTCAACTGTTCGAACAAATCATCAATTCATGGAAGTGGATATATATTCTTTATCATAACTTGGTTAAGTCTACGATAATCAACACATAGCCTCAAGGATCCATCTTCCTTATTCACAAACAACACCAGAACTGCCCATGGATACGTGAAAGGAAAGATAAAAACTTTTTTTTATAACTCTTCTAACTAGACATTCAATTACCACAAATCATTTGGTGTCATCCAATAAGATGTAAGTGATATAGGACTGGTCCCCGGAATGAGATCAATCGTAAACTCCACTTCTCTTATAGGAGGTAACCCTAGAGAATTATTCAGGAAAAACATCCATGAACTAATCCACCACTACTGGAGGAACACTCTTCTCAAAACCGTCTACCAATTAAAACTACAACACCGCCAATTGATATGATAACGTGCCCACTACTGGTGCCAACAAACCCATTGCACCCTTCCCTGCATGCCTCTCTCATCTAAAGAGATTTCTAACGCCATCGTGTGTCATAAAAGCCATTGTTCACGCATATTAGTCGATGTGGGCCTTAAATATCACCATCCAATACATTGCTAGGATTACATCATACCCATGCATCTCAAGCATTGAGAAATTCTAGGTCATATCAACCTGACCCACAACAATAACACATGCTCTACACAAGAAGGCTCGACACTCTCTTTGACCCAGGGAGTTTGAAGTTTCAAAACCGAAGGCATCTTTTCTGCCCTTATACCCAGAAAATAAACCACACGTGGTGAAATAAATGAGAGTGGAGCACCCATATCAAACAACAATTGCATCAAGATATAATTTAAAAGAATAATACCTCGCACTGTGGATGGTCCCGACTGATCATCCACCACAACCTGCTCAGCTCCAAACACAAGTTTGCTTACCATGCTCTGCTCTTTATTTCCCTACTGAGGCATCATGGTATTTCGAGAATCACCATGACCCACTTTACTCTGCTGACGAGGGGTGTGCTTTTGTCCCCGTCTCATCGAAGCATACAATGTCTGCAATCCCTGAGGAGTGTCACGCGCACCATACCTCGGAGTATTCCGACAATAACGCTGTAGATTCCCCATCTTCATACAATTATGACATGATCAAGGTTGTGAAGTACAATCTCTCTTGACGTGGCTCATAGAAACACACTAAAAACATCTTGTCTTGCTATGGGGATTTGGAAGAAGATTTACCGATCATTTCATCAGATTATATGCGATATTCCTGCCCTAGGAATAATTGCCCCTCCTCCACTTGAACCCAACGTTATAGTTTCGACATTTCCCCATGGGTACCACCAAGATTCCTCCACCCAGAGGTCCCAACAGATCCCGCTCAGCCATCGAGACTCTATTCACTAAATCTGTTTAATCACCAATACACAGCACTGCTATATTGGAATGAATGTACTGCCTCAAACCAGCTTCAAAGATACGAGATTTCAACGATGTACTACCCGCCACCTCAGGTGAAAATATCACATAGTTCATAAACATAACTTTATACTCCGTCATAGACATATGCTCTTGGTTCAGACTGAAGAAATCAGTTGTGTGCTAAATTCTGAACGTATGTGGGTAGAATTGATAATTAAACAATTCCTGAAAGCCTTCCCACGTCATACCTTGGTCTGTTTCAGCTTGAACCGCCAACTCCCACCACTGAAGGGCAAGATCTTCCAACATATACGTGGCCAAATTCACTTTTAACTCTACCGGTGTTCCCAAGAACTCGAAGATCTTGTTCATTCTATTTAACCATTATTCTTCCCTCTCCACCTCTGAATTACCCTTGATGATGGGTGGATTCTAATTTAGAAACTGAACCTCATGATCCATATGCCTTGGTTTATCCACTTTATCTCCACATTCCACAACTTGGAAATCTTGTACTATACTTTGAACTAGTTTCTGGTTCACCTGAGGCTCAGGTGATACCACATTCTCAGTAGCCTCGTATGGTTGGTCTCTATGACTCCTACCCAGTGCCATTTCTATAAACTGAAAACAAACAACCATGAGTCTCACTTCCGTAGACATCAAGAAATCCCATTTCAAATCACATAACACAATACTATCATCACGAGGCTTTCTACCTTTACACATTTTCCATGTGTCACCATTTTTGAAAGCCAACCCATTTTCAAAATACAAAATTTATTCACATTACAATTTCACACATTTTCAAATCCATTTCTCAATTAAGCCCATAAATCATTCTGCCCAATGAAATATGCATCCTAGTGGGAAGTCATTTCTACCATTCATGCCATGCTCATCTCATTGGCTATACCCAGGAAAATGAGATATCCAATGCCTATAAGTGTATCTGAAACCCTTATATACCCAACTTCTTGGTAACTTCAATTTCAGCATAAAAGGGTTAGTTATGTCCTTTTATTCTATACATTCCAAGTTCTGACATTCCTATGCCTTGCTAAAATCCCGACTCTAGGAATATACCATAACGAATGTCAACTCCAAATCCGAGAATCAACTCCAAAGGACCGAACAAGATAATACCACTTGTAACACCCCGCCCGTAACTCATTGTCTTGAGCAGCTAGTGAGGGTTACATGGCCCTAATTGACGTTCCTAAGGAACCAAAGGCTGGAAATAAATGCTGAGGGCTTCGAGAACATATTGGGGAACAATTTTCCCTTAATAAAAAACCATCCACTATCAACCACTATATGATTCATGTAAATCAAAACATTCATACATGTATTTCCAAGGGACAACCAAGTTGTTCCTCCATACAAACCAACTCCAAAACAACAACTCAATATCAGAGTACAATGTAGAAGACCCAATAACAAATCACCACGTGTAGTGATACCAAAATAGCTCTACACCAAGCTCCAAGATCTAAGCTCCACCATGACATCAAAAACATCACCACAAACCACTAGTAATGAGATGCCTTACCTTTACCTGTATCCTGGTACACAACATCTGCAAAGAAACCAATGTTCCAAAGCAGGGGGTGAGTAAAATTACTCAGTAAGATATCCCCAAATGACTTCCATACACACGCCTCTAGGACAAAACCATTTTCACGTTTATATAAAATAGTTTATATAAAATAATCGCATGTTATACCTTTACCATAATCCAACCACACCCTTACAATGCCATTTCACCCAAACCAAACCACCAAGGGAAAGACAACTAAACATGTCACAAGCCATTTCATCATTTACACACTTGCACGCAATTTCAAAATTTCCAAGCAATGCAAAACAGACAACCAAAATGGTGGAGCTTTCATTCAACCCCTTCACCAATTCACACCAAAACATCCTAAATGGTGGGACTTCCACCCAACCTATTCACACATTCACAACTAGCGGAACTTCCCGACCACTAACCACATGGTGGATCTTTAGACCACTATTCATCACCTTTTATAGTGAGACATCCCACCCACTTCCACACAACATTTCAACCAATCACAACCAGGAATATAACCCATAAAGGTCACACCAACATGAAATCAACAAAATCCATTGCATATCAACCCACTTCAATAAATCACCAATTTATTGAACATCATTTTCCATTCCAAACCACATTTCAATAAAACAACATCTTTATTGAAAACCATTTTCATCAACCATTTTCTAAGTCAATCACAACAACCCATTTTAAAATCTCCATTTTAAAATACACAACAACACCATTTCACCCACAAAACCCCTTTTTTACCAAAAATCCCCAAATGGATTTCTAACCAACTTCGCACATCAAAATACAATTAATTTAAGCATAAAAATTAATTGTAACCATTAAATATGAGCTCTAACTAAGTGTAGTCAAGAGAGAAGCCACCTACCTTTAGGGTTCTTGAGAAATCACCCCACAAGCAATCACACATCAAATCCAGTGAACACACCACTGAAACCTCTCTTGATCCCTTCCTCTAACATTCACAAGACTTAAAATAAACATCCAAGGAAACCAAAAACCTAGATATATACAAAACGAGTGTAGATCTATAAAACTGAGTGATAGGGAGATGTAAATCTAGAGGAAAACACAAAAAAACCAATAGGAGAGACTTACCCATGAGAAACCACCTTCAAACCCCCAAGAGACCTCTTCAAAATGCTTACAAAACGAGTGGGAGATCCCCTACAACCCTTGAGAACCTAAAATACCAAGTGGGGGTCGAGTGGGAGAATGTTTGGAGAGGAATAAGGCAATCTCGGGTGAAACTGAGTTTTAAAACGCCATTTTTTAGTGGCCGCACGGTTAGCCCACATGGTTTGGTAAACTGTACGTTAACCGTGCGCATGCTACTGCCTCGAGAGAAAGGTTCTGCACAGTTGCCTCCCATGGTTTGGAAAACCATGTGCAAGCCGTGCGAAGCCTACTATCTCCTATAACACAGTTTCTTAGAGAATCCGTACAGTTTCCACTAACCATTCTCAAACTGTGATCCCTAATAAAAACCTCCAAACTCATTCAAAATCATTTCAAACTCCTCCAACCTCTTCCCAACTCATCCCATGCTCTTTAAGAACATAAACATGTATAAAAAAAGGCCACATACCTCAAACTGGTGGGTACTACATCTTTTTTCCTTTATTATTTTTGTATTTTCATTGAAATTATTTTTACTTCTGAGAAAAAAAATCAGTTTTCTTATGGTGTTAATGGAATAATTAGTGTACTGAGTAGGGTGTGAAGTATACTAACTACCATTACACTCAGTAGAGGGAATTAAACTTGTGGAGGGAAAATTTCAACTACATACAGCCTCTACTGTGAAACGTTCTGGTAGACCAAATATCCTCCTTCTGGTGGTTTTATCAAAAGTATAAGAGGTCCAGGGATTCTCCTCCCAACAACTCGTATATGAGTTAAATTCACTCTTCCAATGAAAATATCATGATTTTTACTTGGAGATATTATTATTGGAGGACATGGTGGTAGAATATAAAAAATATTAACTTAACACGTTTGATGAAATATATTTTTGATTATAGAGAATGAAAATAAAAGATATTTTGATTTATATAAACCTAGATAGTATACTTACAAATGTTTTTCTTGAGAATGTGGAAAAGAATGAATAGTAATATATGGATATAAAATCCTTGGCACTGGTGAGGATGCTTTTAAAGTAAATTTTTATTTTATCATTATATAAATAAATGTATAAGAATATTTTATATAGGAACTCATGGATTTATATGATAAACAAATGGTATTGAACAGTGTTTTTAGGATGTGGAACCTGTTTGGACTAAGGTTATTAGATGGTTGAATAATGGAAGACCACATAAAAAATCAATATGATTTGTGTAAAAATTTAATCACTAAATATTAATTTCACAGATGATGTGTGGGTACTCATAAACCTATAATCATTTCTAAACATTTGGGATGTTGTTGTGAATTTCGTTTTAACTCCAGGGGAAAAACATATTTGATAATCGATGATATAAGAAATATGATTCTCAATAAATAACTTCATCAAAAGAAAGTCCAAAATTAATCTTTTAATGTTATAAATGAAATGTATCAGGATTATAAACTCATATAAATGTATATGAGAATAAACCATTGGAAAATATCCCATGAGAGAATAGCTGAGGATATTTGGATAGTCCCGACCTAGTAAGCTGGAAGAATGGAGAAGATGATACTTAATGAAAGACTACATGAGCTCCAACAATAGATATATAAGAACCTAAACTTCTAGAAGCTAAAATCACTTATGTAAGATGAAAGGAGGTAGTAAACTATTTCTCAGTGTCAAAAGTTTATTGGATTCATGAGTGGTCAACTATGTAATATAATAATATTAAATGACACAATTGAGACGAATTAAGGATTATGTTTCTGGAAGTTTTTATAATGTATATTTGGTAGATGATGAAGCTTTATAGATCATATTCAAAGGAGACATCCATATATGAATCAATAATATGGATGATTGAAGATTAAATAAGTTATACATATCACAGGTCAATAGATCAACATAATAAATCTATCACAACAAGATGAAATGGGCTATGGAACTATGTTTTCAAATGAATTCTGGAAAGTGACTTAGGTATACATGGGAATTTTAAAAGGATTAAAGGATGGGACATTGTATTCTATTGAAAGAAAAAAATTCAATCACATTGGAAGAAAGTTTATCATCAAAAGATATAGAGGTTTTTAAATTGTAGGATTGGTTATATTAGTAAAAATAACATGATGGTTTTAGTGGATAATGTAGTACTAAATCTAGAACATGCGGATATTGGAAGATTTGAAATCTTTGTTCTAGAAAAAATGAGTATATACTTCAAATTAGATAGATGGAATCCCAGAACTAGTTAGTTAGAACGACATCACACAGATGTTTGGGGACTTACCCAAATTCAATAACTTGTAGGTCTACATTAATTTTTAATATTTATTGTGGATAATACTATAAAAGTTTATATTTACTTTTTGAAGAATAATTATGCTGTATTTTGGGATTATATTCAATATCAATACTTTGTATAAATGGATTTTGGTAGGAATCTTAAATGATATTATGTTGACAATGGTGGTGAGTACACCGGATACAACATACAAAATTTCTATAAGATGAAGGTGATATGACATAAGATAATAGTACCCTAAAATTTATAAAAAAAAGAATATTTGAATGAATGAATAAAGAATTAATAGATAAGGATCAATGTATGAGGTTTTACTTAGGAATGTTTAAGAAAATTTTGTTATTGGAACTCAGCACAATTATATACCTTTCTAATAAAATTCCAATATCTATAGTTAGGTAGGAAATTATAGAGGATCTATGGTCTAGTAAACAACCATAAGTTATCCACCTTAGAGTCTTCAGAAGATTATCATATATTACTATTGATTATAAGGATAGGGAAAAGCTTGACGATAAGTAAAAATTATTTATTTTCATTGGGTATGTTGATAAGAACTTCAAATACCAGCTATGGGATAATGTAAAGAGATAATTCATTAGAATCCAAAATTTTCACCTCAAAAAAGGGGTTATATGGAA
This sequence comes from Viscum album, assembly GCA_963277665.1. Taxonomy (NCBI): domain Eukaryota; kingdom Viridiplantae; phylum Streptophyta; class Magnoliopsida; order Santalales; family Viscaceae; genus Viscum; species Viscum album. The sequence goes on along the minus strand of OY728131.1, from coordinate 2,093,281,885 downwards.
GGAATAGAAATTAGAATCGAAATAATTTAAATATCGATGTACATGCTGTTATGTGTAGAAACATGAAAAGGGAGTGAAATATGGAAAAGTTAATTAGAATATATGAAATTAAAAAGGGTTCAATATGTGGAATATGTTCTATAAATTGTAATGGTGGATGAAGATCGAGTGGGAGTACTAAAAGTTTTAGATGATTTTATAGGTATAGTGTAACCAATTAAGTTGGGGTTATCAACCAAATAAAAAAAGTATTCAAATGTTTTGGGTTGAAATATAATGTCATCATCTAATAGATATTAGAGATCTAGAGATTCTGAAAGAAACAACCACACATAATGATGAAAAATGGTGGAAGTATGTGATTGATAAAGAGAAAAATAAATTAAAGTTTAATGGTTTTGTGGAACTACCTAACTTACTGGAATAGAAGAAAGAATTGTAAAATAAGGTGGTTTCATATTTTAAATAATAATTTCTTGGAAAGATGGGGTTCAATGAATCCCTAGTGGAAAATGAATTTCAATATAAGTAATGTGTTTATTTATTATAAATATTCTAAATAGTTGTTAAATATAAAACTATGTTGATAGTTCTATACGTGGTTGTATCAATAGAACTATCCCTTGAATAGATGGATGTAAATATGGACTTCTTTCTTGTCATGTTATTTGAAGAAATTTACATAAAGTATATATTATGTTTCATAAATGTTGAGAACCAAAACATGATGTTAAAGATGATGAAAATTATTTATTTACAAAAGTAATATCTAATGTAATGTAATTGTAAATCCAATTTTATTATGTTATAAAAATCTTTTTAAAAAGTGAAATGTAGATCATTGTTATTATCAGAATCTATGGGATGAAGGAACATTAATAATATTATTTTTATACGTGGATTAAATATTGTTAATTGGATAGGATAGAGGAAGGATCCAAAAGATGAAAGTTGACATGGCTAGAATATTTGAAATGGACGATCATGTGAATTCTATAAAAACCTTGGGGATGGGGACTGAAAGAGATAGTAAGGAAGGAACTTTGTTTCTTTTTAAATAATATTACATATAAAATATCATCAAATAATTGGGGATAATTAGATGTAAAATGGTCTCAAATCCTATTGTTGAACACATTATATTTTCCAAGTCATGGTAACCAATAACAGAAGATATGGTCCAGTACATAAAAAATGTGTTATATTCATCAATTTTCAGAAGTTTGTTTTATCTGATTATTTTCACCCAGTCATACATTGACATTGCAGTGGGAGTTTTATGTTGATTCATTTCAAATCCAGAAAAGGTACATTGGGAGCCTATAAAATAAATTCTTTTGTATTTTAAAATCCTTATAATTTGTTATGGATGAACCTCTACCCATATATGTTTATTCCAAATTAGTTAGAGATTCAGATACACAAAAGAGCATAACATGTCCCATTTTACCTAATAATGAACAATATAATGTTTTTTTCATGGATGCAATGGAATTTTACTCTGTGTAATGGGAGAAATGTATATAGCTTTAATAGAAGCTTATAATGAACTAATTTTGTTAATAAAATTACTAGAGGAACTTTGGAGCCATCAGAAAGTAGGAGTTATTTTATGTGATAACAAAACTGTGATCCACTAAGCTAAAAGACAAGGGTTTTATGCAAGGACCAACCATATGGGCCTGAAGTATTATATCATTAAAAAAATTTAGGAAAAGATTTGGATCCATGGAATATATTGGGAAACCAAAATCTCATAGATATATTTACCATGGTGATAGATCAATAAATTCATAGGCATTGTCATGCCTTAGTGGGGCCTAGGTGAATATAAAGAAAAAATAGAGGAGCACTAAATACTTTATATAATGGAGGTAGTTTTCCCAAGTGTGAAAGAGATGTTTTTGTTCCCTATAACAATTCTTTAAGTGGGAGATTATTGGGGGGGTCAGTTTTAGTGAATTTAAAATTCATTCATTAGAATTACAGTTACCAAAAAAATTCAATGGGTGTTGGCTAGGCTTGGTGTGTACAGAGCGGCAGGAGGATCTCTCCAAGGGTAGTAGGACCATTAGAATTATGTATCTATTTAATGTGTTTTAATAGATTATTAATTATCTAATTTTTTTTTAACCAATGGGTCACTAGGACTGATATCTAAGATTAACCAGTCATGCTAAATTATAGATAATGTTTTGGGGGGAAGGTTTAATTTGCTGACCAGATGACACTTAGTATATAAGTTTGTAGATAATTAGTGCTAAATATGTCATTACTAAGAGAATATGGTATAATGATTGAGATTCATACATATTATGAAGAAGTTGAAATATTGTTTCTATTTCATTTACATTCCATACTACATTAAATCTCTTGTATCTTCTAGTGAATATAAACAAAGTATCAGTGTTTCTCCCCTGAAAATATGAATCATTATTGAACCAGGTTATGATCTTGTGTTGTTTCCTATTTTATGTTTGTATTTCTATTGAATGTATTTTAATTACCTTGAATGTTTGTGAGTATTCTTCTGATTTCATAGGATGAAATAGTTCAGTGAGTAGATTTAAAACTATACCTACTTATAGTACACTAGTCATTCAAGTGATGTGAAATTTGAAAATTCTCACTTACACTACATAGAACCTCTAGAATGTGATGTTTTTGTGGACCAACGATCATCATTTTGGTGACTTTTTCTAAGCATGGACAGTCTGTGGAGTCTCTCCCCAAAACCCAATGATGTTTTTCATCAATTTTCTTCAATTTCTCCTCAAATAGGATAAAATATTTTACATATAATTTATAATTTATTAAATAGTTAAGAGTTAACTTTTTAATTTTATATTTATTATCAAAATAGTTAAGCACTTCTTATCATAAAGTCATTACGCTAAAGGATTCAACTATAGAATCCCTCTAGTGGTATCTACTTGTGTTTCAAAAACCATGTAAAATCATCGATAAATATTTGAGTTCTATCACCAAAGACAATTGAACTTGCTTCGTGACCATTAATTAGTACTATAATTCAATCTATTTTGGAACGAATCAATATAGTTCTGTGTGAACATCACAGGGAGTCGGAGGATCAAATCCCCATGTTCTTGACATAATTTTAAATAATGTTCTCTCCATTGGGGATAGAATTCTCTAGAGAGGATTTATTATTCACAATAAAATCATTCTATTATAAATTATAAAATTTGGTTTATATATATATTTTAGAGAATTTTTTAGTGCACATAAAACATTATCTAATTTCTTAATCCTTAGAAAACCCCACATCAAATAACAATATTACTATTACTATTTTTTCCTTAATGTGCACAAAACCTCAGATTATTTTAATGTCATTTATTAATTAATTAAATTAATATTTAATTAAATGATATTAAATATATCATTCCCACTGAACCCCTATCTCAGTCTATCAATCCTCCCCCACTATTTATCAAAACATAAATAATTACTATTTATTTAAATGTGTAAATATATGTTAATTACTCATTCAATAATAAAATAAATATTATATTCACTAAAGTGAAACATAAATATTTCTTAAATATTCAAGTTGATATATATTCTATTTAATAACTTGTGAATGAATATATGGGATCAACATAACCTGAATACATATTATTCCTTAGAAATAGAGAATAATATTCATTCTAACATTAAATTCAAATTGAATTTAACTATGAATTTGGATAGGTAGCATGTGTGACCCTCTATGCGTATTTCTCAGTTGACATAGACTAACGATCTTTATGTCCAATATCAGTGTCTAGTAACACTTTATGGAACCTATAGAGAAATGTGTTAATGTTTCAATGAAAACACTCTCCTAGGGATTACCACTATGTTATATAATCCTTTTCCATTGACATCTTTTCAATCAGGTTGCATACTTGGGACTTAAACATATACGCCTAAATATCATTCATTTAATTTCATAAAATGAACTCATTGATTATTATAAATTATTTAAGATACCCCAATTCATATTTATAGCCGGTCCAGTATTTCATATAGATTTTTGATTTGAAAATTTATAAAGGTCATTCAATTGATCATATATGGTGATAAGGGAACATGTTAGCAGATGATCTATCTAGTCATGGTCATACTATTATAGATGTATAGATCTATGAATCTCATAGAAGTCTCCCTTTCACGAGAAAGTTATTCACTAGTTTTGATGACCTTTTTCATCACATCTTTTATCCTCCTTGATCTTTTGGTTTCATTTGTTTCTTTATCTTCTTTATTGTTGAACCTTTTGAGATTTTAATAAAATATTTATTTAAAAAAACTCATCAATAATAATTCCATGGTCATTGACTTAATCATAGAGTTCCATTCGAATAAAAAAACCTAGGAAATATAATTCAATTAAGTTATAAGGGAAATATCTATTATTACATATTCATTAAGGAAATATCACTCATGACACACCAAACATGTCCTACCTTTCCATTGGAATTTGTTATCACAGTTTTCATCAGTGCATCAAAGTTCAAAACTCGTGATATGCCCTAATAATGATCTCAAGTCTATGGAAAAATAAAAATATCCCTAGAGAGAAATATCTAATGACACATATAACATGTGTAATTCCTATGGGAAAGAATATTCTCATAATCTTCTCACATTGAGACTGCCAAGTGGGAAATTCATGAGAAAAAGTATCAATGTATTATATGATCCATATACTTTATATCATGTATAATATGTGTCTTTTGAGAGGATATCATTCATCCATAGAACATGTATTTGTGAATATCATCATATCACTTCATTGCTCTCACTATTATAAGATATTTTTTTGATCTTTTGATATGATATCTACTCTAAATACATTATCACATTAATGATATGAAAAAGAATACAAACTATGTGAAAAGATATTTATTATCATTTAAGACCATGCATATATTGGTAACTGAATGTAAAAAAGGTAAACTACTATAAATTTGGTTTTATTCTGTGCTAGATTTTATCAGTGATATAAAAAGAACTAATAAAGGATACCTTTATTAGTTCTAAAAAAACACTGATAAAGGGTAACATTTATTAGCGCTAAAAAAGTGGTAATAAAAGATAATCCATATTAGCAATTTTTTTAACCACCAATAAAGGGTTTTCTAAATCAAACTTTTTTTCTTTAGAACTAATGAAACTAAATTGATCATGCACAAGTCCCAAATTAAAATTGTGGATGTTCAGTTGGCTCATTTTATATCATTCTACTGCATAAAAACATTGTTATCCTATTATAGGGATGGAATCCTACATACCCTCTTCACACACGTATATGGGCTCGTCCCTGAATTTATAGGTGCCCTCGGGTCTTGGTCTACCATTTTCTCGTTGTGGTCAACCTCTGCATAGGTGGAATTCTCTATTAGGCTACCTAAATGGTTGGTCATTCAGGATACGGGCTAGGTGACTTAATAATTTTTTATAATTAAATTCTTATTTGATATATTAAATTAAATATTGATATATATATATAAATATTTTAAATATATATATATATATATTAAATTAAATTATTATTTTTTATTTGTTTAATATATATTTATTTTTACTTATTTTTTATAATTAAAATCTTATTTCGTATAAAAAAAATATTGATATAAATATAAATATATTGATATTTATTAAATATTGATATATATTAATATATATTGACATATATTAATAAATAGTATATAAATAATTCAATTATATATATAAATTATTCAATTTAATATATATATATATAAATATATATATTCTTTAATTATTTAATTAAAAAGTAATAAATTATGAAAATAATATATATATATATATATATTTAATTAAATAAGTAATACGTTGTTAATAATTAATGAAATAAAATAAATTAATTAAATACATAATATACTAATTAAAACACTAATATGATATTTATTACTATATATATTCACTTTATTTATTTTTATTAATAAATCATCCAATAATAAATTTTTGTAGCATTAAATGTTTAAAATATAGTTGAAATTTACATTATTAATATATAATAATTTTCATTGAAACATATATAAATGCGGGTTCATAAGACAAACCGGGTCAACCCCCAAATTTTTTGTAATTAATTTTTTAAAATTTAATATATATATATATATAGCAATAAATTGTATATTAATTATATATATATATAATTAAATAATTAATTTATTATTTATAAATTATAAAAATAAATAAAATTATTAAATAAATGTTATTTATTTTAAATAGTTTATTAACTATTTAATTATATATATTTATATATATAGTTAAATTTCACTAAGTGGAGAAAAACATGCATTCCTTAAGAGATTCTCACACATGCTCATAATAGAAAGTACAATTCTTCAGTTATGGATGATTTTTATGAGGCTGATTTGGATGAATATTTCCTCATTGAAGGTCGATTTGATTACCATAAGGTTTTAGTGGTGTATTGGAGACTTAGAAAGTAGCTCATGGAAGGTATGATGCAAATGTTGTTGAATTTACCGCTCGACGGTCTTTCTGTCTCTTAAAAGGATTAGCTGCCAGTGGATTTTTATGGAAAAGAAATTTTACCCATTTTAAGGATGATCTAGATGCTATTTTGGAATGCCTTGAGATAGGTAAGAACTCCACGATTGTTCATCTCTTTTTTCATAGGGGTTCAAAGTAGTGGAAAATTAGGTACTTGACTGCAAGTCTCATTCATATGGGGCTTCTCAAATTAGAGGTTTGACTCATTGGGGTGTGGTTTATTTCACATTCATTTCCCCTCTAACGTCATAGAAATGTGAGTGTGGGGACTTCGATCAATTAATATCAAGCTTGCCATTTTTCAATTAAGGGACTGAGATCAGAGCTTCATCCCAATGGAGGTAAGTAACAACACTATTCAACTGTGGGTTATGGATTATGGATTGAATTGGATACTTTAACACCCAAAGATCTTATTTGATATTGAAGTGTCTTTATGAATCACAATAAAATTAGATATGGAAACTGAATTGGCCATATTTGTCCATTATTCATGTTTCCTATTGAAAGTATACATGTGTTCTACTTTATTAGATAATGTTTTTTATTTCAAACGATGATGATGAGCTTGAATTGCATATTGAAAATAAAAAATTACCTAGGTATTTCATGGATATTAATTTTATTGGTCATGATACCCTGAGTTTCAACTTTTTTTTTGTTTGTGCATTTTTTTGGATTATGGGAATGAGGAAAACTCATTCTTTAAGATATCAAATATTTTTAATTCCACTTATCATGACGGTCCTAAAAACTCTCAGAGTGTTTAGTCATAGAAAATAATATTATTTATGATGTGGAAATATATTAATAAAGATCTTTTAAATAAGCTAGGTCTGTAGGAAACTAGTTTGAATGGATCTAGAGATGGTCTGACTGATGTATCTACAGAACATTTTAGTTAACGGACTGAAAATATGCGAAAACGAAATGATTTTTTCTAAAATTGAAGTTTATGGTTTCCATAGTTGGTCTTCACCAGCTAATGTAAGTTACATTTTGGGGAAGCAAGTGGTTAGATCCTGGGTTGAGATTGTACATTCACCAGATGAAGAAATCTCATAAGAAATTAATGATGAATAACTCCTCCAAAAAAAATTACATCCAATTCCTATAAAGCCAAGTAGAAATTGGATGCAAAAATACCATTGTGATCAAATCCCAAAGGTTCCACACAAACCATATAATTGTCTGACACTACATTTAATAATGGTTTGTTTATTTAATTTTTTCATGATTTTTTAGCCTAGATTATATAGGTTACTGGTCTAGTGGACATGATAAATAAAAAAATTATATATTGATGCAAGCCAGGATGAAGGGTGACATGATGAAAAAGGATCTACTTAGGGAATTTAACAAAACTCTCTTCCTAATGGTAAGAAATTAGTGGTATATGTAGAGGATTTCCTAATGGGTTTCCCTCATAAATCCAAAGAATTTGAGTCTCAATATCATTCTATGTAGGTTCCATAATCTCTAATAAAAATGTTGCATGATCTTCTTGGTGACAATACTATACAGGTTCTACCCCTTATAGGTGGAGTATCCAACTAAAAGCCCCTCATGTTGGAGTTTTGATATGAATCTGTATTGGCCTTTTCCAGCCCATTTTATTGTCCTAATGAAACAAGCATATGTCTCTTTTGGTAATGACTCTAATAAAGATTGTGTTTTTTCACTGAATAGAAACGTTAGTATCATAACTCTTGAAGACTATGAATGTGAAGGTTCCACTAGAAGCCTCAGTAAATAAACGATAGACTAGTACTTCTTGCAACTTGAATTAACATTCTCTTTGATGGACCTAGATTAGGTCGGTTTAAATGACTATTTGAAAATCCATAAGTCGTTATACATTAACCTTGAATAAGGAATTTGATGAAATTCAATGATGGGCTTTCGATATCTTTCTTGGAAATTTTGGATCATCACCATTCTATAAATTTGTTCAATTTTTTTTAAATGAAGCATATGAAACCCCACAAAGGGTCAAGACATGATGAAGAGGTAGACATGTAAAGGGTAGAGGATGATATTCTAGAAAATTGGGAACTAGAGTGAATTGTGGGAATTAACTTCGTGTTCTTGATATATCTTTTTGATGTGGACATTTTTTGTCATTCTTTACATGATTCAAATCTTTTATTTTTTTCTTTTTATTAGTAAATTTGGTTTCATGGATTTGTTTTCTTAATATATGGTTGATTCCTCTTGGAAAAATTCTCTTAGTTTTAACATGAATTCATTTAACTAAATTAATTTATTGATAATGTTAAGTGTTTGCAAGTTTTTTTTTATAATTTATAGATTTTAAAATTCTATTTTCTAATTATTTTTTGTAATTTATTCCTTTTTAATGTTTTTCTACGTAATTATTATTTTATATATTAAATATTTTTGGTAATTTATTCATTTTCAATTTTTCGTTATTCAATATTTTGGTAATTTTTAAATTTTCTAATTTTTTTATACATGATTGTTCATTAACATTTAATGTTTTTAATATGGTATTAATTTTTAAAATTAAAATGTAGTCATTTCCATTTTAAGATATATAAATATTCATTTGTAATTTTTTTCAAATTATCTATATAATTAATAATAGTTAATCATTTTATAAATGTAATCATTATTGTTATTATTAATTTCATTAATAGATGCTACATATTATAAAATTTCATTATTCAATTTAACATATATCAAATGTGTTTCTATGTATATATATATATATATATATTAATTTCACACAGAGAGATATTTACGTAATCGATTAAATCTTATATAGAAAAACATACAACTAACATTTATATAATTTATTCAGTTTTTGAAATTCATTTTAGAATTTCATTTAGTTACAAAATATATTTAAAATATTGTTATTTCCATTGAAAAAATTTATTTATTTATTTTGAATATTATTTAAGTCAGTATTATTTAGTTATTTTTAATATTTTTAATATTTTTTTATTTATTTAGAATTTAATAATTTAATAATATTTATTTATACATATTTATCTACTTTGATTTAATATTTTCAACACTATTTCATCTTCATTTCAATATATATTCGTATTTTATTTTTTAATAATTTTTATAACTGATAAACCTTATCCATTTTTAAAATAATTTTATAGTCTAATCATTTTTAATTACCCAATTTCACTCACTATGCATTTATGATTATATATTAATAAATAATATTAAAAATATATCTGGAAATAAATATATAAAAATAAATATATTTTTAGAATTATATTTACTATATTTATGAAATTATATATTTATAATTATAAATAAATATAATATAATATTATTTAAAAGTATTTATATATTTACAAATAAATAATTATGATTATAAATAATTAAAATATTATAATAACAATATGTATGTAGTGGATATATATACTATATACTATATTTATATTTATATTTATTTATTAAATATTTAAAAATATATAATTATATAATTATTTAAATATATTTACAAATATATACAAAAATATTCTAGGTATATATTTGGGGTAACAATTACAACATAACTCACACACCACACACCTTAGGCGAGGTGCATAGGTCATAGCCCCCCAGGGATTACCCCTTTTGTCATGACACTTTATTTATAAATATTATATAGCCATGTAGGTCCCTTTATATATATTTATATATATCTAAGCGCAAAGACCCACATTTTTTATCCCAAATCCTCACCAACATTATGGGTTGCAATCCCATAAAACACACAAGTTGATGTCATCCCTACATCCTTGCTCGTAGTAGATCATCAGGCCAAGCACCACCACCTCTAACCTTAACGTATGTTGCATCCTTCATTGTTGACCCTCTTCATCCACCATCCATCACACCTGATTGGTACGTCACCACCTCCACGACTGGATGCACACACCTCCAGGTTAAGCTCCATTGTCATCACTGACTCTTTGCCTAGCACCAATCGTCTATGCACGACCCTACTATGTTGAGTCTTGATTTTGGGCCATGAAGACAGCCTCTCCCCACCACCGCACAATGTCTCTATTCCATTCTCCTCAGGTGATATCTCTACATCCTCCTCCATTTAAGACTTAACTTCTTGGCCATACATTTAATTACAAACTGCCATATCAAACCTTCAGTGGTAGCGTCCTCACCCGCCATAAAAATCATCCAAAAACATGACTCCCCCACCAATTGGTGAGGCCCTACACATTGGATCATGTGACAAATTGTAATGGAACGGACCACTTAGGTCCATTACATTGTCAAATTCTGATGCTTGGGGTGACCTGGACGCCATGGGTGAGTCATGAGGGTGTCAGTGCTGGTGGCGGGGTGCCACCGTGGTGTCACCTATCAGTGTGACCGATCGGTCTCAGCGATCGGTGTTGTGCTCGAACGGTGCCACAGAGAGTTTTCAAGGTTTCTTTTCCTAGACTCTTAGTAACCTTCTTTTTTATATTTTAATACCTCTTTTCAATATATTTAAGGTGGTTTTTAATCCCATTAATGATATTTTATCCCCCAAGAGGGGAACAACCCTCAACATACCCAAATTGTGTGCCCATGTTAGGTGTTTTATCTATTTAAAGGATATCTATCAACTCACAGCCTTCCACTGATCATCTTTATCGTCTCCAAGGAGAATTATGAAATCTAAATTAGTTTCATCATGAATAAATTCCCAACTGCGTGCAGAAACCATGGTCCACCTTTTATTCTCTTTGAGATTTCATTTCCTATAACTCCAGGAACATGTCTCTTATCACACGGATATATTCGTCTTCTTTAGTCTCTTTCTTTCCTTGTTGAAATTGGAGGCTCTCTTTTGGAGATAAATCGTGTGATCTTGATCGAGCCCTTTCCGCTCACCCTTCGTGGAATTTTTCCTACTACTCGCGCGACCACAGTTCTCAGCGTGAGGAGGAAATGTCGATCTTTGATCATCTAAGTAGGGGTTTTTCCTTCGTCTCTCTTTAATTATGCAACATGAGGCGTGGGTATGATGTTGTTCCCTCTGGACGTAGATAAAACCAACCTTAACAAAGATAATTAACAGACTCTTAAATAATGAAGGGGTGGGGATAATGAAGTTGATGTTGCTATGTTTTACCTTTGTTTTTATGTAGTGAATTGGATGGAATCATTTCCACTGAAAATCAAGTCCGTTGGTGGTCCTTCCTTACGCACTAATGAATATCTGTTTTTTATTATCTTTTGATTCAATAGATGTAACATTTAATCTTTTTAACCATATAAACATGGTTAATTAAATGAATTACCAATGAATAAGAGGCCATGTGTGATCAATGCGGTTAACTAAATGGAAGGAATTTGATGAATAGTGTGGAAAAATCTGAAAACATCCCTGCTTTGTTCTGGTGTAATGCATGGTTTTTTTGTTTGATGGCTATGGGGTGACTCAAAAAGGGGGGATGGAATGTTTTGGTTGATAATTTGATGTCCTGTGAATTAGAGGTCGTGTGGAGCTAGTATGTTGGGGCTTGGTTTGGTTCCAGTACTTTGAGGGATCTCACAGATCCCTTTTATTGTTGAGACCTTATAAGAGAACCAAGGGTGAATGCTTAAATGTCTTCTTGGATGTTTCTCCTTCAGTTGTGGGTTTGCCTTGTGGTTATGCCTGTTAGTTGCTGAGTATTGATGGAATTTTTTAGAATATATCCCTTGAACACGAAAATGAGAATAGGTATAGTGGGGGATTTGTTTTCTAGGAATTGGTTATATTCTGGTTGTGGCTATTGTGTATTTGTTTTTTGCATGTAGGGATAGTTACAAGAGTGGTTGTTTGTGGTCTAGTTGGTCATTTCGGAACCCTTGGGTTGGGATGAGTGTCTTTTTACCTATATGTATAATGTTTAGTTCTTTTTTTCTTATACGTACCCCACCCATGTTGGGAACTTCATTCCAAAAACCCCCAATTCATGGGGGAGGGTGTTTTTCCCAACTTTATTAAGAGTGGATAGTTATTATCTCATTTCATATCCCTCTCCCAGGTAGCCCAATATTCTTTGGGTAGGCTGTGACCGAATAAGGTTCGCTATGGATCAAGACTCTTCAGGCATGGTGTCTTGTAGTGGTCGGCCCAAGTGTGTGCATGCAGGTTTGTTTCCAAAGTGTCTTCACGATGAGGTCCAAGTGTCTTCGGGCATGGTAGTAGTCATTATAGCCTATGTGTTTGAGGGTGTGGTGGTTTCAGTAGTGGATGAGGTGTCTGCGGGCATGGTTACGAGCATTTGTGGTGGCCCAGGTGTCTACAGGTGGGATGCATGGTGGTGTCCCATAAAGTTTTTTTGGGGAAGCGGTGTGACTGTTGTGAGACTTGTGAGGGAGGTATGATGCATAGGATGTCCTAAATATCCAGTGGGAAAACGGTGTGGGGTACCCAAATATCTATCTTCTAATCCTGTTACATTACTTGACTTTCATTGTTTAGAGAGTGTGTCCTGGTTATCTTGGGATGATATTTTTCCTTGCTAGATGTTTTGGCTACCTCAACTTTTCTCTTGGGGTATTATAATGTCTCCACACTTGTGCATGATAGATTTTGGTTTCCCTATTGAGTATACCTGTATACTCACCCTACGTATATAAAATTGCTTTCAGGATTCCATGAAGACTTTGAGGAGAGTTTTAGACCTTACTAGCGTGGAGATCAAGACAATTTTCATTGCTATTTTTCATTCATTTTTTACTTTTCATTTCATTTTTCCTGTACATTGAATCAGTTTATTTAGAACATTCATATTGGAATGGATTTTTTTTGGCTTTTATTTTAACTTTTATTTTTTTTTTCAATTTTTTTGGAGTTATTGGGATTTACCATATTATCTCTTGATCTTATTCTATAAAAATGTTAATTCCTTCCTTATTAGGGGTGATTCTATACCATTTGTTCTTGTCACCACTCCATGGCTGACTAATGGTGGTATTTATAGGTCATTATCTCACCTTCAACTAGAACAAGGAAGGGTCTGGGAGTTTGTTGTCTGTTCCCTCATCATGGTGAAGGAAGGTCATGAAACGAATGTTGTGGGACAAACCAACTACAATAATCAAGGGATTACATCCCACAAAGCTACCCTGTAATCGGGTCCTTAAATGAAAGTGGAGGGTTTGAGCCCCTAACCGCTCGGTTGTGGTGCCTACAATTGAACAACTTAGTTGTAGGTCTAGCCACAAAACATGTGTATGGGTTATGCTCTACTCATAGATGGGGTGCTCGACCAAGTCCATAGCACACCATAGGTTCCCCCAATAGGGAATAGCTTTGAATCACCTTGTTCATAATACACATAGTTTCTTAGTCTAGCGAGACTCAATCCTATGCCAGTTTCCACTGAGAGTGAGGGGGTGGGTACCCCTCGACTAATTATAAATACATATTTACCATTATTTTAATATATTTATAATTATATACATTTTTAATTATATATTTATTTATAATTATATATGTTTGTATTTTTTAATTGTATTAATTATATTATTATAAATAATTTTATAGGCCTTTATTAGTATTTATTATTTTAGATATAATAAAATTCCTCTTTATCAATGGTTTTTTTGGATGCACTGATAAAACCCTCCAGGATCTTCTAAATAGAATCCTAACTGAACCATGTTTTCTCGCACTGTTCAAGCTCTTACAGAAGTTCAGCTCTACCTCTACTCCCCCTCAATCTTCTCTTAGATGAATCAACTATCAAATCTATACTATGTTATAATTTTTCTATTCATCTCTCATTTATATGTATTCAATCACCTATTTCATGAAAACACATTATAATTTTCCTTTTTTTCTTTCATTCTGTTGCCACACCTCCCCACCAAATTTTTTATTATCCTAACCAGACCACCCCCCATTGTGAAGAAACTATCTGACAACCACACTTTCTCCATATTCCAATCCCTCATCCAAACATCATAACAGAACTTCCACTTCTCCCTTCCGGACTACCTCACATGGGAATTGTTTAATTAATATTACTACATCCATATAAATTATATTTTTTAATTTTTTTCTTGTTGGATTTATATAGTTATTTTCATAATTTATTTGAATAGTAAATTTTACATAATTCATTATTTTTATGCTATAATAGTATGTTAATTAAAATTTATTCTTATTCTACTTAAATTATGTGATTTTTTATAGAAATGGAATAATTTGGTGGAATGAAATGGGAATGAAAATTAATAATATTTTATATCATTGATGTGATTCCATTAATAATTATATATATTTTGATCTATGGATTTTTTATATTATGAATAATATTTATATATATTTTTAATTTTATTAAAATAATAATAACATGTTAGACCATAGATGTTTATTGGTACATAAATTATTCTGAAGAAGTTTTAATAAATTATTATTCTCACTATGGAATTATTAAAAGAATGATAATGTGATAGAAGTATAATGAATGTCTAAAATTTGGAATTATAACGAATAATGGTGACGAATAAAAAAGATTTTCTAATCCCCTTTTATCCTTACACTTGTTGTTTAAGAGTTGAATATATGTTTCACCATTATGTTTTAATTTTTAAATGGAAAATGATTTAAACATTATATAACTAAAAGAAACAATTAAATTAAATTATGTTAATTTATGTACTGTAATTTGGGTTTTTTATTCATCTTGTGAAATTATATTGTGTGTTATCTTAAGAATATTATGTGAGAGGATATGATATAAGGTTGTTTCATAGATTTAAGTGGTAGTGTTTAATTCATGAGGTGATACTAAAAAAATAATTAATAAAATATTTATGTGGTGAGTTATGTATTAGCATGATCTTATAGTAAGATTTAGTACTGATATCTTGTATGAAGTAGAAATTTTTATTATCTCATGAATTGATAAGAATTATTTATCAATTTTTCTTTAATTCTTACATCAAATAACTCTCTAGGATCATTCATTTACTTTTACTGTATGTGTTTGTCTACTTGATGGATTAAACGTGTGATTTTTTCTATTCATGATAGACCTATAAATTCATAGGTAGGTTTCAAGTAATTTTAGTTTTAGAATATGAATTCTAGTATTGAGGGTGTTTTGAGTTTTCCTTGGCTAATAAAGATATTGAGAAAATTATTTTTCAGATTCATCTTTCTATCTAGTTACCCTAAATATGAGGGGTGGAAAAGGAAAAATTGAGTCATGGTTTGAGGTGTGTGGGTGTTTATAAGTTTCATATTGTGATTTATAAAATTATTTATTTTGATTAATCCATGTAAAAAATATTAATATTATTTTGATCTATTTAATATCATTAGGATTGGTTTGAGTGTCACCCACAAAAATTTCTAATATGAAAAAGTATATCTCAAAAACAAACAAGACTAGAAAATAATGGAAGAATTTTATAAAGTTTATTATAATTTCCCCTAACCATACATGTGGTCTAGAATAATCTATAGAAAAATAGAGTGACATGGAATCAAACATCACTTCAGTCAGAAATAATAGTTTCATCGATTTGTTTCAGGAAATTCCAAGCTCCATGACCCTATTTCAAAATTTGGTGATTACATCACCTTTTATGTTCTTAAGAATGATATTTTTACGAAACATTGTAAATATAGATCACAATGAAATGATAATAGAGAACAATAATTTACAAGGGAATTATTCTATCCAATAATAAATAAAACAATTTACCAATAAAATTTTTACCACCATTTTTCCATGACAACATTAAAATTGAGAACATAGGCTGATATCCCCATGTTTTCCTTAGGTTATTTCATTTCATGTCACCCTTTTATATAATGATAACCTTTTAAGAATCATAATTGATAATATTTAAATATTGGGTTCCCCTTACATGAATTATCTATAACTTCATCCATTGATTTTGAATATCTTATGTGTATTTATTTTTGTATTTCAAATGGAATCCTTTATTAACCTAATAGTATGAATATGAATAAAAAATTGATGCATGATAGTCGAATGAAAAAAGAGTACAAAGATAAATAAAAGAGTTAAAGAAGTTTTCAGTAGACAATATATACTACCCTTAAAAAATCCTATGCCATGATTATATTGTTTTTATTCAAGGAAAATTAGTCCATAATAGTTGGAACCACATTTTATTTTTTATAGAATAGATCAGAGCTATAAATGTTGGACTAAATATGGGGAAAAACTAAACATGCACACTAATTGGTATGACACTATGGTTTATGGATAATTTTATATGAATACCTATGTAAATGTGGATATATATTGTTTAGTTGAAATTAAAATGGAAATTTAAGATTACCTTAATGATTATATAATGTTTTTTGATAAGTTAAATAGGTTTTCTAATATACCATTGTATAACCGTTGTACTAAATACACAACATCAATAACTGTATTTATGTTATATAATTTTAACGATGGAAGTGGATAGAGTGATTCCATCTTAATAGAACTACTTTCTTAAATGAATGATATGCTACCAGAAGAAAATAGACATCCTTTTAGAATAAGAAACTAAATTAATTCTATATTAAATGGGAACGTTCTATAACAAATACATGATTTTACAAATGATTTTATATTATTTCTCGAGGACCATGAATCACTCATGAGGTCTCATAGGGGTCATGTAAATAAATAAATTAAATACGAATCAATTTCTTTAAAAATTTTTATAAAACATTCCTATCATTCCATGGTTTAATAGACTATATGGATGCCAGGGAACCATGAGAAAATTTACATGGCATGAAGATACAAGAATTGAATATTGGAAACTAAAAGGACCTGACCATAAACATTACAAAATCTATCTATTTCCACTAGATTTACCTTATTTTTATTCCTAAATAACGTTTCAGTTTATTTTTTTTGAAATTTATGAAATAACTTATAAATATAAACCCACGGGAATATAAAGTGGGTACCATTAAATTGGTATCCCTTTCTTCTAAAATATAAATATTTTAACACAAAACAAAAACACGATTTATTCGAAAAATCTTACCTTCCTTAATTCAATTAAACATACTTATAACCTATTAATATCATTTAATTACATAGTATAAGCATAAAAATCTTATTAAGCGATATAACAAGAACGAAATAAACCATTAGTTCATGAATAATTAAAAACATAAGAAGTAATTTTCAGAAATACATACTTCTCACCCATATATAATTACTTTTTTGAATCACGATATTTACATAAAACATTAAATAACATATATAAAAACATAAAATTATCTTGTGGAATTACTTACTAATTTTTTAACTCCCACGGATACCTTATGATTTGTAACCCTAACAGCTACCTTTTAATGTAACCATCATAATTAACTTTTGGTGTGACCGTTTTAGTTTCACATGGAATAACCATATGGCCGACCTCCAACTTACACATAACCAATGAATTGAAGGGATATATGGGGCTCACCATTCATCACAAAAAATTCCCCATAACGAGAACGTAATCAGAAAACATGAATAATTACATAAAAACATTACTTTTGAATTTCAAAAAATTGAATTTTAAAAGAGGATTTTTAAAAAACAGTCCCTTACAAAAATCATATAATTGATGGGAGAAATTAATATAATGAAGAGAATATTTATATAAACTATAAATAAAAATAATAAAACATATCATAATGAAAAATTCATCACAAAAATAATCTTATTACCACATAATAAATAATGTCGATGGTTAACCCAAAGAATGGAAATTGGGTTAAGAATTCCCTTACATATGGGCTGTCTTACTTAAACTTGTTTAAACCTCATATATAATGACTAAAAGAGTGTTATTAATTGTTTTTTAGAAAATAACCATGTTTATAACACATTATATTTTCATTTTATAACATCATTCAACCCAATTATTAATAATATATTTTTATTTACATTGTTTTGGGTGCGATCTTGACATGGTTTCTATGGTTGGTTCGTAACGATTTTCTTGTCTCATGGAAGAAAAACATAAGAAAAATAAAGATTTTATATTAATAGGTTTCTATAATATTAAATTATTCCATAAATTATTTTTATTATATGTTATGAGGATGAATCATTAGATAAATCATTAGTAATATTCATCTAGATCATTTTGGCGGTTCTTTGATAATCAGGAACATGTTTCGTCATACACCTTTAATATTATGTGTATAAGTAAATTATAAAAAATAATAGAGGTAAAATAATAATATTTAAAAACTTTCTTAACCATTAATTTTTTTTACAACTATCATTAAAGGAATTAAAGAAAACTGAAAACACATCGTCCATAATAAATCAGCACATCACAGACGATGTTTTTATTTTCTGAATAAGAGGAAGAGGATATGAAGAATGATGATTAATTTTACCATAATCAAGATTAAAATCCATAATATGTAAAATATTTTAGCATTAATGCCACTTGTATAAGGGGAGGATAAGAGAGTATAAGTGAATAAACGAATTGAAAAGAAAACACAAGAAAACTAAAGTGGATATCTACCTCTTGATATCTTCTCCTTGAGATCCTCATTAGGGCCCTCAGTTTTGGAATTTTTGTGAGACCAGTAGGTCTTGGAAATGTGTAAGATCCTTGGTAAAGGGATTTTGTAGAATTTAGATAATTATCAAAGCATGATAGGTGTGATAGGAAGGGGGTATTTAATGGAAGGTGGGGGAGTTTCTAATTAATTTCAAAGGACACCTCATTAGTAGTATTTGAAAAACCATGGTCTTGACCATGGTTTTTCCATGGTATTGGCCACTTTGGACACCTCATATAATATTTTGATCCAAAATAGTCATCCATAATTATTACATCATTATTATTTCATTATGATGTAATTAAAAACTTGAAAACATAAAACTCTATTTGTTACTATTCACGAAAAAATTCAACTATCTCACAAAGATCCCAAAAAAAACACCCTAACCATTTTTTGATGTGTAGAATTAAAAAATGAACTCATTTTTTTTGAAAAAAATTTTCTAGACCTGATTAATTTAATTTTTTAATAAAATCAAAATTTATTCAGAAAATAAGAATTTTAAAACTATAACTTATCTAATATCACCTTGAAAAATTAATCAAGATTTTATTATCTTATAACCTTAAGAAAATAAAATAATAATATGATTTAATATTCATAAGGGTTATATTAATATTTATTTTACTATTCATAACTGTATATTACTATTTACCAAAAAACAATTTAGTTCTATCAGACTCCAAACATCTTACTGATCACAACCGTAGATGTATGTTTTTTAAAAATTCAAATCATAGAAGTGGGAAAATAAAGTTTAACAGCTAGTTTATAAATATATACTTAACATGAAGTTTCATTACATAGAGAATCATTGTTTTATAGATTTAAATTTATTTTTAAAACCTTGGGGTGTTATAGAAACTACGTCATCCAACAAACTATCCTCAGTGGAAGAAAATTGATTATAAGAATCCTGAGTTTGGAAATGAGGTGAGAAAAATAGATCTTGAATTATCTATATATGATATAAATCATTTTGGTGTATAGAGTAGTACTCATAGTACATGGATAGTTATTTTGGTAAACTATAAATTCCCTCCATAGTTATGCATGAAGCACAAATATATTATATTGTATCTATATATATATTTAGACCAAAACAACCTAGTAAAGATATTGATGTCTATTTGGATCCATTGACCAAATATCTGAAATTGATTTGGGATGCATGTGTTATAATGTTTGATGCTCATAGAAGTGAATAATTGACATTTAAGTCCATGTTAAATGGTATGATAAATGACATTTTTCTTATGGCAATTTTTTAGTCTATAGTTTAAAAGGAATGTTGGGGTGTCCCATTTTTGAAGAATACCCACACTCATATTAGTTGAAACATTCCTCGAAGACTGGGATTTTAGGACATCAAAAATTTTTACAACAATGACATAAAGATCGATCAAGGATGACAACATTAAATGGGAATACCGAATAAGATAAAACACCATCTCCTCTAATAGGTGATAAACTATTTGATAATTAAAAATATATTGACAATATTTTCGAAAAAACACTTTCGAAAAACCTTATAAAATCAGGTTGAAAAAAGAGATCAATTTTCATTGAATTATTTTTTTGGAATTGTTTGTATGATGAAAATTTTATTGATTTCATGCATGTGGAAAAAATGTATTTGATATTATTATTGGCACGTTAATAAATGTTTATTGAACATTATAATATAGAATCAAGGATAGGTTGGAATGATTTACATAGTGTTAAGGGATGACTTGACACTGGTGAATGGTAAAAGGTGTGATTTTCTTCCTCCAACAACTTACACTCTATCCATATGAGAAAATTAAAATATTAAATTTTCCTTAAATGAATGAAGTTCAATAAGGGTATTGTAAAATATAAATAATGTTATTATAATGAATAATTTGCAGTTACAAGGACTAAAATCACCCAGCTTTCATGTTTTAATGTAATATTTGATTTCGATCACTTTGCATTGCATTATTCTAGAAATGTATGATATAAATTAACTATACAATTCTTCTTTCTCAAAGCCATATGGTGTAAATTTGTAGACACGGTAAATTTTCTAATCATGAATAAAGAAACTATAGTCATAGTATATGAATTAGAGATGTTCTCTCAATCATCATTCTTTGATATAATGGTCCACCTAATGGTTTTCTTGGTTGGAGATGTTAAACTATGCGGTCCTATATGTTGTAGATGTATATAACCCCATTGAACAATATATGAATATTTTTAAGGGGTATATCAAGAATATAATCCTTATAGAAGTTTATATTGTAGAAAAATATATTGTTGAAGAAGATATTAAATTCTGTACCAATTACTTATAATATTCAGATACCATCAGTCACTAAAAACCTCATCACAATGGAAACATTATGGGAAAAGGGATTTCAAGAGTATATGTTGTTAAGATTACCATGAAAAATAAGGAGAAATATCACCATTACACTTTACATAATGGTGAATATATTTATCTATATTTGTAATCCCACAAAGTAATTCTTAAACATTTGAATCCATCAGGGGTCATAGGATGGATATAAAATACGCATCATAAATAGTTTATAGGATGATTATGAGACTATTTATAAAGAGTTATCTGAAAATATAAATTCAATTTTCAAATGACTTCAATTTCTAGAATGGAGAACAAATATAAATGTTTTTTCTTTTACTAGTTTTTTAATTAATGGTTGTACATTCTATACAAAAGAACATGATAACTACACTATGATGAAAAAAAGTGTAGTTATAATTGTGGATGAAGTGACACACATATTTGGTTCAGAGTATAGAAATCCTATTTATGTTAATATTTAATATTTTAAAATTATCAAATATATATGTGAGTTTGATTATGTAGCATTTCAACTGTCAACTTTCCATTGTAAATGGGTCAAAATAGGAGTGTAGTGAATGTTGATAAAATGGGATTTGTGAAGATGAATTTCATTGTGGAAGGGGGGAATGATAAGCCATTCATAATGGAATCAAATGAATTTCAGTTATATTTTGTATCAAATCTAGTAAATAGGAAGTGGTCCATTTAATTTATAGTGACAAAAACAACTATAGTGTCAAATGAAAATTCAATTAAGGATAACCCTTTCATTGGGAGATTATAATCATTTCATGGAGCTCCCAATGTCGAAAATGTCTTGTACTTTATAGGGGACTACAAATAGGGGATCTAGATTCTTGATAGAGGAGCCAAATCCCCTAATCCTTCAAAAAATAGAGAGTGTTTAATAATAATGTTAAACTATTTTTTAATATACTATGATTTTCTTCATAATATTTTGTGTTATCTGCTACATTAACAAAATATAAATTAAATTTTAGACTACTCGTGTAAACAATGACTTCTGCACATGAATATGTTATCAATATTAGGGAATAATATATTGTTAATGCTAAAAATATAGTATTATTATGGGATCAACAAAATGTTAATTAAAAAACAAAAATTACTAATCATCACTATGTTGACTAAAATTTTCATGGAAAGAGGAAAGGTTATAAAATTTGAGGATGCCTAGAATCAACGTGGCTCACCTATTGACCCCAATAAGCAAATGTTAATTAGTTATGTTGGGGTCACAATGAGAATGAATATTCCAATTGATATTGATTCATGGGGGCATGTGTATTATGTAATAATGTAATGGGAAGATATTAAGGTAATAATAAAATATACCTTCTCTAATTTACCAAAATGATATATAATGAAACAATGATTTATTTTTCATTGTCCCTATAGAGTTTATTCATTATAGATGACTTCCATAGTAAATATATCTAAATGTTTAATATAAAATCTCATATAATAATTACAACACTTATTTATAAGTTTCATATAAGGGATGATGAGTGGAAAGTAAATCCCCACCAACCAGTTACTTATGAACACATTATAAAGCATGAAACAGAGAATTCATTCATTAGTCATCATAATGATAAGTCAATTTAGGTTGGTTGAATTCAGAGATATATTATTTTACAATATTTTTTTTATCCAATTTGATTCAAATTTTTTAATTTATGAAACAACAAAGGAGTTATAAAAAAATAAATAACATGCATCGAAGCCAATGTACCCCATCACAAAGCATAGATGGGGTACACTTCACTATAGAATAAAATGGTATGTATTTTAAATATACAATAAAAGATATATGTGATATGAAACCACAAATTTCGCTTTATTTTTATTCATATTAATGAATCAAAATATGAATCCACTTCCATCCCATGTCATGTGTTATAGGAGGCCCATGTAAATAAAGTGGGAAACTAGATGAAAAAAATGAAAAATAAGTATGGTAAACATGTGCATGTATGACATAATAGTAATTATATATGATATAAAATAGTATTATA
The DNA here is from genome assembly GCA_963277665.1 of Viscum album. Classification (NCBI taxonomy): domain Eukaryota; kingdom Viridiplantae; phylum Streptophyta; class Magnoliopsida; order Santalales; family Viscaceae; genus Viscum; species Viscum album. Next base: position 2,093,258,421 of record OY728131.1, on the reverse strand, counting down.
GAAAAATATCTATTAATGTTCATATGTTTTTATACAGTTTAGACACAATAATCAGAAATGTCCATACTTTAAGAAACAATACTTTTAGTATATATGAAGTGGTCATGACAATATGGTTTCATTAGAGGTGTATATTTTAGAGTTTCACCTCGAACATATTTTCAGAAGAAAATACTGCAATAAGATATATATTATATGATGAAATTTTTTTTTGGAAATAATATATGATTTTCATGATAATGTTGATCGATTTTCTGTGGAAGACCAATTTATGAAAAAGGGGAAAAGTGAACCAGTAGTGGACCAAATATTACCCCATGAAAAAAATGGTCCCACTAGATTTGAGGCTAGTCATACCCCTCACCTGAATACCTTGCCGAGTAAATCAAAATTTTCATTACTCTTTCTACAAAATTAGAATCAAATAACTTTTTATAAATTTATAATACTAAAATTCAGCAGTTTGAAGTTGAATGTGATTTCTATCTAGAAACATCGACACACTTCCATTTTGTGAGGGGTACAATGTATAATATCTTGGGTGGTATAGTATATAATAAATAACTACAAAAAATATCACATGAGTGTGGGGAATAAAGTATCTCTCGATCCAAACTTTGATTTTCCTATTCTGCTTGATAATATAGGTGTTACAATGGTTAATGATACTATTTGAACTTTTATAGAATGATCTTCTAATCTTATAAATCTAAATTATGATGTCTATATATTTTTTCCAAATTAAAAACCTATAATATTTTATAAAATAAAGGTTTTATGTGAGTTATGGTTTTACACATAGATAAAATGACAGGACAATAAGGTGAGATCATGAAAATATAGTGCATCGACCAAGAAAAAAAGGACCATCTAGGAGTACCATCTCCCTACTAGTTCAACTGTATCAAATATTAACATAACATGTTCATGAGGACACCACACTCAAATATGGAGATATATCCTACATCAAATATGAGTAAGAAATATTTGGAAATTTCATTTCAATAATGGTACGTCTTGAGAGTATAAATGAGATTCTCATGGGTGAATGGTTGGGAGTCTCAGTTTTGAATACACACATGAGGTATATTTTCATAATCCATATAGCTAAAAAATCATCTACTATGTTCATTAATGTTAATAAATATTCATATTTTCTATAGGATTTTATATTTCTATTATATAAATGGAATACGATAAAAATAACAATTTTGATATATTAATACATGTATCCTTTCTATGAGAGAAATTTATCTGGAAGTAACAGAAATTGATAAGAATAAAATGAACTAAGTTAGGTGTTTGGGAAGAAAATAATAGATGAAAAACACTTCTTGATGCCTTAAATTCTAATGTTAAACTATGCAATATAATCATATAATATATATTTTTCTTTTTTCCATTACACATTTGATATTGTTTCTTTTTAAAGAACTGGATGCTGATCATAATCAATTTGGATACCCTAAATTTTTATTTTTTGGGCCCAATTCATGGATTTCCATATAAATACCAAATATGATATGTATTTTCAATTTTTAATGTACTGTAATCAATATTTTATACACCAACATAGGATTATATGTTTGTGTTTGTGTTTTACTGAGAATTTTTTTATGATTGGGTCATCTACAAATATTGGATAAATCATGCTATGATTTTGGTCACTATACATAAGAAGCCAATGGATTTATTCAAATTGAAATAGATTAAGGTGTATATAGAAATATTAACAATCAAAACATATATCAATTTTTTTACTTCTTTTTGCAAATATTTTTACAGTGTTTGAAGTAAGATGACAGAAATATTTGTGGATATTACATTTGAAAATGTAGTAAAGATATCATATATTGTCCAAAGACTTGCATCCCTAAGCAAGTAATTTATAAAGGTAATGAAAATTTCATTAAAAATAATTCATAATCATTTATTATTCTATATTTTCTCAGTACTATGAAGATTTTCCAAAAATCTACATACTCAAAAGAAGAAGTAAAATTATATGGAGATGAGCCCGAAGAGTAAAAGGTTTTATAATGCTTTCCAACATCCACTTTATGTGATTACCTATTACATTTCTTTTCTAGTATAAGATATGAACTTAGAAAAATATTTATGATGTGAATAATTAGTATCATAATTCATATATATTATTTTTGATCTATTTCATAAGGATAAGTATAGTAGAAGAGATAAATTTTTCTAAAAATGAATGGGAAGAATACATGGCGTGAGAATGTATATAGAAATCATGAATAGGTGACTTCCTAATACAAATTTTTTTAATTTTATAATCATTTTATCTATTTTTTTTTAAATTTTCTTATCATTTTTATATCATACTTATTTTTTAAAATTTACTCATTAGTTCAAAACACACGTCACATTTTCAGAACCAAGAAAAAAATTCCTACTATTTTTATACTTTAGGACACTGATCTATAGGTCATTTTTGATGTGTAAAATTTGTCACACTTCAATCCAATTAATAATGTTGTCATTGTGACTTTAAGTTCATGTTTTCATTAAAGAAGTGTCATTTTAGTTTGAAACACATATCAAATATAAGAAACTAATAAAATGAGATCGAATTATTTTTAAAATTTCTAAAAATGGAATATAATTAATTTGTGACATGTAGGAATCGACCGCATGTAAATCTAACACCTGATGTGGTAAGTATTACTCTAATTTCATGTTTTCAATATAAAAGTGTAATTTCAGTTTAAGACATGAATCATATATCCAAATACATGATAATTAGAATTTTTTTTTAAAAAAATTTATCCAAACATCCATAATTCATTTTTCATGTGTAATAATAGACCTTCCATCAATTTGACACCCAATGTGTTTGGTATGACTCAAAGTGTTTATTTTCAGTACAAAAGTGTCATTGTATTTTAAAATATGCCTCAAATATGAAAAAATGAGAAAATAATATTTGATTATTTTAAACATTAGTAAAATGATTGATAATTCATTTTAATGTGTAGGAATCAAACACACTTCAATATGAAACCAGATGTGGTCGGTATGACTCAAAGTACTTGTATTCAATATAAAAGTTCTATTTTTTTAAAACACATGCCACATCACCAAAACAGATAAAACTAGATAAGAGTGTTTCAACATTTTAGTAAAATAATCCATAATTCATTTTCCACATATAATAATTGATGGCATTCCAAACCAACACATGATGTTGTCAGTATAACTCGAAATACATCTTTTCAATATAAAAGTGTCATTTTAATTGAAAACACATCTCATAGCCAAAACGTAGAAAACTATATATTATTTTTTTCAAACCTTATTACAATGATCCATATTTCATATTGGACATGTAGGAATAAACCACATATCAATATAACACCTGATATGGTTGGTAATACTCAACGTGTATGTTTTCAATACTGAAGTGTCATTTTAGTTTAAAACACACATCAAATAGCCAAAAAATGGTCAATCGAGCTTATATTATTTTCAATCATTAGGTAAATATTTTTCCTCATTTTTTATGTGTAGTAATAAACTTCACATCGATCTGACACCTGATGTAGTTATTATGAATCAAGGTGTGTGTTTTCAATATAAAAGTGTCACTTTAGTTTAAAAATAATGTCACATAACCAATTAAAAGAAAACAAGATCATATTGTCTTCAAACATTAGTAAAATGATCTATAATTCATTCTTTATGTGTGAAAATCGATCAGACATCAACCTGACACCCGATGTGGTCTGTATGACTCGAAGTGCATGTTTTCAATAAAAAAGTGCCCTTTTAGTTTAAAACATGCATCAAATATCTAAAATCAAGAAAACAATATCGAATGGTTTACAAAAAATTTAAAAACTATCCATAATGAATTATTTATGTATGGAAATTAATCGCTTGTCAATCTGACATCTAATGTTGTCGGTATGAATTGAAGTTCATGTTTTCAACATCAAAGTTCCACTTTAGTTTAAAATTCATGTCACATCACCAAATCAATGAATACAAGCTCAGACTATTTTCAAAATTTATTGAAATGATCAATAATTCTTTTTTCATTTTTATGAATTTACTTCATTCCAATTTGATGCGTGATGTGATCAGTGTGATCTGAAGTATGTGTTTACAATATAAAAGTGTCATTTTAATATAACACACATAACATAACAAAAACTGAGAAAATGATCTTGGATTGTTTTAAAAAAAATTATATAATGATTCATAATTCATTTTTGACATATATTAACTAGCCACACATCAATATGATAGTTGATGCGATCGGTATTAGTCAAAGTGTGTGTTTTTAGTACAAATCCACATTTTAATTTAAAACAGACACCAAATAGATGAAACTGAGAAACTATGACCATATTATTTTCAAATAGTAGGAAAACATATTACATCGTTTTTTATATATAGGAATCAACCTCACATCAATCCAATACCAAATGTAGTTCATAATACTCAAAGTGAGTGTTTTCAGTAGAAAAAAAATCCATTTTTTTTAAAATGGGTATCAAATAAGAAAAACTGACCATAATAAGCTCATATTATTTTAAAACTTTTAAAAAATGATCCATAATTAATTTTTCATGTGTAGGAGTTTAAGAAACTCTAATATGACACACAATGTAGTTAGTTTGACTCTATACACATTTTTTAATATAAAAGTATTGTTTTAGTTAATAACACACATCAAATACACAAAGTCATGGAAACATGCTCACATAGATTTAAAACTATTGAAAAATGGTCTATAATTCATTTTTGATATATAAGAACTGATTTTACATCAATCTAACACACTATGAGACTGATATGACTTGAAGTTCCTATTTCAATGTTAAGGGGTCATTTTTTTAAACATGCATCCTCTATAAGAAATAATGAAAAATATCTCCGATGTTTTTTCAAAACTTAGGAAAATTATTAAAAAATAATTTTTGTTGTGAATAAATTGAACATGCATAAATATGATGTACAATGTGGTTGGTATAACTCAAATTTCATGTTTTTAATATATAAGTGAAATTTTAGTTTCAAATGTGCATCACATAAGACAAAATGATTATAACATGATCATAATTATTTCTAATTATTTAATGTGCTATTACATAATTACTTTAAATATCATATTTATTTTATACTTATTTATTAAATTTTTTTAAATATAATGTTTGAATACATGCAAGAAATAGTGTGATAGTTGAAGGATTATTCTCAAAAATTAAGCGCTCTTGAATTGGCACACACCGATAATGAGTTTTCTTATCACCACAGATGTGATCCAATTAAAGATCACCTGCATTAGAGAATAATAATAAATGGTATGACGTGTAAGAATCAACTGAAACACAATGTGATATACAATGTTCCTGGTATGAGTATATATTTTTATTCTAAAATTGACACCTTGTGATTAATTTTTTTATTTACAGTATTACTAAAACAAGAATTTTCCTCCTATACAAGTGCATTCATTTTCTCATGTTGGGGTGGTTTTTTCGACAACTAATAGCATGAATCGGGGTCGGGGCCAAAGATAAATGAACATTGATTTTTTTAATGTCAATGATAATTTTTACGTAGTAATGTTATTATAAATACCAATTTTTAAATGTCTATAATACAATTTTTCTTTTTTTTGTGCTGTAAATTTAATTTCAATTAAATTATTCATTTTCTATTATATTTCCTATTTTTTTGTATTGTCATATAATTTTAATGGCACACTACACTAGTATGAGCATTTATCAGCGCTAAATAAAAGTGTGGATAAAGGGGGTCATTTTTTAGAACTTAAATAAGCACTAATAAAGATTTTCTTTATCAATGATGATAAAGTGTCCCTTTTTATGCACTATTATATCATTGATAAAGGCCTAGGGATTTTAATCGCTCTATGGTTTTTAATGAATTTTGATATGACAAAGTATGATTATAGCATTGTTAAAAGCCTTATATGTAGTAGAGGTAGTTTCTTCTATGTTACTAATTCCAATACATTGACCCTATGGGCCTTTATAGAATTGGAAAAAATATAAATTCTTAAATCCATAAACATATGAAAAGATAATCCTATAGAAAAGAATCAATTCTACTTAAACTATAAAGATATTTGGCATTATCTTCATTAAACACACGTATCTATATGCATGTTTCCAACTAGATCATCATATTCTGGTATAAATATTCATACAATTCCTTTATCCAATACATCAAGTAATTTATTCATCAATTATCCACAATCCTAAGGACTGTCAAGCATTCATTTGGGGTGATTCACTTATGCTTCATCACTTTAGACTCCCTGATATTGATATTCCTTTCTCCCTATTCCATTTTTTTTCATAAATGAATAGTAAAATTATCAATAAAGACATCATGTAACGATGGGACACTAAGTATGCCAATAACATATAACAAACTCATATGTTATAAATTCTTTGAGTATAGATGAACTGGGTTGATGGATACATAATATGGAATTCACCTTTATGCATGATCACATCAGAATCGCCTCATTCAATTAATAAGAGTTTCATATGTACTATCTAGATATGGTTTTACACTTCCTAGGTTTATCTTACTAAAGTGATCATATGTCATACTTTTCACATGAGAGGAAAAATCCCATCTTGGTGAATGTATAACCAATGACAAGATCAACAATATACCCAACCACCCCCTGATTTTCTAACACTGAAGGCTCCTATAAGAAAGGTATAAAAATTATAAGTATATAATTTAAATAATATCACTAAAATATAGTATTAGGGACTCCAAATATGAACTATGAACCCACAGTATACCAATGAAATAATGTGTGATATTCTTTGTGGTATACTTCATGGGTCATCCATTGAATGACACTATTTTTGTACCTCATGAGAATATTATTTCTTTTAAAACAAAAATCATTCTCATGTTAAATATAAAATTTCATCAAAACCTATAATTGTGACATCACAATCCCATTCCACTCATAAGTGACCTGAGCCATTGTTCACATGGCCTCAAATGTGCCTCCCCATATTCCATGGGCTACAGACTAGCTGTAAGGGTCTATGATCATAGGGTGGGGAGACCATACCCTCTTTATCATAGTAGAGATAATTGATAAATAAAAAAATTCATGATGAAGAAGAAATAATAATAAAATAAAAGTGCAAGTCAATAATTCAAAAATAATAACAGATGTAAACAAAAATAACTAGTATCATATAAAAATGTTCATGACATGATGCTATAGAAAATTGTGGTTAAGGGGAACAAGTAGAAGGAATCCAACAACATATCATATAAAAAATATAAAATATGAAAATTAATATTCAATAGAAAGATAATCATGGAATCAATCCCCTTCCCCAATACTCCATCCTAATATAAATAAATCAACCATCCTTAGCAGGACACTTCCCCACACAATTAGAAATCATACTTTTTGTGCTTGTTGAATTGAATGACCACTTTTATTAGTTTATATAGGTAAATAATTTAGAGGGATTTCTTCCTGAAACCCCACCTCCACCTTTTCACCTTCCTGCACGTGTTCAACATTCCCTCTGTAACTCTACATCCTACTCTACCACACACCACTATTCACCCCCCCCCAATGCCCTTCGTTGTTCCCTCGGTGACTGAGACATCTTCCCTCCCCAAAAAACCAACTCGCGAATAACCCTTATGACACCCCGAGGCCCCTTCCTATTGATCCCATCTCCAACCACCATCAGTCTTCCATGGTCAACAACTCCATGCATAGGGATTAACCCAATCCATCATTCCACAATCGACCCCAAAACATTGATTTTGTGGGTTATTTTGTATGGGACTATTACTGGCTGCCAAAGGCGGTCAGTATAGGTCTTTACCAACCTAGCACCAAAGACCATCAAAATCGGATGATGTGTGGTCTCTAAAGACCAATAGCAAGTTATGTTGGCGGTCACTATAGGTGAGTTCTCTAGTAGTGTCATGACCCTTCCTGCATCTATGACGTTTATCTAGGTACCAAAGGTTGAACCGAATAGGGTTTGTGTAAAATTAAATAGTCCACCACCAATGATGCATAACACTGTGCAATTTGTGAATATATAATGATGTAGTATGTAGGTAATAATAACAAAGTAAATAAATGAAAAAAATAAAACCCATTTCAGCTTATGTTTCTCCAAAGATACTTGTCTGATACTACATAATTTGGACTTATCTGGAATTTTTCTAAACATTAACTATTTTATAACCAATAAGAATGGTAAAATCCATTAATTACTAATAAAAATATTAACGCTCATGTACATTAATTCTGAAGAAATATTAAGGAACATCATGTCCATTAATTCTAGATATATTATTAAGAAAATCATGTTCATTAATGTTAAGAAAAAATTGAAGAATGTCATTTCCATTAGTTTTAAATAAACAATAGGAACATAATGTAAATAAATTTCAAATAACAATAAGGAATTTCATGTTTACTGGTATTAAATAAAAAATAAGGACCTTCATGTCCATTATTGAAATTAAGCATGATGGAATCATAACCACACCATATTACAATCAATGATAAGGAATGTCACCCATACTGTTTATCAATTCCCTTCATAAATTAAAATCATATTACTGATAAGTAATAATAATGGAAATGGTGTATAATCCATTCCATTTAATCAATTCAATTCATCATTCAAATCATACAAATTGAGACCAATAATAAGGTTCCAAATGTAAAATACATTTCAATACTTTATTAATAAGGGTCAAGTGAGATGGAAGTGCCTTCACATATTTGGTTAATTCATTTATAAGTGATCACATGGTATGGGGGTGTGTCTATTCAACATAAATTTAATTAATTCCCTTTTATAAAACCATTATTAAGGGGAAAGTTAGCACACCTAAAAGGTGGTTTAACATTAATCCAAAAATGAATAGGGGTAATGGGATTATAAGAAACACACCCGAGGGGGGTTTGGATTAGGTATACAATATCCATAAAAGAAGTTTATTATGTATTGATTAACCTATTTAAGGAATACATATTTTCTTAAGTAATTTCATATTTCGTACTCAACACACGTAAGGTTTGAAATGTGGCACAATGGCTCATGATATAGAAATCTAGAATTCAGGGGAATGTTATTAGGACACCTGCCTTATACTAGTAGATGAATCATTTTCTGATATTAGTATCAAATTTAGGATAGAATTTCATAAATCACACAACTATCCAGACATACAAAACAAATATGGCATATTAAATCACATGATGATAGAGATGAGTATGGATAGTGAAAATGAGAAAATAAGGTAGGTGATTTATAAACATATCGAGAGTAATCCAACCCAATGAAGGAGATTAGAATTTGAGATAATATAAAGAAAGGATCTCAAAACCTAGGTATTAGAGGAACATAGATCTCAAGAGGAGGGGTGTTGTACATGAATAGGAGAAGAAGGGGGGAGGGTGTTAAGGGTAAAATATATATGAGATAAAAACTAATATTTTAAGCTATTTAAAATAGGAGGAATTTTTGGCCACATATTTGGCCAAATCATGCTCTAGCCATGCACTAGCCACCAGTTAAGGATAACCCTGCATGGTTTGTGTTCATGGTTTGAAAAACTATGGGAACACTATGTGGTTCACATTTATAACTCTACTACTATTTATCACATGGCCTTGTGGATGACCATTCATTGTTAAAAAAACCATCTATCTCTTCCCTAGCCTACGTGGTTAGTAAAAATTTGTGACAATAATGAACCACACTACTGTTCTACGAAAATTAGACCATCAGGCTATAAAAAATCCATATACACTCTTCATATCTACATTACATTTTAATGAATTTACATTTATATAAACAATATATTTATACTGAAAATTAAGGATATATACCTTCTAGAAAAACCAAGATCTTACCACCAACCCTCCATAAAAAATCACCATTGAGTTATCCTTATAAATGTGGTGTAACATCATCTCAGAATAATTTTGGCCACTAAGAATTTCTGTTTTCCTCTCTGTCTTATGAAATTTCATGTACATGTTCATACATCCATATAACCCAAAATATAGGAAATAAACTACCTTGAATATCCTTCCTGTTATTGTAAACAACATGCCCTAGATACTCTTCAAAAGAAGCATAAATATACAACTCAAACTCATCAGGATGAAGGGCATGATAGGGGTCAGAATGATAATGAAATTACTAAGAAACATGAAAGATGTAATATATAGACATGTATCTCTATTAGAGTGTTATCAAATAAGTTACAGTTTTTATTATGTCCAAAATATAAAAATTTATGATGAATCTTGGAGCAAGATCTCCATATCACATAATTCATCGATGACCCAGCCTAGGAGAATCATACATGAATATATGATCATCATATTTGAACATTATAGTTCATTGAAAATAATAAACATAATAATTATATAAAAACTGATCTATACCCACCTACTTCTTTATAATCATTACCTACTCCTATGTACCCTATAATAGATGAATACCCAGTAACACTGCCTCCCCTACCTATAACCACCACATAGGTGATCAGAATGGAATACTGTATAGGACATCATATAGAACCATCATTATAGTAACATGAAAAATGATATTATATGAAATCTTGAATAGATGTAAGTGTTTCTCCCAAAAAACACCAAAATCAAGGATATAAGCCTGATGCATGTCCTCAAGCACCAGTATTGTACTCTTGGACTAACAGTCTATTTGAGGGTGGTATGTTGTGCGTAGAAGCACCTATGAACCAAGATCCTTCTACAACCCATTTCCAGAACTATGAATTAAAACAAGAATACCTATCTGCTAAAATGGTATGAAGAATATAATGATGGTTTATAATATTACATAAATATAGTTCATTAAGTTCATCCGTAAAAAATGTCTCCCAAATGGTAAAAAATTCGTAAACTTTTTTCAATCTATCCATAATGACCCACACTATATCACTACCATGAGGGGATTTTGATAAAATAACCCTAAATTCATGGTGACAAGATCACATTACCAATATGGAATGGGTAATATCTATAAACACTTGTATTCCACTGGTGTTCTTCCTTAACATTCTGATAGGTGTTACACCGAGAAACAAAGTCTTTTATCTAAATTATCATGTTAGACCTCCAATACAAGGGGTTTAAGTGATGATCCATATCAATTAAACTATGATGAACTTTCCATTTAGAGGCATGATATTCTAACACCAATTACCCTCACACATCTACATGAACCCAAAAATTCCTATGAATACACAAGATCTCATTGTCATTAACGAGCCAACGAAATGGTGGGTCCCCCTAGAAATGCTTTCAAACAAGATCATTCCCTCAGGATTCAATTCTTACATTGTCCTCACTCTATCTATAAGTGATGTGACCTCTAAAAAAGATATAAGAATATGATTCTCATGAAACTACTAAATATCTAGATGCAAATCAGAAAATACATACATCAAATACAATTGACCAATGGCTTCCTGAACCATATATGTCTGATTCATCCAACTTAGAGCATTAACCCTTTAATTTCCTTACATAGGTGTATATGAAAGATCAAGGTCAAAATAATGGAGGTATTGAACTAGTATTTGTTGTCTTGGAGTCAAATCATTTTGGGTAAAAATGTATTAGAGACTTTTATGGTCCGTGTATATAGTGAACCACACCCCAAGAAAATAATGTATCTAATAACATAAATAATTAACTATAGGTACTAACTAAATAAATCCCATCAGGTAATTATTCTCATGATTCCTAAATTGGTGATACCCATACACCGCGACTCATTTCCCTTGCACCAAAACGGCTCCCATCCTAATACATGATGCACCACAATAAACAATATATCCTCTACCATGATCAAGAAGGTCCAACATTGATGATGAGTATGCATACCTTTCAACTCCAAATATACCCTATCACAATCTTTGGACCATATAATTTTGAAAAAATTATTATTAAATCCCATAATAGGTGTTGGAAGGTGTGATAAATCATGAATAAAATGCCTATAATATTCATCTACCCCAAGAAACTCTGAATTTGAAAGACATTCTTAGACTGATCCCTTAAAACCACAATTCTCACCCTCTCTAGATCCATAGATACCCCTGATTCCTATATGATGTTAACCATGAAGGGTACTTTATCAATCTATAATTTTAATTTTGTGAGATTGGAATAGAGTTTGTTTTCTATTAGTGTTTTCAATATTATTTCAAGTTTTTTTCATGACCGTGTCAAGTTTGAGAATACAAAAAGATATCTTCCATGAGAACTTCCAAAAAGTATTCCATGTGTGGGTGAAAAAACATATTCATCAAGTATATAAAGATTACTATAGAATTTTTGATCACTAATGATATAACTAAATACTCATACAATCCATACCTACTATGAAATGTTTTATATGGTATATATAAGGTTATAACTTGTATGTAATGATATCCTATCCTCAAATAAATCTTTTATAATAACCTAGATCCTTTTAACTAAAGAAATAGATCATCTATATGGGGTAATAGATACTAGTTCCTAACCATAATCTGATTCAACCACCAGTAATCGACACAAAAACTGAGGGTCTATCTTTCTTCTCAGAAAAATGTATGGGGGAAACCCAAGGTGATGTATTGGGTTATATAAACACATTGGATTACAGGTCCCATAATAGTCTCTTGAGTTATTAAATCTTAGTAGGGTATATCCTATTTGGAGAAATAGATACTGATTCTACCAATAGAACAAGATTAATAGAACATTCTACCACTCTATTATGAGATATTTAGAAAATTAAATGGGAAAGGAATCCGTAAATTATCCACAACCAGAGGGAAACTTATATAATGTATTCCATAATCATTTATAAAAAGTACATCAATATGGGTTGACGCTCTACCGAGCCCACGATGATCAGGTCCAGTTTGAATCACTTGTGCATTCCATTCACCCTTATGAATATAGCTACTACCCATAGGGGATATAACAGAAACCATCAAATGATAACAATCAATATGGGTTCAATAAGGAACAAACCTTTCCATCCCAAGCGTTATGTCAAAACTAGTCATCTCGAACATGAAAATGCCCAAAGGAAAAAGTAACTGATAATCTCAAGGGGAAACTCATAGAATTGTTGTACACTCTCTGATCAGACTCCCAAAGAAGTATCCAGAGTCAAAACTTCAAATAATTATTCGATCTTATATGCAAGGTTACTCACTAAAATATCTTATACAAACAAAAAAGAGGTTCCAGTATCAAATAAAGTTGATACTAAAGTTAATGCTTCTAAAACCATACCTAAAATAATAGATAGACTAGATCTATTATACTTAGGTGTAGGTTGTACTGTATATATCTGACATGATTTATGGACCTGAACAACACCTTGACTTCCGTAATAAGGTCTACTCTATTGGAGATTCATATGATAAGTATGTATTCATCAAACTCATCAAACTTTTTAGCTATAATGGGATGTAGTACTCCAGCTTTGTTCCTATCATGGAGTTACTGAGCCCTCTCCAGGAGGGGGATCTGGTGATGGTTCTATCCTACTAAAAATAGGTGGGAATCTCTTAAAAACTACTGAAAATAAACTAGCTTTTTGAAATAGTAGAACTCAATTGGGTCTCTGTCACACTAAGGATTAACTTTCCCTCGATTTATACATTGATGGCATAAAACCTGGCTACCTAGGTTCACACTCTTACCACTAATTACCCCATGATAAATCGAAAAATTATGCTTTCTAAAATTGTTTGAGTTTTCTCCCTAACTACGAACTAAACTACCTTGCCCGATTTCCTCAATAACCCTCAGTTTATGATTAAATATGAGCTCTTGTTTAACTATTTCTGAAAATGTTATCTTCTAGTAAACATTATCCTATGATCGGATGGCAAGTTTGAGCCCATCCCAAACCATATCACCCTCAATTTTTTTCACTATAAATATTAGGTGTGAAACCCTAGAGCTTCATGAAGCAAGATGAACAGTCCATGAAGGAAATAGAACCTTTATATATATGTATAATCTCTCTATCTCATTTTACTCTCAAGGTTTTTTGAAAGAATAAATAATATAATGTATATTGGAAATCCCTCCAAACAATATTCTGATGATGATATGCCTAGGTAATAACATCCCACCAATGGTTGGCATAATCATGAAGCATGTAATATTTTATTTCGACCCTTTTTTCAAGAGGCATATCTAGATGATTGAAAATAGATAAATGGCCACTTTTTAGGAATCAATGGTCTGGGGGCTATTATCCCTTGTGAATTTAGGTGTATAATGTTTCTGAAATTATCGAGTCCACTATACCAAAGTTGGGGTAGATTGTGGGTCTCCCAAAATGTTCTACATGTACCATAGGATTCCCTCTCAAAATTCAGAGTTAGTTCTTAAATCAGGTATAACATGAGGTTCCATAGATAGAACCATTAGTGAGTTAAGTCCCAATACTTCAGGAGCATGGTCTTCACCACCATCCTAGGACTTGACTTGGGGCCATCATGGAGGCATATATCTATAATTCTAGGAACATTCCTCAAACAATATTCAACAACTAAAATATTTGAAATAGGAATCCAGACATCCCAAGGCCTCTATTTAAAATAACATAACTAGAGAGGTTCACTTATGATAGAAAGATAAGAATAATGGCTCACTACCCAAGATCACTAACCCAACAACCCTCTACAAAAGCTTGTAAATGTCATAAGTCATCTCTTTAATCATAATGTCCCATTATAAGGATTGTCAGTTCTAATTTATAGAGGAATATACACTTTATGTTGTAATTGTGATCCACATTTAATGACTATGGTTTCCCATAATAATTTAATTTCAAAATTTATATATATATATATATATATTTGTGTGTGGTTTAGTTAAATGTGTCTCCCATTCCCAAGTTATAATGTTCCATTCTTTATAAGTTTCAATTAGGATTTCATGTAACTAGAACCATCCTTTTATGATGGTTTAATTATATGCATCACCATTAAAAATTTATACAGTCATATACACTTTATTAATTGTAATTTTAATCCAATTTATTTTTTAAAGACCCGTAAATTTGAAGGAAATTTTTTTTTTCTTATTTTTCTTTGAAATTTTACAAGAACGCAGTTTCTGACGGCACGTGATTCTGAGGCCCGGTGTGCCCGGAATCATTTTCCGAAGTTTGGCTCAGGTACGTTCAGTGAACGAACGAGCGGGTTTTTCTAACTTTTGAACCGGTGCTCGGAATCAAATTCCGAGGGCACCAATGGAATCACAGAACCGGTATTTGCTTATAAATGCCTCTTCCGGAGTTGCGTTTTCTTGGGTGTGGTTTTTAAATTTTTGGGGTAAAGTTAAGAAATAAAATAAAGTGTTGAGACAACTTTATTTTTATTTCACATAAAGCCACTTAAAAGCCACTTAAAGCTGCTTAAGCTGAGTTGAAGCAGATAGGGTGCAATTCAAAATATCCTACCCTCATGGTAGGATATTTGTGAGGTGGGTCCCGCATGAGCCCCACCGTTTCATTTCCTCTATGTAACGCACCCGCGAAAACTCCTCATTAATGAAAGTCAACTGGGACATTTTCTAAAACTCTTAAACGCTCCTATTAAATGGACAGTTAAGTTGTTACCATTAATTCACCGAATTAATGGTTCGTTTCTTAACATGTTTTCAAACTGTTGGCATAATAAAAAAATAAGACCAACACCTTTTCTTTTTGTTGATGGGTTGATTGTTGAGAGGATTTGGATAATCTGTACCTTCATCCCGCTCACGAAGAACATGAAGAATGCGAAGAACGCGAAGAATGCCGAAATCTCAGAGATCGATGACGTGACGTCGTGTTCCGCGACGCCGAAAATTCTCCTTCCACGACTCTTCTTCCGCGACGTTCTTTCCCTGCGACAAATCTTCGATCAACTGCTTGAGGTAGGAGTTTTCAAATCTTCAATTCCTTTGAGGATTTTATCCTTAACATGGATTTAATTCGTGAAATTAAATCCATGTGTTTACTTTAAACCTCAAAGATCGTCGACAAGACGCCCTTCCACGATGACACGACTCCCTTCTACGACGCGACGATCCTCTTCTTCCGCGATGGTCAATTCTGTGAAGAACTCTCGTCCGACGACAGCTAGGAGGTAGGGGTTTTATTTGAAAATAATATTTATTCCCATGGTTGTTCCTTCTAAAACAAAGAACCCAGATCAAAGTTCAATTTTAATTTATTAAAATTGTTTCCTTGTTTTGTTTTTCATGTGTTGAATATTATTCCCAATTCTTATCACCTAACGTAGAGGGTGCGGGCCAAACAAACATGTCCCGAAAACCCTCCGCAGTTTCTCGTTGATGCATGTATTAACGACGTTTACGAAATGGGATCGGAATGGCGATTGGAGGCATTTGCAGCAGAGCTCGGATCCCGGGAGAGCCGTAGGCACAATCCGCGCGCAAATTGGACCACCGGAGCGCGTCCGGTGGTCCGCGAACCCCTACCCCCTGGCGCGCCAGGAAGCGGCGGTGCCCAACGTGCCACCGAGAAGACCCGTTGTGGCTGAAGTCGCGGCAACGATGGCCGGTCCCGCGGTCGCGTGGGACCGCAGAGGAAGGGACGCGGCCTTGCGCCGCGTCCGGTGTCACAGAGCGGCCCCACGCGGGGCCGCGGCTCGTCTTCACGCGGGGGCAGCGCACCCCCACGCCGCTCGGTCGTAACTGGCCGAGCCGACCCACGGCGGCCGGGCCATGCCCGCACCGGCCGGGCCGGGTCACGCCCAGGCCGGGCGGGGCCACCTTGGCCAGGCTGGGCCGCGCCGGTCGGGTCGGTCCGGGCCCATACCCCCGTTTTCAGACCCTTTTTTGTCTTTTGCCTGTATCATGAGCTATGGGCCTCCAATCGACGCTCCGTCAGCGTCGATGAGATCCTTGGATCGAGGCGGTCGTTTCGGTATATCACACTCAAGGTTTCGTAATACTTTGGGTTCGTCCGGGTTGGTTCGTACACAAAACCAACCGGGCCCTCGGAGCGGAAACGCCCATATGTTGATCTCCGAACGTCCGATTGACGTGCCGTTGACCTTGTTGGATTGCTCTAAGTGATACGGATCTTTTGGCTTACTCCACCCGAGGTTTGGACGCAGGTGGAGTACGGTCGAGTTGGTTTTGCCTTAAAAACCAACCAGGCCACTGGGACGAAAAAGCCAATAACTCTCAGACCGGGTGTCCGATCGACGCGTCGTCTGCGACGTTGAGATCCTGTTGACGATACGGAACTTTTGGATACATCAAATTTGGACTATGTGTCAGTTGATGTATCAGACTCTCAGCTCGTGGAGAGGACCCTCCCGAACGAGCATGATGTGTGCGGGAACCCTAGTGCTGGCTGCGACGACAACGACGACTGTGCAGAGATCCCCAGGGGATTCGACGACGACTGTGCAGAGATCCTCAGTGGATTCGATGACGACTACAACACTCAATGATCCTTTGTGGGTCAGTGCTACAGATACTGTGTGGGTCCAATCTTGTGTGGGTCAGTGCTCAACGGTCCTGTGTGGGCCAGCGCATACAGATCCTGTGTGGGTCCGATCCTGTGTGGATCTTTGCAGGAGTTAGTTATCTATCGATCCTGTGTGGGTTAGATCCTTCATGGGTCATTGCGGGGGTTAGTTACCTATCGATCTTGTGTCGGTCAAATCCTTTGTGGGTCAATGTGGGGGTTAGTTACCTATCGATCCTGTGTGGGTCAGATCCTCTGTGGGTCATTGCGGGGGTTAGTTACCTATAGATCTTTTGTGGGTCATATCCTTTCTGGGTAATTGCGGGGGTTAGTACCTATCAATCCTTTGTGGGTCCGACGGCTTAGATGAATCAGTGGAAATATCTGGTCATCTTTATCGTTATATGAAGAAGTATACCTGTGTGAGATGAAACCCTATTTTTCTTTCCCTTGTTGATTGTGTTGTGCTATCATGTGTGGATTTACGTTTTACTTTCCTGTGTGGACTGGGTTGTACATGGGTTCGGATGTTGGAGCCGAACGAGAATTGATGACTTAGGTTTATGTATGGGCGTATACCTAATCCGTGTCGGATGTTACTTCGTGTTTGTATCTTTCCTTTGTGGATTATCCTTTGTGGATTCTGGGAGACCTTTCGGGGGTCTTAGGGTCCCTACAGAGTAGCTTATACTCACCCCTACACGGGCTATTCCCGCACTACGTTGTGTTGGTTGCAGATGACGGACAACGCTGATTGTGGTTAAGGATTGTGGAGCAGGACGGTACCTAGAGGTGGACAACTGGGTGGGACATACTCGGAGCGGTCGGCTGGACCCGAGGAGCAGTGGAGGCTATCTGTACCCACCCTTCCGGTGGGACTTCTAGTGGACGGATCGATGTTGCGGCTTTACTTTTCAGTTTCTGTTTTCCCTTTCGAGTTGTACTTTACATTTAGTTTGGGTTTGTATTCTGGACAACTTACTTTCTGCACTTACTGTTGTACCAGCTTTTACTTAGTTTTTACTTCTTCTTCTAGCTTTCTCTGTGGTGTTTGTTTACTTTAAAAGGAAATGCCTTCCCTTTTTATCAGGAATTTACGCCTTGGTGCTAGTTTTCATCCCCTTTCCTATGGAAGGCGGGCTTGGGGTAGTCACGACATGGGCACTGAGGACGGGTCATGACAAATTGGTATCAAATGGAGGTTCAGTTCTACTGCAGACTCTGATATTTTACTTTGTGAAGCAATAGTGTTTGGCGTATTAGGTGTAGTTATCAGTCCAGGGAGTCCAGTGTTGGTGCGGCGGCCAACATATCCATACACCAGGACCCTGATTTCTGATTTCCGACTTAATGAACGAAAACATTGATTGCGTGTGTGTTTCAAGTTTTCTTTGTGATTACTTTGTGTCAGCCCACCAGGTATACTGTTCTGACCACGAAACATCTGTTTCCTTTTCAGGATGGCCCCACGACGGCAACCACCTAGGGTTCTGAGAGTTGAGCGTGACGACAGCCCACCGAGCGACGAGGCCTCGATGCAGGGCCCTTTGACAACTGAGGCACCGGTGGTACCTCTACCCGTCGAGCCATCGATGCTTCCAGCACCAGCCACTGATGATGCACGTCACCTCAGTGCACTACATGAGTTCCAGTGCCAGCGACCGCCCATGTTCCGCGGGGAGACGGACCCCCAGGTAGCCGAGGACTGGCTGGAGGCAGTGGTGCGAGTTTTCCAGTTAGAGAGGACACCAGCAGACCTCATGGTGATTCTCGCAGCAAGCCTACTGCACGCGGCATCGGGCCGATGGTGGAGCTTGATGCTCCAGGGGCACGATGATGCATCCCTTCACTGGACGGACTTTGAGAGCCTCTTCCTCTCGGAGTTCGTCCCAGCCACCCTCCGTGCGGTGCGCATCTAGGAGCTTCTTCAGCTGCGGCATGGCAGCATGACGGTCGCCCAGTACTCGGCGAGATTTACCGATCTCTCGCGCTACTCGACAGACATGGTATGAGACCCGTTCTTCCGGGCCCGGACCTTTGAGAAGGGTTTGAGATATGAGATCAGGGTGTCGCTGATCTACCTCACCATTCCAACTCAAGCAGAAGTACTGGAGCGATTCCTTTTCATCGAGATCTTTCTTGCTGAGCCTTCATCAACAGCGAGACCTACCGCGGGGCGGTACGTAGCAGAGTCTTCTACAGCATGCAGTCGACGGATGACTTAGGGGTCCAGGCAGAACAGACCCTCACGCAGACGACCTCAGGACACTGGCTCAGCAGTGCAGGGCACACAACGTGGAGCCAGTCTTTTGAGAGGCACGCAGTGCTACACATGCGGCAGGTAGGGCCACATGGCTCGTGACTACCCGACCCACCATGCCGAGGAGCATCAGACGGTTGAGGGCCCACCCAGGCTGAGGAAGAGGGTCGACCGTGGTGGTCTGTAGGGAGCAGGAGGGTGAGGCAGAGGAGCTGGCTAAGCAGCAGGTGGTGGACGACGCTTTGAGGCTCTACCACCACCACCACCAGGAGGTCCACCCCGGCCACAGAGAGCTGGCGAGTAGAGACATGCACAGCTCCAGGAAGCGGAGGCCTATGTCCACGACACGCCCGAGATGATTCGAGGTACGATCTGTGTCTATTCCACCCTTGTTTTAGTTCTTATATACATAGGAGCGAGTCACTCTTTCATTGCCCCTGCCCTTGTTCGGAGCTCGGAGATTCTAACAGAGCCGTTGGCTCGATACTTATGGCTAGAGACTCCTACGGGAGCAGACTCGACGATTACGCACTGGTGCCGGTAGTGTGAGCTTACTCTAGGAGGCGAGAGCTTCAGCTGGGATCTTCTTGTAGCGGTGTCGAGGCCTTACGACGTCATCTTGGGCATGGATTGGTTATCTATAGTCCATGCAGAGATTGACTGTATTAGGCGCAAGGTGCGATGTGTACGCACCGACGGGAGCAGGTTCACCTTCACCGGCGAGAAGGGAGCCTTTGCAGCATAGGATGAACTTCCGCAGAGGAGAGGACAGCCCATCACTCATTAGTTGGCTAGCCTCATCCTAGGAGCAGTTGACGTGCAGAGACCTAGTTTTCCTGCAGTGGTGGATCATTATGCGGACGTCTTTCCCGACGACATTCCGGGACTACCTCCTCATATAGAGGTAGACTTTTATATTGATCTGTACCCCGGGACAGCCCCGATATCCACTCCAACATATCCGATGGCTCCCGCTGAGCTTCGAGAGCTACATGTACAGTTGGAGGACTTGCAGGGCAAGGGATTCATCCGACCCAGTGTTTCACCCTGGGCTTCCCCGATATTGTTCGCCAAGAAGGCGGACGGGAGCTTGAGACTTTGTGTTGACTATCGTCACCTGAACCAGGTGACAGTGAGGAATAGGTATCCACTACCAAGGATTGATGACCTCTTCGATCAGCTCAAGGGAGCATGGTGGTTCTCGAAGATAGACTTCAGGGCAGGCTATCACCAGCTCAGAGTTCGAGACGAGGACGTGCAGAAGACGACCTTCAGATGTCGTTATAGCCACTATGAGTTCTTGGTTATGCCATTCGGCGTAACCAATGCTCCAGTAGTGTTCATGGGCCTCATGAACATGATCTTTCAGCCATACCTCGATCGATTTGTCATGGTCTTCATCGACAACATTTTGATATACTCGACGACTGAGGAGGAGCACGCCTACCACTTGCGGTTTGTACTGGACACACTCTGAGAGAACCAGCTTTATGGAAAGCTCTTGAAGTGTTAGTTCTGGATACGCGAGGTACACTTCTTGGGGCACTTCATCTCTGAGGCAGGAGTTGAAGTGGATCCTGCGAAGATCGAGGCAGTGCTAGCTTGGGAGCCACCCAAGAGCGTGACGGAGGTGCAGAGTTTCTTGGGACTAGCCAGATACAATCGGAGAGTTGTGCCAGAATTCTCCAGAGTTGAGGCAAAAATCTCAGCTTTGACGAAGAAAGGGAAACCCTTTGTGTGGTCAGACAGATGTCAGCAGAGCTTTCAGGAGCTGAGACAGAGATTGACCTGCACACCTATCTTGAGGTTGCCTTAGGAGGGTGTAGGGTACGTAGTCTACTGCGATGCATCAGGGACCGGACTCGGATGTGTCCTGATGTAGGAGTGGGCAGTCATCGCCTATGAATCACATCATTTGAGGCCGCATGAGCATAACTATACTACCCATGACCTGGAGTTAGCAGTAGTGGTATTCGCTCTGAAGACATGGCGACACTATCTGATGGGCGAGTGCTTTACAGTCTTTTCTGACCATCAGAGTCTCAGGTACATCTTTTCTCAGAAGGACCTGAACCTGAGACAATGGCGATGGATCGAGTTCCTCCAGGATTATGACTTCGAGATAGTGTATACTCCTGGGAAGGGGAATGTGGTAGCTGATGCTCTCAGCAGGAGGACATGCATTCTGCTACTCGAGGATGCGACAAAGTAGCTAGCCGCATTGCGGATATCCTTTGTGGATAGAGATGGAGCAGCCTTCCTTCAGTCTCTCATAGTCACCTCTCCACTACTACAGCGGGTCAAAGAGGCATAGCATGGGGATGCTGACTGTGAGATGCGACATGCACAGATATCCTCATGACAGGCACCTGATGGTTTCTCTTTTAGAGCAGAGCACGACGTCCTTTTCAGAGGACGTACCTTGGTACCAGTTTCTTTATGGGAGGAGGTGCTGAGAGATTTTCACACTTCTACTTTGGCGGTATATCCTGGAGTGGAGAAGATGTACTAGGACCTCAGACGACAGCACTGGTGGCCAGGCATGAAGAAGGCTATGGCAGAGTTCGTTTCACGATGCCTCACCTGCCAGCAGGTGAAGACAGAGCATCAGGTACCAGCAGGCTTGGTACAACCCTTGGAGGTCCCGGAGTGGAAGTGTGATGGGATATCTATGGACATCGTGACTGGACTTCCACGCACTTCCAGAGGTTACAACTCCATCTGGGTGATTGTCGACCGACTCACCAAGTCGGCTCACATCTTACCCATCAGAGAGCAGGGCTACGTGGAGATCTTGGGAAGTATCTACGTTCAAGAGATTGTACGACTTCACGGTGTGTCATCATCTATTATCTCCGATCGAGATGCTCGCTTTACTTCCCGGCTTTGGAAGGGGTTTCAGGAGGCGTTCGGGACATAGATACATCTGAGCACCACCTTTCACCCTCAGACGGATGGTCAGATGGAGAGGACCATTCAGACTCTTGAGGACATGCTCCACACATGTGTCCTCGACTTTGGTCGTAGCTGGGAGGACCACCTACCCTTGGTAGAGTTTGCGTACAACAACAGTTACCACTCCACCATCGGGATGGCACCATATGAGGCGTTGTACGGAAGACCTTGCAGATCTCTTTTATGCTGGACAGACCCTGTGGATTCAGCACTTATGTGAGGAGAGATAGTCCGGGCCACGACAGAGAAGGTCCAGGTCATCCAGGAGTGGATGAGGATAGCTCAGAGCTGGCAGAAGTCTTATGCTGATAGGAGGTGGAGGCCACTAGAGTCCGAGGATGGAGACCATGTCTTCTTACGTGTTTCACCTCGACGTGGATTACGGAGATTTGGCCAAGGCGGCAAGTTGTCTCCATGCTTCATCGGACCATTCCATGTCCTCAATAGGATTGGTGAGGTGGCTTATCACTTGGCTCTACCACCTCAATTGCACCAGGTGCACAACGTCTTCCACGTATCTCAGCTGAGGAGATGCGTGCAGGACCCCACACACATCATTGACCATGGGGAGCTAGACGTTGATGATTGGGCGACTTTTGCGGAGGTCCTGGTGGAGATCGAGGATCGACAGGAGCGGGTCCTACATGGACGGTCGATTCCTCTAGTGCGCATCAGATGGCAGTATGAGAACCTCCAGGAGAGCACTTTGGAACGGGAGGCTCAGATGCGTGCTCAGTACCCGCATTTGTTTCCCTTGTTTATGATGTATCTTTACGGGGACGTAAAGCCCTGAGGTGGGAGTGATGTAAAGACCCCTAAATTTCAAGGAATTTTTTTTCCTTAATTTTCATTGGAATTTTTCAAGAACGTAGTTTCTGACGGCACCTGATTCCGAGGCCCGGTGTGCCCGGAATCATTTTCCGAAGTTTGGCTCGGGTACGTTCAGTGAACGAATGAGCGGGTTTTTCTAACTTTTGAACCGGTGCTCGGAATCAAATTCCGAGTGCACCGATGGAATCGTAGTGCCGGTATTTTCTTAGAAATGCCTCTTCCGGAGTTGCGTTTGCTCAGGTGTGGTTTTTAAATTTTTGGGGTTAAGTTAAGAAAAAAAATAAAGTGGTGCGACAAATTTATTTTTATTTCACATAAAGCCACTTAAAAGCCACTTAAAGCTGTTTAAGTTGTGTTGAAGCGGATAGGGTGAAATTCAAAATATCCTACCCTCTTGGTAGGATATTTGTGAGGTGGGGCCCGCACGAGCCCCACCGTTTCTTTTCCTCTAAGTAACACACCCGCGAAAACTCCTCATTAATGAAAGTCAACTAGGGAGTTTTCTAAAACTCTTAAACGCTCCTATTAAATGGACGGTTAAGTCATTAGCATTAATCCACCAAATTAATGGTTCATTTCTTAACATGTTTTCAAACTGTTGGAATAATAATAAAATAAGACCAACACCTTTTCTTTTGTTGACGGGTTGATTGTTGAGAGGATTTGGAGAATCTGTACCTTCATCCTCCTCGTGAAGAATGCGAAGAACGCGAAGAACACGAAGAACGCGAAGAACGCCGAACTCTCGGAGATCGACGACACGACGCCGTGTTCCGCGACTCCGACGATTCTCCTTCCACGATGCTTCTTCCGCAACATTCTTTCCCCGCGACAAATCATTGATCAACTGCTTGAGTTAGGATTTTTCAAATCCTTAATTCGTTTGTGTATTTTATCCTTAACATGGAATTAATTCGTGAAATTAAATCCGTGTCTTTTCATTAAACATCAGAGATCGTCGATGTAACGCCCTTCCGGGACTACGTGATGCCCTTCCGCGACGCGACGATCCTCTTCTTCCACGACAGTCAATTCCACGAAGAACTCTCGTCCGATGACAACTAAGAGGTATGGGTTTTATTTGAGAATAATATTTATTCCCATGGTTGTTCCTTCTAAAACAAAGAACCCGGATCAAAGTTCAATTTTAATTTATTAAAATTGGTGCCTTGTTTTGTTTTTAATGTGTTGAATATTATTCTCAATTGTTATCACCTTACACGGAGGGTGCGGGCCAAACAAACACGACACGACAACCCTCCGCAGTTGTTCGTTGATGCAGGATTACCGGCGTTTACAAAATGGGATCAGAATGGCGATTGGAGGCCTTCGCAGCAGAGCTCGGATCCCGGGAGAGCCGTTGTCGCAAACCGCGTGCAAATCGGACCACCAGAGCGCGTCCGGTGGTCCGCGGAACCCCCCGCCGGCGCGCCATTCCGGCACGGCGGCGCCGGCGGCTGGAGGCGGCGGCCGGCAGCGACCGGCCGCCAGGAAGCGGCTGCGCCCAGTGTGCCGCTGGGAAGACCCGCCGCGGCTGAAGCCGCGTCAGCGCTGGCTAGTCCCACGGCCGCGCGGGACCACGGAGGAAGGGACGCGGCCTTGCGCCGCGACCGGTGACACAAAGCGTCCCCACGCGGGGTCGTGGCTTGCCTTCATGCGGGGGCAGCGCACCCCCACGCCGCTCGGCAGTAACTGGCCGAGCCGACCCACGACAGCCGAACCGGGCCGCGCCGGCCTGGTCGGACCTGGACCCAGGTCGGGTCGACCCGGTTCGGGCCGACCCAGGGGGGTTGGGCCGGGTCGGTCCGGGCCCATACCCCCGTTTTCGGACCCTTTTTGGTCTTTTTTTCGTATATTGAGCTACGGGCCTCCGATCGACGTGTCGTCAGCGGAGATACGATCCTTGGATCGAGACGGTCGTTTTGGTATATTTCACTCAAGGTTTTGGAATAATTTGGGTTCGGCTGGGTTGGTTCGTACACGAAACCAACCGGGCCCTCGGAGCGGAAACACCCATATCTTCAGCTCCGGACGTCCGATTAACGTGCCGTCGAACTTGTTGGATTCCTCTAAATGAGACGGATTTTTTGGCTTACTCCACCCATGGTTTGGACACAGGTGGAGTACGGTCGGGTTGGTTTTACCTTAAAAACCTATCGGGCCCCTTGGACGAAAAAGCCAATAACACTCAGACCGGGCGTCCGATCGACGCGACATCTGCGACGTTGAGTTCCTGTTGACGATACAAAACTTTTGGATAAATCAACTCTGGACTATGTGTCAGTTGATGTATCAGCCTCTCGGCTCATGGTGCAGACCCTCCCGAACGATCTTGCTGGGTGCGGGAACCCTAGTGTTGGCTACGACGACGACGACGACTGTGCAGAGATCCCCAGTGTATTCGATGACGACTGTGCAGAGATCCTCAGTGGATTCGACGACGACTATAGCACTAAACGATCCCTTGTGGGTCAGTGCTATAGATCCCGTGTGGGTCCGATCCTGTGTGGGTCAGCGCTCAGTGGTCCTGTGTGGGCCAGCGCCTACAGATCCTGTGTGGGTCCGATCCTGTGTGGGTCTTTGCTGGGGTTAGTTACCTATCGATCCTGTGTGGGTCAGATTCTTTGTGGGTCATTGCAGGGGTCAGTTAACTATCGATCATGTGTGGGTCAGATCCTTTCTGGGTCATTGCGGGGGTTAGTTACCTATCGATCCTGTGTGGGTCAGATCCTTTGTAGGTCATTGCGGGGGTTAGTTACCTATCGATCCTTTGTGGGTTAGATCCTTTGTGGGTCATTGCGGGGGTTAGTACCTATCGATCCTTTGTGGGTCCGACGTCTTAGATGAATTAGTGGAAATATCTTGTCATCTTTATCGTTATATGAAGAAGTATACCTGTGTGAGATGAAACCCTATTTTTCTTTCCTTTGTGGATTGTGTTGTGCTATCCTGAGTGGATTTACGTTTTGCTTTTCTGTGTGGACTGGGTTGTACATGGGTTCGGATGTTGGAGCCGAACGAGAATTGATGACTTAGGTATATGTATGGGCATATTCCGAATCCATGTTAGATGTTACGTCGTGTTTTTATCTTTCCTTTGTGGATTATCCTTTGTGGATTTGGGGAGACCTTTGGGGGTCTCGGGGTCCTTACTGAGTAGCTTATACTCACCCCTGCACGGGCTATGCCCGCACTACGTTGTGTTGGTTGCAGACCTTGGACAATGCTGATTGTGGTTGAGGCTTGCAGAGCAGGATGGTACATGGAGGTGGACCACTGTGTGGGACATACTCGGAGCGGTCGACTGGACCCGAGGAGCAGTGAAGGCAATCTGTACCCACCCTTCAGGTGGGACTTCCAGTGGACGGCTCGACGTTGCGGCTTTACTTTTCAGTTGTTGTTTTCTCTTTCGAGTTGTACTTTACTTTCAGTTTGGGTTTGTATTCTGGCCCACTTATATTCCGCACTTACTGTTGTACCAGCTTTTACTTAGTGTTTACTTCTTCTGCTTGCTTGCTTTGTGGTGTTTGTTTAATTTACAAAGGAAATGCCTTCCCTTTTTATCAGGAATTTACGCCTTGGTGCTAGTCGCCAGCCCCTGGCCTATGGAAGGCGGGCTTGGGGTTGTCACGGCACGGGCCCCGAGGACGGGTCGTGACATATTTAACCCATTAATTTTTCATCCCATGAAACCAATATTTCGTAGCACAAACATACTATAATTGGTCAGTTAATGATCCACCATAAATCTGGGTGGGAAAACAACTTTTAGGTTGATTTCAGAATCTCTAAATAGATAATTATTTATCCCATTCTCTTACAACAAATATCAGTCCGATTTCAATATAGAAATCATGGAACTATAACATGCTATAGGAAATGAACTCAATAAAATAAATGTGTCATGGAAAATGAATGAAATATAAATCCTTAGGTTCCTAAAATGATGCATGATAATACACTTCTTTTTCATACTAGGACATGGGTAGAAATCCAAAATAAAAAAAAATTAGATAAATAATGTGTGTCATCTAATGGTGAAATCAATACAACTGTAACAAGATAAACACATAACATCAAGTCACATCCTATGAAAACCACTTTACAAGTTTTATCTATTCTTAGACATAGGTTCTTTACCAAAATTTAACACTTCTTAGTCTCATTTTTACCTTCACAAATTAGTAATATAAAGTAAAACCTCATCTAATACCACATTGTGACATACATGACTTAGTCCACTCAAAAGTGACCTGTCCAAGTGGACACATGGCCAAAAATGTGTCTCCTCATATGATCAAGGTTTCCAAATAGCATAAGGGGTCTATGATGGTACATTAGGGACAATATAAACACATTATTATAGTACAGAACATAGTAAATAACAATAAAAATAAAGCATTGGAAATAATAATAAAGCAACTATGAAAGTAACTCATCAGACAACAATAATTACTAGTATCATATTCAAAATGATTATCAACTGATGCTATAAAAAATGGAGGTAAGGGGAAAAGTAGTAGACATCCAACAAAAAATATAAAAATTCCAAATATATATAAAATATTATGATGAGAAATATATCGATCCTCTTCTCCTTTAATCTATCCTAGTATAAAGAAATCACGCATCTATAGAATCCCACAACCCCTTGTACCTACCTACATCCATGAAGTTAATTTGAGTACCAAACGATGGCCTGAATAGGGTGTGAGTAAAATTGATTATTCCACCACTAATGGTGCCTATAGCTATCCTTTATATTAATATATACGAAGAGAATTTGACTATAATAATAACATAAGTATTAAATGAACTAAATATAACCCATTTTTACTTGAGATCCTCATGGGACACCAATTTGATAATACATTCTTTGGACTAATCTAGAATGTCTCTAAACATTTACTATTTTATAACCAATAATAATTTTCATATCTATTAACTCCTAATAAATTTATGTAACTTCATATCCATTAATTCCTATGAAACATTATGGAACATCATGTTTATGAATTCTAGATAAATGATATAGAACTCGATGTCCATTAATGTAAAGAATACACTATGGAATGTTGTGTACACAAGTTTCAAATAAAAAATTGGAATTTTGTGTATATAAATTCCAAATAACAATCAGTAACATCATTTCCATTCATTGTAAATAAATAATACAAAACATCATGTCCATTATTTAATGTAAGCACGATTTAATAACAACCATGTAATATTGTAATAAAGGGTAAGGATTGTCACCCTTACCATTTATCATTTATAATTATAAATTGAAATACAAAAACTAATCAGTAATAAGAATTTACAAGGTGTCTATTCCATGTCATTTAATCAATTAAATTCATCATTTAAATCTTATGACTCTAAATTAGTAACAAAGGGTGAAATTTAAAATAATTTTCCCTACGTTTTTTACAAGGGTCAGGTGACATAGCCTTACCATAAACCTTTTCAGTCAATTCATTTATATGAAACCACATGGTCCATTGGTATGTCCATTCCACATGTGTCTCAATAATTCCCATTTATAAACTCGTTATAAAGAAATAGTTTCACACGCCTCAAAGGTCGTTTAATTTCAAGACAAATATGTATGTGGGTCATGGGGTATAATCAATACACCCTAATGGGGTTGTTTGAGTTTATATATAAAATCTCTATAGAGGAAATTATTTTCACAAGAAATCACCTATTTAATTTAAAAAAATTACATTATTAATCTAAAATTTTAGAGGTGATAAACAGAATGTATGGTTCATGGGAAAATAGTGCATGATATAGAAATCATGAATTTATGGGAAACTTACTAGACTACCTACATTATACTTGTATATATATCATCCTCTTATAAAAGCATTATATTACTGATAAAACATGATAAATTTCAAAACTAGAAGAAAGACCTAAAAATAGGGAAAATTAGATCAAATGAAGATAACTTCAATGATGGTGATAGAAATAGAAAAAAATAAGAAAGTAAGTCATAGATATAGTGAGTGTGAACTTATGCAATGAACAATGATCAAATCCAATCTCTGTTGAGGGAATGAGATCAAATTTTAGGGACATGAGGAACATATAACTCGAGTGGAGGGGTATATTATGTGTTAATGAGAAAATAAAGTAGGGTTAATGATTAAAAGCCTATGAAGAAAAAACTGTAATTTTACCCTATTAAAATTAGTGCATGGTTTGGTGGAATGGTTGGCCAAAACCTGTGATAACATTGCACTAGACATTGGTTAGGGAAAACCCCTCACATAGTTTTTACACACATTTTATCAAATTGTGTGCACAATATGTATTTCACCTATGAAACTTTACTGTAGTTTATTGCATAGTTGTTCATCCCTCCTTAAATGGTTATGAAATCCCATGCACCTCTAATTTGGGCCCTATAGTTGAGTCACATTGTTATTAATAACCATGATTCAACCATATAACATACTCTAATTCCTTGAATACTGGAGCTATGGGCTCCCAAAAATCATCAAATTCTCCCAAACCCTTCATGGAGTCCTTAGGAATTCACATATAGATAAAACAAAAGGTTTAAACTAAAAATTAAGGATCC
This sequence comes from Viscum album, assembly GCA_963277665.1. Lineage (NCBI taxonomy): Eukaryota > Viridiplantae > Streptophyta > Magnoliopsida > Santalales > Viscaceae > Viscum > Viscum album. The sequence goes on along the minus strand of OY728131.1, from coordinate 2,093,228,228 downwards.
ATACCTTGAAAAAAACTTGTATGTTACAATAATAATGTATAAAAATATAATTTAGGGATAACTCAATAACTTACATCGATAGGAAAATTATCATTACACTTCATGAAACACATATCAATATACACACATATATTACCAATGTGAATTGATGCTAAGGCAGAGATTAATTTTTATATAATATGATACATTTTATGTTATTAATTTTTTAATAAAATTAACAATACTCGATATAAATACCTATCATAACATATCACATATGATAATATTATAGACAATCCTTATATTATCTATAATTGTAGTAGTTTTGTTAAATTCATTTTATCCTTATGTTGTTACTTCCACAACACTATTTGACCATTTGATAAACCCTCCAACTAAACTCTGTAATGAGGTACATCTATGAAGTAATCATGTTTAAATATTTATGAGACTTAGGAATTATATTCCTAATGTTCAAATCCTTAGTCATATTTAAACCCATTAATTCCATATCATCTAATATGTTGATGTTACTAACATTATTTTTCTACTTAAAACTATATCATGATCATTCTCATAACCATTTACTTCAAAAAATCCCACTCCAAGTTATATTTCACTATATGTTTTGACTAGTACAATCCATTATTTGTTAACTTTAAAATGATACATGTCCAAACATACTACTACTATAATCTTAGACTATATATTCTATTTGGGAAATCATTATATGATAGAAAAACACTTTTTTAGGATATAATACTTATTTCCATTAGTGAGAATATTTAACATTCTATTATACCCATATCATATATAATATTCTATGTGTTTTGATAAATTTCATTAAAAAATTGTTTTACATAAAATATTATACTAATTTTAATGATATAATATGTCACATATTTTAACAAATATCTGGATAAATTTTTTTATCTTGGACAAAACAATATCCATTTATTTTTTACAAATCACGTTATCGAATCTGATTAATCATAAACCATTTGTGTTAATCTTTTATTTTTCCCAAAAACCGTTTTTAGTAATATTATTATATTGTATTATAATATAAATATGATAATGAGAACAAATGTTATTTAGATCTAATTGATCTTGATATTTTACATTACAATTTAATATTTGATGTAGAAACTCTTTGGTTTATCACTTGAATGAAAAATAAATGCTTTATCAATTATTTCATTATTTTTAACTCTTATAAATTTATAAAAAATTTATAGTATAATCTTGGTAACATATAACCTTCAAAATAAATAAATTTATTTCTATAACATTGGTACCTAGAAGGATAATTCCTTGGAATTTCTCAAATTCATTGAAATATTTCAAACAATTCCATCCTATAGAATCATAACCCTCCTTCCTAAGTATTTATTTTTATTTCAATGATCCTGAATGACTATTAAAGAATCACTTTTGGATTTTACAACTATCTTTTCTTTATTTAGATTGATCTTTTACTCAGATATACTATCAAAAAAACTCCAGGCCCTTGAAAAAAATTCAAAATTCATTTATCCTCAATGATTTGAAAATATTGAGTAACTTTTTCATAAACTTAATCAAGTTGTGAGAAAATTTCTATTAATGAAAATATAATGATCACCATAAGAAGAAAAAATATTAAGATAACTTTTAAGTGAGTCACTATATTCTTCTCATAAGAATTAAGATTCATCGATTGAATAACTTCAATAGTTTATTTATCAAGAAAGTTGTCTCGCTAACACCTATAATTTATACTCTTAAGAACTTTTTAGGACATTACCAATCATAGAAGATTATTACATTAAGGTTTTCCTTTTCAATGATTTATCTCAAAGTTAAGTTTTATGATGATGATTTCATTATATATAATGATAGATTTTATCAGATGAGTTTCCAATTTTAAAAATATTTAATAATGATTTTTGTCGAATGTTCTCCCACTAAATTGATAACCCCTTTTAAACTAATCTTATCCATTAGTGGTCCAAGATCCATATTTAATCAAGACTTACATTTAATATCATGTAAATTTTCCATGATTATATCTAGTTGAAAAACATTCCAACAATATTATATATAACTCATAGTTTTGTGGATAATTCTTATCTCAATCTAACATTTGGTTTATCTCAACATGATTCCTTAGGTATCCTAATAGTTAGGGTTTCCAAACTATGTGCAACCCAAAACATGCATAAAGGAAAAATTACATAAATGGTAGTGCTCCCATATTAATTTCTTGACAGAAACAAGATAATTCATGGTCACCTAATGATTAGGGTAACCTATACTACATGATCAAGTTATTGACATGTGTTTTCTTTATAATGAATATGAAACATGGTATTTTAAAAAATATTCAATCTCACCATCTTATATCATGTTATTGACTTTGTATGTATGTATTTTTCTAATTATTTAGACTTGAATATTATTACTTCCCCCACACCAATATTTTTAAACTATATTGATGGATAACTCTTTACAAAACTCATAATTTGTGTTACAAACACAAATAAAAATAAAAATATATTCATTCATTTCAAAAAATTATCCAATGTATAAGGTATATAAAATGATTTCCTCTAATTATTATAATTATAAGAAATCAATATTCTCTACCTATGTATGTCTGGTGCCACAGATAGTCAGTGCTCACTTTTCTAGACATGTCATAATCCTCCAAGCTAGTGAGAAGTTTGTCCCCAAGTCCCTCAACCAAGGGGTAGTTTACTTAAAAGATATCTAGATTAAATCATAATCTTTATTCATAATGTTTATCAATAATATTTGTATATTAATTCAATTACATAGCCTAATACAATACAATGTTATGTTAAAATAAAATTGAACCCATTAACATACATAGCATGTATCTCCTTATATACATTAAAAATAGTATATAAAAGTAAATTAAAAAAAATTAAAAAAATTAAAAAAATTGTACATCATAATTAATGATATAAAATTTAAATCCATGAATAATAAATAATAAAATGAAATTTAAAAAATGAACAACTCATACATTTAAACAGTAGAAAAACTAATTACAAAAAGATTCATAAATAAGGTTAATTATAAACACTTTTAAATTTAACTATTCATTTTAGAAAATTCATAATTAAATAAATATAAAAAATGTATATTTATTACAAATATAAAAACATTCATATTATTCATTATATATATTTTTTGTTTAAATATATGATATTAAATTGAATATAAACCCTTCATATTCCTAAACTATTATGAAAAAAATTTAGACAATCTAAATATTTTATATTTATAATTATTTAAACATTGGTCATATAAATTATAAAAACACATTTTGATATGGTTTTAAAAAAAATAAAATAAGGTCATTAATTTTAATTTTTAATATTAATATTTATGAAAAAAGTAAAATTAAATATAAAATTATTTATATATTTCATTTTTTTAATTTATCAAAACATTATAAACTAGTCTTATAATTTTAATATATACATTTTATATCCAAATTATTAGTCATGATATATAACTTGTAAATTTTATTTTTAAAATTGATAATTAAGATGTTTAGATATTTATTTACTAATTGTTTCCTAACCAATTAATTAAAAAAATATAAACATTAAATAATAAATTATTTTATAACTCCTTATTAAATTAAATAAATATCCCAAATAACATTTTCATAATTTATATAATATTTAATTCAATTCGAATTGAAAAATGTAAAAAAAAATTATTCTATGTATATTGTATTTAATGATATAGGTTGAGTTGTACAAAATGACATTCCAGGTGAGATATGTATACCCACATTATCTATGATACATTATGAAAGATAAAAATGGATTGTGTAAAGATAAATGAGAACACACTGTATATATAGGATTAACATGGTGCATAAATTCCTACATGTGATTAACTCCACATCCAGGATAACATAAAATATGATATTTCATTTCATATGATTAAAAATGGTGCACATGAACCTTAATAAGTGTTATAATTTTGTATAGCCACCACAAAATGAATAACCGAGCATATCCCATATTCATAGTCATTGTAGCCTAAGATATGCCTACAATGTTATATTAATATTGTGTAGTGTAGCCACACATAAGATTACACATGCATCTCATATACAATGATGTCAAAATTTATGATAAGTTGGCAGAAAGATTTAGAAACTGCTAACTAGCCCATTAACATCATTAGTCTAGAGTTCGATTACAGTATGGGTCTATATAGAATTAAATCTTTTAACACTTGGTTTACCATCACTTATGGTATACTACATATCACAGGAAGAATCTTGAACTGGAAGAACAAGTTCCTATCTTTTGGATGAAGAATAACAGAGATAAATTGTGTTCTATCATCCATTCACATGCATGTTCTCTCCTCTATAAAGGTTCCAAAAGGGGTTTTGTAAAGGATATAAAACATTATCGCCTCCTTTCGATGAGATTCACTCTCCAAATAGATGCATCACTAGACATCTTAGAGTAGGATGGATATACACTTAGGCAAAGGGGGATTAATTTCAGGAGTGATTCTTCCACTATGTAGGGCTTACAGGCCGAGATTTCTTGGGAGGTTCTTCAGGGGAAGAAATTTTAGGGAAAGATCATGTAGGATAGGTATTGGAGTTATATAGAAAGGAATAGAATAAAACATTCTACACATGGCTACATGATTTTTCATTACATTTCAACTCTTCGACACCACTCTCGATGGATTGTGGTTATATGGGATATCATCCTTCAGCACCACAATTATACAAGGGTTAGAATCAGCTTCATAGGCTATCTGATCTATGAGATTTTCTTATGTCAAGATGGTGGTCATCTGATATTTATACATGCTATCCCGAATGAGGCATAGAGGTCCATATTTGATAATATCATGCTTAATTCAGAGCATGAAATATGAATCTTTACGGGTTCCCATTTGGTGTATTCTTATTCAAAGAATATACCAGAGTGAACTCATTATATCTCAATCATTATGTATGTGGTGAGGTTTTATGATGGAGATATATCCCTGAATAAATAAAGTTTTTGATTTGGATAATCCGGAAAAATTATTTACTTTATTAAGATAACATTCATCAGTTGGGAGTGTCCTTAGCCTCCAAAGGTTTTTTCTGTAAGGTGGAATAGAGTAAAAGTGTCGATAAATTGTTCTTTAGATGTGAATGGGAAGAAACTGTTTGGGAAGAATTGGTAGGATTCACGGGCAAGGGATTCCACATGGACTCATGCACCACATTTCTGTAATGATGGTTTCAAAGGGTGGACAAATTTAGACAAGATAAAGCAGCGAGAAATATCATCATGGAGGCTGCATGTTGGGAAATAGGGGAGATGTGGAATGATGCTCGACACAAGGGTGTCCTGGGATCCATAGTGGGATTCATCTACAAAACCAGGTTTGTTCTCATCAAACTGATTTGCCTATGTCACACTTTCCTGGATGCCCCCTCCATCATTTCTATGCTTGAGGGATCCTTCACTAGTGCCCATATCATAAGATAGGGAAAATGGGTGCGTTGGATCCCACATCACACATGTCTCAAAATGAACACTGATGGCTCATGAAACTCCGGTATGATGCGGGGTGTGGGGTGATTTGGGACCCAAGGGGTTCAATGATTCTTGCATTTTGTTCTTCATTCAGAAGAGGTGATGACTTACAAGCTGAGGCAGTGGCTGTGCTTACTAGTTTTCTTTTATGTGGTTGTAATAATGTTCACATCACAGCTATTGAAACTAGTCCTCTCACATTTTATAATACTTTTGTGGCATCAGCCGTATCCCATAGAATATCACTTACACCATCAAGAGCTGCAATGGAATGTTGAATAAGAGCATGTATGTAACACCCCAAGATTTTATGAAAAATATTCTTTTTAATTTCATTAATGTCTTGTGTTATACACTACACCAAAAGGATATTTCACAACACACATATCTAACCTGGCTTGAATTACACGCAATCACGACCTTCCATGATAGCGTGTGTTGTACGCAACACCAAGTTTCGCTAAACAACGACATGCTATTAAAATATTATTAAAACTAGCCGTTATGAATAGTAATAACCACTTTTTGAAATTTTGTAAATTTTATTTTTCAAAATGGACTTCATTTTTGGATTCGGAATATCGAAATTAGCTTAGGGTGAAATTTTGGTGATTTTTGGATAACATTCATATTTTGATGAATAGTGAAAATTACTAAATTTTAATTAAAAACAACTTTTTCAATCGAAATAATTAATAGTGATAAATTATTAATTTTAGTGGTTTTAAATTATATTTAGAATATATTTTTACAATTTAATACAATTTTGGTCATTGGATGTAATTTCACATTTAAACCAGACAAAAACAAGTGTCAATCTTTTGATAGTTATTATCTCTTAAGAACACGCTATTTGTTTTGACGATGAGAATTAATTTTTAAATTAATTAATGCAACTGATATGTTTTGAATTTGGTAAAATAGAAATCATTTTTGAGTTCCTAATATCAAATATAGCTTAGGCCTAATTTTTAGTATTTTTCTGAAAACATTCAATTTTTGATGAATAGTGAAACCACTAAGTGAGTTAAAAAAACTGAATTTTTCATAAAACTAAATTTTACGGCTTCTGTGAGTGGAATTTCAAAAATCCAAGAGACACGGTTGATGTCAGTAAGTAAAATGTGGTTCAATGATATGAAAATACTTTTTGGTGAATAGTAACTTTTTACTTTTATTTACCACGGTTAAAAGTAAATAGGGTAATTAAGGGTAAAATGATATTATTATTACCCTAAAACATGTCCAAATTCTATTGGATAAGTTTAATTCGACCAAAAACAAGCTTAGGAATAAAATATGACCATTTAGGCCCACTTGGATTAGATTAGGACATTTATTATTAATTTATTTAAATAAGGGTTAAAAGAGTTAAAATCAACATTCATTTACTAAAACATTTTTAATATGGGGTTATACATAAGATAAATTCGACTATAAATATTAATTAGAAATATAAAAAGAATTCCTACATAATGGTATTTTATTTTTAATTTTTAGACATTAAATAATTTAATTTATTTTTGACACAACGATGATGGAGTAATTATCTTATTAATGAAATATTGACATAATTGATGTTATAAATACCCAAATAAATATAATTTGAGACTTTTTATGAATTCAACTAGTTTTATAGGTTAATATGACATGTTAGTATTGATTTAATTAACTTTTTTCGAACTTATCATTCTTTTATGATTTTAAAAAAAATCAATTACTAAATAGTGTCAAAATTGACATAAAATAGTGTTTTAAAAAAATATTATATTATTAATTGTTATTTTATTCCTAAAAATCTAAGTTTCGGCCAAATGACTTAGATAAGGTTATATATATTAATAATAAACAATTTGAGGTTTTTTGGCTTCTTATAGTAAGTTTATTAACCCTATAGTGTAAGAACACAAGAAGACACGGTAAAAGTAAAATTATTTAACTTAATCTTTAATCTAAATGATAAAGTTAAAATAGGAACCTAAACTTTTCTAAATTCTATTTTAAGAGAGGATTTCTACCCATACCCACCTTATCCTAGAAATAAATCAATTTGGATCTATTTAAAACCGAACTTGACTTTATAATAAATAATATTTTAGTTTTTCCAAAGGTGCCCCTCTCCTCCCTTATAAAAGGGCACCTCCTCCCTCTCTTCCTCACACAACATTGAGCCTTCAAGCTCGGCCAACCCCTGCCAAATTCTCTTCTCCACTTCCCTAGAAACATCCTAGAGGTTCTGGTCTTCCTCAAAGACCAATTTTAGTGCCCTAAGAGGAGGTCTCAAAGAGGCGCTTCAAAGAAGAGGTAATTTCTGTTACGGATTCTTTCACCTTTATTTCTTCTTCCACTTCTTCTTCTTAGGTTGCTTCATTATGAAGTAATAAAATCAGTATCAATAATATACTGATATGTTATTATAAGTATGAAACAATCCTATTTCACCATCTATCCATCCTACGGAAAACGAAATCACCGCGCGTGCGTACGTACAGAATACCGTCTCCACGCCGTGGTGAAATCTATTTTCCACCACCACCATACTTGGATGGGTATAATGGTGTAAATAATAACTATATATTATTATTTTAAAGTGATATTGATTCTGAAATATTATACATACACTCCAATACAGTCCCACGATCATGAGAACGATATCATCGCTCGTGCGTACGTACGGACTACCGTCTAAACAACGCGATGAGATTCATTCTCCACTTTAACCATTCATGAATGATTATAAAGTATATATATAATAAGTAATAATGAAATATATGAAATAATAATGATAATGGATTTATGTGTATATATATGAATGTCATCTACTTAATTCCGTTCAACTCAATAAGGAAACGAAAACAGCGTCCATGCGTACGTACGGCCTACCGTTTCCATGAACGGTGTATTTCTTTCCATTTACTGATTTATTATATATTTGTATATTCTGAATATATATATATATATACAAATCATGTTTTATATTCTGGAATTAAGTAATCATGATCTATGTAATCATATGAATAATCACAAGTCAAAACACGGACGACAAATGAAACAATTTTACCCAAAACGCTCTTTAACATGGAATTTACAAAAGAAAGGGTAATATAAAGTCATAAGTGAACCATATATGATATCATAACAATGAATATGATTCTGTAATAAGTCAATGACATTATTTAAATCATTATACAGGAGGTTCAGACACTTACGAAGAAAATCGGACCTAAGGTAAGGGAATTATCACAATCTCACTTTTATCCGAGATTGTTTTTACTTTGGTAATTACTGTGGTGTATTTTATCATCCACATCCATGTTCCCTCAATATGTAATATTATTTCCATCCTTCTACAATAGTTTATATCCAATTTTAACCTTCGGTAAGTTTTTTGTAAAAGATATGAAAGGAATCTTTTGTCATTTTTCGTACGAGGTACTTTTTGACTTTTCCAAAAAAAGTACGAAGAATGTTTTTTTAAATTATACGGCATGAATGGATTTTTAAAAAATTATTTCCAAGAAGATTCCTTTAAAAGTTTTCTTGTTTATTTTTAATAAACTTCTTTTAAAATTGTATGAAATTTTAATAGAGGAAAAGTGTTTTTGAAGTAGAAAGGATATTTTTTTCAAGAATGGAGTTCAAGTGTTTTATCAAAATTATTTTCCATCTAAGATAATAAAGGGTTCTGTTTCTATCCCTATTATTAAATTGATTTGATTATTTTGTGATGGAATTATTTTTATGAATTCCTTTATCTTATATGAATTGTTTTATGATGTCACGATATTTAAGATTCCCATTTTTATTACATGGGTTATGCAATGATGTATGATTTATGATTTTGTAGCACACATTAGAATGGTATCATTATGAGATGGGTGGGACCTATATCTCCCTCCAATGCATTGGGTAAAGATTTTATATGTCATGAGATAGACATGGCTGGAATGGTAGGTTATACCGGTTCAGTGAAACAGGACTGAAATGAGGGTGACTCGGTTCAGAAAGGGACTTTGTCTGATAAGATAGTCTTGGAAATGAGTCTTGACTAACAAGAAATGATTCTCTATGATTATGTGTGTATGCCACAAAGTTTAATGTTTTAAGTTACGATTATTATGATTACATTTCACTGCCATGAGTTGTCCCAGGTTATGAAATTATGATCTCTTTTACAGGTTAAGATTTCCAAAATTTATGTGCTTATGTATATGATGTGATTGATATTTCTTTTGTTTACCCTTACTGAGAATTTGAGCTCACCCTTTTATGTTTACTTTTTCCCGGGATATGAAGAATGGTTTTAGATATAAAAAAAGAAAGATCTTTATGGGAGATGTTGAAGATCTTTCACCAGGATTAGAAGATTATATTCCGAGTTTCCAAAGACACTAAACTATTACGATCCTTGTGTGTGTGTTTTTGTTATGTACTAAGTATTCCGCAAATTTAATGTAATGTTAATGTACGTCAAGCTTCGGGTCTCTACAGTTTGTATCAGAGGAAAGGTTTAGTCAACCTTTGGAAACTAGGATGCGAAAGCATTAGTGAGATCCCTAGAGATATTTCTAAGGTATGTCTAGGGATGTCCCTAAGGATAAGTATATGTATAGGATTTAGTCATAAAACTATGGTAACGATATTAGATTAAACAAAAGTTGTTAGATAATGAAGTTACTCCCCCTTTATTATGATTTTTGCCTCTCACACTATTCTTTTTGGGTTTTAGACGATGGCTGGAACCTGAAGGAACCGTGTTGATCAATGCAATGGACAATGCAATGATTGTCCTCCTAAACAAACAAATGTTATGGGAGATGGAGTAAAAAATCTTATTTCTATACTTACACAAGCTATGAATCATTCTGGACATCCAAATGAGCAGAGAAGGGAACAATATTCTATTGAGTCCTTCATGAGGCAACGTCCACCTTCTTTCAGTGGGACTTCCGATCCACTTGTTGCTGAACAATGGATCAGTACCACTAAAAAGATATTTTCAGTTCTTCAATGTTCTGAACATGATAAAGTCATCTTAGCAGTATACCGTTTGGAAGGTGAAGCTGATCAATGGTGGAATCTTATCAAGAATTCGAGGCCAAGAGATGAAATTGAGTCCATGGAATAGGACGAGTTCAGGAACTTGTTTTTCAGTAAGTATGTCCCTCGTATTCTTCAAAAAAAGATGGAAAAGGGGTTTTTTTAGCTGAAGCAGAAGGATGATGAATCTGTTGGTATATACGAAGATAATTTTACAAGACTTGCAAGGTATGCATCTGGCATTATCATCGAACCTGAAAGTAAAGTTGATCGATTTTTCAGTGGCTTAAAACCAAGTCTTCGAAGGGCATTAGATATAAGAGACTTCAGTAGCTATGAAGAAATTGTGTGTTGTTCTATTAAGGTAGAAATGGAAGTTGGTGTTACATATCCATCTCATGGTTTTGACAAGAAACGAAAGATGGAGTTCAAGGAGAAATCTCAGAATAATGGTGAAAAGAAGATGAATTTTTCCTTATGCACAAAGTGTGGAAGGAAGCATGGTGGAGATTGTCTTAAAGGTACTAGAAAATGTTTTAAGTGTGGAAAAGAAGGTCATCGAGCAGCTGAGTGTAGAAGTAATGGAAAAAGGGTTTCTAATGACGTGAATAAAGCAAACACTGTAGAGAACGCACCACCAACACTTCAATGCTTCATGTGCAAGGAAATGGGGCATTATGATAATAAATGCCCTAATCCAAGGGTTAGTGATGATCGACATGAGAAACCGCTTAAGGAAAAGGACAAAGGGAAGTCACATGCGATCACTATTTGCGATATTGAATATGACAACGATGTGGTGGAATGATTAAGTGTTTATGTAATGGGATTCCAAAATAATATTGTATCATGGAGTATTGGAATATTTATGTATTGGTCTAATGTGGTATTCAAAGTGATTGAGATATTGTTGGAAATAAGATGATATGTGCATAATGAAGGGGAAACGAGAAAATGAAATGTTTAACAGTATTCATGAGCTCATGATTGATATAAGGACTAAGTGATATCATGGTTTGAGTATATAGAATTTTGAGGATTTTGGTATGTGGAAGGTGTTAACTTTTAACTACATTCATGTTTTCACTAAGGTTTAATGGGTATTCATTCTTCAAGAGAATACATGATTAAGGTATTCACATGTTTGTAATTTGAGCAACAAGATATATCTTATGATATATGGGGGATAAATGATGGAATTCACGTGATTGTTCTGTGACATTTCAAGTAATCATTTTCTTTATACTATGAGCTTGGACCGAAGTATTTTAGATAAGCCTAAAGATTAGAATGGATTATGTTGGACATAAGTTAGGATAAAACGTTTTCCGATATTATTGATGGGATGTTATAGTAATATAGCTTTAGAAAAAGTAAAACCTGCAGGACGGGCGACAGCCCATCGCGTCGGACAAGGCTGTGGGAATCGAACCTACAACCGAAGTGCGACTGGACTTTATCGCCTACCACTGGCCTACAAGAAGTCCCTGGTTAGTAGAAACTAGTTCTATTTTATTAAGCGGTATGATATATGAAGTATAAGTTCATTTTTGGAACCATATACGATTAACCATAAGATGGACTTATAACTTTTGCTAACATTTTGTTTGAAAGAGATGGAATGACCCATAATTCTATCACATGATCTGCTAACACATCACGAATGACAAAATTCAACTTCATTTATTTAAGAGATGAAGTGGAAATTGTTCAAGGCACGGACAACAGTGAGATTGTACCAAAATAAAGTAAGTATTTATTCTAATTCAAATTCTTCAACTTTAGGGAAACGATCTTGAAAACCAAAAATGTTGTCCTAGTGCTCTTATATCTGATTAATCAGATGTTACCTTAGATCGTCAAAAATTTATGGATTTGTGATTGTTGGATTTTCCATAGCCATGTTCTCTACCACACTCCATCAGAACATGATGGTTAGATTTTTCTTCCCTATCCATATTTTCACCTATGTGGAAACCCAGTGATTAGTTTATTTGGGAAACCGTTACGTTTCATACTTTTGTTTTTAAATATTGTTTTTGGTATTCCTATTTACGATGTGGGTTTCTATTAAAGAAACTTTCGAATAGTAAACCATTTATAACCCCGACGAATTTCGAGGGCGAAATTCATTTTAAGGGGGGTAGAATGTAACACCCTGAGATTTTATGAAAAATATTCTTTTTAATATCATTAATTTCTTGTGTTATACGCTACACCAAAAGGAGCTTTCACAACACACATCTCTCACCTGGCTTGAATTACACGCAATCACGACCTTCCACGATAGCGTGTGTTGTATGCAACACCAAGTTTCGCTAAACAACGACATGCTATTAAAATATTATTAAAACTAGCCGTTATGAATAGTAATAACCACTTTTTGAAATTTTGTAAATTTTATTTTTCAAAATGGACTTCATTTTTGGATTCGGAATATCGAAATTAGCTTAGGGTGAAATTTTGTTGATTTTCGGATAACTTTCATATTTTGACGAATAGTGAAAATTACTAAATTTTAATTAAAAACAACTTTTTCAATCGAAATAATTTATAGTGATAAATTATTAATTTTAGTGGTTTTAAAGTATATTTAGAATATATTTTTACAATTTAATACAATGTTGGTCATTGGATGTAATTTCACATTTATACCAGACATAAACAAGTGTCAATCTTTTGATAGTAATTATCTCTTAAGAACACGCTATTTGTTTTGACGACGGGAATTAATTTTTAAATTAATTAATTAAACAGATATGTTTTGAATTTGGTAAAATAGAAATCATTTTTTAGTTCATAATATCAAATATAGCTTGGGGCTAATTTTTGGTATTTTTCTGAAAACTTTCAATTTTTGATGAATAGTGAAACCACTAAGTGGTAGTTAAAAAAACTGAATTTTTCATAAAACCTAATTTTACCACTTCTGTGAGTGGAAATTAAAAAATACTAGAGTCATGGTTGATGTTAGTAAGTAAAATGTGGTTCAATGAGATGAAAATAATTTTTGGTAAATAGTAACTTTTTACTTTTATTTACCACAGTCAAAAGTAAATAGGGTAAGTAAGGGTAAAAATGATATTATTATTACCCTAAAACATGTCCAAATTATATTGGATAAGTGTAATTCGACCAAAGACAAGATTAGGAATAAAATATGACCATTTAGGCCCACTTGGATTAGATTAGGACATTTATTATTAATTTATTTAAAAAAGGGTTAAAAGAGTTAAAATCAAAGTTTATTTACTAAAACATTTTTAATATGGAGTTATACATAAGATAAATTAGACTATAAATATTAATTAGAAATATAAAAAGAATTCCTACATAATGGTATTTTATTTTTAATTTTTAGACACTAAATAATTTAATTTATTTATGACACAACGATGATGCAGTAATTATCTTATTAATGAAATATTGACATAATTGATGTTATAAATACCCAAATAAATATAATTTGAGACTTTTTATGAATTAAAATAATTTTCTAGGTTAATATGACATGTTAGTATTGATTTAATTAACTTTATTCGAACTTATAATTCTTTTATGATTTTCACAAAAATCAATTAATAAATAGTGTCAAAATTGACATAAAATAGTTTTTAAAACAAATATTATATTATTAATTGTTATTTTATTCCTAAAAATCTAAGGTTCGGCCAAATGACTTAGATAAGGTTATATATATTAATAATAAACAATTTGGGGTTCTTTTGGCTTCTTATAGTAGGTTTATTAACCTTATAGTGTAAGAACACAAGAAGACACGGTTAAAGTAAAATTATTTAACTTAATGTTAAATCTAAATGATAAGGTTAAAATAGGAACCTAAACTTGTCTAAATTCTATTGGATGAGAGGATTTAGACCCATAACCACCTTATCCTCGAAATAAATCAATTTAGAGCTATTTAAAACCGAACTTGACTTTATAATAAAATAATATTTTTAGTTATTCCAAAGGTGCCCCTCTCCTCCCTTATAAAAGGGCACCTCCTCCCTCTCTTCCTCACACAACATTGAGCCTTCAAGATCGGCCAAACCCTGCCAAATTCTCTTCTACACTTCCCTAGAAACATCCTAGAGGTTCTGGTCTTCCTCAAAGACCAATTTTAGTGCCCTAAGAGGAGGTCTCAAAGAGGCGCTTCAAAGAAGAGGTAATTTCCGTTACCGATTCTTTCACCTTTATTTCTTCTTCCACTTCTTCTTCTTAAGTTGTTTCATTATTAAGTAATAACATCAGTATCACTAAAATAATGATATGTTATTATAATTATTAAACAATCCTATTTCACCATCTATCCATCCTACGGAAAACGAAATCACCGCGCGTGCGTACGTACGGAATACCGTCTCTACGCCGTGGTGAAATCTATTTTCCACCACCACCTTACTTGGATGGGTATAATGGTGTAAATAATAACTATATATTATTATTTTAAAGAGATATTGATTCTGAAATAGTACACATACACTTCAATACAGTCCCACAATCATGAGAACGATATCATCGCTCGTGCGTACGTACGGACTACCGTCTCCACGACGCGATGAGATTCATTCTCCACTTTAACCATTCATGAATGATTATAAAGTATATATATAATTAGTAATCATGAAATATATGACAAAATTATGATACAGGATTTATGTGTATATATATGAATGTCATCTACTTAATTCCGTTCAACTCAATAAGGAAACGAAAACAGCGTTCATGCGTACGTACGACCTACCGTCTCCATGAACGGTGTATTTCATTCCATTTACTAATTTATTATATATATGTATATTCTGAATATATATATATATATATAAATCATGTTTTATATTCTGGAATTAAGTAATCATGATCTAAGTAATCATATGAATAATTACAAGTCAAAACACGGACGACAAATGAAACAATTTTACCCAAAACGCTCTTTAACATGGAATTTACAAAACAACGGGTAATATAAAGTCATAAGTGAACCATATATGATATAATAACAATGAATATGATTCTGTAATAACTCAATGACATTATTTAAATCATTATACAGGGGTTTCAGACACTTACGAAGCAAATCAGACCTATGGTAAGGGAAATATCACAATCTCACTTTTATCCGAGATTGTTTTTACTTTGGTAACTACTGGGGTGTATATTATCATCCACATCCATGTTCCCTCAATATGTAATATTATTTCCATCCTTATACAATAGTTTATATCCAATTTTACCCTTCGGTATGTTTTTTTGTAAAAGATATGAAATGAATCTTTTGTCGTTTTTCGTACGAGGTACTTTTTGACTTTTCCGACAAAAGTACGAAGAATTTTTTTAACTTGTACGGTATGAATGGATTTTTAAAACATTATTTCCAAGAAGCTTCCTTTAAAAGTTTTCAAGTTTATTTTTAATCAACTTATTTTAAAATTTTATGACATTTTAAGAATGGAAAAGTGTTTTTGAAGTAGAAAGGACATTTTCCTCAAGAATTGAGTTCAAGTGTTTTATCAAAATTATTTTCCATCTAAGATAATAAAGGGTTATGTTTCTATCCCTATTATTAAATTGATTTGATTATTTTGTGATGGAATTATTTTTATGAATTCCTTTATCCTATATGAATTGTTTTATGATGTCACGATGTTTAAGATTCCCATTTTTATTACATGGGTTATGCAATGATGTATGATTTATGATTTTGTGGCACACATAAGAATGGTATCATTATGAGATGGGTGGGACCTATATCTCCCTCCAATGAATTGGGTAAAGATTTCATATCTCATGAGATAGACATTGCTGGAATGGTAGGTTATACCGGTTCAGTGAAACAGGACTGAAACGAGGGTGACTCGGTTCAGATTGGGACTTTGTCCACAAAGATAGTCTTGGCAATGAGTCTTGACTAACAAGAAATGATTATCTATGATTATGTGTGTATGACACAAAGTTTAATGTTTTAAGTTATTATTATTGTGATTACATTTCACTTCCATGAGTTATCCCAGGTTATGAAATTATGATCTCTTTTACAGGTTAAGATTTCCAAAAGTTATGTGCTTATGTATATGATGTGATTGATATTTCTTTTGTTTACCCTTAAGGAGAATTTGAGCACACCCTTTTATGTTTACTTTTCCCCAGGATATAAAGAAAGGTTTTAGGTATAAAAAAAGGAAGATCTTTGTGGGAGATGTTGAAAATCTTTCACCAGGATTAGAAGATTATATTCCAAGTTTCCAAAGACACTAAACTATTACGATCCTTGTGTGTGTGTTTTTGTTATGTACTAAGTATTCCGCAAATGTAATGTAATGTTAATGTACGTCAAGCTTAGGGTCTCTACAATGGATGTGTGTCATATGTGGAATGAAGGGAACATAGTGGCGGATTTTCTGGTGTCCAAGGAAATTTAAGGGGTACATATTATATGTTTTTCGAGTCTTGGTTTCTTCCCCCAAAGGGATATCAACCTTGTGCGCACATATTCTCTTGGCCTTCACTAATTCAGGCCACCTTGATCTCTTTTATATTTTTTCTTTGGGCCTGTAATGTTGTGGTGTACTTCTTTTTAAATCAATAAATATGTATTTTGACCAATGACATGACCCAAAATCCAAAATATAAAATTTCAATTATTTTTAATGATATGGGATATGATATCCAATACGGTACCTTATTTATTCGTTTTAAACATTATTTTTTAAATTGAATAATATTTTAAAGATCTAATATATGTATGTTATTTGTGAGGATCAAACCACAATCATTTATCATAGTATAATCAATTACAAACATTAATCCAATATGAAATTTCAATAATACCTGAATCTATGTTTTAAATAAAACAAAGAACCTATATATGTACCTTACACCATAGAACTATAGAAACCATATTAATTATATGGTCATAATGATTATTACATAGAGAAATTGTAAAGATATCCCTCCTCCAAGGTTTATCTTTGGGTTAAACGAAAAGCACCCGATGTTTTGGGGTGATCACCCCTTCATTAATGATATTCTATTGTATAGTGACGGAGAAAAATCACATCAATGAGATGGAGTTACAGATGGTTGTATGCAAGAGTATCTCTTGAAAGAATTTTTGGCATATAGCCTCCTTATATAGGCCTTCAGTAAATTCTTAATAATACAAGCATTAACTTATACTGTAACACCTCCAAATGATAAAGGGTTAAATGGCTTTACGTTATGACTCATGTCACCGATGTGGACCTTCCTTTTCAGGAGCCTGCCTGATTTGAACTCTATAGTTAAACGTGCTTGTCCTGGAGTAATGACCAGGATGGGTGACCTTCTGGAAAGTTTCCCATTGTGTGTGTGAGTGAGGAAACAACAAACTTGAAAGGAAATGTGTTTTCCTGTGGGGAGAGTCATTAGTCAGATTTCTCATTCGAGCACGTGGGTGGGCCCAAGGGTGGGGACCATGTGTTTGCGGGGCAACTGGTGGTACCTGGCGGGCTAGGACCCGACGACCATGTTAAGGTGGGGGTTCTGAGCTGTCACCAGGACCCAGTTGTTATATTTGTTATCAGAGATGGTACCTAGCCTTAATTGTGGTGCACTACCTTGGTTGAGATGTAGTGCCCACAACGAGGATGTTGTGCTCTAAAGTGGGTTATTCTAACACCCCAAAATGATAAAGGGTTAAATGGATAAACGATATGAATCATGTCAACAAGGTTCACCTTTATTTTCAGAAGCCTACCTGATTAGAACTACATAGTTAAGCATGCTTGGCCGGGAGTAATGATCAAGATGGGTGACATCCTGGGAAGTTTACCAGGGTGTGTGTGAGTGAAGACAAAACACATTGTGTGTGTGAGTGAAGACAAAACACACTGGAAAGGGCACGTGTTGGTCTTTGGAGATAGTCATTAGTTAGATGACTCGTTCCGGCACGTGGGTGGGCCCTAGGGTGGGGACCACATGTTTACGTGGCAACTGGTGGTACCTGGCGGGCTTGGACCCAACAACATGTTAAGGAGGTGTGTATGTGCTGTCAAAGGGACCCAGTTGTTACATATACATTATGAAACATATAAGTTAATTCTAATGGTCATAAACACATTATAACCTTCATCCATCAACTCTCTCAATATTTCATCATATAAATCATTTAGTTTAATTATAACATTTGTGGGAAAATATTCTGGAATGATAATAATATTCAATCATCTACCTAATGAACTACAACATATAACCTAATTAATATAGTAATATATTTACTAAGAGGCCACCATATGATAGTTATATATTTTATAAAATTATATTCCCTATAAACATACATGTCATATCCCATGACGTTCATATATCATTATATACAATATAGAATTTAGGGTAGATTTCAAATAGCTAATTTTTAACATGGAATTGAGAATGTTGAGAGAAATGTTGGTGATGCCCTTTTAGATAATATAGATTTAATAAATGTGACTATATATAATGAGGAAGTGCCTGATGATGTTTTGGGAGATGAAGAAGGTGAAAATATATAGTCAATATTCTTCTAAATGTTGTTTTTTGAGGCGTTCAATAACCAAACTATCAAAACCTAACCCACTGACACTTCCCTGGCTAGTAGAAAGATGAGTGTGACACCCCATGATGGCCTCCAATAGGACAAGGGATAGTTACAAGCACCATGTAAACATGTCACACACATCTGAGGCCTTTTCCTAAGGTACCTGTACACATGAACACATCTCTAAATACCAATAAAAGATGAAAAAATAATGTGAAATGGATACAATAATGAATGAATACATCTATAACACATAATCAGAGTATAAAAAATTATTATAAATAATAGATGGCCAAAGAAAATACCACCCAAAAAATAACTGAAATATTCAAACCTACTAGGAAAAAGGGACTTCTATCAAATGAAACTTCTAGTAAGGTCCCCAACAAGTATAGCTAAACTATTCTCTTTCTACTCCGGGTCAAACTAGGTTTTTTTCCCAAATGGAATTTCATCTACATAAATCAGGATATGTATAGAAAAATCCATATCAGGGTGAGTATAACAATACCTTGTAGGGTACACCATCATCACAAAAAAAGAATCAAGAGAGTACTCTACTCATCATCATGAATATATGTCAGTCGGGATATGAGACCTGGTAATAAGAACACCTAAATATACACATAACATACACAAAGTCATAAAGTGGGATCAACCATATTTCTATCCAAAGGATTTTGTCCGATGCTACAAGGTAATTATTTTCTAGGATAAATCAATTCATGAGTAATTTTATCACTGATGGAAGTCATCTAAGAGGTCTTGATCGTTGGGAATTAGAAAATAAGTACTCATTGGAACTCTGAGAACCTTGATACGTAGATTGGGGATCTCACCTAGGGCCACCGAAGTATACTGGACATGACCTAGAATAACCCACTATGAATGATCATACGCCTGCATCAGTTGGTCATGATGATTCTTTAAAACCCACCTTGATAATGAGAAGTAATAATAGAGGATCCCACCTAGTCACATTAAGGGGGTATTGAAACTATATCTAAGACTAACCCTATAAAGGGGATCACAATCATATCCTTAGGATGTAATGTCACATTGTACCCTTATAGTAATAGAACAACGGAACAAATCCCACTGATACTAGTTTACACTAAATAGATGGAGGGATTCAAAAAAACCAATAGAAAGTATATGGCATGTACTAGGATTACATGGTGTGACTTTTATGCCCCAAGTCTTCCCATGTACTTCGGCATGTACTTGGGTACATTGGGTCATGCCTGTGTACTACGATCATTCTTGTGCACCAAGTTTTGTTTGGGTACTCTATCTACGTCTGAGAACTAGGTCATGCCCATGTACAATGGCCATCCCTATATACCTAGCTGTGTCTATGCCCATATACCCCAAAGGTACATGTCGAGATACAACCCTAGGGTCACATGGTTTATGACACATGCCACAAGGCCTGTGACATTTTTCTATACACGTAAAACCTAGCACCGTAGGAGGGGACCATATAGTGTTTGTTCTTATGGAGTACATGTCGTGTAGTTAGGGTTTTAGCTGAAAATATAAACTAGTCAATATTTTTCACCCACACCACTATGGATGTTGATTTTTTCACTTAAGCCACACTTATACACAAATATAAAATAAAATGATTCTAATTATCACTTGGTACTATATTCTAGCCATCAAATCTGACTGGGAATCAGCTTCATCACACCACGTCAATATAACATCGAAAACTCTAAACCGTGGATCTTAATATCTGAACTCAATCATCTGCCATCTTCATAAACCAATATCATGCCATCCAAATTGACCCTAAAAAGGTGTTAATGATTTGTTATGACATATAATAATTTTTTAATGATAGTTCACTGGAAATTTATTAGACATTCAATCAAAGGAACACCAATAATTAACAAATGAAGAACAAGAAGGGAAAATCAAAAACATAAATGTGAGGAATGAACCTCACCCATTTTTTGGATTAGCCACAGTCCATTGACATAAAATAAAACAATGAAGATTAATTTAAACAATTAATCATTGAAATTCATAAATTCCAAATTCTAGGAAGATAAATGAAAACCTTTAAGGCAATCATCGATTTGTGAATCAATATTGTGAGATAGAATGACCCATATTTGACATGGTATAAAAAATGGGGATAAAGTCTTTCAAAAACAACATCCTACCTCATGTTTGGATTGATAAATAATGAAGAATGGTTGAAATTATTGTTGGTGATGTCAATGAAATCCATTGGTGCAATAATTTCTCAAGATAGATTAGTCATTGATCATCCAATAATCCTACTACAATAGACCTTACTCACTCCATAAGGTTATATAGTCAATCCTAGAGAATTTTCATAATGGGGATTATACATGATAGTATTATGTCTATAATTTAATTATAAAAATTAAATAAATGGGTTAATTTATTTAAAAATTATTCCTCCCATGACAACACCCAAGACGAACAGCCAACGTACACAAAGATTATGCCATTATTAGGGTAAAACCCATGTTTTGGATTTAACGGAGGTCTCATATTTATGATATGGAACTCCATTTATGATTTATTCCATTATTAAAAAAATTACACATAATATAATATATTTATTATTTATATTAGATTCATATCGAGCATCTCCATGACCCATAATCCGTCACTAACATAGTATATAACTTCCAAAATATTATCTAAAATATTAAATAGTTTAACAAGGAAAAAACAAAGACATTACATTCTAACTACCGTACATATTTTTTCCCAAATAGAATAAATCCAACTAAAAAAGACGAGGGTACTTAATCGCATTAGGTTCTCCAGCTCTTAGGTTCTCTTCTAAATATTCTTATACTACCTCTAGAAACATACCAAGGGAATAAATCTCCCATGAATTATTTTTTCCTAATAATAATTGATCTCTATTAGGTACTCTATTAATTTAGCTATACCCTAAATATTTTTCTCACCCCAATCAGTAACATTCGATCGGTCGTGTACATGGCTCTTCAGTTGTGACATGTATAATATGTCATGTACCTAGTCTAACTCTGGTGGTAGGCCCATGTGGTACACTTCCATTCCGCCCCAACCAAAATTTATAATCAAAATCATGGTGATACCTTTATGAATACATGGTATCCCTCCTTAAAACCCAAATTCATTTATCGTCATTCCTTATAGGACTTCTGACAACTCTTAGTAGTCTTATTCCACTCCCGTATAATCTACACCTTCTCTGTCATCACTCACACCAACTTTGGGCCCATAAGTACTAACTCCACAAGATTAGTCCAACATAGCGGTGACCTATAGGGTCTCTTACACTATCCTGATAATTATTCTTTACCGATAGTGGAATGTTAGTTTTTAATGTACAAAACCCCAAAAAGTTAGACTAGGGATAAAGCCTTTAAAAAAACTCCATCGATTTGTGAATCAATATTCTGAGATAGAATGAACCACATTTGACTTGGTATTAAAAATGGGGATAAAGACTTTAAAAAACAACATCCTACCTCATGTTTGGATTGATCTCTGATTAATAATGGTTGACATTCTTGTTGGTGAGATCAATGAACTCCATTGGTACAATAATTTCCAAAGATAGATCAATCATTGATCATCAAAAAATCCTCCTACAATAGACCTTAATCCATCCATAGGGTTATGCAGTTAATCTTAGGGAATTTCCATAATAGGGATTATATAGGATATTTTTATGTCTAAGATTTAATTATAACAATTAAATAAATAGACTAATTTATTTTAAAATTATTCCTCCCATGACACACCCTAACCGAACACCCAATGTACAAAAAGACTATACCATGCTTAGGGTAAAACCCATGTTTTGGATTTAACAGAGGTTTCAGATTTATAATATTGGACTCCATTTATGATTTATTCCATTATTAAATAAATTAAACACAATATGATATATTTATTATATATATTATATTCATATCGGACATCTACAAGACCCATAATCCTGCACTAATTATGATCATGTGGTATTAAATATTTAGTCCCCTATTAAATAACCACTTAACTATGCCTCCAAAAAACATCTAGGCTTAGTCCCTAAGGAATTACATTAAACTACATACTCAATATCCTCCTATGTCAGTCTCACGATGGGGGGGGTCATCAACCTATGTCACAACACCTAAAATGCCTACTGAAAACTTTTCATCCATAAAAATGGATTCCCAATTTGGGTAAAAGTTTCCAAGGGTGTTGATATACAAGATAAGTAATACATGAATCTCATAAAGTATCTAAACAACCCAAGGAGGATATGCACCTCTATCACACTCTTGGGTGGATCCCAAGCTAGAACTGCCTCAAACATTATCAGATCCACCTCTAGACCATTTTCTAAGATAAAATATACTAGAAACGGATCCTATATAATCTAGAAATAACACTTAATGAGATTCCTATAAATATTGATCTCTCAATGTCTATCTAGGACCATCCTCAATCATCTCATTATCTCATCCTCAGGATCCGAGTACGCTAGGATTTCTTTGATGAAGACCACCACAAATTGGTCTATGAAAGGATAAAATATATGGTTAATGAATCCCATGAAAAATATTAGGTAATTAATCATGAAAAGGGAATAAAAATTTAATCATAATGATAGTAGGGACATTATAATGGTGCCTTCGCTATATCCCCATCTCATGCTCAGAACTAGTGATAACCTGATCTGAGGTCAATCATTGAGAACTATCCCATCCCTCTGAACTAGTTAAAGATGTATTTAATCCTTGGTTGTGGATAATTATTCTTTATGATCACTTTATTTAAAATATGGTAATACACTCAAAATATAAATCTCGCATCCTACTTATTGGTGTAAAAAACTATGGCCATATTGGGAGAAACACTATGTATAAAAAAATTGATCCTCTACAGGTCCTCCAAATGTACCTTCTGCTCACGAAGCTTGTAATGAACCCTCTAATATACTGGTATAGATATTTGGGTAGTACCTAGGTGTAATTATATGAATAATTCTATCACTTGGTTTGGATAAAATACCAAAACATCGTTAGGAAAAACATCCTCATACACCACCCCCATTATAGGAAGATGAAATCGCATAGCATATACTACTCCAAGGGAAATATTATCTAACTAATGAGTAATTAGTTTAAGCAATATGTGTATGAGATCATAATTATCTATCTAGTTTTCCATCTCATCCATGAATTAAAACCTAATTCCATTACCACAAGAGCACCAAATCCTCTACCTAAAAGAATCAATCAAGGAAAGAACTATGGATATCCAGTCTGTATATAATATGACATTGAAAGACTTCATTATTAATATAAATAAATCCCATAAAAATATATATACTATATTATTAATATCACACTATATGTGTGAGTGTTTTATCATTGAATCCCCTCCAGTAGGAGTCTCTAAGAATAAGGGTTGAGCTAAGGGTTTGATTGGAATTATAGATCCTAAACAAGGGAAGTGGAAAAAAAGAGTGGATTGTGCCTATTTTTATTAATAATGAAATTATAATATAAAAGAAAAATATCATACCTATAATGAAACATTGAGCCTTAGGTGTATAGGCCTCTATGGCCTTTAGCTATCCTCATTCTTGTCCACTAGCTCCCTGATCCCTGCACGGACCACCTAGGGGTTGTGGTGGCAACATGTCAAATCATTTTCAACCACCTAGTGCTCCAATTATTCCTTTTATATATCTAATACCATGAGAACCTCACTAAAACTACCACTATATCTACCTAGTAGGTCCATCAATGATATATATATTATTTTCATGGTGGTTTGTACAATCCTTCCTGGGATATCCTTGACTTTCATAAGAAAAACACTACCTATCTCTTGGATGACTAGAACCATACTATGAGCACTAAACAATATATCCTCTATCATAAGACTATTTCTTGAATAATATCACATTCCCATATCCCTATATCTTCCATTGGATACCAACCACTAAAGTCTCAACTCATTTTTCCCACTACTAGTACCTATTTTCATCACATACTCGTTCTGGAATCTCTCCACTACTAGATCCCACTCAAGCCCTCCATCATATTTTGGAATGTAAATATATATCACTAAAGCCATAATATATCATAATAAGCCTCACTCAAAATTATTTCCTTGCAGTAATGGATCACAAACTATATCTAGAGTGTATCGTGAGAGGTTTTTTAACCTCGATGAAAACTCTGGCACGGTCATTCTACCCTGCTAAAGTTGTAGAAGCTCCCAGATGTGCACCACTTGTTACATTGATATATAAAACTCCTCCCTAAAGATATTCTCAAACTATAACCAAGTGATAGTTTCCCCATCATGCGTATGAGTCACAAAACTCTACCATCACCTAGTGGAGTTCCGTATAAGACTCGATGTTAGGGCCACTTTCTGATTAAGAGGTATCCTCATATTTTGGAAAAGACATGTAACTCCCTCTGGATAGTCCTATGTTTTTTGGTTGTCTGGATCACCTTAGAACATGGGAGTTCATTTATATTGAAAATCATGGAGTGAACACATCATGTGAACTTCCTCAAATGAAACTAAAAGTGGAACCTAATTCTAAATAGGTGGTGGCATGACTGGAAACCCCATAGAGTTTCTAACTCTAATATAGGTCCTTGTATTGAAGCCTCATCACTAGTTGGATCATCATCATGACCCTTATGTGGAATACAATATGGATATCATCATGGAGGAATCCTCAAATAAAATCATGTCATACCAAGGCCAAATGTTATATCTATGTATTTGACTGAATAATCATATTAAAACTATAACCCATTATTATATGATACATGTACCAATTTTTTCCCGATGACTAGTTCCTACATGTACCACTTTAACAAGTAGGTTTTCAGACTATTGGTGAATGTATACATCGGTTTTTGCACCATTAATTGATTCAATGTCTTAATATTCAAACTCAAAACACTTTATCATTATTTTCCCTTTCCTAAAACCAAACTCACAAATAAGAAATATCCACACATGGTCCCTACTATGAACCACCTATGATACCAATCTATCATAGACCAACCCATCTTGGACCACCTAGATAATGGTAAGGTGAGTGTGACAGCCCGATCCCACCACCAATAGGTCTTGGGTTTAATATTAGTGTCAATTAGGCATATCACAAAGATTATAGGCCTTATCCTTAGGTATCTATGCACATGAACCCATATATAAATACCCATAGAAGACTAAAAGTCAAATTTAACATGAAATAGTGCTGCATGCATACAAATATACACCAAAATTAGAGTGTAAAAAAGTAATGGATAACATAATGTTTCAAATACATAACCACCAAAAAATTATATAGTAGAGTTCTTCCTTCTATGTGGAGGGTACTATTATCAAATAAAACACATAGTACCGACCATGGTCTATCTAGATCAACTATGCAACCCCTACTTATGGTGACTTATAACACTTTCAAAAGACATGTCATCTTTATAAGACATAACATGTGTGTTAAAATCCCATGTAATGGTGAGTATAACAAAACCTTGTAGTATAATGAGAAACTATTAAACAAAAATAATAAATAGAGTAATAATATAATATTCAAAACGATAAGTCAGTCAAGATATGATAAATAATAATAAGAAATCCCATATCTATCATAACATCCATCGTGTCTCAAAGAGGTTTTAACCATACTTCCATCCATAAGATTATGGTAAATTATTCAAGAGAAGGATAATATAGGATAACTCACTCTATGAGACATGCTATCATTTATGGTTCTCATATTATAGTCCAAGATCATTGGGATTCATCAAATAATTACTTATTAGAACTCTAAATACCTTGATATATAGATAGGGGATCTCACCCAGTGTCTTTGGTGCATACCAGACCCTTCATAGATTAACCCTCTAATTAGAGGGTTGTACACCCTCATAAGTTGGTTAGGACGATTCATAAAATCCCTCCTAGGAATAGATAAGGGAAGAAAAAATAACCCACCATGGTCATACAGAGGGATTCATGAAATGAAATCCAAGATAAAAATTGTAGAGGGGGATCACAATCCTTTGGTCAGAAAATAATGACACATAGTATCCTTGTATGGATAGACTGAGGTAACACACCCAACTGATACAAGTCTATAATAAATAAAAACATGTCTTTAACCTGCCCTAGAAAAATTAAATGTTAGTTAATGTGTGTACACTATTTTTTTTCAACCTCAAGTCTATTCAGGTACTTCATCCCATTGACATTTACTTCAGGGAATGCTCATGTACTATAGTCATGCCTATGTACCTGGATATATCTTGGTACTCTAGCCGTATCTTCGAGCCCGTGTACCCCAAGGGTACACACCAATCCACCAGGATCGGCTCACATAGCGTGTGAGATGTGTCCCATGGCCTATGATATTTTTCTCTATAATTAAACTATATCACCACATGAGGGAACCACATGAAATGTTTTCTTAGAGAGTCAATTCCATGTGTTTTGTATGTTCATAGAAAATACATATTGTTCTTTGTGTTTCACCTGCAATATTGTTTCCACCGATTCTTCTACTAGCCACACCAATAAACATGGATGTTGGATCAATCAAGCCTGCTTGTTTTCTATGGACGGATTTAATTCATAAATTTGAATCATAAATCTTCTCTAATGCACCAAATCATCCGAACATCAAAAAATTGTGTGTTGGGGATCTCAAAATACAATCCTGATCAACAACTATTTCCATGCACCAGGATCATGTCTTTGAACTCAATCTTAATCACCTGGTAATGAATCTTTTCACTAAATAACTATTGTGAACAAATATTTCATTTTAAATTTTTCGAGCCACTAGTAAATGGAATATCAATGATGGAAAAATAAAGAACACGGAGATAAAAAAATGAAAAATAAATTTGAGGAACTAACCTTGTCCAATTTTCAGATCTTCCATAATCCATTGACGTATAATCAAACAATGAAGAGGAATTTAAAAAGTTCTTCATGAAAATTGAATTTATATTTATTTATAATAAGATGAATAAAAACCCACAAATTAATCCTTGATATGAGAATCAATAATATTAAAAGGATTGGCTCATATTCAACAAGGGATTAAAAATGGGGATAAAATTCACGAAAAAACATCCAACCTTGAGATTGGATAAATATCTAATGACGAATGGTTTAATTTTTCATTAACATTTGGGAATAGGTTTTCAAATCATGATCTATCAGTGATCATATATGAATCCTCTTCCAGTGGTCCTCTCTCAATCTTGAGGGTTGTGCAGCTAATCCCATGAATTTTTCAAAATGGGGATTATATAAGATGGGATTAGCTCTATGATTTAAATATAAAAATTAAATAAATATATTAATTTAATTGATTATTTTTCTTCCCACAATAGTGACCATGCTGAATGTCAGATGCATGAAATGAATATATTCTTCCAAGGGTAAAACATGTGATCTAGATTTAATGGAAGAGTCATATTTCTGATCCAAGACTCTGTTCAGTAGTTATTCCATTATTAAATAAAATATGTGTGTATGTGATATAATATATTTGTTATTTATATTATATCCATATTAAGCCTCCCCGAGCCTTGGAATCCCATGTTCACTCAGTTCTTATCTTCAAAAATATTAGTTAAAATATGCCAAACTTTTATAATGAAACAATTTGAGTCATCAAACAATAATTTTTAATCATCCAACATTATTTAATACATTGTTATAGGGAATATCACATATGTACCATTTATAATATTATTTCAATAAATTCAATACTAAATTCCAAAAAATTATAGAAAACACATCTATTACAATTGATAACATATTTTATGAAGTTAGAGTGTTTGAAAGTAAAAGGAAGCTGAAAAGTATGATTAAAAATATCACATTAAATGAAATTTATGTACATGTTTGATGTGTCAAAAAATATAAAAATAAATAATTATGTTTGATAAATATGGGACTAACTATAAATTTTAATTTTGGAAAATATTTGATAAAAATATTATGTTAGAAAAATATCCAAGTTGAATGGTAGATAAACTTTAGTATAAACAAGCATGTCATTGGATTATTTTTTCACTAGGTAAAGAATTCATATTGACTATTATTATTTAGATGGAATGAGAATTCTATGATTCACTTATTTAAATCTTCTAATAATTAATACAACTATTGTTTAATTTCAGGATATCCCATGGTAAGGCTTGGATGAAAAAATATAAGATGATTTTCAGAGTTTATAGTGATTATGATTAATCATATAAGGATTTTTTATATCTAATGGGATTATTTTCTACTAGAAAAAAAGTGACTTATCATCAGGAGACCATTAATTTTATATCCATGTTAATAATTTTAATTGATAAAAGGTAAAGTTAAATAGGGTATTCAAGGAATTCATACCTTATACTGTAATATTTACATATTACAAACAATTCATTCTAAGGTATGGAACTTTTAATTTTTTAAATTATATAGATTTCTTTTTCACTGATACCACACAGGATAGTAATCAAGATATTATCCCTATTTCATTATCCATAGTTTATAAGGATAATTTTGAATCATGGTGTTGTTTCTTGGAAAGTAAATGCGCCCATGTTTTTAAAATCCAAGGATTCTGATTGATTTCTGATTATCATTGAGTCATTATAAAGGATTTAAAATCAGATATACTTTCATTGGGAAGACAAAATTCTTATCATTAATATTTTATTATAAATTTTTTTAGTTAACACTATCATAAAAATAGACATTAGGGATAGTTCTTTTATAATATTGTTTTTTACCATCTCACATTAATATGTTATGGTTTTAAAAATATTATAGAATTTGGAGTAGTATATTATTAGAATCATTTTTTAAATATAATATTTTCTAAAAACTAGTGTTAGTTATTAATACATGTCATCATAGTATATACCAAATTTATTTTAGAAACTATTCTGAAAATGTAATTTTTTAAATAAAATTTCTATAATTGGAGTCATTACATTTTTATAGTGACAGTTTGGGGAAATATATTTTTAAGCCTATATTAGAAACTTATTAATCTTTAATAATGTTTTTGGTTATAGGTTTTCTATAGTTTATTTCATTTTTTTAGTTTTTAAGGGTATTCTAAACTGCTATGATTTCTTTTTATGGTTGTTATTTGTTTTTGTAGTGGTTAAAACACCGAAAATTAATTATAAATTAAAAATTCTGAAACCCGCGTGCTAAATAAACTGCATCAAACAGTATAAAAACATATATAACAACACATTAGTATAGAAAAATTTTACAATCATGAAAACGAAACAAGTATAAAAAACCACCATCACCCCTAATTTAGTTTATAAAAAAAAGAAAAAATTAAACCTACATCAGTTTATATTTTAGTGTAATAATTTAGATACAATATCCATGTTTTTCATCATAATATAAGACAAAAATAAAACTAATAAGAACAAATATATTTTTGGGTCCATGACAACCTTTTGGTAAACCCATTGGTAGATAATTCACTAGAAATCCTAGTGTGGAAGAAAAATATCTAGAATAGACCCCGAAAAATGAACTCTGAAACTTGGAAGATAACCAAAATTGATACACCACCCCATAATTTAAAACCACCAAAATAACACATGAAATACTATCAAATGAAATGATCATAAATAAATCAAAGGCATATGAACAAAAAAGTTTTTGTAGTTTAGGATTGCTCCCTAATAAAAAAGGGAATACTACTTTTTTATTAATCATAGGAAGTAAACTGAATTATTATTTCTGATCTTCCAATACTCCTTTAATTAATATTAATGATTCTACCACTAAGTGATAGAAAACTATATTATATAGGATTCCCAACCAATTATTATTTTATATATTGTCTTTTGATCATCTCATGTTTTCTTCCACCTTAACTTATCTTCTTGGATGAGACTCCACATGGTTAAGAACTCCCACCATCTAAACTAGCTATACCTATGCACTTTTCAACTTAAAAATATATTACATATATGTAATATTTAATATCTTCTAATAATAATTTTTTGTGTGTGTTTTATTCCACTCCACCTTCCCAGATTCCATATATTTCTAGAATTTGGTGATCTGAAACCTCTAGAATCTACCACTATATTATATTTCTACTCATTAGAAGTAATTCCCATAGATTTTATATCATTCGTTTGGTATTAATTTTCCCTAATTTAAAATGAATATCACATTCCACAAAAATATCCCAATTGAGATTCATTATAATTAATCACCATGAATAAGTTCTTTATCATCTTCTACAATTTTCCTTCATTCGTCGACCTTTTACTAAGAAGAAACATGGTTCCCCAATAATAAATCATTGTCCCCTAAGTTGAACTGAGGCATTTCACCATCACAATACTTCCTCGGAAACCACAATCACTAACATGTCTATAGGATTACTGATGTACTCAATCTTCTATAATTTCAACATTCCATATTCCTATAGCTTCACGAAAAAAGTGTTCCTTCACCTGAAAATTATTCAACCAAGATTGAAATATTGGATTTTCATCCAAGTGAATCAAGATCTATGAGACACAAAATTGTTTCCCAACTTCATATTTTCCTATGATATCCTCCAAATTTTCCTTTAGCCTGAAAAAATCCTTTCTCAATTCTTTAAAAAAGAGAGAAACAACCTACTTAAGCTTCAACACCCAACTCTTTATCATTTCTCCAAAGGTAAAAACATAATTTTTCATACTCTTATATGTGTTTAAGTATCCAAAAAAATTAATTAATGTAAAACCATATATGGGTACATCTATTTTTAATCAAAGATCCATTTTTCAAAAACCTATCATGTATAATGGAACCCACTTCAAAGACCCTCAATTCCCCCATTCAAGGTTCGATATAAACCCACTGATGATTCTCACAACTTGCATAAAGTCATGATGATTATAAACCATAGTGTATTCAAAAATTATGGTATTTTATTCATATGGAAACTTTTACATTATTATCAACATCAACATCATTTCATGGTTACTTCTCTTTGATAATCATTAAGTGTTTGTCCTTAGGTGTTGATAATGTATTTTTATTTTTATTATGAAGCATTCTAATATCCACAAAATGTAATGTTCTTGAATATGGTATATGGAATTTGAACATATGATTCTCATGAACATCATATTCAGTAGAACAAATTTCTTCATTTCAAAACGTTCAGAAAAATAATCATTTAGTTCATTGATCCTTTCTTTTACTAGAACTTCATTCAGTATGTTATCGACAAAGAAAATTAAGATCATAAAATACTCATCACCAAAAAACATCTAGTGACATAAATAATTGATATTTATTTAAAAAAACATAAAATCATATATTATGTAATTAAAGGTATGGTTCTAATACCTTGTTTCTTTCTTCAAGTCATAAAGGCTACATTTGAGCTTATACATAAATCCGTAGTTCTGTTGTCATTTCAAATTAATGAGTTGCTCCCTAAAAATGTCTTTATATAATTCTGATTAATGAAATGTTGTCTTCACATCCAACTACATTATATGACGTAATTCAAATGAAACCAAAATTAATAGTTTTTGAATTATCTTCTATTTAAATACCTATGAAAATATCTTTGAGAAATCCACACAATTCGTTTCTTGAAATCCCTTCAAAACAAAACTAAAATTGTACCTAGTTCTATCATCTTGCACTTTCATTAGTTGATAAACCCACTTTTTATGAAGAAAATTGTACTCAATAGTTTTCCACATCCACTCTCGTGTTCATGAAACATGAAGAGAATCAATTTCATCCTCATGGACAACTCTCTAAATTTCTCAATATTATATTCAATGTAAAAAATGAAAATTATTCCCATTCCTTTTCACTAGGAATCACTCCCAGGTAAAACTATATAGTTTTAATTTGGGTTTATATCCTTCCAATTCTATGAATTTTGAAGTACAAACTTTTAATGATTGAGATTCCATAATACGTAAAATCTATAGTTTATATTTCATGGGAAACACTGTCAAAATTTAACCCCATTCTTCAGGTAATTCCAACATATGGTCGAGTACTTCTAATCCTATTATGATTCTTAGATTGACCAACATATCCACATATTCTGATTCTCTAAATAAATAAACCTAGTTTTTTAATAATACTTTTCTCCCATATAAACTTCCTATATAAATCTAATACTTCTCCAGAATACCTTCATTGAAGGTCACATTTTCAATTATAATAATTTCTTAAAATTCATTACCCCATATTTGAAATCCAAACCTTTTATCATTGTAGCCAATAAAATAAGATGTTTGACATATTATTGCCATATTTTCATGTTTTTTGCTTCAAGGTGGGAATTGTTGAGTTCACTAAAGACATTGAGGTGGTTGAGATCAATATTTATTTCAATCAAATATAACTCCTAATGTTTTCTCCTGATTGGAAATAATATACTATAGTTGATCAAGTATGTCATGTAATTCATATCTTACACCTAATTTTGTTTGGGGAAACATAATTATTTAAAATAATTATTTATATCTCCACCAATGTTTTCTTTATCCCCTCAGAAACTATATTGTTTTCTCGAGTCCATAGAATGGTATTTTGGCTGAAAATTTTAATTTTTTCTACTTTCTTAAAGGTCTCATTACAGGTTGAGTGGTAAAAAAACACCCCACAGGATACAAATAAAGGTATTAAGAATCGATCTTCAAAAATTCAAAAAACACATTAAGGACCTAAAATATGAGGTGACCTCAATTTGTGAGGCACCCATGTTAACCGATGTCACATTTCTCTCCATCATCAGTCACCAAAATTATTTTATTCGTCTTATCACCACCATCCTCATAACAGACCAAACACCACACCATTTCACCAAAGATAACCATCCACAAGAGTCTATTATCACTTCCTTAGAAACAAAAAAATAGAACACCAAAGAAAAAGTGAACTACCACCATTTTCATAACTTTCCTTCCTTTAGGACCACCACCATTTGAGACAATAAACTTTTCAAAATTTTGAAACAAACTGAATCCACTGGTGATGGTTTCCGGATTGAAATAAAATCCTCACCTATCATGAGACATCATATAATCTTCAACATTGACATAAAAAACTTCATCGACATCATTTATAATACACAAAATGCGGAAATGAAGTTTTCACCTCCTAGAATACCGTAGGTCACTTGAACACCACATACCAAATATATGGATAACCCCCACACCAGTCCAACCCGGGGAAGAGATTTGGGACCCAAAACCAGGGCATATTTGAAGAATCATAACGCCTCTACATAGAGTTGAAACCTTCACCATGAACAAGCTCATGGAAACCAAGACAATAAACAAAAAAACCTTCTACAACAAAATCTATCCAACATTAAAGATGAAAAAAGTTTCAAATGAAATCTGAACACAATCACCAAAAAGAAAATCCAAACCATTAGGGGAACGAAACAAGATGGGGTGGAAAAGAAGAGAACACTAACTAAGATCAACACTAAGACTGATGATATCCCCCCTCCAACACTATCCTAGGTTTACTTGAAACCCACATCGAGCCCAACCAATAATGGGTCTAGCATAATGGGTTATCCATCAATGGAAGTGGAGAATAAGAACATCATATGTCACCACCGATGTCGGCCAAAGCCATTATAATCATCGGCACATAGACCCAAAATTGAGGTCTGATGCGCATGGGTTATACATAAAGAGGGGATATGAGAGTTGTATGATGCACACATCGACAACAGCTCTAGCCCAGAAAGGAGAATAATAAAATGAGAATTAAAATATACATAGGATCCTGGAGAAGCGAGGACCACCATCGATAAGGAATAGAACCCTAAACCCCTAAAAGGAAGGGTAAAGTGAAGATGCAATGAAAGAGCTTAGAGCACCAGGTGACTGGGGAGCCATCTGAATCCACAAAGGGTGATATGATATTGAAAATTGATTTTCTCTAGAATGGTTTTATCCAATCAAATTATCTTCTTTCAATAGAGCTGCCAAAAATATCTATTTACAAACTCTCCATTATTGTTTAGATGTAAGCATTTCAACTTTCATTTAGTCACTTTCTCAAATATAACATTCCATCTGAAGAAAATGTTGAATAACTTATACATATACCTTAAGATGTCCACCCACAATTTGTGAGTAGAATCATCGATGAATCTAACATAGAAGAGAGACCCATCATGATAATGCCTTAGTACCGGCTCCTAGACACTCACACACATATACAACATCTGATTATTTGTTTTTTCTCTTCTATTCAGAATGAAACCTTCTAAAACATTCCATAGATTCAATCCTCACACATTCCATACTCATTTATTCTAACCATCACCAATACTTTTGTGGTAATTAATTTCATCCCATTCTAACTGAAATGGATAATACAATCCTGAAATAGCTTCACTAAAGTTTACTCTATGACATGAATCACAACTTATCTTAATAATATTAGGTAGATAATTCAACCCTTTAATCTTATATAGATGAACATGGGTTAATTTGAAATATTTCAGACATTGTCTATGGATATTGTATGAGAACATGCATCCCCATGTATCCTAATAGAAATCTTATTCCTCTATAGACCAAGAATATATATTTTATACTTAAACTCTAGAATTATTCATTCCTCATTTAAACCAAAACATTGTATTTAACCACTATCTTGAGAGAATTTTCATCCTTAAAATGAACATTGACCAACCTTATAATGGTATAATTCATCAAAATACCTCTCTAGGAAATAACATGGAATAATTATTCAGTGTCAATCACCATTGAACACAATGAAGTAGCAGCACTTAGGAGAAATATGCTCCAATATTTTATTACCAGATTCAAAAATCAAATTTTTGAGGCATATTTTCTATATTTATATATCTATTCACTACAATAATATTTGATGTAGCCTTTTCTACCAAAATGATAACATGGGGGGATCACTATTCATTGAGATTATCCTACTCCGTCTCCTCCGTCCATTCAACTTATGTTAATTTTTCTATCTAATGGGACACCAACTTAACATATGAGTTTTTGAATTTTTTTTAAGAAAAATGGATATATTAATAATGAATATTCTAATTCAAGATCTGGTATAAAATATCCATGAACTTCAACTATAAAATTCCATTAGAATTACTCACTACGGTCAATATCACATTCCATAAATCCAAGAGAGAATAAAGAAACAACAATTCCAAAACTGTTTCTTTAAAATTTACCTTCACTAATTCTAACTAAAATGATATCAAATTAAATTCATTTATATGATCAGTAAAATATATTTCTTATAATATTCTCATATCAAATATCCTATGTAGAAATATTACTTTGGTCACTACCATCGTCTTCTAAAAAATATCATCTATGGTCTTCATTATTCTGAATGTTTTATTAACTTACTAAATGTTATATTCCATATTTTTAGAAAGTTAAATTTTCAACAACAAATTTATTTCTTTTATATCCCCTTCCATTCATCCATTTTCATTATTTTCTGCTTGGATCTAGCTAAACAAATATCATGGTCCTTATAAATAATGAAATCCTCTATTTTTATCTCCGAGAACCCCATACCCAATCCATAAAACTTCTTCACCAATAACATACTCTAATTAAATTCCATATGTCTAGAAATTATGATCTCCGCCAACTTCCAGACAATACAAAATGATAAGTCTGTAACTACAAACTGATAATCTCTTATAATGGATAGGGCAGAATGATAGTACTGAACTGAGATCTGAAACACATTCACCAAGGATTAATCTTCTAAAATCACTCCAAATTTGAGCTCAAATACAACTATTTAGTTCTATATCCACCTTTTGATAATCCCAAAATAGGATACCTCATTGAAACATCATGTTTGGAAATAAATTTTCTAGATTGAACCCCATGATAACATCCTAAAATTTGAAGATAACTGAACCCAATAAACCAAACCAAAATGTAAAACTATAATAAGAATATAGTAAATACTATCAGATAAAATAATCATAAATGGACCAAAGGAATAATAAAAACAAGGATTACATGATTCATGAATGTTCTCTAAGCCACAAATAAATTCTATTTTACTATTATCCAAATAAAGTAAAAATATTATAATGGTTGATTTATCAATGATTTAATAATTAAGATAAACGATAATTCCACTAATTTATCACACCATAAATTATATATAAGTTCCTAGATAGTTCTTTCAGTCACCGTCACCATCTAATCATCTTAGGTTGTCGTCCACCTTATCCTATCTGTATGGATGATCCTTCATGTCATCAAGAATTATTACACCCTCAAATAGCTCTACTGATGCACTATTCTCATTCTAATGATATCTAAGATATGGATTCTATTATATATTCTGATAATCAAACATTTTGTTTTCTATTCCTTTACACCGTCAGGTCTATCAATTGCTTCTGGAATCTAGTGAACTGAAACCTCTATTGGTTACTGCACCATCAACTCTCCATTCATAAAAATTAAATCCACTAGATTTTTTCTTCTTCCTATGATCTTAATGAAGTTCACATTCCCCAATACTATCACCTCTAATTCACTCAATCAAATACCCACCTTCCATAATTATACATGATGTAGAAGCTCTTGATTAACCTACTTACCACCAGCCTTTGGAGTTTGTGTCAAATATATTATAGAATATGAATTGAATTCATTTTAATATCTTATAAATAAATTATATTTAATATTATTATCATAATAATTTGTATCTATTTGAATTAATGTAACAAAATTATTACTGATTGATTCATGCTATGACATATACTACCCAACAAACTCATTGCCACTATAAATTACTCAACCCAATATCATCATTTTAATTCACATGCTATATTATAGAATATATGTTTATAAAATCCATCAAAATAGTATCTAGGCACACTATACATAGTAAAATAAATCACTAAAGAAAATAGGGTCATACGAAAATTAGTGAATATACGTAATACTAATATATTTATATCCTATAGATTATTTGATAACATAATATTAAGAGTAAATCAGTATATATCTTTAAATAATTTCAATTTTAGCATTCCTATTTCAAAAAAAAAGTATAAAATATTCTAGGGCATCATATATGATATAAATAGATCAAATGTGTTAAAAAATAATTTGTATTTATTAAATTAATTTAACCTAACAAAAACATAAATATGAATTTATATATTCATTAAAGTAGGACTAAGAACACTATAAAATAATTTTTCAGTAAGAATATTATTGATTTCCTTTATGGTTAACATGATTTAATCATATTCACCATCCAACATAAGACCATGTTTTTCAATATCATCATTAATATAAAGATCAAGCTATTATTATTGATAGGTTATCTTTCAAAAAACAATTATTTAAGTTCATCACATTTTTCATACAAGTCTCTCAGTTTCACATAGACTATATTAATTCAATATTCATTGACTTCATCATCCATATATTATCCCATTATTTATTATGAAGCCATAATATATTGATCATGTTATTTACATTCACAAGTATCGATCGACCCGGATAAGTTTACATAGGTAAAATGTAGTGAATAGTTCCTTATGCCAAAGTAATTATCAACTTACTCTCATTTAAATAATAAAACTAAATAATGACCCTGATAATGTAATTCAATAATTTAATCCAACTATAAATATTATTCTAATTTTTTTTAATTTACTAAATATTCCACAATTTTTTGTTTTCAAACTATATTCACGGAAAAATATACAAAAATTTAAAGTCGTTCATGTTATAAAAACTTAATATACAAGGCTAATTCAAAAGTCCTCAAGATAAATATTTCAAATCATCTAACATTATAACACAATTGTCAATATATAATGATCTACATTGATGAATAGAAAACATATATAGTTAAATAAGATAATTATGTAAATATACTATAAATATGGAATGGATTGGGATCTTACTTTGGGAAAACCAATTTAAAAAAATATTTGTCGATGTCTTTTGTTATGAATTTATCATTTCATGTTTGATTCCAATGTTGCAACATCCTAGAATTTAATGAAATGTTTTATTTCAAGTTTGGATGTATATTGTTCTATAATTTTTGTTCTTTTTCTCCCATTGAGGTGTGTTTTATGGGTAAAATGATATTAGATTTTGTTTTTAGAGTATGAACGCATTGTAGGCTACATGGTGATTGAATCAAGGCCATAGGATAGTCGCTGGGGAACATTGGACAATAAATGGTTCTTTTAATGGGAAATTAACTTCTATAGATCCCATCAGATAGACAATGGGAACCCACCATCTTGCCATTGGATAAGTTAGAATTCCAACATTCATCCCAGGTACACCGACTATATTGTAATGACCAGATAATTCCATAATTAATTGACATTTAATATTTCACCCTAATGTGATCATTAGACTAACTCTCACCCTAATCCAACCATAATGAAACA
Organism: Viscum album; assembly: GCA_963277665.1. Classification (NCBI taxonomy): domain Eukaryota; kingdom Viridiplantae; phylum Streptophyta; class Magnoliopsida; order Santalales; family Viscaceae; genus Viscum; species Viscum album. The sequence goes on along the minus strand of OY728131.1, from coordinate 2,093,188,573 downwards.
AGAACCTCCTGGAGAGATCTCCCTTGATGATCTATCATTTTTTTTTTCATATCTACTAGGGTCCTTAAAGTCTAGATTGATCCATTAGTATCCCTTGATATATGATCTATCTATTATAAGTCTAATTATCGTTATTTATATATAATTGATAATGGATCTAAGTCATGGTTTCCACATTTATGAATCCCCACCTTTATCTATTAGAGGGTTCTTTCTTGATTGATTGAACAATTTTGGATTATTATAATCGATCATATCTCATTGATCAATGATAGATATTCCATTGGTGATGAACCTCATTTAGTATGTTGATGGGTATTAAATATCTTGGCATGATCTCTTCCATGAATCAAAATTTGAAAGACTATATTGTGATTTATTAGGTCTTTTTCTTGTGAGTGTTGGTGTGTGGGCATGATATCAGTTTATTCGCTCAACAGATCATGGAAATTAGCACCAATGCATTAAAAGTTAGAAATAATTTCCATATTGGGACTTTTTATGTAGTTGTTTGTTATACAATGTTTCTTTTTTTGTGGCTAGTGTTAGAGACCTTTTCATGATATGTTATGTTGTTGTGCATGGGTGACCTATGAGAACTTTGTTTAGTATAGATCGTGTGTTCCATTCTATGTTAAGCTTACTTATGTGTTCTTCATAGAATGTGGATGATTTATTATGGCATATTGGTATTCTTATTTCATACCTTAGATATGTATTTTTTAGTGTCATGTGGAACCTTTATTTTAATGTTCAATTTGACAGGAGGCTATGATAGAATTAAATGTCCTATTATAGAGGGATATTGGATGAAATGACACTTATATTTTGGATCTAGATATAGGATGGAAAGTTATATAGTTTTTCATGTGACTAGCCCATAGAGGGAGGAAACTATTTCTTATTAGAAGAGGGTATATTTTCTATTATGATGTAATGATGGGGAATTTCCTTGTGTATCTTTAAATTTTAATTGATTCAGTCATGAAAGTAAGTGTTCCATAAGAGTAGATAAGGTGTCCATGTTTCATGGTTCCTACTTCCTATAAATGAAGTCATGGAGTTATTCCTTAATGGTGAAACTATTATTATACTTAAAGGTGGGATAGATTAAAATATATTGATCTATGTCATATGATTGATACTTATGTCATTCTTCTGATATGGCACTAAAGAACATATGATCATGGGTTTGTGGTAGCTTAGGTTGCATGTGATCACTTAGTATATTATGGGTTGTATTCTTCTATGATCAGTTACCTTCCGATAATAATATATGCATATATACAAATGTGAAATTATGTTACATATTCATTGATGGTGTCTCATTGGGTTTTAATTACACCCTAAACAATCAGGTCAATGTAAGTGAAAACATCATGATCTGGGACCCAAAGAAGGGAAAGGGCCCATTAAAATATTGTTGTGGAGCTTGGAGTTAGATATTGATCCAGTTCGAGGGCGATGTCCAAATTTTTTCACAACATCTTTTATTCATTTTCTCCAATTTTTATTGATTATACATGTTAAAATGCCACATTGGAAGCTCCATTAGTTATTATTATATGACATGGGATGACATATGTGATAATATCGTAATTAATTTATTTTTCTATTGTAATGATTGAGTTAGCATAGGTATATATTCTTATAAATTGATGTGTAGGTATGATTACTGAGGGTATAGTCTCCCCATGGGGTCTATAGACCCTCACCACTATTCATAAAAAACATTCTTATGGGCGCGCTTAAGGTCTTTTGAAACATCAGTTTGGACATAGTAATTCAGAACGGGATGTTACAAAAAGTTTTAAAGACTGAGTTTCCTATCATTTATTCTTGACTATTTTATGACAGGGTAAAAAGGAGATAGTTTTTTTGGAACATGGGTATGGTATTTTCCATGTTCTTGAACATCTCATGTATAATAGACCTCTAAGTTACCATGATGGGATTATCATTATAGAAGTGACATTATAGTTTGATCCTAGTTCGACACTACTAAAATTACTACTTTTATCAGTGCTAAAAATGGCTTTTAACAGTGCTAGAAAAGTGATTCTAAAGCAGGCATAGATGGGGGGGTCCCATTTATTAGCGCTAAAATGAAGTGATGATAAAAGGGTCCTTTTTAGCACTTTATTTTTAGTGCTGATAAAAGACCCCTTTTATCAGTGCTTTTTTAGCTATGATAAATATAAAAAAAATTATTTTTTTAAAAAAAATATTGGCAATCTCAGGGGGTGGGGGGGCTTTTTACAGTGCTTGAGCCCCCCTTTATCAGCGCCTTCCCACACCTCCAGTTCCCCCACGCACCCCCTCCACCCTTTATTGATTCTATCCCCCACCCATTATCAGTGTCATCTCCCATATTCCCCCATGTGTGTGCGCCCCTGCCTCCACCAGGTTTTGAACTCGAGACCTCCCCCCCTACGCGCCTAATCCCTTACCACTCCTCTATTTTGATTTGTTTTCTATTTCTTGATATCTCTCTCTCTATATATATATAGTTATATTTGTTCATATAGTAATATATATTTATATTAATATATTTATATTTATATTAATATACATATAGTGATATTAATATATATTTATAGTGATATTAATATATATATGGTTATATTAATATATATTTTTAGTTAAATTAATATATAGGTATATAAATATTCATATATTTTTATTTTAAATAAAATTAATATTAGTTATTATTTAGATAAATCTAATATATTTTATATGTAAATATGTTTTATTATTTATATTTATAATTAAATTTTTATGTGTGAATATATTAAAAATATGTATATATTGTTATATATTTGATTATAAATAACAGTTCATTATAAAAAAATAAAATAAAATTTTAAATACATAATATCAATATGAAATCAATATAATGGAATAAATTCACTCCCCACTAAAAAAAGCCAACAATACCTTAAACGACGATGAAAATTCCCAAATTGTTAAAAAATTGAGGTATCCTAACTAAAAACTCAGCTTTAGAGGCCTTCCGGGCCTTTTTGTCCTCGAAAAAACCCTCACGAGGGTGCCCATGGTCACAAGGGTGTAGAGATCATCACATTCTTCGATTTGATATATGGTAGAGCTCAAACGGACACCCGGATCAAAAGTTATGGCGGTTTGAAGTTTGAGTTGTGTTTTCAACATATTTTGGATCATTTTTTTAATTTTTTAGTCTTAAAATTGTTATTAAATGATTATTACTCTATAATAATTAGCAAATTATTTATTAAAAATATTTTTTTAATTTTTTATAGGTCATTTTCACTAAATATCTTATATATTAAGTGTAACTGTATATTTATACTAGCTAAAATATATTTAAAATTATATTTAAAAAATATATATAATATTTATATAAATATAACTATATCTATATCTATATATTTAAATATTAAAAAAATTTAATGAATTTTTTTTGGGAAGTAGACCCTTTATCTACGCTTTTTTTAAAAGCACTGATAAAGACCCCCTTTATCAGTGCTATTAAAAAAAGAACTAATAAAGGGTTTCCCTTTAACATCGCTAAAAAAGCATTATTAAAGGAGGTACCTTTATCACCAATAAAAAAACACTCATAAAGGGGTACTTTTATCAGCTCTTTTTTTAGCACTGATAAAGGTACCCGCTTTATCAGCGCTTTTTTTAGCGCTGATAAAGGGTGGCGTTGGACTTGGCCCGTTTTGTGGTAGTGTTCTGAGTATGTTATACTGTTCTAGTTTATGGGGTTTGGGTGCATTCATGCAATATGAGTGGGAACATAGGATCAAATGTCATGTATATAATATTGGTTTTCATCATAGTAGTTATCTAATTAAAAGCCTTTATTTATGCTATCTATTGGTGATATATCTTTATTATCTACATCCATGATATATCTATATTAGCATTAGTTAGATAAATTTTTCAATTTTTTATGATATATCATGGCTAGTTTGTAGGTACATAGGTCTAGGATTGAAATTTTTGTAGAACTATGATTATTATACATTGTGTGTGGGTATCTCCTAGGATAATCATTCAAATATATTTCTCATATGTGATCCTTATAGCTACTTAATTTATAATTCTACAATTATTTCTATAGGCATTTTAATAAAACATTTAGTATTTTATAAAATTCAACCTTAGAGGAACTTGATGGCATTTCCTTGAAAAGAAATCAAGAATTCTCTTACTATGGAGTATATACCTATTCCGTCATAGGCTATGCATGAGGATTCACCTTCACAGGCTCTCAAAATTTCTTTAATGGTTCAGGTAGTAAACATGACTCACCCTAGAGTCATCTAGTATACCCCTACTCAGGGTGGGAATACCTAAAGTATGATGGTTGACTATGCCTGATATTTCCATCTCTGGTATTCACTAACCTTATCGGGCACTAGCGGTCCATTGGATTCAATGGAATGGATTGACATTATAAAGGGAATCTTTGATCTTCTGGAATCCTAAAGAAAGGAGAGTGAAACTGGTAACCATCATTCTTAAGTTACCTAGCATGATATAGTGGGGTATTATTATATATGCATGTAACTGTGAAGGTCCTACTTGTGATGCCTTCATGGAGTTATTCTTCTACGAGTTCTTTCAAAAAAATGCTAATGTTATTCCAATCACAAGAGTTTATAGAGGATTATTAGGGGAAATTTTTGGTTTCATATTAATCCACTCATTTTAAAGAGTTGCTATGATTTACTCCTATTTTGGATAAGAATGAGGTTTAAAGGTATTGGATGTTTTATATTGAACCTCACCTAGAGATTGGATATCAATTTAAGGGATTTGACCTAATGATGTATGCATAGGTGCATCACAAGCGCTTGAATTTGGAGAAAGGTATATATGATTATATTCTTGTAGTACTTTACTATATTATAGTGATTTAATGAATGAACATCCCAATGCATCATTGAGTTCTTCTTATATTATTAGGAATTAGAAGTTTGAGGATGTATAATTGGGGGGTAGATATGTGGATTATATGTTTTTCTACTACTTATGTAGGATTTGTTTCTATCAGGTGATACAATTAGGGATAGAAGGGAAATTTTAGTACATTGTGTGTGAATCCACAAAAGTAGTGTCATGGTTCTGGATTGTTTTTCCACCTACAATGATGTTTTTAAAAGGTGTCACCTCTATACCCACATAATTGAAATTGGGTTAAGAAGTTCCTTTGCACAAATTTGAAATCCTAATGGCATCACATTAAAATTCATAAAATGAGTTTATGAGATAAAAGGGAATCTCATCACTTGGACATAAAATTTAAAACAATAAGGATATATAAGAACATATCCCAACCTAATAATATGTAAATTAAAATACATAATAAACATAATTCTTTTAAAAAGAGGAGGGTGAAAGGTTCCCTTACAGATTGGGTAAACTTATGAATGATAAACAACATGAAAGAAGGATAATTCATTGATGATGTAAATACCCAAAAATTATTGTATATTATGAAATGAATACAATCCGGTATAGAACATACGCCATACAAAAGGAAATAGTGGCCAAAATAGCATGAATCTCACGGGAATAAAAAGTGACATGAAACCCTTTTCCCACGTTGTAATCAACTGAGTCATATGTCCAAAGGTTAATATCCAAAAAATGAATAACATAATACCATGAATATAATGAGAATAATGATAATATATATCAAATGGAAGTATACAATACAAGACATTCAATGAATAAGTGGTGAATAATGGAAATCTAATGGAATTAAAAGCGAGATAAGAAAATCCCTTACCTCGTGTCCTACTTGACTCAGTCATTCTTTAATATCCTTAATAATCAAATAAATTTAATTTATAATTTATTAAGAACCATTGTTGATTTTATTATTACTTTTATATCACTTATTACCATGTTATAAATATTATGTAATCATTTAAGTTAATAACGTTCTTTTTGTCAAAATTTGGTACATGAGTCAAAAATAAACATCTTATATTTACAAGTTGTCCATTTTTTCAATAGTCCATTATATCCATAATTATATTAATTATATAGATATCATATATATCATATATATACAGTATATATATATATATATTTATAACAGTACATATCATTTCGAGGTAAGAAATGAAATGCACTGTTCATAGAGACGGTAAGTCGTACGTACGCATGAACGCTACTTTCATTTATATTTCTAATTTTAATGGAATTAAAACATAATGATACATAGGTAAGTTATAATTATAGTATAATATTATATATAATATCATTAACTTCATCCTATATACATCCCACATAAGGCATTAACGATTCGTATCACTTTGAGGGGGCGGTAGTCTGCACTTCCTCAAATGTAATTATCACATTTACCCATAATGGAAACCATAAAGGTATAGTTTAAAAGGAAAATATAGAAGCATAAAGAAAACATAAAAATAATATATATCATATATAAATATAGTTCCATCATAATGGCCACCATGAGAGGCGGTAGGTGGTAATTGAACAATCATCATTTCATGAGGTGTTAGTTTTCCATCCACATAAACATTATGTTATTCACCAATTAGATGGAGGTGTGTGTAAGTTTAGTTCAAATAATTCTCATAACAACATCCTAGTATATTGAGGATACTCGTTTTGTCATAAAATAGAATAATAAAAAGAGTTTAGGGGTTAGATAAGTAAAATAAAAGAAAAGAAGTTAAGAGAAACTGTTACCTTTAATTTGGGTAACTTCATTTGTATTGAACCAAAATGACTTCTTGAAGTGCCTTATTCATAAGGTAAGGCTTCTAGGTGGAAGATAGAGATCCTGAGAGATTATTTGGGTAGGGTTTGGATGAGCCAAGGGGCTTGATAGGTTTAAGTAATTGGTTAGAAATGGACTCCTTTTATAAGGGGTAGGAGGGGCTCTTTAGGAAAGTGTGAAAATATTATTTTATTATATAATGATATTCGGTTTATAAAGGTCAAAAAATCATTAAAGTAATATATAAGATGACTCATGGTGGAAATAAAATCACCCAGTAAAAATTGGATAGGTTTTGGATGTTATATTAATAATCATAATCATATTTTTATAAATGATTTGTTAATGAGGTAAATACTGCATCATTATTGTGTCCTCAATAATTTAATTTATTTGATGTCTAAAAATTATAAAAAAAATACCATGATGTAGGAAATAAAATTATATTTACAATTAATATTTATAGTCAAAATTATTACTTATATAACACTATATAAAAATAAATTTACTAAAATATTTTTGTTTATGTCATTTTGCCTTTACGTTAAATTAATTAATCTAAAGTGTCATTATAATTCATAATTAGCTCCATGGGGTCCCAAAATCGACCCAAGGATGACCATGGTTAGAAATTACTCATAAAATAAGTTTAGGATAAGTGTTAAGGTAATTTAAAATTATTATAATATTATTTCTACCCTGAATTACCTTATTTACCTTTAACCGTGGTAAATAAAAGTAAAAAGTCACTATTCCCCAAAAAATATTATCATCTTATTGAACCAAATTTTACTTATTAATAACAAACCTGTATGTTATATTTTGTAAATTCTATTCATAGAAGTGGTAAAATTTCATTTAAATGAAAAAAGACAGTTTTTTAACTACTACTAAGTGGTTTCACTATTCATCAAAAATTGATGTTTTTCAGAAAAATACCAAAAATTCAGCCTAAGTGATATTTGGTATTCCAAATTCAACAATTATTTCTATATTACCAAATTAAAATCATATAATTTTCATTAATTAATTTAAAATTAATTCCTGTTGTCAAAACAAATAGCATGTGTTTAAGAAACAATATTTATCAAAAGATTGACACTTGCTTATGTCCAATTTCAATGTGAAATTAATTCCAATGACCAAAATTGGATTAAATGGTAAAAATTATATTCTAATTGCACTTTAAAACCAATTAAAAAGATAATATAACCAGATAAATAAATTATATTAAAAGGCAGTTTTGAATTAAAATACAACATTTTTAACTATTCATTAAAAAAAGAACTTTATCGGAAAAATTCCAAAAAAAATTACCAAGTAAATTTTGATGTACCCATTCTAAAAAAGTATTTTATTTGTGCAAATAAAATTTATTAAAGTAACCAAAACTATATTTAAAAAGGGTTCACCATTAAAAGGTGGAAAATCGACCTTTTAATGTAAGTTATGCTTAAAATTAGATTCATTCACATTTTAAGCCTCTAACTTTCATTGGATAAAAGTAAATACATTTAACAAACATGTATAATAATATTGTAGTTAGTTTTGTTTATTAACTCCAATACAACGGCTAGGAGTTAACTACCATTTAAAAATCATAATATTATATTATTATTGTTCAACGTAAGATTTCAAAGAAAGTCATTGTTGTGTATCAGGTACGCCATTGAACATAGCATCCCCTTTAAAATAGAATTAATATTTAATTCACAAATATTAATTAATATGAAAATTTTAATATTCTTTATTTACTTGGGATGTTACATCCTTCCCCCTTTTGGGAATTGCGTCTTCCTAATTTTAAAACAGGGCTTGGAAACTTCCTTAAAAGTCCCACATTGGAAAAAAGTCAGTAAAACTATCACTTTAAATGAAATAAAGAGAAGTACAAAGGTCACCTGAGATAACCCATACTAGGTTTACATGTTGGAAAACATGGATATGGAAGAAATTACAAATGTTCAAGTTCTGATGGAGAGTGATAGAAAACATTATTATGAGAAAGTTAACCACTAGAAAATCACAAACATGTGATGGGTTAAACGATCTTTGATTCCCCATTAAGAAAAGTTAATAGAAAAAGTTTTTGTTTTAAGTTACATTGCATAAAGTGGAGGTCTTTATTTATGATCTTAACTAAAAACATAAGGAAGTATACTTTTCATGTAAACATTCATCCGTTACAAAATTTCTACCACAAACGCATCTTTTCTACCAATGATGAGTATTCAAACTGACTTGGTCACAGAAAAAGCACAAGAATAAAATTCTATAGAATCACATAATCCACAAAAAATCTATATATTTACCATATATTTATACACTAACCAAAACCAAAAATCGTTAGTATGAGATCATATAATCCCTAAAAAGGATAATCCTTTATAAAAATAAATACTAATCTTAATCTCCAAAATTCAACAAAATAAACCCAAAGTTCAATAAAGACCATCCAATATACCATTGTCCTTAAAATTATTCAAAATAACCCAAACTAAGATTACAACCTAAAAATCACATCGATTTAGTCAAATAGTCTTCCACTGTAAATCTTAACATTTATATCCAAAAAAATCATCTACTCTTAAAGTATCATACTGAAGTGTAATTAACGAAATCACATATTCTCTATGATAGGTTAATCATTTCCATAAAAAACCAAATCACCATATGTACATAATAAATACATAGATTCCCGCAAAATAAAATTCCACCATTACTCATCAAAAGAAAAGATAATTATTCCTTAAATAACATTTTAATATATCAAACTTCAGGGTTACACATACTATAAAAAGTCTTCCAATATAATCCCATCACCAAAAGAGCCTTAATACTTTTAATCATTTCATCATCTTAAAATCTACCATAACTCTTGAATCCCTTATATGTTGACTTCTTACTCATTCAACATTATTCATGATCCATTAACCATTATTTACCAACATATTCTGAAATACTTCTTTCCTACATACAAAATCAAGAATCATATCCTAAGATTCAATAATGACAAAACATATGGTAAGAAATAATCCATACCTTTCATTGGTCACTATCAGCTTCTTCATCCTCAATTGGAATGGTATTAGTTATTGGTAAACACATATTTTTATGATCATGGTGATCCCATTCCCGAAACATCTTAGTAGGACATATGTTTTTATAATGACCATGCACACCAAATTTAAAACATTCAATTGATCCCTCAGAAAGAACTTCTTTCCCTTTCATAGAGTCAACCGGATGGTTCCTTTTTCCATGGTAGGTTCTTGATTTATGACCATCATTCCCACATCTATATCATCTTTTCATCCCTTTGAAGCATTTTCCTAGGTGTTTCTTTCCACATCCTTGACACATAAGTTTTTGAATATACATACCTTTATGATTATTACCTGAAATTTTGTAGGAATTTATTTATTTCATACATGATGCCATATAAAAATCACCAAGGTTCAAGTGGTCAATCAGGATTCTAGATAGTTGGTTGAGAATAACCATAAGAGTTCTCATTGCAGCTCCCATTTCATTCAATTTCTCATTCTGAAAACCAACACAGTATTCTTCATATCCATTGTAACTTTGATGCCATTTAGATCTAGCCATTGACTAAAACCAAAAAGGTAAGTGTGAGTATATCAGTAAAATCGTCATATAATTTCAGACGAGGAGGGTAAATACTTTTTCATGTTATCTTAAACTCATTCAAACTAACTACGACTCTTTATAATATGTTAACCATTATGGATATGTCACTTATGCATAGATAACACCCTAACCTCTAAAGTTATCTAAACTGACCATTGATACCAACTATAAGGACCTGACCTTAAAAATTATATAATATTGAAATAAATGAATAATTAACATTGAGGATCTTTTCAGTTTTAGAGTTTTAAGGGATTAAGACATAACTATTACATCTCAAAAGATTACAAAGTAGATACTTCTACACAGTTTCCATTTTTTTCATAAAATAAAATATTTTAAAAAAAGAGACATGTTTAGTTCCAAGTTTTAGATAGCATGAGTTTTCCTTGATCTCATCCTTGACCCTATTCATCTTTATGTCCTATGAAAAACATTTCAAAATATGGTATTAGTATAAAAACATCAGTAAGGGATACACAAAGAAGAAAAACTCTTACTTTTTCAAAACAACAAATAAAACACTAATACTTTATCATAAGTAATACTTTTCACCTTTAATAAGTAGTAAATACTCTTCATTTAATAAAAGATAAATACTTACCATTTTGTAACCAAAAGATTACCATAAAACCCATATAAAGAACACATAAATTATAAAGGTAACATGGGACACAAGAATACTTAAATGGAATAACCATACGGTTGACATCCACACATATCACTAAATGAAATAGCCATATGGCCGACTTCCATACCCAATGCATTGGAGGTTATTACATAACCACCCATCCTGGTTTATTACGACACTACCCGTCATATGGTTTATCACGTAACCACCTGTCAAATGTCCAAGTACCATTATAGCACATAAAATATTGAAAATATAAACATTTCACTAATAATATTTCATTTTCAATCACAAGAATTAATTTCAAGATATTTAAATAATCAATCCATTTTCATAAACCATTTAAAAAGAGATTTTTGGATTAAAGTGTCCCATACCACTTTAAAGCGTTTAATAGAATTATAATTTTAATAAATTAATGACCAAATAAATAAAAACTCAAAACCATTTTTAAAACAAGGAAATTAAAGATAATGATTTAGAACAATAAATATTTAAAAGATTTAAAACTATATTTTAGTTAAATATTTTTAAGAAAATGAGAGACTCTTGAATATAAATAATTGAGGAATAACATTTAATCAAAACTTTATAATATAATGATAATAAATGGATTCATGATATAATATGACAAAGGATAGTATATACACCATATAAGAGTGAATTGGTTCATAACAACAATGTAGTCTCAATGGAAATGTAAATTGAGATGAAATCCCTTATAAAGACGGTATCATTAAATTAGGGATAAATCAATCACATAATTATGTGTGATAAATATAAATACACCCAATATAAGTGGATATTAAGTGTAAAACAATTATAGGTAATTAACATATATTCATAGGATGATATATTCAAGAAGTACAAGTTTAACCCAAAGAATTGAAATTGGGTAAAGAAGTTCCTTTGCAAAAATTTGAAAGCTTAACAGCGTCACATTAAAATTCAGAAAATGAGTTGATGAGATAAAAAATGTATCTCATCACCTGGAATTCAAATTTACATCAATAATAATATATAATAACATATACCAACATAATAAGATGAAAATTAAAAGACATAATAAAAAGAAGTCTTTTAAAAAGAGGAGGGTGAAAGGTTCCCTTACAGATTGGGTAACATATATATGATACACCACATGAGAGAAAAATCATTCATTGAAGATTTAAATACCCAAAAATTAATTTATATTACATAATGAATAAAATCAGGGACAGTACATATTCCACCCAAAAGGAAATAGTGGCCAATATAGAATGAATCTCACGAGAAAAAAAAGTGAGATGAAACCCTTTACCACGTTGTAATCAACTGAGTCGTAGACCAAAAGTTAATATCCACCAAATAAATCACATAATACCATAAATATAATAATAATAATGATAATATATATCAAATGGAAGTACAAAATACACCACATGCAATGAATAATTGGTGAACAATAGAAATTTCCTAGAATTAAAAGTGAGATAAGAAAATCCCTTACCTCGTGTCCAACTTGACTCATTTGTTCTTTAATATCTTGAATAATAAACTAAAGTTAATTTCTACCTACTTAAGAACCTATTTCAAGTTTATTACTACTTTTATATCACTTATTACCATGTTATAAACATTATGTAATCATTTAAGTTAATAATGATGGTTTTATCGATATTTGGTACTTGAGTAAAAAATAAACACCTTATATTTACAATTTTTCCACGTTGTCAATAGTCCATTATATCCAGAATGATATTAATTTTTTAGAAATAATATATATCATATATATCCCATATATATATATATATATAACAGTACATATCATTGGGAGGTAAGAAATGAAATGTATCGTTCATGGAGACGGTAATCCATACGTACACATGAATGCTACTTTCATTTCTAGTTATTATTTTAATGGAATTAAAACATAATGATACATAGGTATATTATAATTCAAATATAATATCATATATAATATCATTAAATTCATCCTATATAAATCCCACATAAGGAATTAACAAGTCATATCACATTGAGGGGGCAGTAGTCCGCATTTCCTCAAATGAACTTTTCGCATTTGCCCAAAATAGAAACTATAAAGGCATGGTATAAAAGGAAAATACAGAATCATAAAGAAATCATAAACATAATATATATCATATATAAATACAGTGCCACAATAATGGCCACCATGTGAGGTGGTAGGAGGTAACTGAACAATCATCGTTTCGTGAGGCGTTAGCTTGCCATCCCGAGAAACATTATGTTTTTCACCCATTATATGGAGGTGTGTGTAAGTGTAGTTAGAATAATTCTTATAAAAACATCCTAGTATATTGAGGATAATTTTTTTATATTAAAATAAAATAATAGAAATTGTTTAGGGGTTGGATAAGTAAAATAAAATAAAAGATGTTAAGAGAAACTGTTACCTTTAATTTTGGTAACTTCCATTGGTTTGAACCAAAAGGACTTCTTGTAGTGCCTTATACATAAGTTAAGGCTTCTAGGTGGAAGAGAGGGATCTCAAGAGATTATTTTCACAGGGGTTGGAAGAGACAAGGGGCATGAGGGGTGTGATGAATTGGATAGAAATGGTCTTTTTTTATAATGTATAGGAAGGGATCTTTAAAAAAGTGTGAAAATATTATTTTATTATATAATGATATTTGGTTTCTAAAGGACCAAAAATCATTAAAGTTAAAGATAATATGACTAATGGTCGAAATAAAATCATCCAATAGGAATTGGATAGGTTTTGGATGTTATTTTAATATGTATAATCTTACTTATTTAAATGATTTATTAATGACATAAATACTGCATCATTATTTTGTCATCAATAATATAATTCATTTGATGTCTAAAAACTATAAAAAACCAAAAATTATGTAGGAAATCATTTTATATTTCCAATAAATATTTATAGTAAAAAATATTACTTATATAACACTATATAAAAATTAATTTACTAAAAGATATTTGTTTATGTCATTTTTACCTTTACTTTAAATTAATTAATCTAATGGGTCATTATCATTCATAAGTGGATCCATGGGGTCCGAAAATTGACCCAAGGATACCCATGGTCTGAAATTACTCATCCAATTAGTTTAGGATAAGTGTTAAGGTAATTTTTAATTATTATAATATTATTTTTACCATGAATTACCCTATTTACCATTAACTGCGGTAAATAAAAGTAAAAAGATACTATTATCCAAAAATTATTTTAATCTTATTGAAACAAATATTACTTATTAATAAAAACCATGTATGTCAAATTTTTGAAATTCAATTCATAGAAGCTGTAAAATTACATTTAAATGAAAAAGCTAGTTTTTTTAACTACTATTAAGTGGTTTCACTATTCATAAAAAATTTATGTTTTTCAGAAAAATATTAAAAATTCAGCCTAAGATATATTTGGTATTCAAAATTAAAAAATGATGTCTATTTTACCAAATTCAAAACAATAAATTTTCATTAATTAATTTAAAATTAATTCTGGTTGTCAAAACAGATAGCGTGTTTTTAAGAAACAATATCTATCAAAAGATTGACACTTTCTTATGTCCAATTTCAATGTGAAATTAATTAAAATAACCGACATTGGATTAAATGGTAAAAAAAATTCTAATTAAAATTTAAAACCAATTAATAAGATAATCTACCCATATAAATAAATTTGATTTAAAGGCAGTTTTGAATTAAAATACAAAAAAATTCACTATTCATTAAAAAAATGAAATTTATTGGAAAAATTCCAAAAATTTACACAAAGTAAATTTTGATGTCCCCATTCTAATGAAAGATTTTATTTGTTCAATTAAATGTTATTAAATTGACCAAAACTATATTTTATGAGGCTTCTCCATTAAAAGGCGGTAAATCAAGCTTTTAATGTAAATTATGCTTAAATATAGATTCATTAACATTTTAAGCCTCTAAAATTTATTGGATAAAAGTAAATACATTTAACAAACATTTATAATCATAATGTAGTTAGTTTTTTTCATTCCCTCCAGTAAAATGGGTAGGATTTATCTACCATTTATAAATAATAATAATATATTATTAGTGTGCAACGTAAGATTTCAAAGAAACTCATTGTTTTGTATCGGGTACACCATTGAACATAGAATCCAATTTAAATTATAATTAATATTTAATTCACAAATATTAATAAATATGAAAAATTTCATGTTCCTTATTTACCTAGGATGTTACAAAAACTCTTATTTTTATTCTTATAGAGCCAAATATTGGATATGAAGTTTACTGTAATGCCTTGTGTTTTGGTTTGGGAGATGTGTTGATGCATATGAATTATGTAGTCAGTTATGGGCCATTTCAGATTTGAATGCACAAGAGGAACTACCTAATGCATGACTTGGTGTTGGAGGATAAGGTCCATGTTCTAAAATGTTGGTGACATTATATCTTTAATGAGAATTTTTTCATTTACATAGACCATAAGGGATTGTGATAAATCTTCTCTCAATATAAGCTAGACCTAATGTAGTCATGTTGGGTGAAGTATATAAATAAATTCAACTTCAAGGACTATTCTCTAGGGAAGTTAATTTCATTGATTATTCTATTAATAAGAAAACATTAGGGGAATATGAGATTGAAGATAAGCCTTCATAGGAGTGATTTTTTTTATGAGTCTGATGGTTAAGTGGATAAAGGAAGAATTTAAGTAACATGGAGTTATAACATGTTCACCTTTGGTTATTAATTATTCTTTAGTAAACTGGGTAAAGTCTACCATATATTTAGATCCATAGTGTTTATTGATGTAAGAGCACTTGATGTGGGATGATTTAGTCTCAGGGTGGTCCTTAGATGATGATGATGATGTAAGCTACATTCATTGTAGAATTTTAGTGTCAGGTTCCTTGATGGAGTATATGATGAGAGACTCCCATTTTTAAAATGGGTTGTGTATCCAAGATCGATAAAGATATACCCTGATTTCCGATGTGAATTTCTGTGTCCAGGTATGAAAAGGGAAATTGTTAGTTTTGTTTTATGATTTATAACCTACTGGAGGGTAAAGTTCTAGCATCGTTGTCTTGGGATTTTATTCAGTCACTTATGGTTCCTAGGAATATGTGGTATGAATAAAAGTTTGAATTTGTGATAGGTTTACCCAAGACACTAAGGATTTGTGTTGTTTGGTTGATAGTTGATCGGATGATAAAAGTGTCCCATTTCTTATTGATTAAATACATCCTATTAGTGGATGAGTTGGGAAAGATATATATATTAAAGGTTTTGTTCCTATATGGAGTTACATTTACAATCATCTCAGATGGAGAATAACATTTCATGTCATGATTTTTTCTATGTTTATTTAAGTCCTTTAATACACAGCTAAAACTAAGCACAACATATAATTTGAATAAAAATGGATAGTTGGAAAGTAATATCCCTCTATTAGAGGATATGTTGTGGAATGTGTTTTAGACTTAGATGGAGAGTTGGATGATTTCCTCTCTTGGTTTATTTCTCATACAAAAAAAATTATAAGAATCAATTTATATGGATACTTCTGAGGATCTTTCCTACTAGACATGTTTTTCACTATTATATTGGAACATGGTTTGTGAGGTAGTAGTTGTGGGGCTGATTTTGGTAGAGAATAACTTCGAGAGCATGCATTTAATCTGGAAGTAGTTAATTAGTGATCAAGGATGATTGTGATAATATACGGAATATGGGAGGTGGAATTTATTTTTCTATGGGTGACTAAGCTTCCATGTGAGTAACTCCTCAATTTGGTAATTGATGTTTATAGAAGAAAGGAAATCTATATCTAATATTTTTTTAGACCATTTGATATTATTGAGTGTATCAAGAGAGTGTAATTCAATTTGAATATTCCTCCATAGTATGAATTTATGCGTGATGTGTTCCATGTTTCTCATCTCAAGATGTATATTATTAATCCTGAACATGTGATCAAATATAGGGATATTGAGATGGATTCTGACACATCATATATGCAGTTCTCGGTGCAGACAATTTAATGCATAGAGAAAGTGTTATGAGGGAAGATAATGCCACTTTTCACAATTCTATAGTAACAAAGAAGATTTTAAGAGGAGATATGGGAGCATAAGTATGAGTTTCCGGCATAATGGCTCTATATATTTTATCAGGACCAATAGAGACACTTCTTGGGGATGATAATTCATTATATGGGGAGAATTTCAATATCCCAGACTTTTAAGGAACATTAATTTTCAAGTTAAAATATATCTAGTTCAGTTTTTTTCTTTTTCACTATTGAAGGTGTGTATTATGGGTAAAAGGGATCTCAAAGTTATTGATTTATAGGATAAAATATTATTGGGATACATGGTGGTAGACACAAGTCCACCGGATAGCTAGTGGTGGGCACCAACTAGCTAGTGGTGCTGGAAGTGTGACTGACACTTTTGATGATCCCACTGGCCAGTTAGTGGCACCCAGATCATTCCATCATTAATTATTTTTTGATTTTACCCTAATTTTATTATTAAACTAATTCTCACCATAATCTGACCCTAATGTAATCAAAACAACCATGATATCTCTCCCTAAATGCTCCAAGATTTCTCTACCCCTCCTCTATGGTGCTTGATGTTTAGATTGATCCATTAACATTCATTATGGTAATATGTATCCATTTAAAGTATAATTCTACTTATATATATGGATTTGATAGTAGATATAATTAATGTTGGAAAGATAAATGAATATCCACCTGGATCTAATAGATGATTCATGCGTTATTGATAGATCAATGTTGGATTATGAGAATTTCTAAACACTCTTTGATTGATCCTATATATTCTGTTAGCGACAAATCTCATTTGGTAAGTTTTTTTTGGATTTGAATATATTAACGTGATCAAATCCTTTAATATTAATTATAAAGACTCTATTATTATGGATAGAGTCTTTTCTAATAAAAGTTGGTGTGTTTACATGAGCCAAGTATCTCCCCATAGTGTATCTAGGAAAATGGAAACAATATTCTAAAGGTAGGAAGTCCATAACAACACAGACCTTTTTATAAAGTTTTTTTGGAATCATTTGTTTTGTGTCTTTTCTAGTAAAGATATACTTGCATGATTTTGTTTTTTGGCATGTGTGGGTTTCCCTTGAGACCTTTTTTTGTTATGTATTGTGTTTTCTTTACTGTGTTTTCCTTGTGTACATTTCATAGTCTATGGAATATTTATTGTGGTATATTATTATTTCATTGACATTACTTGCATGTAGATTTTTTAATAGCTGGTGGATCCTTTTTTTTAATATTCTGGTTTAATGGTGGACCTAATGAACTTAGTCATCCCCTTAGAGGAGGATGTTGGATCACATGACTTGTAAATCGTGGATTTGGATATATGATGGATAGTGTTAATGTTTGGAATGTGACTAAACCATATGGGGAGAATTCCATACACCATTGGATGTGGGTACATATGATATTATAATGTAATTATGGGGAATATCCTTGCATATGTGTAGATTCCCATTGATTTAGGCATGATAATCACATGTTCCATTATAGGAGAGAAGGTAGCCATGAGTCATTGGTGTGAATTTACCTTAATGGTGGGTTTGGAATTATTTCTTAAAGACATATCCTATATTTTCCTTAAAGGTGGGATAGAGTCACGTATCAACAACTATGTATTCTAGTGATTACTTATGGTTTTCTTTAAGTATATCATCGAAGAAGGTATGATTGGGGATTCATGGTAGCTTGGTTAGTGAAAGATCACTCAGTATATGATTGGTTGTATTATTTTATATGTATTTACACTTCATTCAAAACAAACATTTATATATATGTTCATTATCGTTAACAAAAAATTGGAGGTGTCATACTAGGTTATACCCACACCATGTATGGGAATCTCAGTGTGTGTCTAGTCTTTATAATTAGGTCCCTAAAGAATGGAAAGGTCCAAAAAGTAGGATGATGGGGAGATTAGAGTTAGGATATGATTGTGATACTAAGATGGACTCTGGATATCTATAGAAGTATTATTTATTTAATTTCATATAGTTGTATTTCTTATACATATTTACCTACTACATTAAGGGTCTGGTAGGTTATTATTATATGACATGGAATAAAATATATTATAGAATCATTTTTATTCTATTTTTATAACGTAATGTTTTAGTTAGATAATTATCTATTTTTCTATCTTGGTTAATTATTATGATTATTGGGGGTATTGTCTCTCCATGATATATATAGACCCTATCTGCTAGTCGACGACCTCTTGTATATGGGGAATTTCAAATAAGGTTTTGTGGAACTTCATCTCGAAAGTGGTTATTCATTTCAAGGTGTTATAGAAGTAAAATATTTATTTTATTCAATAGTTATTAAATTATTGGATATTACATATAATTATTTTGTATCACATATCATTGCACATGAATGAACAATGTTTGTGCCAATGTAATTAAGAATTTTTTTTACTTGATTTCCAATCATTGGAATGTTTATTGATTTTATATTGGACTAAAATTGATTTGTATCATCAATAACCTATAAAAATATATTGAATCGGGTATCAATCATATCCAAATACCTCAAAAAATTCCACACACTCCACCATATATTCTTTAGAAGTAGAGAATTCTGAATTATCTTTATTTCTCATAAAAAATCATCAAATGACCGTGATACCTAATGAAAGAAAGTAACATAATGAAATTAACCATATATTTAATCGCTTCAAAAAATTAAATTTAGTAATGATTATAATTTTTTTAATAATACCTCTAAATTAGATACATCCATTGATAGAGTATAGACCTTACAACTTGAACTTCCGTAGTCAAGTGGATAGTCAAATGAACCATCATAGTAAAAAATAGTGGGATATATATAATATCTAAATGGAAAAATACAATTAAAATTATTTTAAAAAGTATTTCAAGATAAATGGGGTTTAAAATTTTCTCACAAATTATTTTGAATAAATTGAAAAACTGGATAATGGATATATATATACTTTTAGGTAATAATTTTCACAATGCCTAAGGAAAAAATTTCTCTATAAAAACATGATAATTTTTACATTTAATCCCATATAATTTATGATATTTTATTTAAACACATAATGAAACTTAAATTTAATATCCATCATGTAATTTAAAATTTTTCAATATAAGAAGGAAAATATATTTTTCCCATTTTGCTATGTAAAAATTTTACTGGATACTTCCTATTCTCATTTTCTGACAGATCACATTATAAATTCATTTATTATAAGTCCTAATTAGAATTCATATTATATTTTTGTCTTCCCTACTCATTAAATATTGTAAAAACCAATTTGTCAAATAAATTCATTTCAATTTCCCTAATATAAATATTATGATGTACAAATAGAAATTCATGACACATATATTTATTAGATAAACTTAATTTCATCTATTATTTCATTCTAGATATATATGATGAAATATTTATTGACCAAAATTTAGTTGATAGTTTTTTCCAAAATACACCTTATTAGTGTATCATTGATATAGTATTTTTAAACACAATAATAGTTTTGGAGGAGGAATCAAATAATTTTTTCATCAAATAACAACTTTTTGAATTGAAATCTATGACATGAATCAAGGAATCACTGATGAAAGCTAAAATAATATTTCCTATGATAAGGTAATGTTCATGAAAAGACCCACTGGGGGCCGCTTGGCCAATGGTGTGACGAGAATATCACCCTAATTCCTCCTCCAAAATTCTAGGGGATACCGAATAGCATTGAGTAGAATTATCACACACATGGGAGACCTTAGCCTAAGGTGCCTGTACACATTCAAACATCTTGATACACCATTATAATGGGTAAATATAAATAACTCAAAGTAAAGAAATGTATTTCTAACATCTATCCCACAATAAAGTAAACTATGGAGTATAGAAAAAGTATAAAGGACAAAATATAAGACTTCCAAAATTGAAAAATAACCCATCAACTGACAACATGGGGGGTGTTTCCCAGAAGAAACTCTTGTACCCATCCGTGGTCTTTATAGAACAAGTACGAATCACCTTCTTATAGTACTTCATGGCCTCCATAAAAAATCAAGTCTTTTGCATAAGATTTTACATGTGTGGAAAGAACCCATGTATGGGTGAGAACAAACGTATTCAATATGACACCCCTTGATCACCATACAAAAATAATCAAAGAGATTAGTCATCTCATCACTATGTATTAATGTCAATTAGAAAATAAGAAATAACAACAACAATAATATCCCAGATATGCTCAAAGTTAGACACCATGTCACAATGTGAGTTCACATCCACACTTCCAACCTATGATTGAACTAGAGGAACAATGGTAACCCATGTCTAGGAGAACTCACACCACAAATCTAGTTATCCCTATTGAAATAATCGGAGTGAACATACTCCCTTGGTCATTACATGAAGAGTTACTAAATAAATGGAGATGTATCTTCTATGTTACACACTATATTAGAATACAACTAACTGGAATACAATAGATGTTGACACATAGATAGGGGATCACAAACTTGGCCTATGGGGAATACCTGGACCTAACTCGAAAAACCCTCTAGATTGGGTAGTATGCCCACATATATTGGCCATGTGATTCTTAAAACCCCACCAAAGGTATAAGATGATGGAAATTATGATATATCCCCTGGGACTCACATATGTATTCCTACCCTATTCTACCAAAGGTGTCATTTATTAATATCTTAAAAAGATTTCACACAAAATCCTCAAGGAGGTGGACTGAGAAAACTCACTCTAGAACAATAGAAGGAAAAAAACACCCCCAATGATACAGATCAAGGGAAGAAACCTAAGCTCATAGTAGATCTAAGATGATAAGAACAAGGACCAAAACATTCCCTTGAAAAAGTTCACAACATTTCTCACTAACCCTAGCATTATCTATGTCATCTAGTCACCCACAATATGTCTTTCTCCAAATACATGAAATATTCTTCTAGGGTACACAGCGTGTAGAGGTCAGTCTGGAACTAGATGTGTCATCTAGTATAGCCTATGTACTATGGAATTTGCCAATGTACTCAGGTCATTACCGTGTTTAGAAGTTTTCTTTGAGTATATCTTAAAGTATATGAAGGTATACTATACCTAACACATCATGTAGGGGAAAGATGGAACTCAACATCTGTTGTCTTTCCGATCAAGTGTGCTATCTAAAGTACACGGGGTATACCCCACCATACATGGTGTGTAAGGCCACATAGCCTCCTCAGCATATAATCTCCATACAAACTGAGCTATTTGGATATGTGACACTTGAAAAGTGTGTTCCCACATGGCCTATGGTGTTTGACACAACCTAAAACCCTATCCTCTATAAAAATAGTATTATATGCCATATGTTTCAATGAATTACATAGAATGTAGTTAAATATTGCATAGAAATTATAGTTTTTTCATGTTTCTTTTCCCACACACTTCCAGTACCTATAGGATCACTGGGAATTACACCATAACTCTTGGTTCTGGGTTTATCACCCTCCATGGACAATTAAAAATCTGATTTGGGGAGTTCTTAAATGGTAAAACCATCACCACCACCATGTAATGTTCTATGTTGTCCAAACTATGGGATCCCCATTGTCCACACCAAAACCAGGTCACCATAATCATTAGTGGCTAGATTCTAGCCACCAATCTACTCTTGAGTCATCCCCGTATCACCACACTATTCAAAAACCTGATCTCATGAAATGGGGTCTCCTGATATGATTCCAAATCCTCCATCATTTTCATGCGCCATAATAATGTCATTGTTCCTGAACTCGTAATCATGGTTACTATATGTTACACTATATAAAAGTTATGCATTGTTCATTTACTAGGTATTTTTTGAATTTGTTTCCAAAGGGAACACTGAAAATGAACATGTGACAAATGATAGGAGAAATGAACAAAACATAACATGTGGAATGAACCTTATCCAATGTTCAAGTTGACCAAAATTTATTTCAAAGATAATTATTAATAAAGAATAAGATAATCAATTAACAACAACTATTATATATTACCAATCCTATGATGAAGAACACCAATTTCGAATCAAATCATGAACCCATTAATTAATATATTAACGAATTAATTCACATTCGAATTTGGATGATCAAAAAATAGGATTAATCCATAAAAAACACCCTTAATTATGTTTGGATTGATCACTGATAAAGAATGATTCAATTAAATTTTCATTGGTGATATCTATGAGCTCTTTCGGAGAAGAAAAAATCATTGGAAAATCAATCTTTGATACTCGATCCTATTGACATCCACCAAACTCTCCTCCACAACCAACATAAGAAATATATTTTTGCGTGAGGGTTTGGATATAAATAGGATTTTTATAGAAAAATATTAGGTTTATGATAATTAAATAAAAATTATTATTTTTGTTATTTGTGCCCACGACTACACATTAACAAATTCCCTACACCAACAATGGTTATATATTACCTAGTGTAAAACCCATTCTCTGGATTTATTGTTGATCTCAAATTTCCCACATGGAACACAATTTAGTATATATTCAATTATTTTATAAAAACATTGTATGTGTGATATAATATAATAATTATTTTTAATATATCGACATAAGGGATCCTCGAGCTCTAGAATCCCACATCGACTATGTGACTTAGTCCAAAAATATTCCCTTAAATATTTAAAAGTATTTTTAAAAAAAATTTGAGTCACTATATTATCCCCACCTTCAAGGATTTTCATCCAAAAATTTAAACCCTACTCACAATATAGGATATTGAGCTAACATTAGGATCTCCCACTACTACAAGTTCTCTTGGATGTTCTTATGCTACCAACAAACACACATCCAATGAAAAAACCATACCAATGAGGGGTCTTATCCTAATGTTTCTCAAATTCCACCAGGATATTCAAAAAGGATACTCCACCCCCCAATATCCAACTTAACCTGGTTAACATCATGTAGTGGTTCATGCACATAACTCATTATCTGCAACATGTGGGATACACAGTGTTCCCAATCTAACATCAGCGTTAGGGATAAGTGGTATTCCACTTCACCAACATAAATAAGTAACTAAAAAAGTTCCTATGAACTATGTAGATAGCTTCCCTCTTTGTCTAAATGTACATAATACATGATGAGGGGAGACTTATATGAACACATGGTATCCCTCGTAAAACCCCATAGGCCTCCTTACTTGGTCAACATAGGACTCCCTACTTCTTTGGTTAGTCCTCACACCCCCTGGATGAATAGAACTGATTATGACCATCAATTTCACCAACTCCAGACCCATAAATATTGTTCCCCAAGCTTTGAAAAGTATAGTGGTGACCTATAGTGTCTCTCGTACATGTCCATGAAAGGCGATACACTGATGTTGGGATGGTTACTCTCATTATAGGCAAACTTCAACTATATTAGATGTTACTCCCATCTATGGACCAAAACAGACATGAAAACCTAAATCACGTTCTCTAGAATATAAATGGTCTTTTTCCCTAGTATTCTCTCTTGGGTAGAAACACCATTCTTAACTAAATATGATTCCCAAATTCATTTTGAATCCTCTCTATAATCATGATGTGAATCAAGAATCTCGGTATAAAAGGATAATTGTGGTAATTATATGAATTAGGGCTACCTCATATATGCAAAATAATCCCAAAAATTCCACTAATCTTTTCTCTCAAATGGTTGGGAAGTGATCCAACTTGGTGAGTTGGACTACGATCACTCAGATAGCAGCATGAACTTTCACAAATAATTGAATCTTTATAAAAAAAACGACAAATATTCCATCTCATTTAGACTTCCATATGGGAAACCTATCCATTTATAATTTTTAGGTGAGGTATTTAGAGATAAACTATATAACATGGTACGATATATTTCTCTACCCAAAATCATGACAAGGGATCTTGGTACATCCCCGCCTCTCCTTGATGTAATACTAAGGGAAATCGTGAAACCTCATCAACACCTCCTCTCACTCCAATAATGGTTTCATTGACTATCCTTGAACGAGTATGACATACACCCCACCTTTAGAAAACCCATTCGAAATATGTTCATTGGATATCTATTCATGAAAGATCTTGGGATCGATATTTCCAAGTTGTGCCTCCTGGAAACGCTGAGGAAGTACATGAGAGAAAACAATCTATTGGAGGTATGTTACATCATCGTTCTCCTTAAGGGTCAAATACATAGTGGTTAACTACTCAACCATATATCACAACAATAGAGAATAAGAAACCATATTTTGAGAATCTACAACCTCAACTATAAGCTTGGGTGGCTCTCAAGCTAACACTATCACAACCTTTACTACGTTCAGTATCACTCTCATTTTTTGGAAGACATATCCCGTGAAGGGGAACTCTTGAATCTATAACCTCTGATTTGAAAACATCAAATAAATTTATTACTCTAGTAGTATGTCCTGAACTATTCACAAGTGTCTCAATTTATATACCTCTATCATTGAATACAAGATTATTCCATCAAAGAAGGATAATGTGAACCGATATAAGAAGGGATAAAAGATATGGTCCATAAGTCACACAAACTCTGTTAGAGAATTCCAAATTCCAAAGGGTATCACTGTGAACTCAAATCAACCATAATGTCTTCAAAAATCCACTTTTATTATATACCCCTCTCAAAACTAGAGCTGGTGATAACCTATCTTGAGGTTAAACTTCAAGAACCATTTCGCCTCCTAGGGAGGGTGCTTCTTCTTTGGTTATTTATCAAGGGACAATGATCATTCATGAGTCCACTAGTTCTGGAGAAGTTATTATACACATAGCCTTAATCTCACATCCACCTTCTAGGTGAAAAACATTATCATACCCAAGGGGACACAATGGGTTTAACAAATCCCCGGCTCTGTATATTTCTCTAACTACACCTTCATCTCTCAATGAAATATGGGGTTATCAAATATTCTATCATACATATTAGGCCATAACTGGGTGTATATCTATGCATAAAACAAAATTTTTATGGTGAGTTAACAGTAAATCATTCTTAGGGAAGAAAATCGCATGATCCACCAACACCACAGGAAACTAAAAGCTAATTAAGTCTCCTACTCCAAGGGTCATACTATCCAACCGATAAGAGATTGATTATATCATCCTACACATGATCTCATCCCACTTCACCTAGGATACCTTATTTCCAAATATAGGAAATTCAATTTCACTATCTCATATATACCACAACCCCCACTAGTAGCAAATATTTATGCATGGATAGTAGGATACCATTCCAAATTGAGGAAAACATCATAGGGCCTCACTTACTACTATAGAAAGATCGCCCACGAGGATCCTTCCCCTCCTAGAGTCAGTTCACATTATCAACCGATGTGTTTTATCACCATAACATCTCCACCTAGCCTCCATACAAAAGGGTTACGCTAAAATGCCTCACTAGAATCACTAGGTCTCAGATAAGGGATTCTTTTAGAGAAAAGCATCTTTCATCGCTATACTAAAAATGTATATCGAGTAGTGAAGACGCATGTCACAAATTGAATCACACTCAAATCCTATGGTCCATAAGATCCAAATTCCTATAGATATCTTTCCTCTTATTCACTTATTATATATGGCCAATACTCACTATGACACCATAGATCATCGAAACAAACTCAAACATACAAGTCAAAGTAACTCACCCACAACACCTTGACACTATCCACTTTGGGATGCCCTGAGTCACCCACATGGTTATAAGTTCCATCATAAGAATGTTTAATGGTGGGGAGAATTTTCCCTCTTCCTTGGGTTCCAAAAACCATGCAAAGAATCTCCAACACAAGGATATAATGATTCCCTATTCCACCCTAGATAAGTCATGCTTCTAGGACCACTATCAAGAGGGGCCTTTTCCATATAAAAAATTAGCACAACAGGATCATACTAGTCCTCTACCACTAGAGAAGTGGGTTTATCTCACTATGAACCCTAGGAAATTTCTCTCTCTAAAACTCCATTAGTGCACTCAGAACATGTTTCTTTATATTAGTTCCCCCATAATCCACAACTTTTCTACCTTATGGGGAGTATCTATTTGTACCGATGAAGGTGGGTTAGCATGTTGTATAACGGGTGGAGAAATAAATCACTCTCCACCTAGAGGAACCACATACTACACATGTATATGGATAAAGGTTCATCTCTAATTGGATAATAACCATGATCATACTATAGAATCCAAGCTGGCTGTCATCGTGGATGCATCCAAAAATATATAAGATACATCACGATATAAAGAGAATATTTAAGGATATAACTCAAGAAGTAAATAAAAACCATAACCCATTCCTATATGATGCATCCTCTAATGTTTTCCCTAAAACCAGGGCCTACATGTTCCGAGTCAATAAAAAGGTTATTAGAGTCCTAGTGAATGGATTCATTGGTCGCATCACAAATATTGGGACCCCTTACTGGAGAGCCAAACATGAGAAACATTAACATTGTTTCCATAGTTCCCAATATAATCCTCAAAGCTAGAAAATATCCAAACTCCAATCCTAAGATGACCTCCTATGATACCATGATATCATGACCCTACCCATCAGGGCCCACCTAGCTGGTATTAAGCCGAGAATGGAACCCCAAGCATTCTGCCATTAGTCTAATGGATGTTTACTAGTGTCTAGTGGGATTATTTCACATGTGGGAGGCCTTATCCTATAGTAATTGTACAAATACAAAAATTTCCATACACTATCACAATGTGGAATGATAAAAAAATCATAGTATAAATGCTTGGAAAAAATATATCCCATATTGGAGTACAACAAGGAGTGCAATCGAAGTATAACATTCCAAATAAATTCCCATTAGTACAAAAAAAATAACCCAACCTAGTGAAAACATGGGGGAAGCTTCCCAAAAGAAAATACTAGATCCATTTAAGGCTCGTTTAGTACAAATATGATCCATATGATTTTAGTCCTCCTAAGACTCCATCGATTTGAATATAGGCTACATAAGTCATAGCATGTGTGGGAGAAGTCTGTGTAAGGTTGATTATACACATACCTAATATGAAACCCCAAAATCACCAAACAAAAATCATCAAAGATAGTGGTCAGCTTTTCACCAGGAATGAATTTCAATCATAAAATGAGACATAAAAAAATTATAACAACCCAGATATGCTCAATGGTAGACACCAAGTCTCAAGGTGAGTTCATGTTCTTACTTCCATCCTAATATTCCAATAGAGTCTCAAAGGTAACACTCATCAAGGATAACTCACTCCATGAGTCTATATATCACCGATTGAAATCATACAAGAGGAAATACTCATTAAGTCTTTCCTTTATTAATTACTAAATAAATTGAGAGGGCTTGTCTGAGATACTCACTAGATTAGACTAAAAATAATTGGAATACAAAATATGTTAATACACATCTAGGGAATCACACCCATGGCCAATAGGATATACATGACCATATCTACTAAAACCCAATAGATGGGGGGTAATGCTCAATATATTGGTCATGTGATTCCTAAAACCCTATATAAGGAAGAAGATGATGGGAATAAGGATATAACCCTTATTCCTCATAGAGGGATTCATACTCTAGTCTAATGAAGAGATCTTATCCAATGATCTAAACAAGATTTCACACAGAACCCTTATGGAGGTGGACTGAGAAAAATCACTTTAGAACAACAGAAGGAGGGAACGTAACCACGTAGATACATATTGAGGTAACACACAGAAGAACACAACAAAGATCAACTGAGAAGATCAAGGGATCTAAATTACCATTGAAGAGTTAAAAATTTTGTCCCTAGGAATACCTGGAATGTCACACTATGCTTGGAACTGCTCATTTCTTGAGGACTCACACTAAATGTCTTTCTTTATATACACAACATGTTTTCTAAGGTTTACACGACATATAGAGGTTGATCAATAACTCAATGTGTTATATAGTCTATCTTGTGCACTATGGACCGTTAACTTGTACTAAGGTCATTCCCATGTACATGAGTCAGGTCTAGGTACTATCTGAAGTACATGGTATGTTCTACACATCACAAAAACGTAGGGGGTGCTCTGGAACTCAACATGTGTCATTATCCAAATCGTGCATAATCTCAAAAGAGCATGACGTGTGTCTCCCATACATGGCATGTGAGGAACCATGGCCACCTATGAGTGTGATCCCCATACACATCGAGTTGGTCTACTATGTGGCACATGATTTGTAGAAGGCCGACATGTTGTGTGATATTTAACATAATATTAAACCGTAGATACCGTATAAATATGGCTACAGAGAGTGTGTTCCTCTAAACTACAGAGAGTATAGTTTAAGATTTCATAGAAATTACAGGATATTCATTCTTTATAACCCCCACACTACCACTACCTTTAGGACCATCAAGAATCATGAGATAAATATCTTATATAGGTTCACCACCCTCTACATCCACCTACAATTTCGATTCCAGTCATTTGTTACCCAAAAAACCATCTTCATTACAAACTAACATGCCACATGGCCCAACCCATGGGAACCCCATTTCCTGCACAAGTATTTGGTTTTGATCATCATTGATGGATGGATTCCATCTACCAATATGCTCATGAATTATCCATGTAGCATCATTCCATATAAACTCCCAATCACAGGAAATATGATCTCATAATCTAGTTCGAAATCACCCTTCATCATCATGCACTACAACCGGGTCATTGATCTTGAGCCCAAAACCATGGAAATGATCTATTTCACTAAACAACAATTTTAAAATGATCATTTATTTGACATTTTTTTGAATCTCTGGACAAATGGAACACATATAATGAATGTGACAAGAAAAATGGTATAAATTAACAAAATAAAAAATGAGGAATAATCCCTATAAAGTTTTCAAGTTTTCCTCAATTTATTTTCATGAGAATGATTAATGAAGAATAAAATACTCAAAAATAAAAGGTTATTCTTAATTCTTAATCCATGGAAGATAAACACCAATTGGAATTTCACATATCGACCCATGAATTATTATGATAGGGAATAAATTCACCCTTAATTATGAATAAAAAAATGTGATTAATCCAAAAAACAAATTTCCCACCTAGATTTTATATTTATCAATGATGAAGAATTATTCTACCTCATTGTCGTTATCGATATCCATGAAGTTGGAAAAGAAAAAATCCTTGGAAAATCGATATTTGATCCTCAATATTGTTGTTGTCTACCAAAATCTTATCCAAATACCTCTCAGTAACACTAGAGTTATGATTATAACCCCAATGTAATCTTATAACTTGGATTTTTATAAAAGGATATTAGGTTTTGGAAATTAAATAAAAGATAATTTTTTTTTTATTTTGTTTTCTCATAACTAAACATTAAAAAAATTACAAATTTCGAAAAATATTATATCACACATAGGATAAAAATAACACACTTTATTTAATGGAGGTATCATATTTCCCATCCCAAACACCATTTGGGAGATATTCTATTATTTCAAAAAAATTGTACATGAATGGTTTAATATATTGAATAATTTTAATATATCAACACCATGACTCCCCTGACATTGTAATCTCACACCGACTAAGAATATTACACTAAAAATATTATGTTAAATATTCTAAAGTGTTAAATAGAAATTTCAGAGTCATTATAGTTTTCTTCTTTACATGAAGTAAAAGTTACATACCAAACATTATTTAATTGTTGGAGTGTTCCAACTATATAATTTGTCTAGTCCATGAAAATAACTAATAGTAAGTATCAAAGGAGCATAATTTTTGTACATGTCTGTAATTGATTCATCATATGAGAATACAAATATTTTATAAAAGGATAGAGGTATACATCAATGTCATTTCTAAGAATTTTTTTCATAGAATGATCATCAAAATAATGAAAGAATATTATTTCTTACACATCTATGGAAGTGAATTATAATTGATCATATAATAGGCCATATGATATAATATATACCTAGAGTATCTAATGGATTTAATAAAATACTATCTAAATCCAAACCCACAATCCTAGGATATCTGGAGAAATTTTGGAAATAAATAATAAAAAAATTATGCTTTTGAATCTTTTGGATGATTTATAAATCCATAATTTTATTTTTTTAATGATATAAAACATCATTTCCTCTAAAGTTGTAGATAATGTGAACAATAATTTAAAATTTAGTATTAATGGAATGTAATGTAAAACATTACCAAAATTTAATTAATATTATTCATTTTCGTAGTAGGATTACTAAAAAAATTCAACATGATTCATTTATTTGTAACTAAAATTATTACATATATTATGTTTTTCTTTGTCTAAATATTCTCCCCATTACAACATATAGTTTTTGATATATGAATGTATCTTTGGATAGTTTAGGCCAAGCATGTTAACAACGTTATTCATGTCATAAAATTATTCAGGGATCACCAATTTATCAAGTTCAACATGAAAATACATTACTATTATAGATATTTCTTTTTATATAATTCCACATAAGCACATGATAATGTATAAATTTTATAGAAATGAATTTTTTTATATTTTATAAAACCATTAGACAACTACTAATTTCAATATACCACTAATCAATAAAACTCATGTGTTCTGCTAAGTATCTTATCACTTTTATTTTGATAATAAAATTTAGTAAGAGGCCCCTATAATATTCCATGATCTTTACCATGTTGTGTTTATGTGATCAAATTGTCATTAATTAAATTCTTAATTTCATTATCTAATATTGATAGTAACTTGTTCATTATAATAATCATTATACATTGAAATTTATATATTTACATATTCTCCATAGAACATTTATTTCATATGTTTAGCATTAAATGACTTCAATATAAAATTATTATAAACTCATTATCCTCTAAACCATCACTTATAAATACCATTCAAGGATGGACATTTTATTTTTCTATCTATGGACCAATTTTCGAATGAAGAATCTAATAACACCAATAACACTTTAACATTTTTAGTTGTATTAAGGAAAAATTTAATCTATCTTTTATCCAATTTCACCTTATTGAAAAAGATAATTATATACAATATAATATGTATTAGTAAAATAAAATTAGGTTTATAAATATTAAAATATCATGAAATAAAATAAAAATTAAAATCCATTAGATAAAAAAAATAATCTAATATAATAACATCGACATTGAAAGTTAAAAACACCTTATAATAATATTTGGAAGTTAAGAATATTAAATTGAAAATAATATAAGAGTAAATGAATAAAAATCGTTGATTAAAAACCACAATTTCAATTAATTAAACACACAAATAAAAAATATAATTAATATAGATGTAATAAAAACACTATTATATATATGATTTCAACTAATGTATTTTAGAGGTAAAAAATTATCTAATTCACATCACACATGAACCATAGATTTCAACATATTAACCAAAAAAATTATGACTTATAATTTATTAAATTTCAAATTAAAATCAACAAAACTGATCAAGTATGTTAATATAAAATATAAACACTAAAAACTAGAATATAAATGGAAAATTTGTTGTCATAATTAATTTAAAGAGAAAACATCAAAACAAATATAATAAAAATATTATAAATTGAATTAAAACTATAATTTTTCATATGTAATTAATAGTTGAAAATAAAATCTGTTTTCTAAAATTTTTCCTACTGGAAAATAAGATATGAAAGTTAGAGAAATTAAAATAAAATTATAATTTTTTGTAATTAAAATCCATGCATTAACCCTCTATAAAAAACATAATTCATAATATATTAAATCCAATAAAATTAATAGAAACATAAAAAATCACAACTATATACTAGTGGGAACTGACTATAAGTTTTAGGAGAATGATGATAGGGGAATAAAATTGACTGATGGTAGCCAAAGAAGAAGTGATGGAGATCGAATATGGGGTTATAAAATTAAATGAATGAAAGTCATCGTAGAATTGTTCAGAACACTATCATGGGATAGTGACCATGATTTGGTTGACTAAAACGGGATCAGGGTTGAGGGAAGAGGAAGAAAGGTGAACCTTAATTGTTATAATAAGGTGTTATTAGTGGGATGTTTTAAATATCCACTATTTATAAACTTACAAGATTAATAGTGACAATTTTTTTAATACAGTGATGAAATAATATTTATAAGGAGGAAATTTGGTACAACTATTAATAATATGAAATAAGTTATAATTTCTCTTTAGTTTATTATCCAATTTTTTCTATAACATTTCCACCAATAAACTTCTACCAAAAACTATTTTATTTTTAGTGAACAACTATAAGACATTTAAATATGAATCAATAAATAAGGAAATAAATAATTATGTGTGTTAAGCTATAATTTTATTTATTATAATTCATTTTATTATCCTTATAATTATAAGATTATCAACTTGTTTTAGTGTATGATCCTCAAAAGAAACAATTTGATGAGAAGTTAGAAGTAATTCAAAGGGATAACCTAGTAGTGTATAATTACATGATGCATATTTTAAAGGAAAACTATTCATTAGTATATGATTATAATGGGTTTTATGACCATATTAACTATAATAATTTGGAGTTAATTAGTAGCATCTTTAAGGGTGTTTGTAAATGATCAGTCACTAGATTAATGAATGAGACATTTCCTAATTATATTATGTACATTGTTGAATGATCCTAACAAGATCATTAAATGATACAACAGGGGTACACTTTAATTGAAACTTCTAATGAGACATTGATAAGAATTTACTAGATGATTAAACTTGTTTTATTTGAAACATAAACTTGAAAGGAATCCTCATTGTAGTTATAAATTGTCACAAACTACTCACCAAAAATAGTGTTTGAGTGCTAGTGGGTTTATTGTAATAAATATATTATGATTGTGGTGTTTCTAAGTGATAGTGTATCCATATTAACATGTTATTATAGAATTTTAAAAAATTAAATCATATAAGAATCCCTATGTTGTTCCAGTATATCACACCACCACTCTAGTTAGCTATTAAGGTGAAACGTAGATGAATGTTGAAGATTTTTATAATTTTACGTAGCATATAATTTTTCTAGAAATACTCCCTAATATGATTATGTTAAGAACATGGGGGGGGGGCTAAGTATAATAAAATTGGAAATGAGATTTATTAGCCTAAATAATTGTGGTGGGACTATGATGTACTATATGTTTTGGGGAAGGTTATAATCGTAAAAAAATATCCCAATATTTTTTGAAGGAGATTTATCTCTCATCAGTGTTAATAGTCTCATATATATTGTATCACTATTATGTAAATATTTTTTGATATTAAGCCTTGTTTCATATTTCATTAATACTTGTGATTGGGTATTTAATTATTCTACTTAGAATTTCTAAATAAAATACCAAAAAAGTGTATTTTCTTTAAAAATAAACAATAAAATTTATATCATATGTAGATATGGTGGATATTTGGTGTTCATGGCCTAGAATATTCATGTTTCTTATGTTACCAAAGAGGTTATTCTCATTACACTTTTGAGTTTAGGAATTTTAAATAATTTCCATCACATTTCTCCCAAACCTATGATCTTCCCTCGACTTTGACACACATTTTTCTATAGTGTAGTGATGTGCAATTTTACCTTTTTTATCGCTAGAATTTTCAAGAATTTATAGATAAATGATGGTAAGAGACACATGCTTTTTATATATTAGAGGAAGACATTACTATCACTTTATATTTTGTCTCAATTTTTTTATAATTCCCCATAGAGGGTTTCATTGTGATAAAAATATTTAATGGTGATTAATTTGTGAAGGTAGAGATATTACTTGGCATAATGATTCTTCATGATGGATGGTCCATCATTAATATTAGTATATTCATATATTAAATATATGTGATGAGTTTTTATAGATTGAATAAAATTTTTTATAATATGTGGAAGAAATTAGAAACATTATCTCAAGATTAACCATGTATGAAACCTAAAACCATGAATAAACTATAATGAAGAACACTATGAATACCATTCACCAATCAATCCTCTATTACTATCTTCATCACTTTAGTTTGATGATCATACCTCATATAAAGCCAATATAGTCCCTAATTTATGTTGTATCCATGAGGTGATGAGAATAATTCAACACATAATTGTTATTTTCATTATATCTAAAGTATTCTAGTTCTCGTGATGGTAAAGGATAGAGGAGAAAGAGAAATTCAAGGACTAAAGAGATTTTGATAGAACACTGTACATGTTTTTTACACAAAAAATATATAAAAAAACTAGGTAATTTTAATATAAAATAAATTTAATAACTTATTAATATTCACAAATTATATTTTATATAGTTATACTCAGTATAATAATATTAGAAAATTTTTTAGTCAAAAAGGAAATAGTTTTATTCTTACTAATTTTTTTACATGAATTATATGGTTTTATTTAAAAGTTTTATTTAAAAATGTAATAATTTTAATATATAAAAACGAAATTATTTTTTTATATAATTAATTCATAATTATCGTAGAGTTCCTTTTTGGAATTTATTTTTAAAAAAATTGATTATTGGGTGAATACTTAAAAATACTAATTTTTATAGAAAAATATATTTTATTTCATGTATTTATAATGTGACATTATATTTTTGATTGGTTTCAAAAAAATTCTTTTTTATGAAAAATAATCCAATAAATTCTATTGGAATCAATATTATACTTGAATTTGTTATAAAATTTATACTTAAAGAGTCATTTTTTTGGAAAATAGTTTCTTGTTGTGTTTTGTAGTTTTGTTTGTAAATTAATTTATTTCTCTTACTAAAATTAAATTTGATGAAATGAAATAAATATATGGGATTCAAAATTTCAATGTTTTTTAATTAGGAAAATTTTATTTTTTCATTGTTAATAGTAACTATGGTAAAACAAATCAAATATAAGGGTAAGAGTTAAAATTTTTAAATGGGTTAAAAAAAATAAATGATATAGTTTAAATGGACTAAAACATTTTTTATAGTAATATTTAGACCATATATTATATATTCTTCAAAAACTATCCATTTTAAGTCTAATTTAGTAGAGTTAGGGATTATTATATTTTAATCTTTTAAAAATTTACAAGTGTGTCCTCACCCCAAATTATAAAAAAACACCACCTCTCCTCTTATGCACACTTCATGAGCCTATAATATCAGACAAAACCTACCCAAATACCTTTTTAAAATATATCCCCATTTTCTATAGTGAAACTTTTTATCAAAATAAAATTCTTATAAGGTATTAAGAATAAACCTAAGGAGATTTTATAAGGAACATGTATAATCCATAACTCAGTAATTTCTTTCTAATTATTATTTTACCTCATTCAAGCCTATATAAACCATTTTAATATATTAAAATAAATATATATAATACATTATTTTTGTTAATTTATAATCCTCTTTCATCTTCTTACCCTACTAACAAAAAATAAAAACATTTCTCATGTGTATGTGCGGACGAGGACTACCACATTGTGAGATGATGTATGTGATTTTTCATCACAGACTCTTCTGTTTTGTAATAGTGATGGATAAAAATGAAATAATATGATATTTATGATATAAATTTAATTATTAAATAGTAAATAAATATTAAAATTATTTTATTATTATCCGATGAATAAATAAAATCATCACTCATGTGTACGTACACAATACCACCTTAATAACATATGTATTTTATTTATCATCACCTATACAAAAGGATTTTATATATTGGTGGATTCAAATAAATAATATGATATTTATTATATGTATAGTTAAGAAGATATAAAATAATAATTTCCTTCTTTTCCTCTTGTTTGTTGAATAATGGAATCATTACTCATGCATATATAAACATTATCATCTCCACGTTTCAATGTATTTCATTTTTCTTAACCATAATACAGTATTGGTTATAAAATTATAAATAATATATAAAAATTATAATTATAACATGATTAAAATTATGTAAATGATATAATCATGATCCATTTAGTAGAATCCTTTCCATACACTGCCTCTTTATAGGTAAGAGGTTTTTAATTATCTAGAATTAATGTGTCACCTAAATTGATGATAAGAAACCTATATCTCTATATTTTATTTACCTCTCTAATAAACATATATAGTACATATGTCTTAGAATATTCTCATCTCCGATTTTCTATTGTACAGATTATTCTCATACCAAATTTGGTGAATCTGCATAACTAACTTCATTGTAGTCAATATTTTTTCACTATTTCCAGTCGAAATTTGTTCCCTTTCTATAAATAAAACATGTAATCCATAATTAGTTTTCTTTATAATGGGTTACATTGGTAAATTTCTTTATATTCCTTAGGATAACCTATAAAAATTTACTCTGTGCTTTGGGGTGTTATCTTCCAATTTGGTATTGTCAATAAAAAAAGTGTCACATACTTACACACATATATGTGATAGAGTGGGTTTATTTCATACCATAGCTCGTATGGAATTCCATATATTGCTTTATTCAGTACTCGATTGAGTATATATGTCACAATATTTATTTCATATCCCAAAAAGGATAATGGTAGACATTTATAACTCATCATCCATCAGAACATGTAAAAAAAGGTTCAATTACCCCTTTCACTGACACTATTCCACTAATATGTATAAGGAGAAGTGAGTTGTGAAATTATCTCACACTCCTTCAATTTATTGATGAAATCTTAGTTAAGATAATCTATAACATTGTTTTAGAGGAGTTCTATAATCTTTTTTACAATATTATTATCTACTTAATTTTTATTATTCAATATAAATCTAAAAGTAATATGAATTATACATGATAATGTGGATATAAACATACATAAAATTCTCATAATTCAAACTATTGAAGTAATATAATCTTACCCTTACCTCTACTATAAATTTAACACATACATTAGTATCAATTAAATCAAATAATTTTGTGTATCCTTCAACTTTCCCACCAAATGGTGATTTAGTAATTTTCCCTTATAAACAAGTGTGACAAACATCCAATTGTTTTAACTAAATGGAGTAAAAATAACCTTCTTAATGTAGTTTTCCTAAATTATTTTCATTTACATGACCAAGTATAAAGTATCATAGGAGGGTTGGATATGAGTCATTCTCACTAGTTTGGTCATTTATTCCCAAAACATTGTTTTCATGTTCATGTATATAAAATCCATTGTTAATATGTTCCATACTATAACATATTTTATCCTTTTGAAAGAGAATATATTTATTTCCAATCATGAAATAAAAACTTATAGTGTCAAATATTGACATTAATATTAGTTTTCAAGTAATAAAAATTACATAATAACAATTATTTAATACAAGAACCAAACCACTAGAAAAAGTTATATGGTAATCTCCTTCTACTAGTGGTGCCAATATTTCACCATTTTCTACTTAATGATATAATTAACCCATTGAAATATTCTTCAATCAAATTGGTTCTAATATTTGAATTTAAATTTTTGAACCACATGTTGTATCTTATTCCCAACGTGAAACAATTGACATATTACATTCAATGGAAAATATTCTTGAAGTAGAAAAATCACCTTACATCCTTTTCAGTGGTTTACAATTATTCTTCTAGTGTACTTTCTTTCTATTCATAGAGCATACTTCTTCCTCCGCATTTCTCTCCATATGAATATTTGGAAACATAGAGGGGTGGTTCATTATTATCTTTTTCTTATGTTTAGCATTTGATGCCAGATCTATTCCATTAATCCTTTAGTTCACCATAAGGTTTGATGAGTTTCCATTATTAATATCTTTATCATCATGGTGAACAAAACGCATTGGATCTAGGAGGAACTTTTACATATTATTCATGTTATAAATAACAATAAAATTCAAGAATATTGGTGGTAAAGATATAAGAATGATATCATTATATAGTTATTGTTTAAACTTGAACCCATGGGACTTAATCATCTTAATGTACCCAATCATATATAGTGCACGAGAACCTTACTAACTTCCTTATGTTGGCCTGCACCAATAGAGTTCACCAGATATATCAAAACATTCTCATCTATTTATCTCCCAATAATGATCTTAGAGATGTGATGCCATTTTTTGGAAACTTCAACCTCATTTGTTTTTTAACTCATTAGATGTGGATGAAAACATGATTCATTATAGATCTTGTGCATCATCAAAATGTTTCTTTTTCTTTTCCTTATCTGCCTTTCTTACTCTCTTGGGAGACTTAGTGGGACGTTTAGATTCTAGTACATAGATCGTCCTCTCATGAAATATTACTTTTTCAAATCACTTGTACCACTCCAGAAAGTATTTTAAAACAATATATTATCTTTATCAATTATTAACCACAGTGATATTGAACTGATGGTGGTTTTTTTCAATTTTATATACAAAAAATGAACTTAATAGTTAAAACATTATCTTGATTATCGATAGAAATTACTGATTAATTAATAATTAAATGTATCCTAATATTTCATATAATCATAGTATCCATCACTATTAGATTCATAATACTTATTTTCTTGAGTATTATAGTGGAAAGGACCCCTAATACCCCTACTTATAGTTCAATATTTTGATACACCACTACAAACTGGGTTTCAAGGTATTATTTTGACTACACAACCACATTAAATCACGGATCCTTGAACTGTTGACTGAACCTAAAGGTTTTGGGAATCATAACAATGGTTTACTCCACACATCTCCTATAAAGATGAAACAAACTATATATTCCTATTTCATTACTTCTATATTTATGTAAGCCAACCTATTACTCTCATAAGAATTGCCTAGTCTTAAGAGGCACCCAGAACTAGGTATTAGGAGCACCTCATATACATGATTTTATCCAAAATTAAGCAATGGAAGGTATTTTCAAATAATATTTATTTTATGGATTTTATTATTTCTTGAAAAATGAATTTATTTTATAATTAACATGTTTATATTATATGATCACACATAAAAACAAACAATTCATTAAGTAGAAAAAAATTAATCGCAAATTAATTCATTTTTATCTATGCATGTCTGTTTATTATTTTCGACCACATAAATTCCTAATAATAATAAACCATGTATAAATAAATTAATAACGTAACTGATCTTAAGAATTCACTATTTTTTATCCATTGAGAGTAAATGGGTCAACTATGAAACTAGGGACAAATACCCAAGTCATTTTTCGACTCATGTCACAACTCGCTCCCATGTTTAATGTATTAATGTCTTATTTGTAATATCACAAAATCATGACATGGTTTGTATCTTATATCATCCTCAACATTATACATAAACACTATGTAATTATAAAATACAAACATAATGATACTCATTAGTGCATAGACTCTTATACATATAAAGTGTTTAAAGATGATATGAATACCATCCAAAAATAAATTAATTATTACAATCGTCATACACAATTGAAATAATAAATTAAATAAATTAAATACTAAATATAAAATATTTAATTAATTAACAAGATCATTATCCATGCAATATAAATTCATAATAAAATTAAATTCACAATAAAATTTTCTCAAGGTAAGTTAAAATGAATTAAAATAACATTATCTAATTTTAATTCAAAAAAAATATGTCTCATGTTACCAAAACAGATTTAAAAAAAATTATTAACATTTTTAATAATTTTTTAATTTTATTTTAAAATTGTTTGGGCCCCATAGTGTCCCAATAACCCCTTAAAATGGTTATTTTTAATTTTAGTTCACTGATAGCATCGGACGATCTCAGTGAACAAAACGGTGTGTACAAGGCTATTCAGTGGGGGGGAATGGGGAATAAGTATCACAAAATCCCTATATTATAAAAAACAAAAAATAATAATATATTGTCACCCACCATAGGTGGGTGGCTATGTCAAAGAAACCCCTCACCACCACCACCACTTTGGGCCCCAAAGAGTTACACTAGGGTGGAAATTGATTCCCCCTTTTTTATTTTATTTTTGTACATTTTCTCCAAATATTAATCTTTATTCTTGTGAAAATCTTATTTTATTAAATTCCATAATTTTTGGAATTAGACCCATTCCCAGAAATTGTTTTGATCACTAAAAACTATATATATAATACAATTATATCTATGATTACTTTTTTCGAACACTAGGGTTTACTAGGGTACACCACCAATTACCTCCTCGGTAAAAATTAAAACACAGACATATTATATGTGTGTGTGTGTGTTTTCATGTGGACACTAACATTAATCATCAAAATTATCTTCGATCTGATTTAAAAATTCATATGGAAACTACATGCCCATTCAAAATCAGATCAAATCATGGTTCATTATTATGAGACTATTATGATGCTCTCGTTAAAAATATAATGAAAACATAATTTAATCATTGATTAAATAATCATTTATTTTCTCCAATACCAATTGATAATACCGAAACACACAACGAATGTGGATGGAGCCTTCATTTAAAATATTTATCGCAAATTCGATGTCTTGATGTTTTCTCTAGAAATGTGAAGCCTATTAAATATGCTAAGGATCTAATGTTATAGGATTTAGTCTCAAAATTAAATTAAACAAATACCTAGTTCTATTTGAAGACGCTAGAGAATTATTTTTCACGACATCAATTACTACTCAAAGGATTGATTTCAAATCCCTCTAGATTGTCCTCACACACTAAAAAACATATGGGTATTCCAATCATCGATATTTTGGGGCTATCATGGTGAATAGATGATTCCTTGTCATCTTGATGTTCTCTATTACACCGTTCCATCGATTTGTAAAGAAAAACATGAATGGGTTCTTGGAATAGACTCCTTCTCTAACTTAGATGTGAGATTAAAGAGAGAGGAGGTCTCAAATTCAATTAAATGAATAAAATATAGAATTTTACCTTTTTATTACATAAATAGTGAGGTTAAAACACCTGAAAATGGATCTATGGACTCCAAATATATATTCCTAACTAAATAATCCATAAATGAAAAATTATGACCAATTTACTATATCATAAGAATCATTTATATTTTCATTAATTTATTATTGTATAAAAAATATATTACATGTTAATAAAGAGTCATTAAGTTGACACATTATTCCCAAAAATATTAAATAAAACATTGAATATTAATATAATATCTATTAATTAAATATTTTTTCATGTATTCACTTTTAAAATACTAAATACATTAAATAAATAAATTCTACTCCAATTATTCTATACATGAATAATAATAATTTTATTCATTTCATAGAAATTGTTTAAACTCAAAAAACTAATGAACCCCATGGTGGGGTCAACCATGTCCTACAATATTATTTATAAGAATATTTTGGATTTTTAAATATGATAAGTGTGTGACCCTCTATGACCTTATCTCAATAGGAATGAGTAATACTCAGAGGCCATGAGCAGAGTCAAGAAACCCATCAAGGAACCATAGGAGATAAGACAAATTCATAGAAATGAGAACCTCCTATAAACACATTTCAAGAAACATAATATATTTTTCTTATGATATATCATAAAGTAGGATGTACACTTTGTGTCATCATCATTTCTTACTTTACTATTCGTTGACCTTACAAGATAATCTTACTTTCTACTACCATGGCCATGGTTTTTCAAAAGGTATTATTGTTCTGATCTACTATGACTAAGATATCACTTCCTTTTGGAAGTTAAAAATTATATATTGATCATTCAACCAATGACATGCCTCAAATGATGTACCCAAAACAATTTATCACATTGTGAAACTAATTTCATTGTTTTCCTATTGAATCAATGTGAATAATAAAATGGTACCCATTGATATTAATCTCAATTTAGGAGACTAATACACGTTCTCATGGATTTGAACTACCAATGACTCCCAAAAATGTTGTGATCCTATCATTTGTTCAATCCTCATAATCTCATTTACTTGATATCACCAAGTACAAACATCATGAGTAGAAATATAAATTCATATGAACCTCCAGCACCAAACAGTCACACATCATCCTTGTCATGTCCACATGATGTATCTAAACCATATGACATATGTTTAATATTACTATCACATTATCTTAAGGTTCTCTTTATTATTATGAACTTCTATAACCTTTTGATATGATGTATAATTTAAGGACCTTACCATGTAAATAGTTCATACAAAAGTAAGTTTCCTTTTATGGTAAGATAAACACATGTATATAAATCAAACTGAAAACATGTAATGGTAAGAAAAGTAAATATAGAATTTGTTTCTAGGGAACCCACTCCCAACACCAAACACACAATTAACTTCTTAATACATGCTCATAAATGAATACAAACCAATGTCATGGTTGAAAAAAATTAAACCCGCTACTATACCTG
This sequence comes from Viscum album, assembly GCA_963277665.1. Classification (NCBI taxonomy): domain Eukaryota; kingdom Viridiplantae; phylum Streptophyta; class Magnoliopsida; order Santalales; family Viscaceae; genus Viscum; species Viscum album. Next base: position 2,093,145,070 of record OY728131.1, on the reverse strand, counting down.
ACATGTAACTCCATAAATGTATGTATAAAAATTTATAAAAGTGTTATACATCCATTCATAATATAACAATTATATTCATGAATAAATAATGAATGCATTAATTAAATAAAGAACTCAAAAAATTTAAACATGATATAAACTATTTATGAACAATTCACAAATATCGTAATTATAAAAAAAAATTTAATTTATCCAATAATTATGGATATTCCATAATGAAAATAAATATAAAAACTTTATATCTATAGTAAATTAACTCCATATTTTTTATTATAAATAATTTTTCTTAAATATATGATATTTAATTATATATAAACAATTTATATTCCAAGTCTATTATGAAAACTGTTTACATAGTCTGAATATCATATATTTAATATTATTTGATGTTATCAACATTAAAATCTCCTTTAGATGTGGTTTAAAAAACTTCTTTAAATAACACGCTTTAGTTTTAGTAAATCAAATTAAATATTAAAAAAATATAAATTTAAATATAAATTTATATATATTTATCTTTATTTTTAAATTTATACTAAATTTAAAAATTATACTTAATATTTCTATAAAAACATTTTATATCTAAATTATTAATCATGTTCTCTAATTTGAAAACAGAATTTAAACATTTTAAATTTAAATTATAGAATGTTTATTACATAATTTCATCATAAACATTTAATTAATTAATTTAAATAATTTTATTATTAATATATTTATAAAATAAATAAATGCCCCAAAAGAAATTTTTTATATTATTAAAATTAAAAAAATATGATTTTTCTATGATATAAACGATATATTCATATCATAAGAGTTGATTGGTAGGTTGCAATGCATAAAAATCTGGAAGCACTATCAAAAGAATGTTATGATTGATAATAATGACCTATAATATATCATAGTGGTCTATATGAGATTAAATCAATGAATCAAAAATCATATCCTACTATTATCCTCTATGTAAGATCAACACATCATTTAATGGGTTGCATGAGAATCACCCATATCACAACTATTTATGTAGGATTAACTCAATGCTCTTTCAACAGTCTTATCTTGTAATAATTCACTGTATATTCATAACCAATGCCTATAAATGTTAACAAATAATTGTAATTAATATTGTTTAATAGATTGGATGCTCTGTTTGGTGGATCTTGTTCAGCACCATCATACGTTGTTATTGACCATATCACACACTATAATATATTGAAAAATAGAAAGATTGTGATGAGACACTACATAAAGTATATTATATCTTATAGAATGACATAATCATAGACTATAATATAAAATATCAAATAATAGCCAACAACAAAATAATCACAATCCTATTTTATGATAGAGAATATGATATCCAAGTGATTTCAGACTTCTTAATTTTTCAACATGATATCATGAATCTAAGTACATGGTAAATCACTAATAGCACAATTGGTTTTATATGGATAAAAAAACACTTGATCAAAGAAGTGAAATCAATTGGAAACATCATCCCTTGATATATCATGCATGAAATCCAAAAATCTGTATAAAAATAAATTGAATAACACTATATATATCTTTAACTAATCGAACCTCTGTTATTATCATCATTACAATGGATTGATGATGATTTCTAAGTAGTATCCAATATACTCCCTCCTACATGGTGAATCCATAGGATGATATTAATTAATCAAAAATAAGTTAGGACTCGTGTTCTCTCTATAGTATTTTATTACCTCTCATGGTAAAGGTGGATAGGAAAGATTGCTACAGTAGAAGAAGAGATCCGGCTAGAGGATTGAACATGTTTTCAGACTACAAATCAATGATTAAACCTCCTTTATATATTCTTTGGGACATTCTAAATCCCCATACCTTTACACATATGTTATGAGTAAATATAAATAGTTACAATTCCTATGACCCTTTGACCATCCAAATCTCCTAACCATTTCATCATATGAAACATATAATCAATGGTATATTATATAAATGATAAATTTGAATGTTAACATTTATCATAATATTTCCTCATCAATTTTACCATATGAATGATCCATATAATTTTTTTCTGATATAATTATATCATACAATATGATATAAGTAGTTCATATAATGATTTCTCATAAATTATACCGTCTGATGTAACCACATCCTACTAAATAATATTCTCATGCAAGGAAAAATCATTGGAAATTTTTACATAGAATATCACTATTTGATACACTGTTATATTATAGAACATATATAATATACAAATTACGATTCATGTAATATCTCTATCAAGATGAGAACTTCACTCTTTTGTAATATAATGAAAATAGATTCATCATATTATGATATGAACGTGATTATATTTTATGACTTATTGAGGAACGATCATTAATATCATTCTACAACATACATATATTTTATGTATTTATATTTTATTGAGAACCATATGTATGAAAAAATATATATTTAGGGTTCATCCTGTCTAGCATTCACTTATAGAGGTATATGTAGAAAATAACACACTGATAAAAAGAAAATTATAGAATGTGTTATGTTTATTATAATATGATTATGGGATAATATACCTTCAATTTATCTAATGTTATACATCCCATTCTGCATGAGTATTTTATAGGATTTCCCATGTGGAAGATGTTATATGTATTCATATTTTTAATTTATAATTCAATTGTGAAAATTTATTTAATGAGACTAAAATTAAAATAATTTTATTTAGAGGTGGACATAGTCTTAGAGAAATTGTTTCCACTATCGGGTATGATTTGTACACTTATATACTTATTCTCAATGATATTTAACTGAAAAAATGTACATGATTTATTATTGTCTTCATAAATTAATACTTTTTGAAATTAAATGATTTCTTTTAAAAATTAATTTTTTTATTTCATTTTTTTAATGTAATATCTCAACCATTTTATCCTAATTATCAGAGCTTATGACATGGAGATTTTTATTTCCGACACATGCGTCACACCTTTCATCCAGTTTCACATCATTGAGCATGGATTTCGTAATGAGGTAGTTTGGGTTCCAACAACCCATTCTAGAACAACCCAGAATGTTTCAATCGCAACATTATATGATGAATCCAATGAATCATGAAAAATATTATAATTGATTTTATGTATGACACATTGAGATGTGGTGTATAATTTAGGAGTCTTATTTACAAGGGAAACCATAGTGTGTATGAATCTATCTAAGTAGATGATTTATGAATATTGTTCCATATGAGGTTGTTTCTATATCTTATATGACACAAAAAGGGATATCATAACTTGGTAATAAATTTTATATTTAATAATTTCCTCTTCTACTAACTATTTTTTAATTAACTATTTATTTTGAAGGATGTTTTTATCACATGCCTAATGGACATCTCTGATGCTATAATTGGATTAGTATTTGATCAATTATTTTTTCAAACATCCTTGGTAGATGCATATCAGTTCATATATGAGATGTACCATAGAATTTTTTTCTATATTCCATGGGATTATAATCCACTGTTCAATGTTCCATAACATAATGAGCCTCATCTAATGTGCCTCGTGATAATGTGTCATTTGATGATCATGTAAAAAATGATTGTATAAATGGACCTCCATATCCTATTATCATTGCTCCAAAACCTTGATGTAGGAATTATAGTAGTCCCCAAACTACATCTATAGTTCAGTATACATTCTAGATACTTTCTTTAACTACAGAATAAGCTATGGTTATTAGGACCCAATGTGATTTTTCTAGTGATTATACACTACTTTACTTTATTGAATAACATTACAATGATAGGTGATGATTGGAATGTATTTTATTCTCTTTTTTAATTTAGGATTAGATTCTCATGGAATAAAAACCATATTCCTCCTACACATGAGAATGGTTTTAGCGATCAACCTTATTCTCTACATGTGTTAGAAATTTCAATCGAGTATCCATCTTTATTACTATAAGAACAATATACTGGAGAGGGGGATTTGGATCCCTCACCTATCAGTAACACCCAAGATATGACTATAATAAATAAACATATTATTACACAACACACACAATTTTATTACATCATGGTATTACAATATAAAATATAAAATTTCACTCATTATAAAGAACAAAACTATTGATATGGAACACATAAAAAAATAATCCACCACCACAATTTTGAACTCTGGAGGATCATACTATAAAAAGAATGAAAAAATTAAGATACAATTATATAATAAAGAAAACAATAAGAAATGGAATAAAAATTATATATAAAATAATATAAATATATAAATTATTTTATTATTTATAATGAAGTTTATTTAAAAGATAAATATATCCATTTGAAGGGTAAGGTGACGATGAGAATATTAACCACCCTATAAGTCCATTGTAATTATAATGTATATAGTTTAAATACGAGCTTCCAATTACATAAAATAGTTATGAAATTATATAATTATTAATTATTAATAATATATATCTTTTAATTAATAGTTATATAATAACACACACGTGTTTTACTATAGAAAAAATTAATAAAAATTAGTTTTTAAATATTCGGTGAAAAACATGGGATTTTGAAATATACTAAGAGTTTTATTTAATAATTAAAATTATAAAATATGTCAAATTATTTTTATAAAAATAACCTTAAATTTTATATTTTAACTTCAAAATTTTCTAACAGTAATTGTTTCATAATTTTTTTATATTGACATATTTTTCAATAAATAGTAAAATATAATATGAATATATGTTATGTATTATGACTTCATTAGGATTTAAAATTGATGCAGTAATTAATACTAAAAAAATCCTTGGACATTAATAAATTATTTTATTAATATAATGTATTTTAATGATGTTAAATTAATTGTTAATCTATAATGGACTCTCCAAAGTCTAAAATAAAAATTTAGGTTTAAAAAAAATTAGTGGAAGAATAATATTTCCATGGAATAATTAATATTTAAAATTAAATTTTGATTCCCACATGAATAAAATACAAACAAATCCTTAAATTACAAGTAACATGGTTTAAAAAAATGGGTAAGCTAAGGGTTTTTCATTTTCCCTATCCTATATTATCAAATACTAATTATCAAAATTAAAAAACAATTATTGCACATTTACTATAAATTACCACACATCCTCCCTTCATATTCACTCAAAAATTAGTGAGCATGGTTCTCCTCACATTTTGTCTTTCAAGAGTTTTTCCATAGAGTTATTAAGGGTAAAATGTGTTCTTTCTCAAGATTTATGATACTACTTTTCATGGTAAGGGTTCTTAATTTATTCTTTTAATTTATTTTGTAATCCAGTCGTATTCCTTTTCCTTTCAATAAGAAATTTTACTGTTATTAATTCTTATAAATTTCTATTTTTAATATTAATGATAGATTGATATTTTAACTCATTACACAACCATAATAAATAATTATAATGCTTAGAAATTCTCATCATTATAAAATATACTATCCAAATCCATGAATTTTTCATTCATTTGTGGTATTATGGATATATTTTTTCAAATTGGTGGGATTTATATATGTATGGATGATAGTGATTTATCTGGGGAAGTATCTATCAGGTCCCAATTAGATTAAACTCTAATTTTGAACATTTTCACATTTGAAATCAATGCATTCATACCTGGAAGTATTTCCTTAAGGAAATATTGTATCTCTAATTCATATAAAATATATGTGACATATACTTATAATTTTTAAATGATATATTTTGTATCATTTATTTCAAATCATACCATTTAAAACTACTATATTCAATTACTATTTTCTTCCAATAACCTTGTAACATTAATGTACCGTACATTATCACTTCACTATCATTCCATTGATAATGGTAATTTCCATTAAATTATTTATATCTTATTGTTTATAAGTTTATTTATTGGATATTCTTATATATATTCATATTATACCATTGAAAGGGTAAATATTTCTATTCCATATATGTGTTATCTCGATATAAAAAATTATTCATTACATATCCCTTATTACGTATAAGGTTCCCGAATGAACATTATGATATGTATCCTTTATATATTATCTTCATATGATAGATGAATTGTACTTATTATGTGGTGGGTGGGATCTAGAATTATAACCCCCCTTGATGCATTAGTAAGTCTCATGAGAAAAACTATCTTGGGTAATTAGTGTATTTCTACCCATTTATGTATGATTCCATGGATTTGGCCTTGATGATATGGCTATGATTTCTGACATTATTCATCCTATCACATTGATATTAGTTATTGGTATCCATGTGTTTATTTATTTTTATGTTATCCAGGGATATATTATACTCATAGTTTCATTTATTATGTATATATTTAATTATTTATTCCTACTATAATATGCATGTTATGCTTATGTTATGTTTGATTTCATTATACACATCCCCTTACAGAGTTCCTAAGATCAACCATTTATATTGATTCACATTTCATGAAGAAAACATGAAGATTAGTACATGTTACAAAATAATTATCAAGGAGAAATAATATTTTTTTAACGAATTTAGATTATGTATCTTCATATTTTAATGGAATATAATTTTCATGTATATATTTAATCTCGTAAGAGTACTAAACTATTGGATTTTGTGAATAATAATCTATATATTATGTACTAATAAAATAAAATAACCACCACCACTAGGTTACTGGAGTTGATATTTTTATAGTCGGTACTAGTGTAATTTTCGTAAAAACCTTAGGAAATGGATTTAAAAGAATATAGTTAAAAAACCCACAATAAACCCTTAGTAACTTTTATATATTTTTCTAGAATTTATAAAATACATGATATGTGTTATTAATGAATTCATAGTAATTTCATACTATGACTAATAATTCATAGTATTATTCATTTTCTAATTAAGTATAATCCATGGTTTATAAATTTTTCCAAATAGATGGAATAGAAATCATATCAACACCAGTAATAAGTATATGTATTCCCCTATAAATAAAACCAACAGATTTGATGCTTGATATAAGAATATTTTCAATATATTAGAGAAGTTGATGCAGGTTATGAAAAATAACATTGCCTACATGGAACAAAATTAAAGCAATATAACATGATGTAACAACGTTGGATAGTTTCGTGAGGCAATAACCTCCATATTTAATTGGAACCAATAATCCAATAGTGGTGGACCAATAGATAAATTATTTAGAGAATATATTCCTAACTTTGGGCTATTGTAAATTGGAGAAGGTTATCATGGTTTTATATCATTTAAGGTGAGATATTGACAAATGGTGGTCATTGATTCAAAACACTTAGAACGTAGAAGAGATAAAAATTATAGAGTGTAATGATTTAAAGAGATATTAATTGAGAAGTATTTCCCATGAGATAAAAGACATGAATTGTAAATTCAATTACTAAATATAAAACAAAAGCGGGAGGAAACTACCATTGAGTATGAAGCTAACTTTAAAAGGCCAGTAAGGCATATTGTACACTATGTACACAATCTTGAAAGAAATATCAATCGTTTTTTTAATAAACTAATTCTAATATTTCAAAGAGAATTAGGCTCCCAAAAATTTTCATCTTATGAGGAAATTATGATAAATTTAATAAATATATAAAAAGATATTTTTAAATCTTATATTTTCAACTTATAATAAGAGAATAAGTTTATTATTAACAACAATTTCGAGTGAATTATGGAAAAGGATAAGAAGGGAAGGGTATAATTTCAAATATGTAATAATTGTGAAAAGAAGCACCTTGGGACATGCTAGAAAGGCATGGGAGTTTTCTTTAAGAGTTAAGATAAATTCCATCAATATCTTGAGTACAAAGAAAAATATAGAATCCAAAAATATATAATTATTTAATTAAAAATATATGGGACATTATTCTAATAAATTCTCTGTGTTCCAATAGATTCAAACTCATAAATGGAAAAGTGAGAAAGGTTGATCTTATAAAATTACAATTTTATAAGTTGAAATCCCAAATGATGTCATAGAAGGTAATTTTATCATAAACTCAATTTTAGATAATAGATTATTGTATTCTTCATATAAACATATTTTTATATTATGTAGGTGTTCGAAGAGCATTGAATCAACCCCTATTGAATTAAGGATAGAATTATCAGTTAAAACCCATAGTGTAAATATTATTAAATAGAAAATATTTTTTCCAATCACTGTAAAAATTCATGAAGTGTTTTAAGTTTCTTACCGAATATTTATACAAATGTTTTACTTTAATATAATCTTTGGGTAATATTTGCTCTCTGTGTATAATAAAAGAATTTTTTTCTGAGAATCGATGATTATAATTTCTATGGTTATAATTTAATCAGTTTTTTGAGGAGATACTTTATTTTTGAGTCAGGTTTGGAACCAACTTTAGTGGATCATCATGATAAAATTCTTGGGGAAAAGGGTGATTAAATTAAATATATGAATTATAAGTATACACTAAGAATATATGATCCATATATTGTGTGAGAATATATTGATGTATTTCCTAAGGTATTTCTTCAATATATTCCTAATCATGAAATGGAAATATATATTGACTTTATCCATGATTAAAAACACATATCTAAGTAATCCAATAGAATATCTCCAATGGAGTTGGTGAAATTAAATAATTCATTGAAAGAGTTGTGGGATAAGTAATTAAAATTATCTAGTGTCTCATAATGGGGAGTACCTATTCTATTTGTGAGTAATAATGAATAATATATGGGGTTATACATAAATTATAGATAAATCAATGATAGTATTATTAAGAAAAAATTAATCTTTTCCTTGTATTAATAATTTTTTAATATACTTTAATGGGATCAATACATCTCAAATATATATCACCATTCTTATTACCATCAATTAAAATTCATTAATGATGATATATAAAATAAAAAAATTTATGCGATCTATGGGAATTATGTGTTCACATTAATTAATTTTGAGTTAAAAATAAAAAATTTATGCTTATAGATCTAATTAAAAAAGTATTTAAGGATGTTATTTGTGACGTCCCATACCTGGATGCCACTTAATCGATGTCATGGGCTCGATGGGCCACATGGACTCAAGCACATATCCCCAAATGCCTGAGGTTTTTTACTAGCATCGAGGGTCTTGGGTGTGTTTGTGGGGAGACTATTCCCTCATTACCAAAGTGTAGTGCATTGGGAGGATATAAACATAGGGGTAAATAGAGGAAGCAAGATAAGTAAATCGGAGGAACATGGGAAAATAGAGACAACTGTAAAAATAACTGAACAACTGGAATAGCATTCCACAAATGATGATATGTCATGTCACTAGAAAACTGGAAATCATGGATTCAAGATATAATGAGAAACATGTTCCACATAAGTATAAAGGAAATCAAAGACTTTCCCAAGCATCCTGAGCTCCGACTCAGTCATCTACTATCAAGATCCATACTAAACACCTAAAAATAAAGTGTTTGAATTCATATGCTTCCCTTTTTCAACACTTGCAACCAGGTAATCTATTCTGGGTACCAACTGGAACCTGGAGATGGTGCGAGATAAATCTCAATTGGCCACCACCAACGGTGTCTATAACATATGGCTTGTGTAATGGAAATATAATAGTGTGTAAGCATTCATATTTGAAGTAAAGAGTTATGATGTCACTAAATAACCAAGTGCATGCTTCATCCACTGGATGGTGTCTTATAATATCAATAAACGATTATTTTATTATTACCAACTTATAAATAAGTCACATGTTAGAAATTGTAAAGGTTTCAAGTTATAAAATGGCAACTTCAAATGATATTTAACAGTGAATTCCTTAGGTAATAACCAAGTTGACATAGATCTAAAGTGTTTCCAACACAGTAATAATTGTAGCCTATAATGTGGTAAAAGTTTAATCCAAGGAGCATATTCCAAGGCAATGTATAATGAGTTTTCTATCTAGTTCAAGGAGTTCATCCAAGGTAAAATGGGGTTAAGAAATGACTTGACCCAATTAGCTTTAACCATGGATCCTACTTGTCAATGATGAATCCAAGGAGTGTATCCAAGGCATCCTATAATGATATAGAATGGATACTATAACGACATATCAGGCTTCCTAAGAATATAAAAGGTTCAGGATCTAATTGGGTCTCAAACTAAGCAATCCATATCCTTGAATCAGAATGGGGTTCTCGAGTTCTCATGGAATTATCCGATCAGAATCCAAGGAGAGCTTGAGTTAGGCAATTACTATTTCCTTATTAAGTCATGTAATACGTCATTTGGTTAAATACTGTCATTTATTTATGGTGATAAGTTCAATTATCATGCAACCATCTAATCATGTCATTTGCTTCAAGCCTTTCCTTTCATTAGTGTGACGAGGACAATTTGCATAAAACCTTTTAATCAAGTCATAATTAATCAATTAGTCCATTTGGTCCATGTCATTCCTTTCATTAGTGTGATAAGGCTTGGTAGAATGAAACCTTTATTAATTTAATTTAAATAATATTCAATAATTATGTCCAATTCCTCTACCATCCATTAATGTGATAAGGAGTGTTACAGACAAGCAACCTATTAATCATTCAAAATTAATCCGGTCAAATCATATATTTACTATACTTTACAATTTCCATTTCACATTTAATTATAAATTTATACACATAACTTAGGTGGGTCAAATGGTGATCAAACATGGTACATTTCAATATTCATTTCACAATATAAATCAATCCATTTTATATAGATAAGCTGACCCTTAGAATGGTCAAGACAAGGCAGACCTAAACATTGGTGCAAATGTGTCAAAACACTAAACAACAATTTTGGCATAACCTTTTACATGAAAATGATGATTTTATGGGTGTAACCAATAAAAACTAGTCACATACTTGGAAATATATTAACTATATGGTTATAATGATTATAAATATGGAATATAAATTCTATAAATGAAACCCGATGAAATCGGTGGGCCCCACACAACTAATTGAAAATCAACGAACATGATGGATGAGTTATAGACCACCAAAATTAGTCATATATGACTCTCCTACTATGGTAATGGGAATTTATTTGGATCAGATCAGGGTATATCTAAGAAAAGAGAAAAAATGCTCATACCTCGATAACTACGTTGAGAGAAAGAGAGGAGAGGAAAGGATTAGATGGCCTCAAGTGCCTACTGTTGCACATCAAATGTAATGAACAAAAGCTCAATTAGATCTTGAATGATTGATATCTCTTAATTCAATATATTTGGCCTTTAATGAGCTCTAAAATGAATTCCATGGAGGTAAATCCTGCATAAACATGGATTAGGGAAGAAGGAAGGGATAATAGATCATTAAGAGAAAATTTGTAAAATTAACTAGAAAAATGGTTTCTACACGGTTTGTCCATGCAGTTTGACAAAACATTCACAAACCATACATGTTTACCTAAATTGAAATTCATCTTCATGGTTAGGCTGCACATTCATGCACAAACCATTCGAAGTGGTATTTTCCAGAAATTTCCGTCTACACGGTTTGCTAAACAGTGTTCCAACACTAACCATATGACATGGAAAATTCCCCCAAAAAGATGTTTTTTGGGCATTGAACATCTCCTGGACACCCATGATACATTTTTTAACTCATTGGGAATCCATATTAGGTCCAAAGTAAAGATTTATATTGAAACATAAATGATACATACCTGAGTGAAAGACCATATTCTTACTGTATTCCCCCTTAAAATAACTCATCCCCGAGTTCACCTTTTAAGGATGGAGAAATACTTTCTAAGAACAAATATAGCCATTGGGATATTTTCTTTAGTCATTAAATTAATACCCATATAACATCCCTACCCCTCACTGACCATGGTAAGCCAAATACAAAATCCATAGAAACATATTCCCATTTCAATTCCGGGGCTAGGAGTAGTTGTAGGAAGCCTGCAGGTCTTTGGTGCTCCGCTTTCACATGATAATAGGTGGAACACGTAGTGATAAAGACTATTATCTGACATTTCATCTTAGGCCACCAATATTGGTGTCATATATCCCGATACATCTCAAAGATTCCTGGATGATCTTTCCACTGAGAAGTGTCGGACTCTTTCATCAACTCATCTCTCATATCTGTAGGAACCCAGATAAGTCCATGTAGACAAAGGACAACATCTCTATCCAAAAAAATCTAGAGGTGGGTTATCTCCTAATATACTCTCATGAAGAACCATTCCTTTATGATTTTAAAATTGTCTAATCTTCACCTTAAATGAAATGGAAGAGGTAACTGTAAAGTATGGGTGGTAATAATGATCATAAATATCATGAAAATCTAGATGTAGCTCAGAAACTAGGGCCATTAACTTCCATTCATCACTGGCTTCCCATATGTCTTGTGTTTGAGTTTTCTGACTCATCCCATATTCCACTACATTTCCCTTCACAAGAATACAGGGAAGATCAAAATCAAATGATTGTAGATATTCAACCCATCTACATTTCCTAAGGATAAATTCCTATTGTGAAAAGATATATTTGAGGATCTTGTGGTCTGTGTACTCCACAAAGTGCTCACCTAATAGATAGTGTCTCCAGGAACGTATGGGATGGACAACTGCTGCTAGATCAAGGAATTCTCTCATGAGTCCTCAACAATTGATATTCATATGAACAAACTTTGTCCTCCTACAACTACATTTTTCATATGATTTTGTTAGATGCATATAAAAAGAAGGAATAACCTATGCCTAGATCCAGAGGTGTCAGAATAGGTGCCAATACTAGCCTCCCTTTCAACCTCTGAAAGGATTTCTCACATGATTCTAACCAAAGGATCTTGACAACCTTCTTTGTATGACTAGTAATAGGTGAAGAAAGACATGAGAAGTCTTGTATGAAATTCCTGTAATATCCATCTATCCCTAAGAAACTCTATATTTTAAACACATTCTTGGGTTTCTCCCAGGAAACTACAAAACTAAAATTTTCTAGGTCAAAAGATACACCTGATTCTGAGATAATATGACCAATTAAATGATCTTTTTCGATCCATAATTGTCATATAGAAAGCTAAGCTTAAATATAATGCTCCCTTAGTGTACTCATAATGATCTCGAGATCTTTGGCACGGTCTCTATGAGTGTGATAATACACCAGGATGTCATCCACAAAGCCTATGATAAAAGATTCCAAATATTGGTGGAACACACTATTCATTAGAGCTAGGAAATATTCGGGTGTGTTCGCTAGACCAAATGATATAACAATGTACTCATACAGACCACTCCTGCTACAGAAATATGTATGAGGTATGTGTGATTCCCTAACTCATACCTAATGATAACCCGATCTCAGGTCGATCTCGTTGAAGAAATTAGCTCCCTAGGATTGGTCAAAGATATCATCTATTCAAGGCAGTGGATATCAGTTCATGACCATAAGCTAGTTCAACTTTTTGTAATCCAGGAATTGATGTATGGTTTTATCCACCTTCATTAAAAAAATCTCGGGTGAACCCCAAGAGGTTGTATTGGGCTGTATAAAACCTTTGGCCTCTAAATCCTCTAATTTCTACATGATCTCTTGCAACTCTATTGGTGCCATACTATATGAAGGAATGGACATGATAGCTACTTCTCGAACAATATCGATATTAAAACCTAACTCTCTTTTAGGAGGTAATCTAAAATAATCATCAAGAAAGACATACCTGAAACGATACGCTGCTGGAGGCAAATTAGTTTTTCATAAACCCTAGTCCTCCATGAAGAGATCTTCAATTTAGGTGGTCACTCCACCTAGGACATGATGCTCTAGTCCAACTCTACCAGCCTAGGCATCCCACTCACCCTTATGTTGATATTTTTCCCCTCTAATGATGTAAAATATACCTTGTGGTAATAGCAGTCTACAAAATCCTGATACCGAACCTAGTAGTCCATCCATATTATGACATTTAATCCCATCATCTCAAGAACAAATAGGTTTCATGAGAAATGGATGTTTCTTACCTCAAGGGTACAATTTATACACTGGTGTATACCCTCTATTAGTACCCCTAATGGAATATCTAGGGTTATTACACCATAGTGATATTGTATCTCCAGTCTGAGAATTTCCATGATAAATACAGATATAAAAGAGATTGAAGCACCTGTATCAAATATAGTATATACTATTGTAGATTCCACAAGAATAGTACCTCATACTTTAAGTTGTCTCATATCCTGATCCTTAGGTATTAGTTGTAGTACACGAAAATGACCTAATCCATGTCCTAGTAAAAGAGATGGAATACCACGATCATAAATACTCCATTGTCGTTGCTGGTGATCAGCGTTCTAGATACCATGGTCATGACCACCTCCTCGATTAGACCTAATGGATCTATTCCAAATATCTACCTAGAGTGGCATAAAAGAACTCGCTCTTGAAGGTGGAGTTGGTGCAGATTATTTTTCACTTGAAGCTGGTGGAAAGGTCCTCCAGAAACACTAATGATGCCCCATACAACCAAAATCCCAACACTCTAGTGGGTATATATCATACCGAGGCTTCGAATTCTCTCGACATCCACACTGATGACACACTTTAGAGATATCTAAATAGGCACTCTAGCTGTCACTGACCTGATGAGAAACCTTAAGGAAACACTTATTGTCACTAGAAGAACTAATGGTCTTCAACATCATTGATCCTCTATACCTGATACTATTGTCCTCCCTTATGTTTTTCATAGTGATAAGAGAATTATTGACTATATTATAAAAATTAGGTAGGAAGAATATAGTCACCTACATACGGATGGCATATTATAGCCCATACTCAAAGCATCTAGCTCACAAAATCTCATCACCAGCTAGAAGCAGTGACGAATGATGCAAATATGTGATACACTCTGAGTATTCTATAACATACATAGAACATTTTTTGTGATACATGACCTCTATGGATCTGTCATCTCTCAGTATCTAAGAAAATAACGGATCATAGAAGGCAGTCTAGAAATCAACCCATAACATGCCCTGATGACAACTGGAGTAGGAAATCGCATCCCACTGACTCTTGGTGGAATCTCAAAGCATGTATGTAACAAAGATGAATCCTTTATCTAGAGGAATTTCTAGATGCTCAAAGATGGATAGGATGGGTTCTAGACAAGATTCATAAGCCGATGGACCACTATCCCCTAAAAAGGTAGGGGGATTATATTGTTAGAACTCACGAGTCAGATCAGCCATCATAAGTGCAAGCCATAGAGCACTATTTTTGGACTACATCAGACGTAGAAACATGTCACTAACTTGGGTGTTAGTTTCCAAAAATCAGGTATAGTAGGCGGTGCCTCAAGTGGAACTCTTTTAGGTAAGACTGTTAGATCAAGGCCCACTACATCTAGAGAAAAATTTCTCACCACCTTCTTGGCGAACGATATGAGGACGTCATAGAGGCACTAGTCAACAATTTCAAAGAACATTCCTCAAAAAAAATATTAAGTGTAAAGTCAACATCACTAGAATAATATGAATGCAATAAAACTCCATGCCTATGGCATACTACCCCAACTACCTACTTAGATAGCCAAGTATCGACAAGTGATCAGGTATACATTTCATTTCATTTTACATTTAATTACCAGGTTCATTCCTTTACCTTTCATAAACATGAGAATGTGGTATAAGGATATAACACCAATTAATTTTAGATATCATTATTCAATTTACATTGGATAGCCATTTCCGGTGATTCCGTGCCTATACACATATCACTATAAACGAATCCCATTTATTTATTTCATAATGGATTTACTTAGTAAATTACTCATCCCAATACATGAGGGTCATACACCTCATGAATTGATAAAAGGAATCAATCAATCACTACCAAGAGTAAAAAATGAATAATCCAACTATCACATCAGCACTCAATAATCACATGAATATCGATCAATGAAAAATAGTGAAATGCACCAATATGGCATGAAAATATACATGACATGTGAATTATAGGTTACTATAATGATGAATGAAACAATGCCCCTTCCCCTCATATCATTAGACCAAGGATGAAAGAAAATCCTCAATCAGAGTAATAATTAACAAATCCACAGAACATGTGAGTCACCCAATGGTGAAATAATATCAACTATAATCAGAAAAGGAAAAACAATAATTATAATTTAGGAAACATGGTTTTTAACCCCAAACATGGGTCCTCTATGCCCATGTATGGCTTCTGACCATGTTCCAAACATTCCAAATATCATTAATATTTTCTCTAAATAGTAAAGTAAGAGCATAACTACCTTTTATACTACTTTATGACACCCTGGACCTGAATACCACTTAATGGGTACCTCGGGCCCGGTGGGTCACATTGCCTCAAGGGCATCCCCCCAAATGCCAGAGGATGCCGACTAGCAGCGAGGGCCTAGGGTTTGCCCATGGGGAGACTATGCCATCATTACCTAATTGTAGCACAATAATTGTATATAAACATAGGGATAAATAGAGGAACCAAGATAAGTAAATAGAAGGCACAACGGGAAATAAACACAACAATAACTATTACTAAAAAATTGGAATAGAATTAAACAACTGATGATATGTCATATCACAAGAAAATTGTAAAATATTGATACAAGATAGTAGGAATAAGATGTTACACATATGTATAAAGTAAATGAAAGACTATCCTGATCATCACAAGCTCCGACTCAGTCATATTCAAGAAAGCTCCATACTAAACAGAAAGAAATCAAGTGTTTGAAGTTGTATAATTCCCTTTTTCAACACCTACAGCCATATAATCTACTCTGAGTACGAAATAGAACCCTGATAGGGTGTGAGATAAATCTCAGTGGGCAACTACCAATGGTGTCTATAATATCCAGCCCTTGTAATGTAAATGTAACAATATGATAGCATTCATATATAATGTAAAGTAGTACAATGTAAATAAATAAAAAATTATCTACTTCAACCCTAAGCTGGTGTTTGGTCATTTCAATAATTAATTATTTGGTTATTACCAGCTTATAAATCAGTCGCATGTTACAAATTTCAAAGGTTCCATGTTGTATCAAGGAAACCTGTCATGATATTTAATAGTGAAGTCCCAAGGTAATAACCCAGGTGACGTAGACCTCAAGGGTCACAAATATAGTAATAAATGTAGCCTAGAATGTGGTGAGAGTGTAATCAACGGAAAATAGTCCATGTAATTCTATAATGAGTCGTCTACCAAGTCCAAGGAGTCTGTCCAATGTAAAATGGGGTTAAGCAATGACTGGGCCAAATGGGTTTAACCCTGGCACCAACTTGTCAATTCTGGATACATGGAGTATATCCAACGCATCTTGTAATGATATAGAAGGGATCCAATGGTGTCATACCACACATCAAAATAATATACAAGTATCATGATCTTGGTGGGTCTCAACCTAATCAAGATGTATCTTTGAATCAGAATGGGGTTCATGAATGCTCATGGAATTATCCGACAAGAATCCAACGCAAGATTGAGTCAGGACATTCCTATTTGATAATGGATTCATGTAATAACTCATTTAGTTCACGAATTTCCTTTCATTAGTGTGATATGGTCATGTAGTATGAAATATTTTAATCAAGTAATTTGGTTCATGCATGGAATTTAATTAGTGTGATAGGGACAAGTAACATGCAACCTTTTAATCAATTCTTAATTAATAAATAAGTCCATTTTGTCCAAGCCTTTCCTTTCATTAGTGTGACAAGGAAAAGTATCATGAAGCCTTTATTATTTACATTTAAATCATAATCAATAATTAAGGTCTATTTTTCTACCTTCTATTATCGTTGTAAGGGGTTCTGCAGACATGAAACCTATGAATCAATCACAATTAATCCGAACAAGTCATATACTTGGTATATTTTCCAATTTCCTTTTCAAATTTAATTATAAATTGAATCACTTACCTAAGGTGGTTAATGTCGTTATAATACATGGTACTTTCCATTATGAAATTCACAATATAAATCAAGCCATTTAATATAGAAAAACTTACCCTTAGAATAGTCAAGCCAAGGCACACCCGAACAGTGGTACAAACGTGTCAAAACACTAGAAAATAACTATGGTATAACCTTAGAAATGTAATGTATGGAGTTTTTTGGGAAGCCACTAAAAAATAATTACATATTTTAAAGGATAATAACCATATAATTTTAACTATTATAAACATGGAATATAAATTCTATAAACGACACCCGATGAAATCAGTGGTCCCCACACAACAAATCCAAAATCAATGAATTTGAGGGATGAGATATTGACCACAAACCTTATAATTGTATGAATATCTTCCTTCGGTATTGGCCCATTATTTGGATCAGATAGGAGTATATCTAATAAAGGAGGAAAACATTCATACCCGGCAACTAGGTTTGGGAAAGAGAGAATAAGAGAGGCTTAAATGGACTCGAGTACTTACAGTTGCACATACAACATGATTAATGAAAGCTTGATCAGATCCCAGATGAGGGAGATATCTTAATACCAAGCATTGGACTCCAAAAATCTCCAAAATGAGAACCTTTGTGGTAAATCCCTCATAAAATCGGATTACAGAAAAAGGAGGGGGATAATATATCATTAACGGAAAACTTGTAAAATTAGCCAGAAAAATGGATTCTGCATGGTTTGTTCACACAGTTTGAAAATATAACCTATATAGTTACCTGGGAAGAAGGGAAATTTTCATAATTATGCCACACATCTGAGTGCAAACCATGTGAAGTGATTTTGTTCAGAAATATCAATTTGTACGGTTAGCCAAACTGTGTGCCAAACGTGCGCTAGCTAAGCAACATGGCTAGTTTCCCATAAAATATGTGTTCTGGGCCCCTAACATTCCATGGACACCCTTGAGACCTTTTCTAACTCATTGGGAATCCATATTTTGTTAAATGTAAAGATTTAAATTGAAAATTAAAGAATCCATACCTGAGTGAAAATACAGGTTCTTACAATATTGATAAATTTTTTTATGTCTTTGATTAATGATATATTGAAATAATATAATAGAAATAATGATTTTAATAACATTTAGGGATTGTTTTAGAAAAACTCATAGAAAATTGGTTGTAGAGAAAATTATGTAAGTGTAAATTGTGGCTTCAACCAGTTTCTTTTCCTTGATATATTGTCTATAGGGATGTAATATCTCTTGACTCTTAGGGAAAAGGTTGTTAAATAATATCCCTTGATAGTGAATACAACTAATATACATGGCTTTCTCAGATTAACCTATTGTATATTTATCTCGATTAGATAATTTTCTAACCAAGTTGATACATAATGGGAAAAAATTACATATTTAAAAGAATTTGAATAAATTTTTGAGGAATTAAAGAGGATATTATTCAATGAGCTGATATTAACCTTACAATTAATAAAAAGAAGGATTGGTTGTATACAGTGATTCATCAAAGAAAAAACTAAGGTTTTTCTTTATGAAAAATGATAGAGTTGTTTCTTATGAATTAATAGGATTGAAAACCCATGTTAAAAATTATACAACTATTTAATATTGAGTTGGAATCTATAATAATTTCCATGAATATATAAAGATATTATATTTATGGAGAAATAGGTGAAATATATATTGATTATAAGATTTTTATGTATATATTAAATCAAAAATTGATCAACATGAGACAAATGAGATTGATAAAACTACTAAAGGGATATAATTGTATGATAAATAATCAAAATGTGAAGGAAAACATAGTGAAAGATATAATAAGTAAGAAATATCATAGTTTTTTATCTGTGATGAGGATAAATAGGGATCCACTGTTAATATATTTAGTAATGTTGGAATTCATAATTTTTAGGAAATGGGAACCATATTAACTTTTATAATTAATTAACCAACTACAATTACTAAAAAATATAAATAAGTCTTCAATATATCAAAGGGGATTGTAAAATAAGATTAATTTTCTATAATTTGGTTTATTTAAGTAATTAATCTATGAAGATAATGTATTTATCTTTGTAAAGAGACTATATATACCATTAGTACCTAAGATAAATAATAAATTTCTAGAATAATCTCATATATTAAATTTATTTATAAACTATGTAATCACTATGTTGTATATGGATATAGTATATATCTTCTAGTGGAATAGAATGAAGGATTAAATCTATGACTATATATCAAGATGTTTGATATGCCAACAAGTAAATGTTAAGAAAACACTTCCTCATGGTTTCATGATACTTAACACTGTAAAAATGTGAATTTGGGATACTATCATAATATAATTTCTTATCGGGATTCCTAAAACATCTAAGAAGAATGGTGTAATAAGTTTCATTATATACCATATTTCTAAGTCTGCATATTTCTTATCAATGTGAGAAGATCTACCCCTTGAGTCACTTTCATGACTCTATATCAATGAATTTGTGAGACTTTAGGGTGCACCTCTATAAATTGAATCTAATTTCGACCCCCATTTTATATATAAATTTTAGAGGAATAGTAAAATTTATTTAAATAAATATATATATTGGAGATATACAGTCTCATTCTTTTTAAACATAAATATTAAATCTTTGTATATGAATATTCATTAGATTATACAATTGTAAAGGTATAATGCCTTTGAGAACCTGGAAGCATAAAACACTGGTTCGTATGTGAACTAGATCGTCTCCCGCTAGTTTATTCAATATTATAACCCTTATAAGACATATCATACATAAATATAATTCCTCATAACCTATGGAAATGAAACATAAGAAAGGGTGATCTAAGATTCTTATTACGTAAAAACAAGGAAGATACTTAAGAATAACATAAGAATAAATGTATGTGAACATGAATAAAACATTTTTAAACTATACCCTACATATCAAAGATTGTAATACTATGTCATGGAATAATAATTGTCAATTAATAAAGAATGAATCAAAATTAAATGAAATAATATGATTCAAGTGAGAATAACATTGAAATAAGAGATAAAATTTTGGCCTTCACGTAATCATATAAAGTTATTTCCATTGTTGTCATGGATAATTTTTAAGCATATAAAGTGGAATGTGTTCACACCCACAAAATCATAGAATTCAAGGTTTACTACCGAGACTATAATAGTAGGAAACTTCCCTAACTAAACTAGGTTCACTCTTTATTTTAGTCTTCCTTATCTCATGAGATATCAATATTTAGCAAATACATTAGAGGGAGATATTGGTCTCACCAATCATATATTGAAAATCATAAATATTTTTGTCATAAATTCATAAAACATTCATCATATCAGAACCCATGAAATGAAATGGGTTTCATAAACATTTCATCATAACATAACCTATGGAAATGAAATGGGTTTCATAATTATTTCATCATTTCATCAAAGTATAACTTATGAAAAAACAAGTGGTTTTCATAAGTATTTTATCATGGTATAACCTGTGGAAGGGAAATGGGTTCTTTAAACTTCTTTTCATCATAAAAATAAACCATACAAATAAATAATATGAATGGTATACTTGGATAATACCCCTAGTAAATCATAAGTAATGTAAAAGAATGTCATCTTATATGGAAGACGATTTTTAATGATAACTGGGAACATATCTTAAGGAATATAAATTTTATTTAAGAATAATTTTTTAAAATAAATATTCAAAAAAATTGAAATGATTTTCTTTTAATATAAACATGAAAACATACAAAGGAGTATTCATTGAAAATAATGTTCATGATGGTAGAAAATTCCATTCATGTAGAACACAATAGAACAAAGATTCCTTTTAAATTTTCAATAAAATACAAATGGAACTTGTTTGGAAAATGACATAAATATTCATTTTAATAAATTAAAAAAGGGAAAAATTACATTAAACAATCATTTAGGAACATGAAAACATTTTTTTTAAAACAAATTTATAAAACATGGACATGGAAGAGAAAGGGGTTTCAACTGAAGATAGAAATAAAGTTGGTTAACTTTAATAATATTATTTTGAAATATTCACGGTATATAGAGAGGAAAATGAAAGTAAAGAATTTATTCTATTGAAGTGACTATAGGATATAAAAATTAATGATTTTATTAAGAGATATATCATTTTATTTCATCATCAGATGTATAAACATAAACAAGTTTGATAACTGATGAGATTGTATAATTAAACCTTTCCACATTAGTATCTTTTGAGGCATAGGACTCATTAAATAATAACATAAAATTCAACATTTAATGTCATTAAAATAATTATATTCTTGATATAAAAGGACAAATATGATGTATATACATCTCATAAGTGAATATAGGTTCATAATATAACTTATATCTTAAAGAAGGCAATTTGAGATAAAAACCCTTACAACATTGATAACTTTTGAAACAAAAAACCCAAAGAAAGAGAGATCCTAAAATGGATATATAAATCCCAATAATTTTCAGGATAATTATCATAAAATAAAATCATGTTTAGTATATAAACCACCTAAAATAAATAGGTATTGAATGTGGAATTTGTCTCACAGAAGTAAAAAAACCAAGATGGAAATCCCTTACCCTGAATTCCCCTTGAGTAAAAATAACTATATCCCTGTCTATAATAAAGATAGATTTATTATAAAGCTATTATATGGACATAATAATATATATAATTTACCTATAAACTTTTATTATTCATTAATTAACAATTCTTTGTTGAATTTATGTTTCGGGTTATAATGTCCCTACCCAAGGTCCACTTAACTCGTTCCCCAATCAGGTGGGTCACATGGCCTCATGTTCAGCTCCCCAATTGATAACAGTTGTCGACTAGAAATGAGTGTGTAAATCCGATAAAATGGAGAGACTATACCCTTTAATATGAGAGGAACAACAGATACAATCACAAACATACAACAACAGAAACATATAAGAACTGTCAGGATAATAATGATCTGAGAGAATAAATAACTGAACAACTAATAATAATAATAAAATCTATTGAGGTAGTGTCAAGTACATGGATGTGTTATATGATGATATAAAAAATGGGAATTTGCAAACATGCATATAAAAATATGGTATAAAAAAGTAAATAAATAAATAAAATGATAAAAATATCCTCCACTAGCATCTCAAGCACATTATCAATCTTCTACTCCTAAGATCCATCTATAAGCTAAGCATGTCAAAGGCCTATAGAAGGGAGCATTCCGTTATGAGTACCTATAGACACGTAATCTTCTTTGGTACCAATGAAATCCTAAGTATGGTGTGAGATAAAATCTCCATAGGCCACCACTAATGGTGTCTATAAATAATTCAAGTAGTGGAAATAATAATGTAGTGTGTAGAAATAAGTAATTAATTAACCAAACTATGTAAATAAATAACTTCTCACTTAGGTTGTAAAAAGAATCCTGGAAGCTCCGCCTACTTTGATTCATGGACAGAATATATGTATGAATATCACTATATATATAGTAATATTGTATATATATATTATAGTTATATATTGAAACCACCTATATGAACCAAGTACGTCAAGACGTAAGTGGCCATATACTTGGAATAATAGTTACAGGATATAATGGGGTGTAACTTATACATCTATTACCATTATAACGATCCAATAATCTCAAACAATAGGGTTCATTCCCTACATCTCATAATGAGTGGGATATTTCTTTTCCATCACTTGAGATACTGAGTGTTCCATCATATCAACACTTGAAGAAGTAATGCAATGCGTCAAGAGAAATTTTCAACTACTGTCATTGGTGTTAGACGTCATGATGTACACCCAATGTAAGGGAATGTGATACCTTCATGCTCAATGGAACCCTTACCATCGTATCATAACCTATGTCAATGCATAATTTATCCATAATATTTAGCATGTGACAATACCTCTCATGTATACCTATAGTCAAGTTCAATTATAACAAGGCGTTATAATTCATTATGTCCATTTAGTAAATCATAACCAATGGTGTGGGATTTCCACCATTTATAATTCATTCCATTTAGTCCATATCATTTATTTATGGAAAAACAAAACCAACATGAATGATCCATTCTACTCAAATTATCAAATTCATTTTAAGAAGGGAAATTATCAAGCATCAACCATTCAACTTAATTAATCCATCCAATTCCTCATAAAAATGAAATTCCATTTATAAGGCTCAAGATCATGGTATAGGGTTACAGGGTCAAAAATGCAGTTTTTTACTTGGGAAATTACAGTTATAGGTTGATCCAAAAACCTATGAGGAGCCTCAGGTTCAATACACATTCATATATCAAGGTCTGTTGATCAATTTGATAACAAGAACTCAATTAAAAGGGAACGCTTTAAAAAATCTAGCATAAATAACGATGACATAGTTACAATACATCAAAATTCATGGGTAAAACAATGATACCACAGACCTCATGGTCATTCATGACTCCTTTCCCAATATCATCCTTAGATTCAGAGTAGACTAGAAGTGATCTATGAAATAATCCAACACAGTGAAAATAGGGAAAAAGAGCTTCAACGTAAATAGTGTGATGGATTAAAAGAAAAACTTATAAAGAAAGGGATATAATTGGAGAGATCACCTCAAGGAATCAAACACCTTTGATAGATCTTGAATCGGTCAACATATGTCTGAGATACTTGGATGCCCAGGTTGATTGTGGTTGAATCTCATGGGAGGATAATAAAATGATGCACACAGGAAATGGGTGAGGAAAGAAAGAAATTATTTTGAAGGATTAAATAGGGGAAAATAAATTTTAACCTCGAAATATGGGGCACACGGTTGGGCCTTAGGAATTTTTAAACCCATGTGAAAACCATGATCAGGCCCACTACTTAATGAATTACATATATGGTTAACACAAATAGTTTTCCACACCATGTGAAAAACATGAATAAAATCACATTAAAAAACCACATGTGGTTTGCAGGTCAATGCACCTGGAGTCACACGGTTTCAGAAAAATTGTGTGGCTCCTGTAACACCTTTGTTTTCCCACTCACGGTTAGGAGAAACTATACATCCCATTCATCTCATATTTCCATAACTTCCAAACAAGCCTTGAATCCTTATAAGACCTTTCATAGGTCATATTGCATGTTACCACGATTAAACCAAGTTTTTAAATTAAAAAACAAATGATTTTTAGATTCTTGAAAAGAAATATCATTACAACCACTTCTCCTTAAAGAAAATCATCCTTGAGTTGTCCTTCTGAGGCTAAAGTGGTATTTTCTAGGAAGATATTTGGACATTTTCCTTGTATATCAGCTTCTCGCTCCTCATTCTCATCATATACATTATCGTACTTCCATAGAACACATAATCAGGGAACTAACTCACCTCAAAGTGTCTTCAAGCTCTGATCAATAATAAGAACTGGATACTCCTTTAAGGAAGAATGTATATCCAATTCAACCTCGTCTAGCATAAAGACATGTAATTGGTATGTATAATATTGGATAAGCTAAGATACAAGAAATACATCATGCATAGATAGGTATCTCTTGTGAAGTGAAAACTGGTAATCCATTGGTCCAATCTATTTTACAACCCTGAAGGGTCCAACAAACCTCAATGAGAGCTTATCCTACCTTTTAATACGTCTATTCCCCAACTTAGGTGATACTCATAAGAAAAACCAGTCTCCGACATTGAACTCATGAAGTCGTTGGAATCTATTGGCATATGACTATTTTCTAGACTAATCTATTATCATGCCATTTCTGTTCTACTTAACCTACTTGTAGTCTCCAATATGAGACATGGTCCAAGCATAGTTACCTCCCCTTCCTCTAGTCAGTACATAGGTGAACAACATGGGCTACTTTGTACATCTTCATAAGGACCCATATCAATGGTATCCTGAAATCTATTATTATAAGATAACTCAATGATAGGAATTTTTTCTCCCATGGACCCCCAAAATCTATGACATTGCCCCAAATCATATTTTATAGATATTGAATCATATGATATTTTTTTCCATAGGTATGTGGGTTATAGGACGTGCTTAGAAAAACTTGAGTACCCCAGGAATTTAGCAACCCCTACCAGATTCATGATATAATGTTAGAATCTCTGTACTAAAAGGCAGAATAGTGAGCTCCCTGAAGAAGTAAAACCACCATGACATAAATTCTTCCATGATCATATACTGAGAATGTATCTCACAAAGGTATGAAGTATAAAACCTTGAATAAATGATCAACAACAACCCACACTATATCTTTTCCATGAGGTGATCAAGGTAAACCAGTAATGAAATCCATAGAAACATCATCACATTTAGACTCGAGAATGTAAAACATCTATAGAAGCATTTTCAGTCATTGATATTCAACCTTCACCTGCTAAAAAGTGGAACACCGAGTAATGAATATAGAAATATCATGTTTCATACTAGGCCCCAATATTGGAAATGTAGATCACAATACATTCTGGTAACACCAGGGTGAACCTCCCATATTGAGGCATAAAATTATGACATCATCTCCTCTATGATATCTTCTAGGAACCATAAACACCCATTTAACAATGAGGTATCATCATTATCCATGATCCAACATAAAAATGTATCATTATTTTAAATTCATTCCCTTAGGAAAAAGACCTCGAGATCTGATAACTTCCCCATTATGACCTATTAATGAAGTGTATAGGTCACTTCTAAGGATGTGAGGATAGTATGACCATGGTCCTTCTAAACCTTAATGTGCATCTATGAGAATAAATCCATGAGATACCATTCACCAATAGCTTCATGAGCCACATGAGCCTATGTCTTCTAGCTCAGAGCATCGACCACAACATTTACTTTACCAGGCATAAAGGCAAGATCGATATCAAACTATTATAGGTACTCAACCCACCTTCATTATTTGATATTGAAATCCCACTATGTAAATATATACTTGAGGTTTTTTTATTAGCGTACACCAAAAAATTCTCTATAAGTAGATAGTATATTCAATCTGGTATAACATTAACTATGGATTCTATCTTGAGGTTTTGTGTCAGGTAATACCCCTCATGAGGCCTCAACTAAAGACACCCATATGTGAAATCTCACTCATCCTACATTTGAACATATCCCATTATGATACATAACGCATCATAGTATATAGTGTAACTCATTTCTGGATCTGGAAGAATCAACATCGATGTTGTAGTCAAAAGACCCTTAGACTTTTGAAAGGTTTCTCTATTATATTTTGACCATAAAAAATTCAAACCTTCTTTTTTCAATCTATTAAACAGTGCTACTAGATATGAGAAATCATGGATGAAGTGTCTTCAATATCCAACTAGCACAAATAAACTCGGAATTTCAATGATTTTCTTGGGAATCTCTTAGAAAACTATAGGTATCACTTTATCTAAATCTACTAAAACTATTTAATCTGAGATAATGGGACCTATTAAGTAAAATTTGTTGATTAAAAAGATTCATTTACTGAGCGTATCATAGAGTTGGTGTTATATCAGTGTACTCCTCAAAATCACAAAATGGGTTCTAAGGAATTTCATAGAGTGTTAATACACCAAGATATAATCAAAAAATAATAACATTAATGAATCCAGATATGGGTGTAAAATGGTTTATAAAATCCATAAATATCGTAGGTGCATTCATGATCCTGAATAGCATAACTATGTACTCTTGTAGATGGTGCCTTCTCCTAAAATCTATGTGAGGAATGTTTGATGACCTGATGGGCACCTAATGATAGGATATCCATATATATATCTTTAAAAACACTTTATCTCCTCACATATGATCAAAAAGGTCATTTGTTCTAGGTAGTGGATATTAATTCATTACTGTGAGCTAGTTTAATAGACGGTAATCCACGCAAAGCCTAAGAGTATCATTCGACATCTTGGAAAAAAGGACTAGTGAACCCCAAGGAGATGTGTTGGGGAGTATAAATCCTTGAGCATCACAATCCCCCAATTTATTTTTGAGAACCATAAGCTCTATAGGTGATGGCCTATAAAGAGTAATGGTCACTGACACTGATCTGAGCACAAGTTCAACAGTGAATTCTACCTCCTGTGGTGGGGGTAGACCATAGAATTCATCAGGAAATAAGTCCCTTAAGCATTTCACTATAGGAGGGAAAATAGTGAGGCATAACCCCTAGACATCTTGGAAAAGACCCGTGATCTGATCTATCACATTACCTAGTCTCTACGTCTCAGGTTCTAATCATGTATCTTGAACAACCCATTCTCCCTTATGCACATTCCTAAAACCTTATATTGATGAAAACATCAAACTCTAAGGATAGTAGTCAACATGGGCTTAACAGGGAACCAACCAATCTATCTAAATGATTATTCCAATTCCCATTATGTTGAGTATGTAATGATTCCACATGAAAAGTTATCTACTAATCTCAAGGGGACAGTCCTTACAATGATGAATTCCCTCCAATCAGATACATAAAAGGGTATCAAGCATCATAATCCCATGAAAATTTCAATCTCGAGGCCCATAATTTCCCCAAGACTCATATATAAAAGAGTCGGATACACCTGTGTCAAATAATGAAGATAATAAAACAGATCCTATTGGAATAATACCTCGTATAGTATAATTTCCAATGTTATACTCCACTAGCATATGCTGGACTACATGTAACTGACATGTACCATGGCCTGAAGTCACTGCCTCACTACCCTAAGCAATCCCACTCTACTAGAACTAAGAATCATTTGTCTAAAAGACTCTTCCTCAATGACCACCACTCTAATGAACATACTTTTTCTTACATGACTAGTACATCATTTTAATGATAAAAAATATAATAGTACTACCTATACATGATCCGAAGGTTTAGTGTCTTCATAAAATTAGTACCATATATAATATTTGTATGATAAAACATAAAATATATTTAATTATTTCTTATTTATATTATTAGTGGCTCGCATTTTCTCCTTAATATATGTAGTCATATAAAGATATAAATCAAATAAATGAGTGAGCTAAAAGCCCAGTAAGAGGCGAGATAAGAACATGAATCAATATAACATGGGTGCGAATAATTATCATCATCATAACATAAGCATGGGATAATCATCATAATAGTTAGAGGAAGTATTAGATAAAGGAATGGAGTGTGTTAATGCATAAAAATGAAACATCATGTCTTAGTGGTCAACTACCACACATAGTTTTGTACAAAGTTAGCATCGTGTTCACTATAAACATATTTTAATAATCATAACATCATCATTGTTAACAAAGATAGCATCATTTTTATGCATATTTTGAAATATATCAAGAGATACATCACTTTATCCAATTCATTGGAGTGCTATATAATTCTGGGTGCACCCATCACATCATAAGGTTTACAAAATCATGCATGCCACATAATAAATATAATAATATTTTCTATAAAATAACTCATGGAAAATAAAATGTGTGTCATGATAATTTCATAGAGAATATATTCATAGACAAAACATGGATTTACCAAAATAAAAATATAACAACATACTTGTTATGAGAATTTTTAATATTGAGTGAAGAAGAAACAATCTCAAGAGAACTAAAAGATGTGTTTTTAGAAGTTAGAGTTATTTTGGAAAAGTCTTTGAATTTATCGTAAAATTAAATTGGAAAAATGAATATCATAGAAAAGAAAATTTAAGAACAAATAAATTATATTTTATTAATATTAAATTAACATCCACACCAATATTTGGCATGAAAGAGGAATAACCTAATGAAAATAAAATTGTGTTTGAGAATCCCCTTACCTTATGTTCGAATGGTTTATTCAATTTAATATCATGGATAATAAAATTACATTCATTAATTAATAAATACATAACCTATTATAATTTTATTTTAGTCATTATAATTTTATATTGTTTATTTATGGTCATATTTATGAGTTATAGTGTTCAATTTTATCATTAGGGGGTGTTACTTTTCTTGATATTCAGGAATGGTTCACTTATATACATGAATGGAAGTTCATGTAAAATGAGAATGATTTTCCAGAATTGAGATTAAATGTTATTAATGATCTTAAAAAAGATTAAAAGGCGTTTTATATTATTTTTTTATATATGAGGATAAATCATTATATATAATGTTAATGATTAACGTTTAGATTAATTTTGGCAGTTTTCTATCCCAACGAACTCGTTTTGTTTTATTACATAATATTCTATATATATATATATATGTTAGTTACAGAACATGAAAAAGGTTACAAAATAAATTTAATAATATTATAATACCATTATAATGGTTTTATGACCATCCTTGAAGGCGGTATAGGGAAATGAATGTACATCATCCATGATGGAAGTAAGTCGATACATCATAGACGATGTTTTCATTTTAGAATAAATGGGAGATGACATGGGTTTGATGATGGATTATTCCCTTAACATAATAAATTTATATTATATTTAAGGTAAAAGAGTAATCATGAAACTTTTATGGTCTTAGATGAGTATTTTATAATAATATAAAATAAATTGAAAAGAAATTAAAAGAAAATATAAAGGATTTTACCTCTTGAACTCTCCTCCTTGAGAAACTCCTTAGGGGAGTTGGTTTTGGTATTTTTTTGAGACCAAAGTCTCTTGGATGTTTGGAAGGGGATTGGGAAGATTATTGGGAATAAATTGGGAAAGCTTCAAGGCTTGGAAGGTGTGCAGAGAAGAGGTGGTTAGGAGTAGTATTTAAAGGAGAGGAGAGGGGTATTTTCTCATTATTTTATTCATTAGTTTATTATTTTGGATCAATACTATGAATAGTTTAAGCCTTATCACTAAATATATTAAAATAATTAAGTATAGTTTGTGATTTTTGGTTTACATCATCCATACATCATTTATGACTCAATAATTCAGAAATTTATTAAAAACCCTAAATTTTCATATTTCACTATTCACAGAAAATTTACTATTTTATAAAAATCCTAAAAAGTAAACCTAAAAATTTTGCAGCAGGTATAATTGAAAAAGTAACTCTGTTTTATGAAAATATTTTTCTAAAAATGATAAATTTAAAATTTTAATTATAATCTTTATTTACATGGAAAATAGATATTTCAAAATTATAATTGCTTTTATAATACTTCGAAAAATTAATTATGGTCTCATAAAATAATCTTATAATAATAATAATTATGAATCTATTTTATTAAAACAATTTTATTTTAAATCGATATATTTATTATAAAATTGAAAATAAAAATTTATATTTTATAAAAATACCAACACTTAACTAATAATTTTTAAATTATTTATTTACTTATACTATTATACAATTATATCATATTTTTATCAATAAGATACTTAAATATTACTTATAAATTCATAGGTGAGGTTACAATTCTATTGTTTGGAATACTATTCAAAATGTTCACATTATTATTCCAAATGTCAAATTACTATTCCATAGGTATTGGTTCCCCAAGCCCGAATGGCCCAAAGGCCATTATTTTTATGGATTTTTGATAACCCCCCTTTCAAGG
The DNA here is from genome assembly GCA_963277665.1 of Viscum album. Classification (NCBI taxonomy): domain Eukaryota; kingdom Viridiplantae; phylum Streptophyta; class Magnoliopsida; order Santalales; family Viscaceae; genus Viscum; species Viscum album. Next base: position 2,093,113,524 of record OY728131.1, on the reverse strand, counting down.
GATGGGGGTAACCCTTACAAGTCTCGTAGCCTCAGAGATTACATGGCTCTTAGGCTTAGGAGATTATATGACCCGAAGGTCATAGAGAATTCCACCACTCTATCTACAAGGAACTACCCCTCTAAAGCATCTCCATCGTGATAGTAGCTCTCTACCATCACATGGTCGTCTGTCTAGGCTTCCCGTACAAGCACAATCTGGTCCCGATGGGATATCCATACCCTCTCATTCGGAAAAATCCATTTGGCTCTGCTCTGATGAGTACACCTTTCTTTGAATCCTCTTCTAGGGCTGCTTCTTTTTTTGTAGTGTGTCTGGGGCAACTGCATGTGATCCTAAGGCCTTGAGGTGGCCTGAAGGCCTTAATGGTCGCTCTAAATCCCTACTAACCTGCTGGCCTAGGTGGCTTGAAATCCTTAAGTACTCCAAGCCCAAACTGGTAGCCCAAGGTGAATAGTTCTCGCTTCTACAGTACCGAATAGTACATACTACCGTAACTGCTATATTGCCTACTAAAATACCTTTACAGTTTACAGTTCTGCTACAGTCTTCATAGTGTACAGTACTTCTATAGTACTACTAAAGTACCCCTAAAATATTCCTCTTCCTAGTTTTTAACTTGGGTCTTGTGGATGCACTCAAGGATACCTCACCAACTGGACTGAGGCTTATATGCAAGGTATTGGTTCCCCAACTTCTATAAATACATCTTATTTCATTAATTATTCATTTTTAAAGTATCTAATGTGTTATCAAAGTGATTTTATTTGGTTTATAATATATTACATAATTATAAGAATATATTTTCCATTAATAAAATTTTGGGTAGTTACTTTCGTCCCCCTTATAAAATATCTCCCTTGAATTTTTGTTTTACATAATATGGTGATAATAAGTGAGGGTACTTATCCTTCATTTCTTCCTCTAGATCCCATGTTACCCCTTCTTACTTATGGTTCTTCCATAGTAATTAGACCTCATGAGTAGTCTTGTTGCATAGAAAATTATCCCTATGGTCTAAAATCTTCACTGGCTACTCATCATAAGAGAGATCATTTTCCAACTATACCACTTATGGATTCAGTAAATATGAGGTATTTGGTATGTACTTTCTCAATAAGGATACATGGAACAAAATGTGTACTTGATACATGGTAGGTGTAAGTTCCATTTGATAGGTCATAGCTCAGAGAAGATCAAGAATATCAAAGTTCTCAATACACCTGGGACTAATCATTCCTTTTTTCCCAAATCTCATGATGCTCTTCCGTGAAGATATATAGATGAATATCATGTGTCCATCATTAAAATCATGGTCTCATCTATGATTATGTTTATAGTTCTTCTATCATCTTTGGGAAGCCTTGATGTGTTGCTGAATGGTTTTCACCTTCTATATCATTTCTTTGACCATTTGAGGTCTCAAAAATTTATTATCACCAAGTTTGTAATATCCATAACTTCATAGAGGTATGTCCTTATTTAAATTTTGATTTCAAGAAATTTTTTAATGAGGTGTTTCCAAGGAGTATGTGGGGTCTCGGGGGTGTTCAAAGGGTTTAGGACATGAGAGGAGAGAATTGGGCCAATTTGTGTAAGGTGAACAGTTAATGCATGGTTAAGAAAACCATACAGAATTTCTATGTAATAGTGAAACCTTGGAAAGAGGATTAACACATGGTCTAAAAACTTTTTGTTAAACTGTTTTGCCTACCTAGGTAATAGGGTGACTCATCTTATATTGTATGGTGGCTTTCACGTGGTTTTTAAAACTGTGCAGGTAAACTGTGTACCCTTGTAAAGTTTGTAAAACTTATTAAAATACCATTCGAGGATTTTCAACCATCACCTAATTTTCTCCTCTCATTTCCTACCTTGAACCCTAGTTATGAACAAGATCTCCCAAAGGCTTCCAAGGGAGATTTTCTCTCATCTCTAGGTCATTTGGAGTTTCATCAATTGCAGATCGAAGCTCCAGGTAAGTCTAATCCCTCTCTTGATTCTATTTTTCATTCAGGATTTATATCCTTCTCTTTTATCCAACTGAATATCTAAACCCCTTCTTTTCAGGTCGGATCTTGGTTGAGGCTTCAAAGGGTGGTTGAATCGGGATCTAAGGCTTTGATTAGCAGTGTGTTCATCAATGGATTTGAGTTAGGTGGTCTACAAGTAATATCCCATGGGTTTTGCATGGATTTTTCCATGTGGGTTGTGTTCTTATTCCCTCATTGATGTGTTGTTGGTTTATTTTACACGATTTGATATAATTGGTGTTGAAATAACATATTTAACCTCTCTCGATCCCAGCAGGAAGCATGGAAGGTGACTACATCGATTTAGGGCTACCCATGGGGTGTGCTAACCCTCCCGAATGTGGTTAATAAATATGTAAAGTGTGAAATTTACCTGTGATTAGTATATGCCATTAAGAATTTGTAAGTTGGTTAATTTAATGAATAAGAAATAATTGTGAGTAGTTTTTTATATATTTTGAAAATGGATAAGGAGTTTTTTTCTTGATATGTGAAAAATGTTGAATGAGAGAAAGGGGAATGTACAAAATGAATTGTGTTATTCACTTGAAATTAATAAGTGGGTTAATAGATGTGAAATGGTTTAATATTCTAATTGAGTTAGGCATGGGGAATGTGAATTGGGAATAATGGTTATGTGATTTAAATGATAAATGTCGCAATATATTGTGGTATAATATTGATTTCCATTTTAGTTGATATATTTTGTGATATTGGTAATGATAATAGTTATGCTTGGTTACAATGTGGTTATGTGTGGTGAATGGAAAATTAAGCATTCAGACATGGATTGGTAAACTGGGATATTAACATGAGGTTCTATACCCATGGGTCGAGTTGGTCTGAGGATCTGAACTCCACCCCTCATTTCATAGGTTAGAGAGGAGGATAGAGTTCTATTCCCCTAATATTTGCATTCCACATTGACTAAGGCTTCTAGGTGAGGATAATGTGGTTTTTGTGATGTTTCCCTAATATTATAGGTACATAACTTATTATCATATGCATTTCTATTGATGAATATGACTAATCCATTAAACATGTGAAAATGGTGAATTAAGAACTAAGATGATATAAGTATTGAATTTGGATTTAATGGTGGGTTAACTTAGGGAAAACATTTTTAATAATGGCTATGTGAACTATATTTTAGTTAATTATCATTATTTAGTAATTTAGTGCACTATCTATTTTCACTAGATAAATTATAGACACCATTGGTGGTGGCCTACTAAGTTGTACTCACACCTTGCTCATGACACCATTGTGTACCCGAGCATATTTCATGGCAACAGGTTGGGTGAAGGGAAAAGGCCTCGTGCTTAGAAATTAAGTTGATTTTGGAAAGTGTGTGGATGTCATTATAGACTTGGATTAAGGGCCATTTTTTTCTGATGCTAGTATCTATATTTGGGTTTTTTACACTTGAAATTATATAATAACATGACCAAATTATTGTTGGTTTTGATTTGTGCCCTATTTGGTAAATGGTTATCTATGCATGTACCTTGGTTATTCTATTTTTTCCTCTATTATTGATGTTTACCACAATGCCTTACTCTAGGAAAGAAGTTATAGTCTTCCCATGTGACTTTTAGACCCTTTCTGGTAGTCGGAAACCTCTTGCATATAGGCAGGCGTGCTTGAGGTTATGTGATGACTCGGCTCGGGGAACCAGTTTAGTGGCACCCGGTTTGTGGTCGTTACGAAGTGGTATCATAGCATTCATTTTCTATGACTTACTAATTAGAAATGGTGGAAATGGGATAAGAAATGTGTTGGGCCTTCGTAATGAACTCATTTTTTGGAGTAGCTAACCAACATACTAGGGAAAACCTGAGTCACCTAGGGTTGGAATTTTTGTTCTTGTTATCCATTATTACAATTGATGATATTTCACCAATAGGTGATGAACATGTTCTGTGATTTGACTCTTTTATAATATTTTTCTCAAGTCTGCAATAGAATATGCTTTTTCATTCATTACCCATTATAGTAACCTAGGTATATATAAGACAGGAATCATGGTAGGCACACTTGGGATGGGTGTGTGGGACATAATAGTTAGGGTGCATTTGAACATCTTGGATGTAATGAAAATGGTGTCTAATGAGACAACACAAATAGGTAAAAAGGGAAGTAAATTATTAATTAATAATCAAATAATTATTATTGATAAGGGGAAGTAAGTGAATTAAAATGTTGTCAAAGTAAGTTGTGAAGTGGAAATTATTTTGTAATGGTATAGAAGGTAAGGATTTTCACCGTTCGAGTTAGTTACCACGTGTTAGTCGTGAACTTAGTGGGGATGGTTTAGGGTAGTTGTCTAGGTATGATAAAGATCATTTTGTTAGTGTGTGAGGAATGGTTTTTTTTCTAGTGATGAGCCATTTCTTATATATTGTGAAAGCTTGATGTTTTGTGCTATAAATCTCGTGTTTAGATTTGTAGAGAAACTCCACCATGAAGGAATGTTCTGGTCGAGTGAGATGGGGATTTTGATGTGAAAACACCTCCTATTGTGGAGAAAGAGAATATAGTTATTCAGTTAAATAGATAAGATCATTTCTATGAGAACTTCTCTCATTTTATGAAGATGATAGAACGATACCCATGGTGGGTTGCACCGAGTTTGTTAGAGTTAACCTGGGAGTTTCAGCTGTGGCACCCTCCAACTATTATCATAGAGTGTGGACTAGAGGTAGTAGAGTTGATGAAAGATTCAATCCAGACTATTCTTGATCATCTTGAAAATCCTCTTGAAAATCAAGTCAAGTTAGCGACCTATATGTTGAGAGTTCAGGCAAAGCATTACTTGGACATCATGGTTCAAATATAGTAGGATAAAGGAATGATGTGGAAAGATTTCTTGGAAACATTTCTCAAATACTTTAATCCATAAACCATGATATAGGATAAGGCTTCATATTTTATGATTTTGACCCAAGGAAAAATTTCGGTCATAGATTAGGCTAGACATTTCACTGATTTATGACGCTTCATTCTAGCATTAGTAGGATATGATGGGGTTGTTGTTAAATGTCTCTAGGATGGGATGAGACATTAGATTAGGTCACAAGTGAACATATTCTATTTGATAAGTTTTCCTGAGGTTGATGAGAAATCCCTTATCTTAGAAGAGAACCTGGTTATAGCTTCATGTAATGAACTTGTTTTTCTAATTGGGCGGGTATGTGTTGTGGATTCTGAGAGTAGGAAGTGTCTTTTTGGGATCTCCATCATGTTGGAAGTGCACATAGTATACAGAAGAGTGGTATAACCTCTAAAGGTGGAAACTAGGTGTTCTGTTATTAGTGTGGACGGTACTGGAAAATGCCCAGACTGTGCCCCCAACCACCAATCAAGAGTTGAGCGTGTGGAAGACTGAGCGATGTGCATAGGTTCTGTAAGAACCCACAATAGTCAATAAATGATGGAGGTTAGAGATAGATGTCCTGTGCAGGCATGGGGGTGGTAACCCTATACCCGGAAGGCGGTTGGATCTCCATAGGTCGTAACGGTAGGAGTGATGGATGTGGAACTCTTTGAAGAGACCATCCATACCAGCAAGGAAGTGTTGTGTGGGGTTCTCAGGTTGGAGCCCATAGTATAGGGGAAGTTCATATTTATGTTTTTCATTCTACACCTGAAGGTGTTGAGGCAATATCATTTACCATTTGAGGTAAGATTATTATAGATTCCATGTTTTCTAGTTCCTTATTTGATACAAGTGTTATGCATTCTTTTATTTCTACATAGTTATTAGTTGTGTTTGGATTAATAGTGTAATGTGTGAGTGGATTTATGTTAATTGAGACTCTATTAGGGGTATGGGTTGAGGATATTAGGTAGTGTAATAATTGTGCTTCGGAGTTTGGTGGATATTGTTTTTTGTGGAACCTATTTGTCCTTGAGAGGTTAGGTTTTGACCTGATTTTGGTTATGGATTTGCTGGTACTGTATCAAGACCATATTGATTGTTACCAACATCGGGTAATGTTCATGTATTTCAATGGAGAAACTTATTTCCTTCATGGTGAGTGGGATATTTGATCAGGTCGTGTATGGATAATTTTCCAGTAGTTTGGAGGACTCATAGCACAAGTGTCATGCCTTATGATAAATAATAGAGGAAGGTAACAACCACTATTTCCTATCATTTTAGATCAATTTCAGTGTGTGTTTCATAAGGACATATCAATTCTACCACTTGAGAGAGATGTTGAGTTTATGATTGAATTAGTGCCGGGGGTGGAGCCCGTTTCCATTGCACTATATCAAATGGTGCTAGAAGAACTCCAGGAATTTAATGTTAAGTGAGAGGAGTTAGAGCATAAAGGGTTTCTCATTCCTACTACGTCACCATTGGGATCTCTAGTACTATTTTCCTAGAAGGAAGACAGATTGTTGAGGTTATGTGTTGACTATAGAAAGTTAAACTAGATGACAATTAAGAACCAATACCCACTTCCCAAAATTGATGATCTGTTTGAACAGCTAAGGGGTGCGTCATTGCTCTCCAAGATCAATTTATGATTAGGATTCCATTAGTTAAGGTTGATACCTTCTAACATACCACATACATATTTTCGGATATGGTACAGGTTGTATGAGTTTTTGGTGATTTCATTTGGGTTGACCAATTCACTAGCTAGATTAATGGATTTAATCAACCAGGTATTCCACCCATATCTATATCAAATCATAGTCGTCTTAGTTGATGATATCTTGGTGTATTCAAGAACTCATGATGATCATGAAAAATATCTTAACATCATCCTGAGTACACTAATAGATAGTAAGGCTTATGCCAACCTTTCAAAATTCCAGTTATGGATTGATAAGTTTCACTTATTGGGTCACATCATTTCATACTCAAGTGTGTCGGTGGATCTCGAGAAAATGCAGTCTATGGTGTCCTGGGAATATCCTAGGAACATTTTTGTTTGTTCATAGTTTTTTTGGTTTTGGCCAGTTATTATAGAAGGTTCATTAGGGATTTATCCCATTTGGTAGTTCCACTCTCAGGCTTGACTAATAATCGAGTTAAGTTTGACTAGTTATAGGCATGTCATATTTCTTTTCAAGAGTTGAAGAAGCAGTTGGCTACTACACCGGTTCTGATCTTACCCAATCCAAGTAAAATGTATACCTCATTTTGTGATGCGTTCAGTGTTATACATGGGGATCTTTTGATACAGGATAATTGGGTTGTGGCATATAGGTCAAGGTAGTTGAAACCTTGTGAAAGAAATTACCCTTCTCATGACCTTGATCTGGATGTTTTTTATCCCTCAATGTTTTAGAGGCATTATTTGTTGTGATAATGATTTACGGTGTTTAAAAACAACTAAATTATTATGTACATTTTATCTCAGTGTGATTTAAATCTTTTACAATGTAGGTGGGTTCTGTAATTATAATCATTCGATTTCAAGATGGTTTACAAACCATGAATAGGGAACAGTGTTGAGGATTCTCTATGACCGAAGACTCAGAATCAAGTGGTTATGGAATCCAAGTCTGAGTGGAAAATGAAATTCTTATTTTCTAAGATGAACATAGAAGTACAAATTGGGAACTAGAAAATGACTCTCATGTCTATAGCAGTTGAGTCTATTTTTTTGAGTCAAGTCAAGGAGATTTAGCTGGTGGATCTGAAGTGTCTGGCTATGAAGTAAAGCATTAAAAGTGGGGATATGCCTTCTAGTTGGCTATTGGTGTTGATAGAATTTTCAATGTGTGCGGCTGTTTTTTTGTACCATTGTGTATGCAAGAAGAGTTAATGTATTAGTTTTACGAATCATAGTGGTCGATGAATCCTAGTCTGACTAAGATGTATCACAATCTTTGTAAGAAGTATTGGTGTCCACTAATGAAGAAGAAGGTTATAGGTTTTGTGGCCTGATTCCTTACCTATTAGTAGGTGATTTCTGATCATCAGCGCCCGTGTGGTTCATTACAGGCATTTCCCATTCCAAAGTGGAAGTGGAATGATGTAATGATGGACTTCGTAGTGAGTCTTTCAAGGACACTTTGAAATAAAGATATAATTTTGGTAGTTTTGGATCGATTGACTAAGGTGGAACATTTCCTACCAATCTAAGAGACATATATAGTTAAACAGTTGGGATATTTATATGATTGAGAGATTGTGTGTTTTCTTAGTGTTCCAATAATCATAGATTCATATATTCATGTGTGTTTCATACTGCGCTTCTAGGAGGTATTACAGAAGGCACTTGGTACCCAAGTGTTTTTTAGTACAACATATCACCCATATATGGATGTCCAGTCAGAGCATATGATCCATGTATTATAAGATATGTTGATATATTTTGTTGTGGATTTTGGTGGTTTTTGAGGAAAAAACTTGTTGCCTATTGAGTTTTTAAACGTCCCAGTTCTGGGTGCCGCCCAAAGGTGCCCCGTACCCAGTTGGTCACATGGCCTCAAGCACATTTCCTCGAATGCAAGAGGCTTCCAAATAGCTGCAAGGGCCTTGGGTGTGATAGTGGAGAAACTATTATCTAATTAGAAGAGTAACACAGTGGACACAAACATATAACAGTAGTGGAAACAGTAATTCCATACAATAAGTAAACAACATAACACTGAATGTAAATAACAACTATAGCATATATATGTAATTAATGATGCATGTCACAAGTATCTAGGTAAGCATCCAAGAAAGTCACAATGCTAGAATACAGTAGTAAACCAAATTAAAAATAAGCTAAGTAAACACCAATAGCATCGCCTGCCTCAGCTTTGTCCCATGTCCCCAGCTACATAGTAGTCAAGTTCCTAAAGTAGAAGGCCTCTTTCCCTTACCTATACCTGAAAAAATATAATCTGTTTGGGCCCAAAAGCATGAACCAAACAGGGTTTGATATGGATCACAATAAGAAACCACCCAAAGATCTATTCCTAATTGTTAGTAAATATATATAATAGGAAAATATGAAAAATAAAGTAATAAACAAGGAAGTAATCAAAAGTAAACATTTCTACAGTTTCAACTAAATTCATTTATATTATAAATTATTCATTTAAAAAATAAAATCAACCCTCTGGAAGGTCCATATAGTCTAACCCCACTCGTTCAACTAATCATTCAGAAGCAACCCTCTTGGAATGTTCAAATATCCTAAATCCTATGGTTCAACTTATACAAATACGATATAAAGACTCTCTGGGTAAGTTCACACAATCTAACCCATTTGGTCTTGTGAAAACAAATACTCTCTGAGGAATCACTCACCATCAATTCCCCCTAGAGTCTTTTAAAGATAAAATACAGACTCTCTGATGAATCACTCAACAACAATTCTCCACGTGGTCTCATAATTCTAACTATAGATACTCTGAGGGAGAACTCAATGTCAATTCCCCCAATGGTCTCGTAACATGAAAAGTACAATAGACACATTGGGTAAGCCCTCAACATCAATTCACCCTATGGTATCACTACACTAGGTTCTCACAACCCTGTGTAAAGAAATCATACACAAACTATATTTGGTAGCTAAATTTAATCAAAAATACTATTTGGATAAATAGATAAAAATCATAACACAATCATGCTAGATAATATCACTCTATCCTAACAGTACTAGGCATGGAAACCAAAGCATCCTAATAGGCAATCCTAGACCCAACAGACAATATCAGATCGAACATGGGAAACACATCCATATCTTGGTAAATAACCCTATTTACAACTTGAAACCCATACTAAAGCAAACAAGGCACGACAGGCACTAAAAGGGTTAAATTCCCTAAACAAACAATACCCTAAACTAGGGTATTGTGAACTTTTTTCACATATAAATCAAAATTTTTTACATAAAGTCACAAACTACCATCCTCGATGTTGTACGATTGATATAGTTGATCCTCGTCCTCTAGATTGACCTAGAACGTCGTAGATATATAAAACATCTAAAACATTCATCCATGGATATCTCATGAAAGAGGATGAATCAATAGATGAGGCTCTAGAAGAAGGAAGAACCCACTAATGTGATTCCAACGCAATAGAAGGAGTTTGATTCAGAGAACGGACATTGGTTTGGGGATGAGAGAATAATCAGTGATCTTTAGTTGTTCCTAGATGAGACGGATCCAAAATAATATGTTCATATAAGTGATACATGATCCCAGTCTGATATAACAATTAAAAATAAAAATACACAGTGTGTTCCTTAAGGATACAAAGCGTGTATATGCCTTTAATGGGCCTGTCTTAAGCGGCCTGGCCATGTTGTCACAAAATCATTTATGCAGCCGTGAAATGACCAAACATGACCTAGACATGGTTCCATAGTACACAACATGTACAAGTAAGTACACAAAATGTACTCCTAAAATTTTACTAATTCCCGTTTTCCTCAAAAAAACATGAAAACGAGATCCATATGTTAAAAAAAGTTCTGGGGTCTTACAAACTTCCCACCAAAATAAATTTTTCCCCAAATTTCCCTAGAAAATTGGATATGAAGAAGAATCCTTGAACAAATCTGTCCACTACGATCTTACATCAACCTCCCTCTCCCATGTCTCGTCTTATACTCGACTATGCTTCTATAGGACCTGTACTAGAGGAATAGGCTGACCATGAAGAACCTTCATGCAACGATCAACAATCAGGATAGGATGCACCTCGAACGAGGTGTCCACCTCCAACTAAACCTCCTTGAGTTGAAAAATGTGATATGGGTATGAGAAGTAATGCTATATATGGGAAATGTGGGAGACATTGTGTATAGCCCAATACCTTTGTGGTAACTACAACCAATAGGCAATCGTCCTGACTCCCTCCAAAATCTCAACTGGCCCGACGTATATCGGTGAAAGCTTACCCTATCTCCTAATCCTCCTATGTCCCAACCTCAGTGTGACACAAAGAAAAACCATATCTCTAACCTCAAACTCCAGAGGTTGTATTCATCAATAATCATAATACTTCTGTCGTGACTGTGCAGTGGCCATTCTCTTCTGAATCAAATCCACCTTCTATGTGGCCTCCTAGACAATACGAGGTCCCAACATAGCTTCATCTCCTGTTTCTAGCCAACATAGGGGATATTAGTATGGACTACCATACACGCCCTCATAAGGTTCCATATGAATAGTTCTTGAAGACTATTATTTTAGAAAAAATTCACTTGATGTATATGCTTCTCCTAAGAACCTCCAAAATTGAGGACGCATGATCGAAGCAAGTCATCCATGACCTAAATTGTACACTTAGACTTGACATCTTTTTAAGGATGGTATGTTGTACTCAAAAGTACCTATGTACCCAAAGTCCTTTGTAGTCCTTTCTAGACTCGAGAAGTAAAATGGGCATCCCAGTATGAAATTATGGAGTTTGGAACCCCATATATATGTACAATCTCTGAGACATACAACCTTTCGAACTCATCAAAAATAATGGTTTCCTTGATCGGTAAGAAGTGTGAAACCTTTGTGAGTCTTTAAATGACAACCCAAACTGCATCATTCCCTCGAGGAGACCTCAACAAAGTTGTCACAAAGTCCATCGCGACATCATTCCACTTACACTCGGGAATAACTAACTGCTGCCAAATCTATGCTGGTCATTGATGCTCCACCTTCACCGGCGAATATGTGGAACACCTCATGACAAAACCAGTGAAATCTCTCTTCATACCTGGCCACCAATACTAATGGTGTAGATCTCAATACATCTTGGTGACACTAGGATGAACTGCACAAATTGAAGAATGAAAATCCTGCATCAGCTCCTCGCGTATGTCTGCTGACACCCATATGTGCCCATGAAGATGAAAGTTCTCATCCTTGACTATGGTCCATCCAAGAATAGGGTCCTCTCCTGACACACTCTTCTGTAGGAATAGGCCTACAAAATCTAGTAGCTACCTCATTCGCACTCTTTCATGTAGAGTAGAGGTAATAACTACATACGAAATAATCATCTGACCCTATCTATCATAAACCTCTAAATGCATCTTAGAGAAAATATCCATAATCTTCCACTCTCTATTGTCCTCTTGAACATCCTGTATCTGAGTCCACTTGCTCAATGGATCATCCACTGTGTTGCCTTTCCTAATAGTGTAGGAAAGCTCAAAAGCAAAGGACTGAAGGTATGCAACCCACCTACGATGTCTCAAAGTAAGATCGTGCTGAGTGAATATATATGTGAGAATTTTGTGGTTGGTGAAATCCAAAAAATACTCTCCAAAAAGATAATGTCTCCAACAGAGTAAACCATGTACAACTGTATCTAACTCAAGATTGTGCGTCGGGTAATTCCATTCATCTGGCTTCAACTACCGAGACCCGTACGCAACGACTCCATCCCCTTGTATAAGAACTACTCCTATCCAGATACCTAATGCATCATAGTAAATTGTATAAATATTTATCAGCTCTAAAAAAACTAGTATCGGTGCTGAATTCAACCTGCCTTTTATCTATTAAAAGTCTGAATCACATGAATTTTTCTACAAGTACTTCACACCCTTCTTAGTCAGGCCCTTTTGTGGCGTTCCTAAGCATGAAATGGCCTGTATAAAATAACTTTAGTAACCATATATCCCTAGAAAATTTCGTGCCTCAATGACGTTCTTTTTCTGCTACCAGTAAACTATTGATCTCACATTCTATGGGACTACTGATACTACTGTCTTAGAGATAACATGACCCAAGAATAGAATATGGTCCATGTAAAAGTGGAATTTTGAGATCTTAGCATATAATTGATGCTCTCTCAGTGTACTCAAAATGATCTCAATATGGGTATCATGGTTGTGTTACATGTGAGAGTACAACAAGATATCATCCATGAAAACCACCATGAAATAATCTAAGTATGGATGGAATAATTGGTTCATCAGTTCCATAAAAACTGCAGGCGCTTTCGGGAGACCGAACGGCATAACCACATACTCATATAGACCATACCTACTCCAAAAAGCTGTAATAGGTATATAAAATGGTCTGACATGCAGCATATGATAATGGGATCTCAAGTCAATTTTCGAGAACACCTGAGATCCTTGAAGTTGATCCATGAGGTCATCAATCCTTAGTAAGTGATATCGTTTCTCGACCGTCAACTAGTTAAGCTTTTGGTAATCCACACAAAGTTGGAGGGTATCATCCACCTTCTTCGTAAAACAAGAAATTAAAACCCCAATGGGAAGTACTAGCTTGAATGAGTCATGGTCCTAGATGTTCTTCATCCCCTACCTCTAACCAGCATAGAGGTGGTCGACATGGACTTCCATATAATCCCTTGTAAGGATCCATATCTATGGTATCCTGAAATCTATTACTCTAAGAGAACTCAACTTGGGGTATATTTTTTATCCATGAACGCCCAATGTCAATGAAACATTCATGGAGCATGTACTCTAACACCAGAATCATATACTTTGTATGAATTTGGTCTAAGACTGATTGACCATGATTATATTCACCAGTATACCCAATACCTTTTTCAACCCCTGTCATAACCATGGTATGAAATAATAATCCCTTTTAGATATGATAGAACATGGTTCTATATAAATGTATATGATCTCTTGTAAATAACGGCTTCCTAACTCTTCCACTAAGAAAGTCTCTTGAATGGGTAAGAAGTGGGAGACCTTCGTCAACCTATCAATAAATAGACAAACATTATTGTTGACTCAAGGTGATATTGGAAAACCTATAAAAAAATCTATAGTGACATCATACCATTTCTGATTGGGAATGGAAAATAGTTATAAGAGTCATACCAGTTGCTCATGTTCTTCCAACACCTTCTGATTTGTGGAATATCATGTAACAAAGTTTGTTATCTTCTATTTCATACTAGGCCACCAATACTGGAAATGTAAGTCTTGATACATCATTGTAATGTTGGGATGTATTTCCCAAGATGAGGCATGAAATCCTTACATCACATCCTCTCATATTTCTTCTATAACCCAGAAATTCCCATGTATGTGTATGGTCTCATCCTCACTCATGGTCCTACCTGGCGATGAGTCCTCATCTAAAATGATTTCCCTTAGGACCAGTCCCTTGGGATCTGAATGTTTACTCATTCTTCCCCATTCTAGAATGGTAGAGGTCACTGCTAAACCAACGAGGAATGTCTTCCCATGATTCTCATGAACCTTAACATGCATCTCTAAAAATAGGCCTTTAATATGTCAATAACTATAGGATTCTGGAACCTCTTATGTCGGATTCCTCATACTCATAACATCAGAAACTGTATTACCCTTTCTCGGTGTACAAGAAATCTCAAATTAAAAATACTATAAGTATTCAACCCCCTTCTTTTCCTAAGATTAAATTCATGATTTATATAGATATACTTGAGGCTTTTCAAGTCTATAAACACCACAAAATGCTACCCATATAAATAATGTCTCCAATAGATCAAGGAATGAACAACATCGACTAAATCAATATCATGTTTCAGGTATATCTACACATGTGGCATCAACTGACAAGACATGTACAGTAATAATTACTTTTCCTTCATCAGATCTACTCCTAACCCAATACCTAATACATCATAATATAATTTACAGCTTCTTTCGATATCTGGAAAAATCAGGACTAGTGCTAAATTCAGCCTCTCTTTTATGTCCATAAAGGTTATCTCACATGATCCTGACCATATAAACTCCACACCCTTCTTATTCATTCTTATAAGAGGTTATTATAGTAATTATAGGTACTATATGAAGTTCCTATAATAACAATCCATACCTAAGAAACTAAATATATCAAAGATGTTCTTGGGATGATGCTTTGGAACTATCACTCTCACCTTATCTGGGTCAACTTCTACATCCTTGTTTGTAATAATGTGACCCAAGAAGTGGAATTTATCCATCAAAACGTGGTACTTTTATATCATAGCATATAACAGATGCTCCCTCAGTTTATCCATTACAGTCTTAAGAAGTTTGTCATGGTCATGTTGATTTTGAGAATATACAAATATTTTATCGATGAATACCACCATAAATGAATCCAGATATGGATGAAAACCCATTTTATCAATGACTTGAGAATTTTTGGCACATTCATGAGACCTAATGGCATGAAAAATACTCATACAATCCATATCTACTATGGAATTTTATACATGGTATATATAATGGTCTCACACACACATGATGATAACTCGATCTCATATCAATCTTATAGAAAACTATTTATCCTCAAATATGGTCGAAGATGTCATATATTCAACGAAAAGGATATTGATTCTTAACAATCAACTAATTCAATTTCTAGTAATTAATTCATTAATGAAGGGTATAATATTCTTTCTTGGTGAAAAGGACTTGATAACCCCATTAAAAAATAATGGGTCGTATAAACCACTTTTCTTCAAAGTCTTCTAGTTACCTCTTAATCTCCTACAACATAATAGTGTCCATATTGTATGAAGGAATGGATATTGGTGCATATCCAAGCACTATCTCAATGGAAAAATCTACCTCTCTCTTGAGAGTTATTATTTAAAATTCATCTAAGAATAAGTCCCTAAAACAACCTAGAATTGGAGGAAAATTTTTCTACCATGTTGTTTGATCATCCAGATATAATCTTGTAATTTGGGTTGTCATCCCACCCAACCCATGATGCTCGGGTCCATCTCGGCTCGCCTGAACATCCCATTCACCCTTGTGAATAAGAATCTTACCTTATATCAAATTTAAGGTCCCACTTCGGTGATAGAGGTAAACATAAACATGATAGGGAACCAACCTGTCCATTCTGAGTATAATATTAGACCCTTTTATCTAAAGAAAAAAAGACTTCCCATATAAGGAAATATACACCTTAGTCAAGGAGAACTCTCTATACTAGAGTACACTCTTCAATAATATACCCAATGTAATTAAGTGTCATCACAACATTGGAAAATTCAACATCAATAAAAAGTATCTACATAATAAATATTATTTAATTCCTTATTCTCTAACATCAAATTTCTCCTCATGTGATCCTTTGTATAAGTAATCACATGAGGATATACATCAATGAAATGGGTGTGCTAAATTCCATGTAAAATGATATATTATAACATGGATCAATATAACGTGGGGGATAAAATTCATAAACATAATAGCATAAGGATATTACCATTCTCATAATAATTATTGGAAGTATTAGTTGAAGGCATGAAATGTGCAGTGCATAAAAATGAAACATCATGTCTTTTTGGTCAAATACAACAAATAGTTGTGAACCAAGCTAGCATTATGTTCATTGATAACATTTGTGTGTCATCATAACATCCTCATTGTGAAAAAAATATAGTATCATGTTCACACATATTACATATTATCTCATGATATGCATAACATTTCCAAATGCATTGGAGTGCCATATAATCCTGAGTGCACTCGTCACATAATATCATTTACATAATCATGCATACAAATTAGAATGTTTATCAATCATTAACATAAAATAACCCATGGGAAGAAATGGGTTTCATGAGCATATATTCATGAATAACTTTTGGATTCCCAAATAAATATTTAATAACTTACTTTGTATAAGAATCATCAATCTTGAGTGAAAAATAAACAACCTCAAGATAAGTAAAAGATGTGTTTTTAGAAAGAATGTTTTTTTTGGAAAAATAGTTTCATTTATAATAATATCAGTTTGGAAGCATGTATGTCCTAGAATAGAAAAATCAAGTACAATGAAATTATATTTGAGTAATATTAAATGAACATCCACATTGATATTTTTCATGAAAGAGGAATAACCCAAAGAAATAAAATTGGGTTTGAGAATCCCCTTACCTTTTGAATGAATTATTTTTTCACTTTAATATATTGAATAATAAAATTATATTAATTAATTAATAAATCTATCACCTCTTATAAATTTATTTTTTTCCTTATAATTGTATTATCTTTGATTATGGCCATTTTGACGTGTTATAGTGTTTAATTTCATAGTTTGGGAGTGTTCATTTTCATAGTTTTCATGATCGGTTCACTTGTAAACATGTATAAAACATTGTGTAAAATGAGAATAAATATACAGAATTCAAATTATATATTATTAATGAAATTAAATAATTTTAAATGGTCTTATATATTATTTTGTTTCTATATATGAGGACGAATCATAAAATAAAATGTTAATGATAATCATTTAGATTATTTTGGTGATTTTTCAATCATCATGAAAAAACATTGTTTTATTATTTTATGTTATATATATATATATATGTTAGTTAAAAAACATAAAATAATTTATAGAATAAATTTTGAAATATTTTTAACCATTATAATGGTCTTATGACCAGCCTTGAAGGTGGTAATGGAAAATGAAAATGCATTATCCATGATGGTGGTAAATCGGCACATCCTAGGCGATGTTCTGATTTTTGGAATAAAATTGATAGGAGAAGAGGTTTGATGATGGATTATTCCATTAACATAATAAAACACTAGTATATATAATAAACTGGTGTTTTCATGATACTTTTATAATGGGATATGAGGATATTATAAGAAAATAAAATAAATTGGAAATAATTTAAATGAAAATGAAAGAGGATTTTACCTCTTGAACACTTCTCCGTGAGAACCTCCTTAGGTAAATTGGATTTGGTTTTTGTTTAATGAAAAGAATCATATACATGGGGGAGTGGATTGGGAATATTATTGAGTATAATTTGTACAATATTAAAGGACTTGGAGGTGTGAGGGGAATATGTGGTGAGGGGTGGTGTTTATTGGGGAGGATATGGGAGTTTTTTATTCTTTTATTCATTTGTTTATTATTTTGGCTCAAGTATATGGATAGTTTTGATTACCATGAATAAATATAGTAAAGAGAGAATATGAGTTTGATATGATGGTACTTATATCATTAATGACCCAACAAATAGTGAATTTAAATTATAATGTTATATATCGTAAATTATCGTATTTCACTATTCACCAAAAATTCAACTATTTTAAAAAAATCCCAGAAATTCACTCGAACCATTTTATTTGTGTAAAATTAAAAAATAACTCAATTTTATTAAAATAATTTTCTAAATATGATAAATTTAATTTTTAATTAAAATTATTATTTATTCAAAAAATTCTATTTTTAAAATTTTAACTGATTTTATAAGAGTTGGAAAAAATTAGTTAAGGTCTCATAAAATTATATTATAATCATCAGACAAAAAAATATTAATTTATGAATATATTTTTTGGAAACTAATTTTCATTTAAAATATTATATAAATTATCAAATTGTAAATAAATATTTATTATTTACAAAAAAACCAACACTTAATTTATCATTTCTAAAATATTTATTTACATATACCAAGAAATAAAAATATAATATTTTAGTTTATAAGATACATAAATTTTATTTACACTTCTATAGGTGAGGTTACTATTCTATTGGTTGATTTATTATTCCTAATGGTTACATTATTATTCCAAAGGTCACGTTGCTATTATATTAGTATAGGTTTATTAATTTCCATAAATACCACTTATTTAATTAATTATTCATTTATAAATTTTGTATTGTGTGCTCAAATTGATTTTATATGGTTTATACTATACTAAATAATTATAATAAGAAAATTTACATTGATAAAATTTAGGGTCATTACATTCTTTCCCCTTTATAAAATTTCTCCCCTGAAATTTCATTTTAAAATCTATGTTGAAAATAGGCGAGGGTACTTATCCTTCGTCATATCCTCTAGTTCTCATGTTTCCACTTTTAACTTATGATTTTTTCATTGAAAATTGACCAAGTGAGTAGTCTGGTTGCATTGAAATTTAACTCTACAATCCAAGATCTTCGCCGGCTTCTCCACATAAGAGAGATCATTTTCCAATTGTACCACCTTTGAATCCAATACATTTAAGGGATCTTGTTTGTAATTCCTCAAGAGAGATATATGGAATACATCATGTACTTGAGACATGGTTGGTGGAAGTGCAGGTCCATAAGCCATAGCTCTGAAATGATCAAAAATATCAAAGGGTCCAATATAACTGGGACTTCGATTTCATTTATTCTCAAATTCCATGATCCTCCACCATGAAGATATGTGATGGATTAGCTGTCTACAACCTTAAAATCCTGTTGTCATTTATGATTTTCTGCATTACTATTTTGTCGAATTTAGGCTGCCTTGATGTGTTTTTGGACAATTTTAATATTTTCTACCATTTCTTCAACTATTTCAGGTCCTAGCAGCTTACGTTCATTGACATCATCATAGCATGTTGCTCTTTTGCATCTTTTCCCATAATGGATTTATATGGATTCATTTGGATGATAAAGTGGAAACTATTGTTGTAAGAGAACTCAGAAAGAGGTAGATATTAGTCCCATCATCCTTTGAAGTCCATAGAAAATTCTCTTAACATGTATTCCATTTTCTGAATAGTCTACTTAGATTGGTATCAGTTTGAGGATGATAAGTTGTAATGAAGATCAACTTTTTATTAATATCATTTTGGAGAATTTTTCAAAAAATGGAGGTGAATATTGGATCTTGATCAGATATAATTGATAGTAGTTCTCCATGAAACCATACCAGTTATTTAATTTATATCAATTCAAGTTGATCCATTGATAATTCCAATAAATTCAGATATAACGAGATGTATTTGTAAGATAATACACAAAAACGCATATAAAATTGTCTCCAATTGATGTATTTGAATGTACGGTAACAAATTACATGGTGATGTTTTCTCATTTTCATGTTGGTATGGGTAATGGTTACATAATCAATTTATAATTTTTTATCTCAGAATTCACATGTTTCTATACTAGGCACATTGATGTATATACAATGATCTCCTTCTTCATCTTGTCCCACCAATAGTTCTATTTGATATATTGATGCATCTTTGTGCTCTCGGGGTGAATAGATAAAGTTTACTAATACAAATCATTAAGAATATCTTTTTTTATCTTTGGATTGGATGGTACACAAAATCATGATCCTAATCTGGTGACTTCATGATCATCAATTTTAAACCCTAAGGATTTCTCCTTTCTGACATATTCCATCTTCTTCTGAATTTCCACATCATCTCATTAAGCATCCTTTATTTTCTCCATGAGGTATGGTTGAGAAATAAATTGAGAAAGGATTGATGATATTATTTCATGAATTATTCCAATTTACTTCATTTGAAAATCTTAAAATATTGGATTCTTCTCGATTCAAATCATTGATAATATTGTAGGAACCTTTCTACTAAGAGAAATCGCCACATTATTTACCTTAATAGAATGGTAGTGGATTGAGCAGTCATAATCCTTGATGAGTTCTAACCATCTTCATTGGTGCATATTATGATCCTTTTGTGTGAATATATATTTGAGGCTCTTATGATCAAAATATATTTCACACTTCTCCCCATAAAAATAATTCCTCCATATTTTTTATGTGAATATCACAGCCGCTAAATTTAGATCATGCATAGGATATTTTTAATCAATAATTTTCAACTTCCTTGAGGCATAGGATATCAATTTATCATTTTTAATTAGTACACATCCTTATAAATTCTTTGAAAAATCATTATATTATACAAAGAGTTCCCAAAATTACCAGTAGTGTGAGTACTGGTGCAGTGATATGCTTTTTTCAAATCATTGAAGAGGCATTCACATTAACTGGTCCAGAAAAACTTTTATCCCTTCTAATTCATATTTTTTACTGGGTTTGAAAATCATGATATGTTCTTCGAAAATCGCTAGTAATACCCAGCTAGACCAAATAAACTATAGATATCCACTATGGATGTTTTCTTTGGCCACTCTTCTATTGCCTTTATCTTGGAAGGGTCCACATATATTACTTTCCTAGTGATAAAATTCCCCATGAATGATTCTTAATCCATCAAGAACTCACATTTATTATACCTTTCAAAGAGTTTCTCTTTTATCAATGTCTATAGAATAGAATTAATATTTTACTCATGTCCATCCTTATTGTTGGAATACATCAGAATGTCATCAATAAATACTACCAAAATTTTGTCGAGGTAATCTCTAAAAAATATATTCATTAAGTCCATGAATATTTATAGATAATTAGTGAGTCTAAAAGGAATCATTATGAACTCATAGTTTCAATAACTCATTATAAAGGTGGTCTTGGGAATATCTTCCTTCCTCACCTTTAATTGGTGATATCCCAATCGAAGGTCTGCCTTAGAGAAACAATTGGCACCACATAGTTTATCGAACAATTCATCTATCAGTGGAAGGTGTATTTTTTATTTATCATGATTTAATTGAGCTTACGATAATCAATGTAGAGGAACATCGATCCATCCTTTTCTTGATGAACAGGACTGGCGCACCCCATGATGAAGCACTTGGGTGAATAAAAACCCTGTCCAAATTCACTTGTAATTGCTTCTTTAGTACTTCCAACTCAATGGTTTCTATTAAATAAGGTTTCTTTTATAACGGTAGAGATTCAGGAATAAGTTCAACTGAGAACTCAACCTCTCAGTTCAGATGTTGGTCAAGAAATTTTTTAAGGAACACATCAGTTTAGTCTATTACAATGATCATGTATTCGATCATGATTCTCTTCTTTTTCTAAATCATTTGAGCGAGTAATGCTTTCTCATAAGGAAATAATATCCAAAATTGAGACAATGATTCTGAATTAGATTCATACTCCTCCTTACACTTTTATATAATTAGAGGATGACTCAAGATATGGGTTGTGATATCCCTTTCCCAATAGTTGATGTTATCTTTGTAGAAATATATCCAATCCATGCCCAATATATAATCAAACTCCCTCAAAGGAAGTAACACTAGATTTACTGGGAGGTTCTGTCTACAAACAATAACTGGGGGGGATTTATATACCTTGGATGCAATAATTACCCCATATATTTATCTCATAGATAACTCAACCTCTATATATTAATGTGGTGTTTTAATAGTTATACTAAACATGAAATATATGAAATAATGTGTCGAACCAGAATCAAATAGTACATTCTTTATTATTACTGGAATAACCAGCATACCTAATGCCACATCATTTTCAGTCTCCAACTAAATAGTAGTGATGGAATAAGCTTTCCCCAACACCTTTGTCTTTGGTGGATGTTGATGTTTATTATCCTCAAGGAGTTATGGTTTAGGAAATTTTCATACATATTTCCCTTTCTCCCTATAGTTAAAGAGTTGGACCACGAGTGGTTCTCTCCTTTCCACCACCAAATTTTCAATATTAATCATGTCTATTAGAAATTCACAAGCTTGGTGGACTTTTCTCCCACACTGGAAGAATTTTTTTAACCCTCTAAGGTAATATTATGGATTCCTCATCTTGCATTTTTTGATATGTTAGTGGTTGATTTTTCTTTCCACCTTTTTCATTAGATCATCTTGATTGAATCTTGTAACGTCCCAGATCTGGGTGCCACTCAACGGGTTCCCCGAACCCGGTTTGTCACATGTACTCAAGTGCATTTTTCCAAATGCCAGAGGCTACTAACAAGTAGCGAGGGCCTAGGTCTGATAGTGAGGAAACTATTCCCTCATTATTCAAAGTGTAACGCAGTGTAACAAAATACAATAATACAAAAGCAGAATTAGTAAACAGTATCAATGCTAAAATGGACACAACACTAAAGTAAAGAAAAGACCAAAAATAACATATAATGATGAAATATGTCCCTATGTCAAAGAAAGTATCCAACATAAGATACACTACTGTCTAAAACAGTACAATACAAGGGACAAATACAACAACACAAAGCAAAACATCATAGCAGAAACTTAGCAGCATCGCAAGCCTAAGCTCGGTCCCATGCTCTCCTACTCCCCTGCAACATCAAGTACCTGTATAGGGACACTTTCCCTTACCTACACCTGCAGAAATATAATATTTTTGGGCCCAAGAAATGACCCAAACAAGGTGTAAGAAATAAATCCCATTAGGCAACCACCAAGTGCCCGTGCCCAACTGTCAATGAATTTTTTCAACAAAAGTGTCTAGTAATGAAAATGAAGTAAACTAGGAAGAACTCAAAAGTTGATACTCCTACTAGTTCAATTTCCATTAATAATTTTTTAACAATTCAAAGTAACTGAATTACAAGTTCTCGAGACATAGCCTCAACCGACAGCCTTCTATACTGTGCCACAACAAAAACTACAACAAGCAATCTAACAAGTACAAGGTAAACAATACCAAGCATGTGATTTAGCTTGGAGGATATAACATGTGAAATCACCACAGTGAATACAAAAAGTAAACAGAGTCCTCAGAAAAGAAAAACCTTACCCTTAGTTAATAAGAACCAGGCCCTCAGGCTAATCAGAATTGAAGCCCTCAGGTAATTTCCCTCAGGCATAACGAATATTTCCCTCAGGCGTACGTGATAATGCCCTCAGGCACGAAAGAAACTGCCGTCAGGCATATGAATCATTTCCCTCAGACTAAATGAAACACTTTCCCTCAGGCTAAACAAACACTTTACCTCAGGCTAAAAAAACACTTCCCTCAGGATAAGCAAGTAATCGGGATGAGTCCAACACATAGAAAGCAATTATATAGATTTTCTCTCAAGAAAACAAAAAGCATGTAAATCACGGAATACCCTCAGGTATCAAAGCCAAACGGCTAAACAAGGGAATGCACCCATGAAGTGGCCCTGGATCAAGGAAACGATCCCAAACATCAATTATAAATATTCATTAAATTACCTATTCAATTATAGGTATTTAATTAATCAAGGCCTCAGCCATAAGACACTGCAAACATGGGCGCCTATCACAACGGTACACAAAAATCCCATGAAAGTTGGAATTAAACATCAGACCACCTACATTGATCTCTTATGATCAATATACATGAACAACACCTTCTATAAATGATGTAGATCTGGTATAAATGAAAACAATTTCAACCCCAAATAACTTCTCCTCTACAAATAATTTGAAGGAAGCGTTCACGAAGAGTGAAGAACTCACCCGTGTGGTTCAATCGAGACCGTTGGCAAAGGAATCTGAGCTATAATGTACGGTCAAGAGATCGTCCAAGCTCCGTCCATCTCTCCTAGTGCTCCAAATTCATCCACTACCTCCTCTGCCGAATGAGGAGGCTACTGCCCTTATTAAGCGAACAAAACAAACTACATGGCATGTACTTTTTTTAAACTGTTCCTCTGACAGCTACTTTTTACCGCCACACTATTCATCTGTCGACATGATTACACGGCCTGTATTTCTGAATACACTGCGTGTACTATTTCTCAGCTGGTGGCTGCTCCCACTGCCTTACTGTTCACCTACAGACTGATTATATGGTGTGTAGATACTAAGTACACAGCATGTAGACTGTTTTTACACCCTTCATCACCGATATGACTACACGCCTTGTGTAATCATATCACATGGCCAAAGTACACGGTGTGTGTTAAAGTGTATGGAATGTACCCACAAAATTATTTATTTTTCCCCATTTTCCTTATTTTCTGAAAAACACTTAAGGAAAAAGGAAAAGAAGACCCCATACCTAAAGAATAAAAACCGGGTCTTACAAAATTCCGCCTTAAAGAAATTTGTCCTCGAATTTCCCCTCCAAGGTTGGTGAAGATAATGCTCAGAAAAACTCTGGACACTGAGCACATATGTCGGTCTCCCACTCCCAGGTTTCATCATGCACTCAACCATGCTACCATAGCACCCATATGAGATGAACTGACAAGCCTCAGGGAACCTTCGTGCTCCTATCAACAATACGAATCAGATTCTCCTCAAAGGACGCATCAGCCTGAAGCTCAACCTCCTCGGGCTGAATGATGTGAGATGGGTCTGAGTGATAACGGCGCAACTAAGATTCATGGAAGACATCGTTCAAGGCCTAGTACCTCTATAGTAACTACAACCGATAGGAAACCGGCCCGACTCTCTCCAGAATCTCAAACGACCCCACATACCTCGGTGAGAGTTTACCATGTCTTTTGATCCCCCTGTGTCCCAACCTAGATGAGAACCCCAGGAAAACTTGATCCTTGAACACGAAATCCAATGGTTAACTATAGCGATCAGCATAAGATTTCTGAAGAGAATGTGTGGTAGCCATCAGCTTCTAAATCAACTGGACCTACTATAAATTCTCATGTACGAGACGTGGTCCCTGTAAAGTTTCCTCACTTGCCACCAACCAGCACAATGGTGGTTGGCATGGCCTACCATATAAAGCCTCATAAGGCTCCATCGGAATAGTTTCCTGGAAACTATTATTATAGGAAAACTTGAACAGGGGTATATGCTTCCCCCAAGAGCCCCCAAAGTCTAGGACACATGCACGTAGCATGTCCTCTAGTTCCTGCATCGTATGCTCAAACTGGCCATCGGTCTGAGGGTGGTAAGTTGTTCTCAGATACACCTGTGTACCCAGTGCCCTCTGAAAACTCTTCCAGAAAAGAGATGTAAAACGGGCGTCTCTATCTAAAATGACTGAATGAGGAACCCCATGAAGGAGTACTGCCTCTTGGATATACAACTTTCCGAGCTCGTCAACAACGATGGTCTCGTTGATTGGAAAAATGTGATCTACCATCGTAAGTCTATCCACAATAACACACACAGCATCACTGCGTCGAAGTGACCTCGGTAACCTGATCACGAAGTCCATCGCAACATTATCCCATTTCTACTCCGGAATGGGTAACTGTTGTAACAGTTCGGTTGGCTTCTAATGCTCCACCTTCACCTGCTGATAGGTGTAACATCTCACAACAAAACGATCTACTTATCATTTCATACTTGGCCACCAATACTGATGTCTCAAGTCACGGTACATCTTGGTATCTCTGGGATGCACTGCCCAAGCTGAGCATGAAACTCCTGCATCATCTCCTCAAGTATATCGACTGGAACCCACAATCGTCCATGGAAACACAGTACCTCATCATCACCTGTCGTCCAACCAGGAGAAGGGCCCTCACATTCCACCAAATCCCATATAACTAGGAATTACAAATCTGATAGTTTTCTCATCCTCACACTATCCAGGAGGGTAAAAGTCACACCTAAGGAATAAATATAGGCTCGACCCTAACTATCATGCACCTCCAAATGCATCTCAGAGAACAAAGCCATAAGCTACCACTCACCACTGGCCTCCTACACTGCCTATAACTGAGTCCTCCTACTTAGTTCATCAGCAACTGCGTTACCCTTACCAGGCGTATAGGCAAGCACAAAGTCAAAGGACTGTAGGTATTCCACCATCCTTCACTATCTCGAATTCAATTTATGCTGGGTAAAGATGTATTTCAGACTTTTGTGGTCAGTAAACACCACGAAATTCTATCCCAAGAGATAATGTCTCCAACAGCACAACGCGTGAACAACTGTAGCCAACTCGAGATCATACATCGGGTAATTCCTCTCATGTGGCCACAACTTCTGAAACACGTATCCAACTACTCGATCTCCCTGCATCAACACTGCTCCCATTCCACTACCTAATGCATCATAGTAAACTGTATAGATCTTCCCTTGATCTGGAAGTATCAGGACTGGTGCTAATGTCAACCCTCCCTTATGCTCCCGGAAGGTTGTCTGACAAGTTTCTGACCAAATGAACTTTACACCCTTCTTAGTCAAACCCTTCAACGGTGCTGCTAAGTGGTAGAAGTCCTGTACAAAGATCTTGTAGTCACTAGCCATCCCCATGAAACTTCATATCTCAAACATGTTATTTGGATGCTCCTAGGAAAATACTTCCCTCACATTCTCTGGGTCCACTATAACTCTTGACTCTGAGATAATATGACATTGGAAGTGAATTTGGTCCATCCAAATGTGGAACTTTGAGAGCTTGGTATATAATTGATGCTCTCTCAGTGTACTCAGTACGATCTCAAGATGGTTGGCATGGTCATGTCGAGTGTGAGAGTGAACCAAGATATCATCCATGAAGACTACCACAATTGAATCCAGATATGGGTGGAACACACGGTTCATTAGAGCCATAAAGACTGCTGGAACATTTGTGAGTTCGAACGACATGACCAAGTACTCGTACATACAATATTTGCTCCGAAAAGCTGTAAGCGATATTTCTGATGGTCTAACGTGCAACTGATGATATCCAGATCTCAAATCAATCTTCAAGAACACTAATTCTCTTAAAATATGATAAAAATATCATAAATCCTTAGCAAGGGATATCGGTTCTTAACCGTCAACTAGTTCATCTTCCTATAATCCACGCAGAGTCTGAGGGTACCATCTGCCTTCTTTGCAAACAAGACAGGTGAACTCCAAGGAGATGTACTGGGTCAGATGAAACACATTGCTTGTAACTCCTCTAACTGCCTCTTGAGCTCCTAAAATTATGGCGTAGCCATCCTATAAGGAGGAATGGACACCGATTCTGCTCCTCGAACAAGATCAATAGAGAAATCCACCTCTCTCTCGGGAGGTGGACCCGAAAAGTCATCCAGGAATACATCCCTGAAACGATCAACCACTGGAGGGAAATACTTATGATATGTTCCCCAGTCATCCAGATATAAACTCGCAATCTGGGATGTCACTCCACCTTGCCCATGACGCTTGGGTCCAGCTCAGCTATCCTGGACATCCCATTCGCCCTTGTATATAAACTCTCCGCCCTATGGTGATGTGAAACTCACCCTGCGATGATAGCAATCTACATAGGCTCGAAAGGGTACCAACCAGTCCTTCCCTAGAGTGATTCCATAGCTCATCATCTATAAGACATATAGGTCCCATAGAAAGTGACACCCACCAACCTCTAGGGGGAACTCCCTGCATAGACTCCCACCAGTCATTCTACTCCCCAACAGAGTGGATAGAGTCATAACCTCAGAAGAAGAAGAAACACATAGCCCAAGGCTCTCCAAAATGGTCACATATAGAAATATATGTGTAGCACCAGTATCGGAAAGTACTGAAGAAAAAACAAAAGCAACTAGAATAGTACCTCTAACCATGGAAGGTCTGGGATCCTACATCTTTTGGGTCTGTTGCACTGCATATGTCTACCCAGTGTTGTGGCCCTGCGACACAACCTGTATACCCTGAGCTAACCCACCCTACTGGCTCTGAGATACTGGTGTCTGGCTACCATGTCTACGACCACCACCTCAGCCTGAATGTCCTGACGTATCCTAATTCCCTAACTATTAAGAAGTTGTTGGCCATAATCCCACACGTGGAGTGTGAACAGAACCTCTCTCACTTTCCAATGGTGAAAAATCCCTACAAAAGAGATGTAGATGAACCATCCTGACACAAGCTTGGCACTCCACTAGGTCACATAGACACTGTGGTCTCTTGTTCCCCACTTTACTGCACCGGTATCACATCACTGATCCACCTGAAGAAATATTCTGACTAGTACTGCCACCGTGATAGAAATACATCTACCGCTTCTTCTTACTGGTAGAAATAGTACCAGAAACTGGTGTCGAACCTCCCTGGCCTACACCACTAGCTTCTCGTAGGTTACGCTCAGTAATTAGTGCTTGGTTTACAATAGCATGCACTGTAAGAAACCAAAAAACGTTCACCAGTGCTCGGATGTCATATCGAAGACCATCCTCAAAGCGTCGAGCCCTCAACATCTCATCTCCCACCAGAACAGGTGAAAAGAACTGTAGCTCGATGAAGCAGGAAGAATAGTCCATCACTGACATAGCGCCCTATGGTAGATTAATGAACTCTCGATCTCGATATTCCCTCAGTGTCTCTGGGAAGAAAAAGTCATAAAATACTTCCAAAAAATCTTCCCACAACATGTCTCTGTGATGATCATACTAGGTAGTAACATCCCACCATCTCTTGGCAGAATCAAACAACAGGTAAGTAGCGAGCTTGAAACTCTACCCTAGAGGTGTCCCTAGATACTTGAAGATAGTCTACATAAAACCCAACCAAGTCTCCAAAGCCTGTGGTCAGCCATCCCCTAAGAACGTAGGCGGATGCTGCTGCTGGAATATACGAGTCAGCTCTGCCATAGATGCGGCAGCCGTCAGTGCTCCCTAGAAGGTCTGCATAAACCATATGAAGCCTTCATGGAACTACGCATCTTCTCCTGTGTCAAGTATAACGGTTGGCACCGCATCTGGCTCTACTGGAGGATCTATCGGTAGCCTGTGGCCTAGTGTCTCTAGAGTATACTCGTTGCCACTCTCATGGTGATAAACTTGTGGTTGTCTTGGTGGCATGAATCTGCAAGGTCAAACACACACCTTATATATGATCATCAATGAACAAGAACTAGAAACGTAAGAAGGTAACATCGAATGGAAAACATTCATGTTTTACAAAATAGTAATACAAGGAGTGTATAATAACTACACAACTTGTTTTTGTAAGCCATTCACATGGGTGTATACCTCTGCCAGAACTGGTCATGTAACACCCCAAACACACAGCATGTTGTCCACACACATGGAATGTACTTGAATTTTCTTCCCCTACTCGAGTCATTCTACATGTCTTAGCCACAAAAATCCCTTTTTAAAGATACTACATGGTGTGTATAAGGTCTACATGGCATGTACTAGATAGGCTTCACCGACCCGTGTTCTTTGTGACATGGATGGGTACATAGCTCACACTACAAAGTGTGTTCCAGATAGATATGGAATGTACAACTTAGATTCCAACTGCCCGTGTTGTTAGTGACATGACTAGATACTCGGATGACACTACACGACATGTTGTACCCGCAAATGGCATGTACACCACTCCGTCTCCCCATCCACAAAGCCAAGTCTATATTGTCTCTCGTTGGTCAAGACTACACGAAGTGTCCCACAAGTACACGGCATGTCCAAGAAGAGGTAACACCGACCCGTGTTTGTTAGTTACATGGCCGGATCCCCAGGTTACACTACACGGCGTGTTCATCATTGACATGGAATGTATAAGCTCAGATTTCTCCACCTATGTTGTTAGTTACATAGTGGCACAACACGACATATACAATCGGTGCACGACATGTGCCATTAATGTTTCACGATATCGTGTTTCTGCCTACACGACCTATGATACATGTAGAAACTACACGACGTGTAAATACGGTACACAATGTGTACTAAAATATTTTTCATTTCTTCCCAAACAGAAGAGTACATGGCGTGTAGTCAAAACTACACGGCATGTATGCTGGGTTATTCCAGATAGTAAGCCATTGAAACTTCCCTCGAACCCAGAAAAGCGCTGAAACCAACACCTAAGTGAAAAATTCCAATCCGTGAGGGCCCATACTCCCCGAGAATCAAATCATGGAATCTTATGCGTGTTATAACAAGGTTAACAGTTCGATGATCCACCATATTTCGGTTGATGAGGGCCCGTACACCTCAAAAACCAAAGTTTGACGTTCATTCATAGTACCTTACATAACAATACCCTATCAAATAGTAGGTATTTTATCAAGTCATCTATCACAACATGATGCATTTTCTAGCACAACATCTATCATAACAACATACAATTTATAATACACCTACGTGGCATGGAAACTATGCATGGCATGTGATTTTAACATGTGCCTAAATGATGCATGAGATGGAATACCCTCATCTCATCAGGTTGCAACTAAATTGAATCCATGTATAAAAAATATAAATAGAACACCACAACTGCGTCACCCAGTGGTGAAAATCAAATCAATTGTAATAATCATAAACATAAAATCACAATTTAATTGAAGGCAATCCGGCCTTTACCTGTACACATGGTAGCTACTCCCAGGCATAGTTATTACTGAATACCTTAACAATATATCTTTTTTCGTCATCACAAAATAATAATATAACTCAGAGAAAAGAAAAACCTCTAATACCACTTTGTAACATCCCCGATCCGGGTGCCACTCAACGGGTGCCCCGAACCTGGTTGGTCAAATGACCTCAAGCGCATTTCCTGAAATTCCAGAGGCTTCTGACTAGCAGTGAGGGCCTAGGTCTGATTGTGGAGAAACTATGCCCTCATTTGTCAATGTGTAACACAGAAAAACAAAATACAAGCATACAAAAGCAGAAGAATTAAACAATGCCAATGCCGAAATGGACACAATACTGAACTAAAGAAAAGACCAAGAGTCATATATATTGATGTAATATGTCCCTAAGTATAAGAAGGTATCCAACACAGGATACACTATAGTCTGAAACAATACAATACAAGGGAAAAATACAACAAAGCAAATAAAAACATCACAGTAGGAACTCAGCAGCATCGCAAGCCTAAGCTCGGTCCCATTCTCTCCTACTCCTATGCAACATCATGTACTTGTATAGGGACTCTTTCCCATATCTACACCTGTGGTAATATAATCCGTTTGGGCTCAAGATATGACCCAAATAGGGTGTGAGAATTAAATCCCACCCTTCGTAACTTCCCGAATCTGGGTGCCAGTCAACATGTGCCCCGAACCTGGTTGGTCACATGACCCCAAGCGCATTTCCCCAAACGCCAGTTGCTGTAGACTAGCAGTGAGTTCTTGGGTCTGATAATGGGGAAACTATTCCCTCATTTTTCAAAGTGTAACACAATGGAACAAAATAAAAGCATAGAAAAGTGGAAGCAGTAAACAATACCAATGCTGGAATGGACATAGTACTGAAGTAAAGAAAATACCAACAATAATATATAATGATGCAATATGTCCCTATGTATTAGAAATTATCAAATATAGGATACACTGTATTCTAAAAGAATAAAATATAATGAAAAAATACAGCAGAGAAAAGCAATACAACACATCAGAAACTCAGCAGCATCGCAAGCCTAAGTTCAGTCCCATGCTCTCCTACTCCTCTGGAACATCAAGTACCTGTATAGGGACTCTTTCCCTTATCTACACCTGCAACAATATAATCTGTTTGGGTCCAAGACATGACCAAAATAGGGTGTGAGAAATAAATCTCAGTAGGAAACCACAAAAGGCATGTGTCTAACTATCAGTGAATTTGTTCAACAGTAGTGTGCAGTAATGAAAATGCAGTAAACTCAGATGTAATCAAAAGAAGCTACTACTTCGAGTTCCATTTCCATTAATCATTATTTAACAATTCAAAATAACTGAATTATAATTTCTCAAGACTCAGCCTCAGCCAATGTCTCCTATATAGTGCTTCAGAAAAAACTACAACAATTTATCTAACAAGTACAAGGTAAACAATAACAATCTTGTGCTTTAGCTTGGAAGATATAACATGTGAAATCACCATAGTGAATATGAAAAGTAAATAGAGTTGTTAGACATGTAAAACCTTACCCTCAGGTAATCAGAACCATGACCACAAGGTAATCAGAATTGAAACCCTCAAGTGAATTCCCTTAGGCATAATGAATATTTCCCTCAGGCATACGAGATAAAGCCCTGAGGCACGGATACAACTGCCCTTAGGTATATGAAACATTTACCTCAGGCTAAATGAAACAATTTCCCTCATGCTAAACAAACACTTTCCCTCAGGCTAAACAATACACTACCCTCAGGCTAAGCAAGTAACCATGTAGATCCCAAAACATAGAAATCAATTATATACATTTTCTCTCATGAAAACTCAAAGCATACTAAATCACGGCATACCCTCGGGTATCCTGGCCAAACAGCTAAATAAGGTAATGCACCCATGGGGTGGCCATGAATCAAGTAAATGATCACAAACAGCAGTTATACATATTAATTAAACTACCTATGCAATTCTAGGTATTTAATTAATAAATTCCTCAGCCATACGACACCCCAAACATGGGAACATAGCACAACGGTACACAAAATCCCCATGACAGTTGGAATTAAACATTAGACCACCTACATAGATCTCCCCTGACCAATATACTTGAACAATGCCTTCCTTGAATGAAGTAGATCTGGGATAAACAAGAACATGTTCAACCCCAATTAACTTCTACTTGAGAAAGAATTGGAAGGAAGGGTTCAATAAGAATGAAGAACTTACCTGCACGGTTCAATCGAGACTATCAGTGAAGGAATCTGATTTCCAGTGTGCGGTTGGGAGCTCCTCCAAGCTCTGGACTTCTCTCTCAGTGATCCAAATTCATCCACTACCTCCTATTCCGAATGAGGAGGCTACTTCCCATTTTAAGCAACGAAAAAACAAACTACACAGCGTGTACTCTCAAGTACACGTGTGTACTTTTTATTTTTTTAACTCTTCTTATGGTGGATACTTTTCACTGACACACTATTCATCTATTGACATGATTACACTGTATGTATTATTTAATACACGTCGTTTACTATCTCTCAGCTAGTGGTTACTCTTACTGCTTTACTATTCATATGCCAACTGATTACACGAACTGTATATACTAAGTACACGGTGTGTAGTCAGTTTTTATACCCTTCATCACTGACAGGCCTACATGCCCTGTATACTCATCCCACATGGCCAAAGTACATGCCGTGTGGAAAATTACATGGCTTTTACCAACAAAATTTAGGATTTACCCATTTTCCTAATTTTCTCAAAAACACATAAGGAAAAAAGGAAAATAAGAGACCCATACCTCAAGAATAAGAACTGGGTTCTTTCAAAACTCTATATTTATTTTATTTTATCCATCACTGTGGGAACATTATTCAAACTCCATTACCTCTTTGAGAGCACATCGAACAAATTATTCATAACTCCCAAAAAATCAAATTTTTATATATTTTTTAATGTGTGGATTTAAACCAATAAACAATCGATCAGTTTTTCTACCATTATTGATAAAAAACCTATGGTGTACCTTAAAATACTTTTTAAATTTGATTCATAATCAATGATATATTCACCTTCCCTTTTCATTAGCTCTATGAATTATCTCTTCATATTCACCAGAAGAGTTCAAGGTAAAAACTTATTAACAAATATTTTCATAATAAATTCCCACTCCATATCTTTAATTTCATCCTTCGGCTTTGTGTTCGTAATAAATGCCCAACATTGGTCATACACTCCATCTAAAGGATTAACGGATAGAGTCACCCTATCCATTGTAGAATAGTGAAGCATTGAAAAGATCTTCTCCATTGAGTTGAGCCACTATTCTATGACTAGAAGATCAGAAGATCCACTAAACATCTCTGGTATTTACTTCATAAAATACTTAATAGATAGTTACTCCCTATTAGGTGAAGTGGAATTTTCCACATTATTCGGTTTATTATTCATATCCTAATATAGTTGGGTAAGAATCTCAATGAAATTTTAAAATCTTCCTCCCAAGGCATTGGGGATTTGATTTGATAATTTGTTTCACTATCCCTCACATGGAATATTGTCTTGGATTCTCATGGTTTCCACAATTTTCTAAAATACAAAAGGTTTGAACAAAACATAAGTTAACAATTCATGAATAAATAATTTATTCATTTTTTTCAATTAACTATAAAGGAATATCTTATGGAATCCGTATGTTTATAATTTTACTAAAATAAATCTTCTTGGGTAGTTACATTTACTTAGTCTCATATTAAGGGTTTTCACTCATTCTCACTAATCCTAATTCTCAAATTAACTAAATCATTATCTGATAACAACTATAGTGACCCTACTTTTCTAACAAGACTATTACATAACTTTAAAGAACAACAACATAAAAGTGTTACAAAACTAGGATCCGAAGGTTATGTTTCATGGAAAATTTGGATCATACATAACATTTACATAATAAAACATAAAAATTATTTAATTCCTTCTTCACTAGAATATTATTTTCCATTATGTACTCTTTAGTATAAGTAATCACCTAAGGATATACATCAATGAAAGGGGTGACCTAAATTCCCAATAAGAGGATATATAAGAACATTAATAATAAAACATGGGTGAGAATAGTCATCAACATGATAACATAATCATAGGATCATCATCATAATCATGATAGAAAGTAGTAGATGAAGGCATGGAATGTGGCAGTGCATAAAAATGAATCATCATGTCTTAGTGGTCAAATACCACACATGGTTACAAAAAAAGATAGCATCATGTTCGTGCATAACATACCTAAATCATAATAACATCATAATTATCAACAATGTTATAATCATTTACACACATATTTAACATTATCTCATGATATACATCATATTAACCAATGAATTGGAGTACTATATAGTTCTAAGTGCACCCATCACATCATAAAATTTTCATAATCATGCATTCCACTTGGAAACTTTTTCAATAATGGAAATAAAATAACCCATGGAAAGGACTGGGTTTCATGAGAATAAATTCAAGAATAAACTGTGTGGTTTCCAAATAAAACGTTAATAATGTAATTGGTATAAGAACCATTAATCATGATGGAAAAAAGAAACAATATCAAGAGAAGTAAAAGAAGTGTTTTTAGAAAGAAGAGTTGTTTTGAAAAAATCTTTGAATTTATCATAAAATTAGTTTGGAAACATGTATATTCTTGAATAGAAAAGTGATTGAAAATGAAATTATATTTTAGGAACATTAAAATAATATCCACACTGAAATTTTTCATCAAAGAGGAATAACGTAAAGAAATGAAATTGGGTTTGAGAATCCTCTAACCATATGTTTGAATGATTTATTCAATTTAATATCCTGAATAATAAAATTAGATTCATTAATTACTAAATCCATAAAATCTTAAACATGTATTTGTTTCAGTAAAATTTCATTATGTTTTTTCATTTCTATTTTCATAAGTTATAGAGTTCAATTTCATCATTCAAAAGTGTTTTTTCCTGGTTTTCATGATCGGTTCACTTGTATACATATATAGAAGATCATGTAAAATGAGATCGAATATACATAATTGAAATTATATATCATTAATGAACATAATGAAACTTTAATGGTCTTATATATTGTTTTTTCAATATATTTGGATGATTCATTAGATAAAATGTTAATGATAATCATTCAAATTAATTTGGTGGTTTTTCGATCATCACGAACTTGTTTTGTTTTATTCTTTAATATTATGTATATATGTTAGCTTCATAACACAAAAAAGGTTGTATAATAAATTTTACAATATTTTTAACCTGTTTTTTCGTTTTATAATTATCCTTGAAGGTGGTAATGTAAAATGAAAATGCATCATCCATGATGTTGGTAAATCGACACATCAGGGATGATGTTCTTATTTTTAGAAACAAAAGGAAAGGAGAAGAGGTTTTATAATGGATTATTCCATTAACATAATAAAATTTATGTATATATAAGTTAATGGAGTTATAATTCCACTTGGACAAGGGGTGATGTGGATATAATAAAAAACAAAAGAAATTGAAAAAAATTAAAAGAAAATGAAAGAGGATTTTACCTCTTGAATTATTCTCCTTGAGAACCTCCTTATGGAAATTAGATTGAGTATTTTATTGAGAAAAATGGATCATGTATGGGTGGGAGATTCCTGGTAAGAGTATTGGGAATAATTTGGAAACGTTTCAAGGATTTTGAGGTGTGAGGGTAATAGGTGGTGAGGGTGGTGTTTATAGGGGACGAGAGGGGAGTTATTTTCTTATTTTATTTGTTAGTTTATTATTTTGGCTCAATAATATGAATAATTTTTATTCCCATGAATAAATATAGTAAACATATAAGGGAAGTTAGAGATTATGGTTCTTACATAAAAAATGACTTAATAAATAGTTAATTTAAATTATACTGTTATATAGTGTAAATTACCATATATCACTTTTCACTAAAAATTCAACCATTTTAGAAAAATAAAAAAATAACCCTAACCATTTTTCGATGTGTAGAATAAAAAAAATGAACTCCATTTTATAAAACTAATTTCTTAAATATGAGAAATTTAATTTTCAATTAAAATTACCATTTCTTTTAAAAAAATACAGATTTTAAAATTATAACCGCTTTTATGACACTTAATAAAATTTGTTAAAGGCTCATAAAACTATATTATAATAATAAGACAATGAAATACTAATTTATGAATCTATTTTGTGAAAATTAATTTTCTTTTAAAACATTATATTATTTTAAAATTGTAAATAAACATTTACTCTTAACAAAAATACCGACACTTAATTTATCATTTATAAAATAATTTATTTTCATATAAAAAGATATAAATATATCAAATATTCATTTATAAGATACCTAAATTTTATTTACACTTTCATAGATGAGGTTAATATTATATTGTCAATTTTAAAATTTCAGATGGTTACAAAAATATTCCAAATTTCATTACCATTCAATCAGTATAGATTCCTTAATTTCTAGATATAATTCTTATTTAATTAAATCATCATTTATAAAGTCTTTATTTTGTTTTTTAAGTTATATTATGTGGTTTGTAATATATAACATAATTATAAGAAGGGAATTTACATTGATAAAATTTGGGGTCTTCACACATACATTATCTCCCTACCTAACGAGAAGCTAATGACCCCGCTTCTGAATATGGTGTCAGTGCAGACCCTCTCTCACTTAATACTAGTGAAAAAAATCCTATAAATCTATTTTAGATGGCCTATCCTATCATAATCATGACACTCAATTGGATTTCTATCACACTGTCTCCTCATGTGTCTCTTCCTCCCACACTAAGGACAGAAAATAAAACAACCACCACTCATGCTCTGGTTGGTATTACCTTGATGAGAGTTTTCAAAACACCACTTCTTTCCACCTAATACGGCTCCACTAGTCCAAGGAGCTAAATTTACCTGCCCTGCATCACCAACTTCTCTCAAGTTATGTTTAGTAATCAGAACATAATTTTCTATTTTATTTATGGTTTCAAGCCGAAACACATTCACTTGTGATCAGATTCCATACATAATACCATCCAAAAATCTCCTAACTATAGATAACCCCTTACATAAAAGAATAGGTGAGAAATTCTAGAGATTCGTAAAAAGGGAAGAATAGATCATGAATGATAATGTTCAGTGCTCCAAGTTCATAAACTCTCTTGAACTATCGGTTCTCAATGTATTGGGATAAAAAAATCATAGAAGTGAATTTAAAAATCCCACCAGACCATATCCTGATGAAAATATGTCTGATTAACAACATCCCACCATCTCTTGGAGGAATCCCATTACTTTTAAAAAGATATATCCACTCTCCTCTCATGAGGTTTGTCTAGATGATCAAAAACCTATAGCATGGATTGTATCCCTGACTCTACATCCTGTGGTCTATCATCCCCAAAATATATGGGCATATGATACTACTGAAACTCACATGTCTCTTCTACCATAGTCAGGGAAGGTTGTGGGGATCCATGAATAGTATGCATAAAGCATAAAAAATCCTCTTAGAAATAGGAATCAACACCCATATCATGTATAATAGGTTGTTTCATAAGTGGAACTATATGAGGTTTTATGGGTGTAATATGGCCCACAACCTCCAGTGCATAGCCATCACTACCTTCCTAGAATATGACTCTACAATGCCAACAACACACATCTATACAATATTTTATAACTACTAAAAGCACATATATAATAATAGGATAGGCACATAACTCCTTATATAAGTGTCCCACCCCTCTTCCTAATCACAAAGTTAGGGTTCGATGACATATAGATCATAATAAATGAAAGAGACGCTTCTTACTACCCACAACTAAGATCGGGTCAGGGTCAATTTCACTATTATAAGTTAGGGTTAACTTTATACTGAGTTCCAATTGAAAGTTATAAAGGAATCACCCATTAAGTTACAATTATAACCTCTATTTAATAACCATCATTTCATTTCCAAAAATAAATACATTACAACTCAATATTATTACATCACAAATCTTCTTAAATGGATGACTTATATTGAATACAATTCCCAATTTGTAAAGTCCCATAAACTTTATAAATTGAATTACGACATCCATTTAACCACAACCATAACATGTTCCATCCCATGCGACTAATGGTCAATGAATAAACATTCAATAATTGACTAGATAAGGTGACTATATCAATCTATTTATGAAAACAATATTAGGTTTATGAAGGAAATGTAAGTAACCAATTATGTTTCTTAGTCCAATTCAAAAATATTAGTTTAATAACAAATAAATCACTCAAGGAACATACAATACATATCATGTAGTTATGTAATGAATCCTATATGGAATGGCACAATTCATGAAATATTAATTCCCTACATGCCTTGAATGATGAATGGTCAATGCTTATTTACTATACCTAGAAAAGGAAAAAATCAATCCAACATTTGAATAATGATTATATCACATAACATGTGTTTCACTCAATGGTCGTATAAAATAAACTACTACAAGAATAAACTAACACAAAACATCCCATTCTAGAAAATTTGGATTTTCCCTATACGTGGGTTAGAGACTCCCAGGTACAGCTCATTACCAAACTCCAACACATTTCTACTCTCTTGTCTAATATTCCCAAGTGATAAGACAAGGAAAATAAATTCATTTTACTTTGATTTGTAACACCCTAACCTATGAGCCACTAAACAATGCCCCAATCTGGTGGATTTCATTTCCTCAAGCACTCCTCCCCATATGAAAATGGCATTCGACTAGCAGCATGGGTCTATGATGGAATGGTGGTTAGACTATACCCCTATGATTAGAGTAACATAGTAGTACCATAAATGACTATAAAGTTGGAATCATAATATCAACCATTAACCAAAGGTAATTCACCTTGAAAAAATTAATAATAATCTAATGTGAGGGCATTGTGAAATATAAAATGATTTTTATATCATGGATCTATAAGAATACAAGCAATAAATGGAAATAGGAATCCAGTACTATAAATTTATCAAAATTACAAAAAATTAGAAGAAAAACTATCTCTAGATAGCTTCATGATCCATACAATGGTCCTATGCTCCTCTGTACTTATGTAACAATCCATAAAGCATCACAAAGGGGACACTTGGCCATGTCCCTACCTGAAACCTTAAAGTATTTCTAGATACTAAATGGTGGCCCAAACAGGGTGAGATATAACACTAAGTAGTCCACCACCAATAGTGTCTACAAGAAGTCCATTCTGAACATATAAGATGAAGTTGTGTGTAGATATAATATGAGTAAAAGTAATAAAAATAATGTGATATTATACATACTATCCAATCTCACTATGATCAAGAAACCATATTATAAGGGTTGACTGTAAATTGAGGTAAATAATAATCAACGACCTATATCATGTAATCATGCTCAGACATACATGGAAAGAATCCAAGGAGTATAAATGTCAATGGAATCCTAGTAGGTTAGATCAAAGGAGTAAAAAATGTCCAAGGGATCTCAGTACCTCACCAGATCCAAGGAGTAGAAATGTTCAAGTCATCATAGTAGGTCATCAGATCTAAGGATTATTAATTTTCAAGTAACATTATATGGTCTTTAGGTATAAGGTGTATAAATTTATAAGGTATCATATTCGATCATTGAGTCTATACTTTGAACCCTCAATTATCATTATAAACAATTCATCCAACACTTAAAACCCCATTTCATTAAACACTTCATTGATCCCTTCATAATTATATAAAATCTAATGGATTTTTCATTTCAAACCATTCATATAAAAATGAAAATGTTTTTAATGTGATTATAACCTTTAACAATCCACATTATTACTAAATTTAAATCCAATAAAAATACCATGATCAACTCACCCTAAGTATGACATTTCCATTGAAAATGGAAGGAACCCACCTCATGGGTAGTTTGGGTTGAGGTCACAACCTCCAACCTAGGATAAGGTTTCATGTCATGTTCTAAACAAGAATTAATGATTTTATTTAAGGGTAGATTAATTTAGAAAGAAAATCCTAAAAGGTATAGTGTGAGACATAGCTTAAATAAGGTATAAACAACTAAACGTGGAGGAAAAGGTACATAAAACCCACTTTATGCCTATATTAGATGCCTCATCCATTATCAGCCGTCATTTTTTCGTTAATAGAAATTAAACAGATGAATGGATGAATTCCCAAAAATTAGGGCATAAGAACCTATGCCAAAATAGCATCACTGATGGAATGATAAATGAAGGTAAGAAGGTGACAAACTAGAGTTCTTATTAGTGGCAATCAAACAAGAAGAACAGTACTCGAATTGGAGCCCAAATAAAGGAATAGTGGTAAATACTAGGTTAGGCATTAGCATAAGCTCAACCGGGAGAAAAATTATTACTTTATCCACTAGAGGAATGATGTAAATTAGGGGTAAAAAATATGGGAAGATGGTTAAAATAGACATTTATTCCTTTTTAAAAGAGTTGCACGATTTATCCACATTGTTGGATAAACCATGTACCAACCTTGTATCCATCTCCATCCTAAGAGATTCCTCATACGATCTTGGTTCATAGTTTGAAAAACCATGAATATTCCATGAGAAACTCCACCATATAATGTCTAAGATAGGTCTCATGACCATGTGGAC
Source organism: Viscum album (assembly GCA_963277665.1). Taxonomy (NCBI): domain Eukaryota; kingdom Viridiplantae; phylum Streptophyta; class Magnoliopsida; order Santalales; family Viscaceae; genus Viscum; species Viscum album. Next base: position 2,093,072,011 of record OY728131.1, on the reverse strand, counting down.
TAGGTCTCATAGTTAGGGAAAACTATTCATCCCTCTCTTATGGACTCAGACACCTTATATGGTTTAATAAAACCATGCGTCCTGGGTAGCCCTATTTCTACTAATCATGTTTCCCACATATTTTCTCTAAAATAATGTAATATAGACTCTAAAAAATCCCTAGAAACCCTTTTTTCCTCTAGATCCTTACTAAGAACTATTTTAAAAACAATACCAATGAATTAAAATTGAAAAAAATAATGATTCATACCTTCATAAAAAATTGGGTCATTACATTTAATATTTGGGTGAAGAAGACATGAGATAGGATGTTTCCAGGATTTGGTGTCAGAACCATTCCATTGAGTAACCAACCAATGTATGTGGAATTACAACATCCCAAGGGTGGGATTGGTTTTTATGATTTTATCTTTTATGTTTCACTCATTTCCACCTTTATTGTTTCACTTCATGTATTAGATTCATAATTTATTTTATTTTACTCATGGGATAGTATAGCACATGGGAAAGTGGGCATTAATCAGGATAGGTTCATAGGGACTACACTTTATAGTGTGTTTTATTACAATACGTAATTGGGTAAATGGAGATTCACTTATAACATATAAATTGTGGAATGTAATGATCATGATAGTACCTTTTTTATGAAATTCCTTAAATGAAATGTATTAAATTACCTATAATATCGTTAATGGTGTGGGTTTTCCAATTTAGAGTAATTCCTTCATGAAGACTTTTGGAAGTGTAATAGGAGGGTGGTGATGGGAATTCCACATCAACTATTAGACTAGGTCCTATAGTGCCACTACAAAATATAAGAAGATGAACAACATCATTTAATATTATTTCATGGTGTGGAGGCAATATAGAGAGAGCCTCTACCAGTTGTGCCAATAATTTTTTTCCTTACTAAATATTTTCAGTTAAAAATCCTTTCAATATTTATATAGTAAGGTGGCCCCATGGTATTTTATTTCTATGTTGAATCTATGTGGACTATATAGTGAATATTATAGCTTATATGCTTTGAGTATTTGAGAAGAGATAGTGGGGAATATTGGTCTAGGTAGAGTAGTATAAAGGTAAGTCTTGGAAGGACTTCTAGGCTAGTTTCTTTGATTATGTTTTTCTTGGGACCTTGATTGTAGAAAAGGTTGGGGAGTACATGCACCTTGATTAAGGAGGTATGTCGGTAATGGATTGCACCACCAATTTCATAGATCTACAATGTTTTCCCTAAAATGGGAAGGGTATGTGATGGATAGAGAGAAGAGTATGGAGTTCATAAATATATATTAAATTCAATCATAGTTTAATGCATTTTTCTTAAATAACTTTTCGAATGTGGTTAATCATTCCCACATAACTGAGGGAAACCTATAAGAGGTCCCGATCGGTCGACATGTAGTTTCATCCAAGAAAACTAGTGTCAGATCTTCTATAAGTAAGAAGCTCCTCTTCAGGAATTTTTTTCAATAAAGTCATAGGAAGGGAATCTGGGGAGGTGGTCAGTAGCTTCAAGATTGAAACCCAATTAATGTTTTCAAAGTGTCAAGGATAGAAATAAGTGACCTTAGATGAATTGAAAACCAATATAGTTATGAGTTTTTATAATCATGGGTAACAAATATATCATTTATTGAAACATCTCATAGATACCCAATAATTATGAGTTCAAACACTTGATCTTGTAGAAAGATGTGTCTTCTTGAATTTCCCTTAACTAAACATCTATAAAGAGTTGATACAGAATATCAATAAGTGCCTCATAATTCCAAAATATCACAACTAAACTAGAGTTCTATCACATTGAAGTTGGTTTTTTCAATTCTTTACACACTAAAAACATCAAAAAATATTTATATCTTAAAGAGACTGACTGTAACTACCAGACTTTTTCCTTCTTAAACAAATATTGTGTTCAATAATGTACATTACATGTTAAACCCAATGTAAATGAACTACAACATATTAAAAGTAAATAATTAATAATTATTTAAAAAATATTAATATATTTAACCATTAAAATATATTACTTTTAGTAAATAAATAATTAATAAAAGATAATATCAAAAACATTATTTTTTAAAAAATACATTTATTTACATTTTAATTTATTTATAATCATAAATTTATAAATATTAAAATTAAAATTTGAAAAATAATCTCATTTTTGAACTCATTTCATGAAAATTTACATAGTATATATTTTATAATTTTTGATGAAAAGATTTATTTTTTGTTGAAAATTATGATTTTTGTAAAAAGTATAATTTTTACGATTTTATCAATATGTTAGTGTATACAATGATGTTAAAAAATTAATTAATAAAATTTGAATTTATGGAATAACATTATGAATTTTAATATATTCTTTCAACTAATAAATACTATGTACAATATTTATATAACTAAATAAAAATGTTATTTTAATAAAAATGGTTCTTAGACTTCACTTTGAATGAATTATTTTCAAAGTGATATTATGTTTTAGATTTACTTTATATAATCAAACCATTAATTATATTTATAATAAGTCAATTTATGTTATTAAAATAAATAATAATTATCATTTTATCCTATATATAAATTTAACGCTGAAAAGCTTCATTTTTCAAAACACTGATTTTATGCGATTAAGTGTGATTACTTTAAAATTAACTTTTCAAAAATTTAAAAATTTGATATGATAAAATGATTTTACAACTAAAAATAAAAATTTTAAAATTAATTAATGCGTCAAATTTTAATTTTAGTTAACACAATTAATGAATAATGTTAAAAAAAGTTACCCTCGATAAAACTAAAATTGAAGGAAAAAAGTATTTTACTATAGGGAAATAGAAAAAATGTTAAAAACATGTTTTAAAATATATTTTTTAAGATTATTTTTGACTTTATCTTGTCCCAAAATTAATTTTTTCTAGTTTTTTGTCATTGAACATTGAATAGTGTCATGGAATTGTTGAAAAATTATGAGTGTTTCTAAAATTCCCATTTTCATCCCTTATAAAAGGATACAACATCCACCATTTCAATAAACTACACCTATTTCGAAATTTCTTTGAGTTAATGATCAAAATTTCTCTATTTTAATTAATTTAAAAGACTTAACTACACTAATTAACAAAAATTAGCCTAAATCACTCAAATTTAAGGTCTTTATCAGGAGGAGGTTCAATGTCACAACGTAGGTATCACATATTTCATAAAATTTATTTCTTATTATTTATTTTATAAACCAAACCTGACCGAAGTATGATAATAAAATAAAAATCATTATTATGATGATATTTTAATATAATAATGTTACAATAATTATTTATTATCTTTCATATTCTAATAAAAACCAGAATCATCGTTAGTGTGAGTGCATGGATTATCACCTCCTAAAGAAGCACTTTGAGATTATCGTAACCACCCCTAATTGATGGTATTAATGATATTATGGATGAATAAATAGTTTTTATATAATTTATTTATTATTCTCAAATTATCAATTACTATACACCTTCACCAATGGAAATGTTAACCATGTGTTATACGGACTACCACCTCTATTTCTAAATGTGTTTCATTTTCCAATACTTTAAAATATAGATGGTTTTATTTTTTAATGAATTGTTATTTATGATTTATGATTCCTATATCATTAATATGTTCTTTTAGATAACATAGAAATTATAATTTCTATATGGTAATATGTCAATATCGGTAAATAACCCAATTCTAGTTTTTACCATTTTTGTTTTTATGAAAATCATCAAAAGTTCCTATGTAATTGTATTATAACATTAAAAATATTTATAAAAGACAATTACATTACCTTTAATTGTCTATAAATGAGTATATTTCGGATAAAATGGAATATTATCACTGCTTTTACAAGACTAGTCCAAAATGGTCAAGATTATTAATGATCGATGTTGAAAAGAGAATATGATAATATAATAGATAAGTAGAATTGTTATTAATAAAGTGTATAAATGTAAATTTATATGAATAAGGTTATTAAATGGGTAACTAATATGTTTATCATTATTATATAGGATATTGAATACGATCTATAGAAATTAAGGGTAGAGGTAAGGGACTAGGTAACTCAAGATCCTATCTTGAGTTATACAATATTTTATTTGGGCTTCATTTTTTCAAAATACCTTCCCTTTTAAATTATTTTCTCTTTTTTACTTCGAGGAAAAATATTTTTTGAACCAATTTAATTTGCATTAAATTTTTTCCTTTTCATTTTTCTTAAAAATAAAGGATAGTTTTTTAAAAGAGACTAATAACTATGAATTTTACAATAATGAATACAAAATGTTTTCAAAAATATATATATTTTTTATTTAGTTTTCATTTGATTTAAAATAAATATACCATTGACCGATTAATGTTTCATGTTTCACCTAATGTTACTATTCTACTATGTGATTATTTTGAGTGATCATGTTTTTCTTAACAAGTGATTTAGTTTTTTATTTTTTTAGATATTTTATGAAACTCATATTATTTAATGGTATCTATATAAAAATTTAATGATTTCCATTTATATATTTTATGAAACCCATTTTATTTGTATGATTTCATTATATGATGATTTAGAAATATGATTAAAGCTAATTTTTCTATGGGTTATTTTATGATGTGGTGAATATTTTCTCAAGCGGCCCACAAATGTATAGATTATGAGGTGGGCGGGTCCTATATACCACCCCAATACTTTGGTCAAATGATTATATCTCATGATATAGAAATGTTATGTCAACGAGTTAGATATTATCTAGGTTTACAAAGGATGAGTGTGATAGATTTTAGTTCTTCTAATAATTTTATGTGTGAGCAATTTGGAAGGAAGATCACTTCACAATGATAATATATATTATAATTATGATTTTCCCACTTTCTTTCATACATTTAATGTACGATGTTATATACTTCATATTTTATTTTTCTTATGCAATGGTAAATGTGTTATCATTTTTGATGTAATGTATATATTTCATTCTTATGGTTAAATCTTCTTGATTTATGTTCCTTTAAGTTAGATATTTTTATTCATTATTATTTTATGTACGTTTAAAATCTAACCATTATGGTCTTTGATATGTTATCTATTACATGGAATTTTAGATAATACCTTTTTATGTTTTCCCTTTCCTGTGATTTGAATAAGATTATGTCTCATGGAATGTCTAATAATATATTTTGTTTATAGAGATATTTTCACCGAAAGTGAATTAACTGTTTTTATATTTCTAATCTCTAAGACACTAAACCATTAAGTCCATGGGTTGTACAAACTATATGTGGATGTAATAATTAAATCATGTAATCAATTTATTATTTATTTATGTTTATATTGGGTTGATATAGTTGGTTTGATAGAATGGATTAGTCATTATGGAGACTAGGATGAGAAAACTTTAGTTCCCTTAGGATAAGAATTTGTATAGGAGAAAAACCTCAGTTATGTTAAATAAATGAGTGTGGTTTTCCAAACAATACATACCATTATGGATACTATAGGTAGGCTTGATTTTGGCACAGATGCATCGAGGGGTAATAACCCAAAAAAGAGGTGGTCAAGTATACATTTTCCATCAATCTGATGCATGGGGAATGGGCCCTTATTATACACGTAGTGTGACACTCCTTGTGGATATGATTAAGGTAATTTAGATTTTCTTTATAGATCATTATAAAATATTTGGTTATAAAGTTTACTGGTGTGTTTATGTAAATTATAGTAGGTAAACAATCATGGATAATCTCGATTGAAAAATAGGGATTTCTTGTGGAATAATATAATCATATTTTTAAGTTATTTCTTCTAAGATCATAGTTTAATACTTTATATTTTTATTAATTTATTTATACTATACCTAATATTGATGACCTATTTGATCAACTCATAGGATCTTAATCCATATCAAATATTGATCTTAGTTGTAAATATCATTAATTGAGGGTAAAAAAGGGATTGTATTCCAAAGACAACATTCAAGATAACATATGTACACTATGAGTTTATAGTGATGTAATTTTGACTTAATTACCCCACTATATTCATGTACATTATTAATAGATTCTATATAGATTATATGGATCAATTTGTGGGGGTTGTTATAGATGATATACTTATATCCTCTAAAATCAATGAATATCACAGAGTTTACTTAAGGATTGTTCTAAATAAAATGAGGAAGGATAGACTATACGCCTAACTCCAAAAATCTGAATTCTATCTAAAAAAAGTATCATTAATAGGACATGTCATCACAATAAATTTTATATCTATAGATCTGTTAAATAATTAGGTTGTTGAGAAAAGCCAAAAAACAAACCACCATGAATGAAATCTATAGTTTTCTTAGGTTATCTGGATATTGATTATGCTTTGTGAGAAATTTCTCAAACCTATAAAACCCATTAACCAAGTTAAAACAAAAGGTATTCAAGTTCCTCAAGACTAAATAATTTTATGAAATCTTAAAAGAGCTCAAGTAAAGGTTGATCATTTCACCTATTCTTACATTACCATGTGGTAGTGAACAGTTTTTAATTTGTAGTGATTCATCATTAAAAGTATTGGGATGAAACAACATGAAATATTAAAAGGTAATTTCTGATTCTACCCACTAATTAAAAAATCATGAGAAAATTTACCCATTGCAAGATTTCACATTAGTGGTGGTGATATTTTCATTAAAAATTTCATGGAATTACATTTATGGTGAGGAGTGTAATAAATAAACCAATCATAAGATATTGAAATATATCATCTTATAGAAGGTGTTAGGAATTATAAATTTGATATGGTTAGAGTTGATAAAATATTATGACTTCTTGATACATTATCACCATGGAATCTTAAAAAATGGTGGTTGATGATCTGATTAAAAAAGGCCATGACACTCTATCCATGACGAGGATTGAAAAATAAAAAATTGTCATGGAGATCAAAAGGATTAATTTTAATGTATTAATGGGAAGAGGTAAAATCTATATTAAACAATTGAATGATAAACCATCCACTCACATGGAGATCAAATAAGCCTAGAAAGATGATGTAGAGCTACAGAAAAAGGTAGAAAATATTCAAGAATTTATCTTTGGTAAAGATAGAGTTATAAGGTTAGGAGCATGGATATGTGTCTTATATATACCATAACTAAATAAGAATATTTTTTGGGATACACATAAATCATCCTTCTCTATCCATCATGGAGGCACAAATATGTATATATATTTGAATTGATACTTTTTTGGGTTAACATGAAGTTGGAAATTGAATGTTATATATCTCGATGTTTGATATTCTAGAAAGGTAATGAAGAATAATAGGATCTTAAATGAATGTTGAAACCATTACCAATACCTGTATGTAAATGGGATAGAATTATTTTGTAATTTATCATAGCACTCCTAACAAATTATAAAGGTCATAATGTTATATGGGTTATAATTTATCTCATTACAAAGTTAGCACAATTTATTATCGTAAAATAACATTTCTCCCTTCACCAACTCACCATGATATATATAAGTGAAGTGGTAAGGCTTTATCGTGTACCACTATCAAATTTATCTGATAAAGATCCATGTTTTACCTTAAGTTCTGTATTAGTCTCCAAAAATTGTTAGAGATAGAGCTAACTCTATCATTACATATCACCATAAAAAATATGGTCATTTGAGAGAACCACTAAAACTATATAGGATATGGTGAGATCTTGTTCAATGGATTTACAAGGATGTTGTGATCAAGACATCCCCAAGGTAGAGTTCTTATATAACGATAGTTTAAAATATATCATTTGGATAGCATCATATGAGGATTTATATGGGATGATATTTAGGGCACCAACATGGTGGGATGAATTTGGGGAGAGGATGTCGATAGGTCCTAACCTTGTCGAAGGAATGACAAAGAAGATTCAAACCATTCAGTGGAATATAAAAGAGGAATAAATTTTATATTAGAGTTATGTATAAAATTTATGATCTGATCTAGAGCTTGAAGTTAGAGATACGTTATTTCTTTGAATATCTCAATGGAAATAGTTCATGAGATCTAGGATGAAATAGAAGTTTAACCCTAGATGCATCTATACTTTTGAGATTCTTGATATTGTAAGAGTCATAGATTTTCAATTAGCACTCCCTCCTCACTTATTCCAAGTTCATGATGTCTTAAATATATCATTCTTGAGAAATTACATACCAGATCAATCACATCTACTAAACTCAAAAGTTTTGTAATCAGAACCTGACCACTCATGTGAATAACAACATGTGGAGATCGTGGATTGAAGAGATAACGTGTTACAGAAAAATACCACTAATTAAATAAAATTTATATGGGGAAATAATATTTTTTTAAAGGATAGGTGGGAACTTGAGGATGTGATGTGATAAAATTACCCTCACCTATTTCCTTGTAATAAGATTATGAGGATGAAACTATTTTAAGGGTGTTATAAAGTAATGACCCAAGTAATCCCAATATAAAAAAAACTATAACATATTAGAATAATATTACTACTAAGTCTATAATAAACACTAATATAGAAAAACATAAAAATATATTACCTTTTAAGATAAATAATTAATAAGTGTTAATATTAAAAAAAGGTTTTTTTAATAAAATCTATTTTTTATATTTTACATTCTTAAAAAAATTAATTTACAAATATTAAAATAAAAATTTAATAAAAAAATCATTTTTAACTCCGATCATGAAAATTTACATAGAATTGGTTTCAATTTTTTTTAAAAGATTGATATTTAGTGGAAATTTTAATTTTTTATGATTTTTTTAATTTTAAAATTGTGTGAGTGTACCGTATAAGTTTAAAAAAACTTTTAAGTCGAAAAATATTTATTTAAGGAACATAATTATCCATTTTAATATTTTTTTGAGCTTATAGATACTATGACCAACATTTATAGAACTAAATAAAAATGTTAGTTTAAAAAAATTAGACATTCTCTTTGAATAAATTATTTTCAAGGTGATATTCGGTTATGGATTTCATTTAAATTATAATAACATTAATATTAATTATAATAAATCAATTCATCGAATTAAACTTAATAATAATGATATTTTTATCTTATATATAACTTTAATGTTGAAAAACTTCCTTTTTCTAAAAACAATTTTTGAGTGATTAAATTTGATTTATTTGAAATTAAATTTTCATACATTCATAAATTTTATATGTTAAAATTAATTTAAAATTTATAATCAAAAGTTTCATATTAGTAAATTATTTAATTTTTATTTTAGTTAAAAAATTAATTACTATGGTTAAAAAAGTTACCTTAGTAAAAGGTAAAAATGGAAAAAAAATTATACGATGGGGAACTAGAAAAAACATGTAAAAATGTTTTTAAATAAGTTTTGGAGATTATTTTAGACTTTATATTGTTCCAAAATCCACATTTTTACAATTTTGAGCTGTTGAACCTTAAATATTGTCTTAGCATTATTGAAAATTGATGAGTGCTTTCAAAATTTTCATTTTCTTCTCTCATAAAAGGATAAAACCTCCACCCTTTCAATACTACAGTAATATTTAGAAATTTTTCAAAACCCCAGACCATATTTACTCTCCTTAAATTATTTTATACTTTTTAATTCCCTTAGTCTCTACAAATTATCATATGTCCTTCAAATCTATGGTCTTCATCAAGAGGAAGTTCAAGGTCTCAACATAGGTATCACACATTTCTAAATGCTTCTTTCTTATTATTTAATTTCAAAAACAACTTTAACCATAATATAATAATAAAATAATCATCATTAGTGTTTTTATATGTTATAATAATAATCATGGAAACATTATTTATTTTCATCCATCTACTAAGAAGAGCAAGAATTTTTTTTACTTTGTCTAAACAAATTACTTCTTCCACGATGATAATATTTTGGGTTTTCATCAACAACATCATGGATAATATTAATGATGGTATTTATGAATAAATATGATTTATATATTCTATTTATTTTTTTCAATGCTCACCTACTATCCACCTTCATCCCTCTCATTCGGTGGGTAATGAAAATGTGAATGGTGCATTGTGCGGACTACCGCCTCCATGAATAATCATGTTTCATTTTCCATCACTTCCAAACATGGATATTATTAGTTTATATTTTATGAGTATATATATTATTTATATAATTAATATATATCACTAATATGTTTCCTTTATTATAATACAAAAATTAATGTTCGTTATGAGGTAATGTATCAATATATGTAAATAACCAAAAACAAGTTCATTACCATTTTAATTTTCATGAAACATGTCTAAAAATCCCATGTAATGGTATTATAAAATTATAATTATTTATAAAACATCTTTTTCTAGTATCTTTAATGCTTTGTAAATGATTATATTTGGAATAAAAAGTAAAATTGACACCACTTTTATAAACCTAGTTCTAAAGGGTCAAGATTATTAACACCTAGTGTTAAAAAGTTATTACAACAATATAATGAATGAAGAGAATTGTAATTAATTAAGAGTATTAATGGAATTGTATATTAATAAGGTTATGAAATAATTAGGTAAGATTTTTATCTTTATTATATATGAGGTTAAATCACTTCTATAGAAATAAAGGATAAATGTAAAGGACTTGGTAACTCAAACTCATTTCATTGAGTTATATAATTCCTTATATGTACATTGTTTTTCAAAAAAATTAAAATTAAAATGACTTAAATATTTTTACTTATAGTAAAAATATTCATCTAACCAATTCCATTTCTTATAAAGGGTTTCTTTTCAATTTTCGTAAAAAGGAGCCTTTTTGAAAAGAGACTCATAATAATGACTTTTACGATGATGAATATAAAATGTTTTCAAAAAAAATATCTTTTTGTGATTTGGTTTTCCTTATCATAAAAATTCAAATAACAATAACAGATTTATGTTTCATGTTACACCATATGTTATTATTTTATTATGTGATTATCTAGGCAGATCCTGTTTTTGGTATCATGCAATTTAATTTATGATGTAATTTGGTTATTTTATGAATCTCATATTATTTCATGGGTTCCTTTTGAAAATTGAATAATTTATTTTTTGGTATTCTATAAACCCCATTTTATATCCATGGGTTATTTACAAGATTATTTTGAAATTCCATCAAACCCATTTTTCTTTCTATTGGTTATTTTATGATGTGATGATTGTTTTTCTCAAGTGGCACACAAAGGTATGGATTATGGGATGGGTGGGACCAATATCCTCCTCTAAAAAATTGGGTAAAGGATTATATATCATAATATATAAATGTTATGTAAATAGGTTATCAAGTTTCTAGCCTCCCAAAAGTTGATTGTGATCACATTTAGCTCTACACAAAATTTTATAATTGAATGGCTAAGAGGGTATCAAAGTTCACAAAGATAAGGAATACTCTGTTTATAATTGTGAAACATTCTTTCCAATATTCCACAACCCATATTATATGCTTCATGTTTTATTTTTCTCATTACATGATAAAAGAGTTATTGTTTGAGAAGTTATTTGTATATTTCTAAATTATAGTTAACTCTTATTGTTTTATGTTTTTTAGTCTTATATTTTAATTTGTTGGTGTTTTTTCATATGTTTATGATATATCACTTATAGTATTTGATATGTTATCCTTTAATGAGGATTTTAGATCAATCCATTTTATTTTTTCTCTTAGTAAAAATTTTAGGAGGACTATGTCTCATTAAATTTATAATAATGGATATATTTTATTGAGAGATGTTCACATCATGTGAAACAAGTGTTTTTATGTTTCTATTATCCAATAAACTAAACCTATTTGTACTAGGGTTGTGTGGAAATTTATGGATATAATATTAAACCACGTAATCAATGTTTTATTTATTTATGTTTAGATTGGATTGCTTTATTTTCCTTTTCCCTGACTTATCTTCCCACTACTTCTGAGAAGGAAATAATCGAAGTGGCGCATCTAGCTGATAGAATAACCACCACTATTTCTCATGGTTGAAACTATATGTCTACCACTAAAGACCTATTTCAGGTTCCATTAGTTATGTGAAATTAATTAACAACATCAAAAAAATTCATCAATAAAAATACATTCACCTATAATCTAATTCCATATCAAATTTCATCCACAAAACACTTGGCTCAATATACCTCATCCCTACCAAAGATGGGGAAAACATTAGAGATCTATGAAACGGGTCACGTAATCCACCACTAACATACATCCTTGAGAAATATTCATGTACTCCCTAAAACATTTAAGCCCAAAAATCTTAAGAAATAAATAATCAAAGATCATATGCAATAATTTTATTTAGGTCATATCCACATGTTGGTATTCCTACACCAAGATGTACCACCATCACTTCACTGATCCTAAATTCATTCAGACTATAAGATTCACATTCCACTCTCACGGAGTATCTGAATGGTAAAAGTGTGTCCTTATCTATTTCACTTAGAAAATTTCTTTCTAGGGGTCACCTTCTCCAAAAAATATCAGTGGGAGTTGCATTTTAAAATATTTTGTAAGGTCAAACATAATTAGTATATATTTTGTATAATCTCTCTCCATAAACATCATAACTCATAAAAACCTCATATAAAGATAATAGACCTATATATTCCTTGTACACATTGTAGAATCTGGTCTAATATCCATAATAGAGTGGTCATCACCACCCTCTTGTCGCACTACCATAATAATTTATGGAGGTGTCACTCAAAAATTTCAAATACACATATTTGACCATGTTATAGAAAATTAATAACATCATATTTATGGAATGTTATAAGAGGTATAACATCATTCAGATCCCAAAATTTATAATTCATAAGTGGGTCACATTTCACCTAATTACTTTTCATAATTAAATACAAAAAAATTATAGTGTCTAGGAACCTAATATGATGGGTTTACACTCACCCCCATGCCATACTATCCCATGAGTAAAATCCAAAAAATAATGAATCTCGAAAATCATGTGTATCACCTAGGTGAAAATGATTCAACTGTAAAAGTCGAAATCATACGTAGTAATCCCACCCCATGTAATACATACTTTCATCGTACATAGGTTAACTAATCCCAGGAATGAGTTTTACCCCATGTCCTAAAAACATCCAATCTTCTATCTACATTACCTAAATAGTAAAACAAGAGAAAATTCCTATGATGCCTCTATGTAATGTCCCAGGTCTAGTTAACTCATAAGTAACTAAAAAAAGTCATTACTTGACTATAGAGTACCTCCATGTATGTAAGAGGATATCGACTGTCAAGGAGGGTCTAAGAGGATATTCATGGGAGTTTATTCACACTATTTGTAGTAGAAATAATATATGAAATTAAGACATTATTTTCCATAAAATACTATAAAAATAGACATCATTAAATGTTACAAATAATATAAAACATATAACCATGATGAAACAAATTAAATTCATAGTATATACATAACAAATCCAAAAATAATCCCAAACTTGAAAATAGACCGAAACTAATTTTGAGGTTACACCCAGTGTCACCATTAATGTTCGACTCTTGGAATAAAATATCACACATTTATCACATGGATCATTACATTATCTTATGTTTCATCACTAAAGTCTACTTGGGTACTAACTATGGCCTAAAAAAGGTGTGAGTATAACTCAATAGTTCACCACCAATGGTGTCTAAATAATATCTTATATGATTAAATATATATACAAATATGAATGTAAAGAAATAGTGCATCATATAAAGATAAAGTAATAAACCAATTACTAACCTTTGGGTCCACGGTATCACCTTGTTTCAACCAAACCTTCTTTATCCATTGTCGAATTCCTTGGTCTATAGTACCATAATCATGTATATAAATATATGGGAACACTAAATCCATTGAACCAAGTACAAGGTCCCCCAACAATGTATAATAATGGGTACACTAGATCCAAATAACTAAATCTAAATTCCCCCACCATTATATAATAATGGGAACACTAGATCCAAGTAAATACATCCATGGTACCCTAATTATTTATAAAAATGGTCACACTCGATCAAAGGGAATATGTCCAAGATCACAAAATTGAATATAATAATAATGGGAACACTAGATCCATGGAAATATTCCCAAGGTCCCCAAACTATATATAATAATAATGAGAAGACCAGATCTAAGGAAATGTATTAAATATCCCCCAAACATATAATTATAATAACATTAATCTTATAATCTATTTCATAATCAAAATATTTTCATTTCATCAACGAATTGTATATCTACTTCCATTGACTAAAAATTAAATAATAAAACATTTAATTATTGGTCATAAATAAATCATATAATTTATTTTACTAAAATCTAAGATATAACCTAGAAAAATTTGGAAAACAGTTATTCCTTAGTTGGGACCATGACACCCTTAGAGTTTCCACTTTCATTTCCTTTTAAATATCAAATGTTAGAACACCTGATGTGATGGACTAAGTCCCAATTTCTACATTCTAACTAAAAATTAAAGGCCTATAGAAAGGTATAAATCATCTAATTTAGAGCCACAATTCAATTATTAATTAGTTAAGTCCATGAATGAATTATGTCAGAATGGACGTACATCACATACGCATGGAAAATTATCAAGACTTCAGGGAATAGCTCATAAACACATATCTTAAGAGAAACAAGTCTCAATTTCCAAGAATTTTCAATTGAATCAAGAAATGTCATGGATCAAAGTAATCAATCCCTAAAATAAGCATATTAGGGTTCTGAGAATAATATTTAAAGAGAAACATTGATTTAGGGTATAGATTGTATTATAATTATCAAGAGGAGTTAATTGCATCCAATGATACTTCAAATGTATATGAAATAATATATGAGTCAAAAATCACTTAACAGAGACGGTTATGTCCATAGATGTTGGGAAAGGGTTAATAAATATAAATAAGAAACAAAAAAGGGTTTTCAATTAAATTTAAATGGAAATCCTACTAAAAATTCAACCTATATGCCCATAGTATAGCCATTGTGATCTCACTGGCCAATCGGTGGTCCACTGGCTAGCAGGTGAGCCTACTTGAATAGAAGGGATTATTTTTTTCATTGTTTATCCATGGATGCCTCACCAACTATCTAGTGTCCATTGTAACTACATTTTATCTATAGGATCAGGTATTTTCTAAAATTCCAAACCTTACACCCACAAAACACTCAAAAATCCATTCTTATTCCTATAAGTATACATAGATAATAAAATTAATAATAATGTTTTGGAAAAAATGAAATAGAAATAAACCAAAAATAAGGTACAAGGACTTATTATATCACTGTGATATAACAACTCTTCCCTAATATTCCCTTTCCAGAATCACTAATAATCATTAATGAATAGCTTAGGCCAATGGGACCATAGATCTGTATATCTCCACCATGGATCCTCCAAGATATGTTTTTGTTTCTAATTCACTCATACAAAATTAATTGTCTTATTGGGTAAGTTATCTTTACTCTTATATATTATACAAACAAAAAATCCATCAAAAGATACATCAGTCTCAAGATCGATATCATTAGTGTTGATCACATGAGAAGGTTCGGGGTGATGCCATTGAAATTATGACTCACAAAAAATTGTGTGTGTGAAACTAAAATTCTATATAAGATCCAATATATATTAAACAACATTGATCATCTCTAAAATATCAAACAACCTACCATACTAGGGCACCATATTTCCTTGATTTCAAATAATGCAATGTCCCAACATTGTTGAAAGTCATCAAAATCCTCAATCTTCATCCTCAAAATGCATAGATATCCATCAAAGATCAGAATGTGCAGTATTCCTAATTTGGGTGGTTTTCATGTGATTCTAAATAAACTAATAATGATTATACATCTCCTACTTTAGACTCAATCCAATAAGCACTGACTCACCAGATTCAAACCAACATAAGGGGAACAGAAAGGCATTCCATACAGGGAATCAAGAAGTTTGTTTTGAATTAAATCATGGTGACTATTATTGTAGACTAACTCTACAAAATCAAATTGTATGATAAAAATCATGATATTAGGATATCTTACAAAATATGAATAATATTCTTACACTATCCATCATTCTAAATATGATAAGTAGTACTAAAGTGTACCAGCGTATCAAGTTCCCTCAATAATCATTTTTAGAAGAATGATGAAAAATGGTAATACCAATTTGAAACAATAATTGATAGTACTAAATGTAGATCTAATATCTATTGAACATAGATCGTCCCCAATTCACTATAATGCAGGTCTTCCAAATCAATGAGAAATGGTCTAGTTTTGTTAATCTGTCAATGATAACCCATAGGGAGATATTTTCATGAGGATTCATTGGTAAACCAATCATGAAGACATTATTGATATCATCCTATTTCCACAAAGGTATCTACAATGAATTGAAATGACTAGTGGTCCGCTGGTGCTAAGCCTTCACCTGATGATAGGTCAAGCATCCTGTTATGAAACCCACTATATCTTTCTACATTCCTAGCCACCAGTACTACCTGTTATTGTCACAATACATCTTGGTTAAATCTGAGTGGACCTACAACTTAGATCTAAGAATTTCCCTCATCAATTCTTCACACATACCATTTGGAACAAATACACAGCCATGGACTTTAAGAATCTCATCATCATAAATGGTTTATTTTAGTTGCTACTCCCAACCATATATGTTTTACCTTGTGGATAAAAACACTAGTTCCAATAAATGATTTACATTTTTCATGTCAAGTAGAATGGAATCAATGTATAAATATATAATATTTGCGTGAACTTGATATTGCTGATCTTTTAAATACACCTTTATAAAATGATCCATCACCTTATTTTCACAACAGAACTCCTATATAACCTATGTCTGAGTATTCATGGCTAATGAATTGGAAAAAATTCTTCTCTATGGGTATATTCTAGCTCAAATTCAATATATGGTAGGTACCAAACCCATATCTGATACTAAGCATTTAAATTAAATTGTGAGAAAATATATTTTAGACTCTTATGGTCTATCTACACCATAAAACATTTTCCCAATAGGTAAAAACACAAACATTTAAAAGCATCTATCATAGATTCTAACTATAATTCACGTGTTAGATAGTTTCACTCATGTGTCCATAGCTATCAAGATCCATAAGTGACCACATGATTTTCTTTCATCAATACTACTCCCAATCCAACTCGAAATGCATCATAATACAAAGTATACTCCTTACCCAATTTAGGAAAGGTATGAACCAGTTTTAAGGTCAACCTTCCTTTCACCTGTTGAAAGGTGATCTCGCAAGTATCCAACTAAATTAATTTTCCTCTTTCTTGGTCATATCCACCATCAGTGCTTCTAAATGGGGGAATTATTTAATGAACATTCTATAATACCCTTCAAAACCCATAAATCTATGAATCTCAAAAATATTTATGGGCCACTCCCAAGAAACAATAATTCTCACTTTATCTGGGTGAATTAACATTGCAGCCACATATATCCTTTTCCCTATGAAGTTTACTTGGTTACTTCATAATTAAAACTTTGATAACATGGAATATAATTTGTGCTCTCATAAAGATTCCAAAAAAACCCTAGATATTATGCATGTTCCTCCTCCGAATTAGGGTATAAAAGGATATAAATGACAAAAAATACCAAAAAAATTATCTAAAAATTGGTTAAAACATCTTTTAATAAGACCATAAACACCACAATCACATTTTTCAAGACATATGGCATTATAAAATAATCATACATGCCATACATTATCTTAAAGGAAGTGTGGGGTATGTATGAGGGCCTCACCATCAACTTATGATATACCGAACCTAAGAAAATATTGGAAAACACATGGGATATCCGAAGTTGGTCAAAAAGGTCATATATACATGGTAGTATATATCATTTCATGATTTTTACATGGTTCAATGTTAGATAAGCAACACACAGACTCAAAACACTATCATTTTTTACAGAGAATAAAACTCTAGAACCTCATTGTGATGTGTTCGGATGGATAAATCCCATGGCTTCCATGTCCTCTAATAGAACCATGAGTTTTGAAACCATTGTAAGATCCATATTGTAAGGGGAAATATAAAATGGGTATACACCTTACATGAGTTATATTTTGAGGTCCATCTCTCTCTTAGGTGGACATCCCAAAAAACCAACTTGAAAAATATTAGGGAAGTGATTAAAAATTTACAGATATAAGTCTTGTCATGCTATATAATCTTATAATATGAGTATGGTCACCTGGGTTATAATTATACCAAATTTTTTATCTTTATTAATTCAATTTATTACCTTTAAAAACCATTCTCCCATATTAATGTGACTAATAACATCGGGATATTTGAAGGATATATAATAGTGGTAACAGATGATATGAGATTGGTATGGTACTGACAGATTCATTCTAAGAATCAGATCAAAAACATTAATCTTGAGAATAAATATATCCTAATAATATAATTAATCACCAACTTTGAGAGAACATTTACAAGGGTACCACATCCCTCATCTCATCATATATAACCTACAGAACACCAAATGTCTGTCTACAGTGGTATGACTAATATCATTCTACAATTATTCATATACCTAAATTCTTCATTATTAAACATCCATGGAGGGTTCTTATAAAACCATAGTAGGTTCCTAATATTTTCACAAAATAGAAACACTAGTAGTGGCCAATAACACTACGGTATCTTGTGTTTAGCCCTTCCAAATGGAAAACATCACATTGAGTTTCTCTCTTAGAGAAATTGGGTACTTCCATGAATGCTCTTCCCAATACATCCTTGAAAAAAATTCTCAAATTGTTTCTTCCTACTGCCAAAATATCCAAGACTAGTTCTCATGAATGAAAATATATATCTGTTTCATATTGAATTATTCATGTTTCCCTCAGTAATGAGTGTCTCACTCACCATATCAAAGAAGATGTCTAAAGAGAAATATATTCACCAATGATAAAATTTTATATTTATGGTAATCCTTAAAGTGCTTCACTATATAAGCCACATTCACTACCATAGTTGGGAGAAGATGGTGTAGATAAATTAAATAGGAAGTGTAATCCATCAATGTTGTATCTCCTTTTTCAAAGTGCATGAACTCACTAACTTTTTCTTCCCTCTAAGACTTGGGAAAAAATCATAGAAGAACCTAGTGTAGAAGCCTTTCTTGTTCACTATTACATGACAATCTTCCTAGAATAAGATGTCCCACCATCGCTTCACCACTCCTTTAGGAATATAAGGTGCAAAATTTACTCTCTTATCTGGTGAAGACTCTAGATGTCAAAAGATAGTCTGCATCGATTCCCCTTATAAATTTTCTACCTAGGGGCCAGCTTCCACTACAAATATTTGTGGGTATCATAGTTGAAACTCCTTAATAAGTTTATAAATAATTATCATAGATCATGTTGTTTCTTTATCCATTGATTTCATAACTCACAATAATCATGAATAGAGCCAATCATCTACTATATTCCATGGATCCACAGAAGGCTCTAGTCTAACAACCAAGGATGAATAACCATCACCACCCTATTATCAGACTACCCAAATTACTCATGGGGGAAACTATCTATAATTTCACAGACATGAATTAATTTAAATTATAGTAAATTAAGGACATTTTATGTAAGGAATGTCACAAAAAAAGATAACATCATTCTATTTAAATCCCATAATTTATGTTATAAGTGAATCTCCTTTTAACAAATTACTTAACATAATTAAACACACACAAAACTATTGTCCATGCACACTCACCTTCATGAAATAATGACCCATGAGTAAAATACATTATAAAATGAATCTAAAAAATTAAGTGCATTACTTGAGGTGAAAATGAGTCAACCATAAAAGTGAAAACCATAAACAAAAATTTATCCCCAATTAACTTGTACTTTCCTCAAATGCGAGTTAGTTACTCCATGGCTTGAGTTCTTCATCAAGTCCAAACAATATCTTATCTCCTGTATACCTCACCCTTATAAAAAAAGTGACAATTATCTAATAAAACATTATAATGTCTCCAACTTGATTGACTCATAAGAAAATAAATGAGTAGCTACATGACCTCAGGAGTTCATCCCTATGGGCTTGAGGATGCTGATAGTAGAATGGATATAAGAGGATATTATGGTGAAAATAAACCCAAACTAGTTCTGAGGACATGACCTGTCCCATCATCCATACTCCACTCCTGAAATACCAGATCACCCATCTATTAAAGGGGCCTTTCCCTTATCCTAGCCTAAAATCATGAATTCTTATGAGGAACCAATGACGACCGGAGTAGGGTGTGATTGCAACTCATTAGGCCACCACCAATGGTGTCTAAAGTATATCTAGCATGGCTAAAAGTATATATTTATTTCAAAGTAAATAAATATATTTTCAAATAATAATCATGTAATAAATCAACTGTAAAACTATGAGTCTGGGGTATCTCCCCGGGTCAACCATACCTTTTTTGGATAGTATCAGATACCTCTATCCATATTAAATAATCATGTATAAAAATATATGGGAACACCATATCCAAGGAACTGTGTTTAAGGTCTCCCAACGTTGTATAATAATGTGAAAACAATATACAAGGACCTATATTCAATTCCCCAAAATGTATTTAATATTGGGCAGACCAATTCAAGGAAATACATCCAAATATAAAAAACACTATATGATAATGGTCA
Source organism: Viscum album (assembly GCA_963277665.1). Classification (NCBI taxonomy): domain Eukaryota; kingdom Viridiplantae; phylum Streptophyta; class Magnoliopsida; order Santalales; family Viscaceae; genus Viscum; species Viscum album. The sequence continues at coordinate 2,093,051,226 of OY728131.1, read as the reverse complement.
CATCATATCTGAGTAAATACATCCATGGTCTTGAAAATTTATATAATAACAATTGGCACACCAAATCAAAGGAAATATGTCCAAGGTCCCCTAAAATATATATAACAATAATAGACACACCAGATCTAGGAGAATATGTCCATGTTCCCCTAACCATATAATAATAGTAACATTAATCATATAATCAATTCCATTATCATGATCTCATCATTGAATTTTCCATTTTTTCATCAATTTCAATTGACCAAGAATTTAACAATTATGAATTTAATCATAGGTTGTCAACAAATAATATTATTTAATTCACTCAAATATAGAATATATCATAGGAATATTTGGAAACCCATGAGTCATTATTTTTTCAAGGAAACCCCTAGATTTTCCACTTTAATTCCCTTTCAAATGTCAAAGGTTGAAGCACATAATTTTGTGGCCTCAGTCTCGGACTCTACATGCCCGCGGACCACATTAGTCCCATAAAAAGGTATAAATCATCTAATTTAGGGATTTAATGTTATTATTAATTATAAAAGTACAAGGTCAAATTATGTTGTCATCGTCTTATATCACATACACATGGAAAAGAAGTGTGAATTAAATGGATATCTCGAGAACATCTACCTTAAGTGAAACTAGTCTAAATTTCCATGAATTACAGATCAAATCAATCTTGACATGATATTTATGAGAAATTTCCCCAAATCCATCATATTAGGGTTCTAGAAAGAATAATCACATAGAAACAATTATTTAAGAAATAAATTATATTATATTTACTATGAGGAGTTGATCACACCCAAAGACACTTCAAGTGGAGAAAAAATGAGATAAATTAGTCTAGAATCAAAAATGGGATCCCCCTATGTCTATATGGTACAAATAAAGATTGGGGAGATTATAGAGAAACAAAAAATATTGGTTCTGATGAAATAATAATGTTTCACCTACTTAAAATTCCCATTCGAATCCTACCAGTGAGCCATTGGGATCTTACAAGTGAGTTGCTGATCCCAAAAGACCTAAAATGCTTCTATTTTGGCCACCAGTAATCTGGTGGTGTCTCATAAGCTAGTAAATTTCCCATTAAACATCATTTCAATTGAAGTCACATGTCTCTTTTGAAATAGTAGGCCCTATACCCTAAAAATTCTCTCAAATGCCATCTTATTCCCTCTAGCATACATATCTAAGAATAAAACAAAAGGTATTGAAAATTTTCAATAGAAACACACCTCAAAGAGGTTCTAGGAGTTATAAATAAACAAAATAATTTTAAAATAAAATAATTACTAATAATTAATAACCTAAATTTATAAATGAATAGTAATATTATTGCAAATGGGATTTAGAATAAAACTAAGATTAATTAAAAATATATTTTTATATTTTTATCACCAAATAAATGATTCTAAAATACACCAAAAATTTTATATAATATTAATAATTATCATACATATAAAATTATTTTCATAAAAATCTATTTAAATTTTGAATAAGCACATTTAAACTACCCAATAGTGAATTTTTCATATATTTCAAAGAAATTAAATGGTTTTAAGAAATTGTAAAATATGGTATGAATGGATGATGAGTATTTGGACTTCATTATAATGAAAAAATAATTTAATAATTAATAAAAGTAAATTGTAAAAAAACAATATTTCTATTAATATAATTTATTTTAATGAATTGAAAACAATTTCCAAATATATAAGGGGATTTTGAATCCTTAAAATGAAAATTAAGGTTTTAAAAACTATATTTTATAGAAAAATGATATTTCCATGGAAAATTAAAATTTTAAAATTGAATTTCATTTCTCATATCAATTGAAGTAAAAAAATTCATTAAATTTCAATTAAATGTTTTTAAAAATATGGGTAATTCAATAGTTACTCATTTTCCACAACATATTTTTCAAAATCATAAGTATCAAAATTGTTAAACAATATTCTCAGATTTTATATAAATACCCACTAATCCTATCATTAATTTTTACTCTAAAATTATTGATCATGATTATATACTAATTTTACCAATGAATAGTCCCTCCAATGAGTTCTTATGGTATAAATTTTTTCTTTATCAAGATTAAAGATGCAACATTTCAAGGTAAAGGTCCCCCATGCCTTCCCTTTCTTTATTTTATAATCATTTCCCATAACTTTTCATTTATATTGGTTTAGACCACAAATTCATTGTTTTATTCATAGAAAATATTTTTTTTAATATTTTTTTATAATCATTTATATGATCTATGAAGGATAAAAAAATTTCTCCAACATACATGAGATTTTTCTAAGTCTTAAATTGACTATAAAGCTTAGCAAGCCATTCTATCATCCACAAGATGATTCCATTAACCATGTCTCATGGAATTTACTATAACTAAAAGATAGAACATATAGGAAATCATAAAGGACTCAAGAGGCCAAAATATAAGTCAAGTTACTTTTTGTTGTATAACAAGATACCAAAGCGATCAAGATTTTCAAAAGGCTTGAATCGACCACACTGTAAGTGGATCAACAAAATGACTCTATAATTGACCATGGGTGTTATATTGAAAAATATTTAATAGAACACATGATCAACCTTTATTATTCAAATCCAATTTTAATTTACCTCATTTTAGACAAAAATATTGCAAACCATTTAATCGACATCACGTTGATTTCCAGTCAACCGTACATTAATTTTCAATGAACAACGTAATGAAATTAAAGTGAACATATCACAATGGAGATTACGAAAAACAGAATAATATATCATAAACTTCCAAATTTACCACTTGTTTAAGTGAAGTAACCATGTGAGGAAATATGACTTTTTCAAAACCAATGAAGCAGTCAGATGACCAGGTGAAGTGGTCATGGAAAGTCTTCAAAATTTGACAAAGTACTAGATTAGCCATAAGTTCAAAGTGATCTATAGAACATATTTTTCAAGGAATAAAATCATATTTCTTGAAAAAAATTTAAGCTTACATGGTATCTATCATGCCAAACTTTAAATGGAATATATCTGATTTTGGATATTATATTTTCTCAATAAAATATTGTAACCACTATCATTTCATAGAATTAAATGTTTTTTAGATGTATTTAATAAAGCTAGATTTCATACTGAGTATGAGGTTTTATAACAATGGGTTTTCAATAGATATTTTATGATAAATTATTCCATTTATATAATACTAAGGATTGGGAAATATATACATGATATGTGTATATCAAAATATTTCATCACAAACTAGTACTATGTTTTAATATATAAAATTCATTGCTCTTATCAATAACATTGTCAATACATTATAGTATTTCTACCTATCATCACATATTATATATTAACTAAAACAATACATCAAAATGATAAGAAGAATATATATAACAAAATAAATCCATTCTCCACTACACTAAAATTCATTTTCCTTCAGTATATCTTTTTCTATTACATTTTAAGTTGTGCTTGATGAAATTATTTTATTTATTGAGAACATTATCTCATAATCTATTAAATACAATGAGATACTCTCTCTCATTATTTCTTCACATAAATACTCCCATTTAAACTTTGGAATAGATTTTATACATCCTAGAATTCATGGGTGTGGTTGTTTTATATAAAACATAATTCATTTCATGGGTCAGTTTATGTATTAATAAACATACATAGCATTAGGTGACTGCTAAGTGAAGATGATTAGGTCTTAGCTTGAGTCTGGACCTATTTTTTAAATCAGTTGTGTATTTCATGTTTTTCGTACCCTGTTTTTAAAATTATTTTTGATATCTTTTAAAAAAAATGATGTTGATAGTTAGATTTAATATATTTTTTAAATATTCTGTTTGATATAAGTAATTTTTTTAAAAGTTAAAATATATTTTAAAACTTTTGTTATCTAAGTTGTGGATGAACTTATAAGAATCTTTTTGAAAATATAAATTTATATACATCTATGACTTTAGTTTACAATAATCTTTTTATAAATTAGGGTATTTTGTTTTGAATATTTTTAAATAGAAGTTTTTATTGGGAACTCAATTCATCCCCCCCCCCTCATGAATATTACACTCTGATTGGAATTTGGTATCAGATGTTTATTTATTTATTTTTAAATATGATATATTATTCCTAAAAAGATCAAAAAATAATTTATAAATTTATTTCTTTATCTATTTAAATACACTTGAGGGGAGTGATACTTACATGCCTTGTTATTTTAATGTTAAAAATTACGTTCAATCGAAAAATAAGATAAAAGTACATCTAGAAAGTATGGGTTTTGATATATGGATAGTAATTGAAGATCAATAGGAATAAACATAAGGCTGATAAAGCTAATTGGTGTGATTCCACTAAGGTTTGTTATTTTTCAAATTGTAATACTATAAATACATTATATTGTTCATTATGAGAAGATTAATTTAATTGAATTTCTACATGTTCTACTACTTTTGAAATTTTGGATACCATATCTACATAACATGAAGAGATATAAAATGTCAAATATATGATATTAAATACTTATAGTATTAAATATGATAATTTTAATTTGAAATATAATGAATTTATTTCTCAAATTTATCTTAGGTTTAATGAGATTACAAATATGATGCATGTAATAGGAAAGACCATTGATGGAAAATCTCAAGTCCTATGAATTCTAAGATGATTTCCTAACATATGGAGAGGCCATGTTCATCCCATCTGAGAATATTGTTATGTATGTAAGCTAATGATAAAGGATTTAATAAAAAAACTTGCGATATGTAGAGAATATCTCAAGGTAAATGATGAATATATTAAAAAAAGGCCAATTTCATTCATGAAATCTAAATAAAAATATAATGAAATATTCAAGGAATAAATATCCAGTGTCTGTTTGGGTGAATCAAACATTAATGAGGATATAGATCATCTAGCCAAATGATTTAAGAAATTTTATAGTAATAAAAAGTTATTCCAAAAGTAAAAAATCAAAGTAAAGTATTAAAAGAGATAATATTCAAAGAAATATGTAATTATTTTGGTAACCTTTTATGATTGTAAGAGAAAATGACATATCAAAGATGATTGAACAAAAATGAAATACAAGAAAAATATGAGGAAAAATGAAATAATTACAAGAATACAATGAAATAAACTAGGATTACTTCTAAAGATATATTTAATAAATATAATTCAAGTAACTTATATAACATATAAATTTCCAATATGTGTTTTATAGAAAACACATCTTTCGTAGTAAATACTATCTTTACATATTATAATCATCCTTCTAATATCTCTTAAAATAAAAAAAAATGATGAAAAAATGACCAGTGAATATTATTTGAATATTGCATTATCCTAGAATATACTTTTAATAAAATTAAACATAAGTATAAAAATTTAATGAAACAACATGTTTTTTGTATTTATATAAAACCTAACATTTGAATAGAAAAATAAAATTATAAGCTACTTCTTAAAAAAAATAATGATTTAAAATTATTAATTGGGAAATTGAAAATATAAATTAATGGTTTTACTATAAGAATAGAATACCTTAACAAATTATGGGTATTTAGGTTGTATCTCAACCAAGAGTGAGTTTTGGTAATCAACCCAGATATAAATATAAAATTTACAAAAAATATTTTATTCCTACCCAAATTTTTTTGAGTAAACCTATAGAAAATACATAGCTAGAACTTCAAGATCTGGATCTATCTAATTTATACTTAAGAGATATTTCTTTATAATCATTTTATGACTATTCATAGATCAAATAATAAATATTTTAGAAAAATATGGATTAAAAAATATTTATTTACTAACCAATCATGACCCAACTAGATATGAATACCAATGTTAGTTTACATTAACAAATTTTAGGAAACATAATTGAAAATATCTTATACAAAGCTAGGGTATCTAGATAGTGGTTGTTATAGACATATGATGGTATACTTGTCAAGATTCCAAAATTTGACCAAAGTAGGTTGTTGTAATGTCGATTTTAGTGACAATGAAAAATGCAAGATTATCAGCCTCGTTAAATTTGGTATCTCAAAAACTATTTTATTTTCGAATGTTTTATTTAATGAAAATTTAATGTGAAATATTTTTAGAATATATTAATTTTTTATTATATATTTCATGTCAAATTTGAATAAAAAATTCCAGTAAGATTTATGATTCAAAATTTAATAAATTATTTACTATCTTAAGGAATCATAATTTTTATGCAGCATATTTAAATCCTTTGTTTTCTCAAACTATAAATTTTTTAAATAATTTTCATCATTAATATTGATTGTGGAATATGAGACTAGGAAAATGCAATATATACTCACATTTAGATTTATCCAAAGTTTTTATTCAATGATATACCTAATATAGATATCCCTAAAAACGAAGTGTATAATATTTTTCAAAAAGGAAAGTAAAATAACATTTATTTGAAATCAAATAATGAAGTTTCAACTACTCATCCCCTAGAGTGGGTTCACATGGACATGTTTGGACTTTATATATTTCCTAGTTTAGTAATAAAATGTAATGATTATTTAATTGTATATGGATATTAATGTTTTAAATGCATATATTATTAACTCACAAGACTAAATCTAGTAGATGTTTTGAAAAGTGTGAAATTTTAGTAGAAGACCTTAGTGGACTTACAACTAAGAGTGTGAGAAGAGATCATGGTCATGATTATTAGAATCAAGATTTTGAATCCTTATTCTCACAACATAGGTATAATCATAATTTCTATACTCATTGAACACATCAACATAGTGGGGAGGTTGAAAGTTGGAATATAACTCTTCAAGAGATAGATCATACTATACTTACTGAATATAACTTACTAGTCTATTTTTAGGAGTAAGTATAGATTGTTATGTAATAAACAGAGACTTAATAATACCTGTTTTACTGAATAGTTTATATTAATTATGGAATGGAATAAAAACTAAGGTAAATTATTTCAATTTTTTGAATTTAATGTTTATATTTTTAATACAAAGGATAATCTGGATAAATTTTCATCTTAGAGTGATGAAGGAATTTTTCAAGGATATTATACATCTAGTAAATATTATATAGTCTTTAATAAGATAAAAATTCTTGTTGAATAATATATTCATGTCAAATTTAATGATATATATCCACATGAACATAAGGATTCCTTATTAAACTTTTAGGATGATATTTCAAATTTGAATATCAACAACAACCCTAGGTCCAAAAAAAAGATTATTATTTATTTGAAAAATCACCCAACACAGATCTTTTTGAGGAACTAGTACCTAAGAAAACCCTACATGAATCCAGTATACCTAGAACCATTAGAAATAATAGATACCATCATAAATATTTTTTATATTGATATCTAAATAGTGGAACTCAAACTCGAGTGACACATAGAAACCAGGTTGAACATTAACCATTTTTCAAGCCTTGAACACAAATACAACAATGAGGTAATTGGTGATGAATATTGGGTAATATATATAAAAGAATAATAAAATAAATTTGAATGAAATAATTTACAGGAAATAGTTGATTGATTTAAATAGTATATAATCATTAGTACTAACTGGGTATATAGAAGAAAGGTTGATGAATCTGGAAATATTAATAGAAACAAAGATAGACTAGTAGCACAAGGATATATTTAAGAAGAATACATTCACAATGAAGAAACATTTTCTCTAGTGTAAATTCTTGAAGCCATTAGAATACGTATTCCTAATTCAATATATCTAAATTTTACATTATAAGAAATGGGTTTTAAGAGTTCTTCCACTAATGGTTATATTGTAGAGGATTTGTTTATGAACAAACCCTTAGTTTATCAAAATAAAATTTTCCAAATCATGCTTTAAAAATAACAAAATCACTTTATAGTTTAAAAAAAGAACTTAGAGATTGGTATTATAGGCTCAACACTTTTCTTAATTCAAATGGTTTCACAAAATATGTTGTTGATCCAACATTATTTATTCAAATAACATTAAAAATGTTTTATTTTCACAAATATATGTTAATGATATTAAATTTTCTTCTTCAAGAAATAATTGACGTACTAAATTTTCATATCTAATGAAATATGATTTGAAATTAGTTTTATGGGTGAAATATAATTCTTTATTTGTTTTTAAATATTTTAAAATAAGGAAGGAATTATTTTAAAACAAATAAATTTCACTAAATATTTAATGAAACATTTTGTCTTAAATAAATCTAAACTATGTGATACTTCAATGAGTACCGTCAATAAATTGGATCTTGATGAAACTGGACGAGTAGTTAATCAAACCATTTATATAGTTATGATTGAAAGTTTACTTTAATTAATAGGTTGACATCCAAACTCTAAAAATAGAAAATTATATAAAAAATAATTTCTTATAATTATTAAAAGTAGTATAAATCAAATAAAATCACATATAGAACACAATTCAAACTTTATAAATTTATAATGAATAAAACAAGATGTATTTATATATGTTAAAGAACCTATACCAATGGAATAGTAACTATACATTTGGAATAGAAATATGACCCTTATGAATAGTAACCTGGAAATATAATGGAAAATTAACCAATGAATGTATAATAAAAATATAGGCATGTTATAAATGAAAATATGATATAATTATATAATGGTATAAGTAAATGATAAATTAAGTGATGGTATTTTGGCGAAAAATAGGTCTATTTACAATTTTATAATTAATATAACGATTGAAAATATTTTTTTTTTCATAAAATAGATTCTAAATTAATATTTTTATTTTATTATGATTATAAGATAATTTTATGACACCTTAATTAACTTTTTCAAGTGTTATCAAATCTGTTATAATTTTAAAATCAATATATTCCAAGTAAATGATGGTTTGAATTAAAAATCAAGATTTTCATATTTATAAAATAATTTTCATAAAATGGAGTTCATTTTTGAATTTTATGCATCAAAAAATTGTTAGGGTTGATTTTGCGGATTTTTCTAAAATACTTGAATTTTTTGGTGAAAAATAAAATCTGATAATTTAAGTTAAAAACTAAACACATGAATTGTTGAGTCATAGATGATGAATAAATGATGTAATGCCATAATATCAAACACTAATTCATTATTTTTAATATATTGAGTGATTATTCTAAAACTATTCATATCCTTGAGGGAAAATAATGGACTAATGTATAAAAGAATGAGAACACAACTCTCACCTCCCCTACAAATACCACCCCTCACCACCTATTCTCCTAAGACAGTTCATGATTTGATCCTTGTCCAAATTATACCCAATCCTATTCCTAAGCCTCTAAACCATGTCCAAAATCCCTTTTTCTCAATAAAATAACAAACTCAAGTGCCTCAAGTAGGTTCTATAGGTGGATATTTCAAGAGGTAAAAAACTCATTTCATTTATTTTAATTTCTTTTCAATTTATTTTATTTTGTTTATTATCTCATCACCTAAACTTATCCAAGTGGCCTAAAAACTCTATTATATTATATATAATATAATTTTATAATTTTAATGGAATAATTCATCATCATTTATCTTCCCATATCCTTTTTTACTAAAATTGACAACATCACCTGTCATGTGTTAATTTATCACATTCAAGTATGAACTAGTTTTCAATTTTCATTACCACATTCAAGGATGGTAAAAAAACATTTTTATGGTTAAACCATATTAAAATATATTTATTACATCCTATTTAATTATTTGTAACCATTTTATATACGTGATATTAATTTATAAAACAAAACTAGTTTGTGATGATTAAAAAACCGCCAAAATAATCTAAATGATTATCACTAACATCTTATCTAATGATTCATCATCACCCCAAATAAACAAATGTGTTATATAAAAAATTAATATTTTATAAGTTCATTAATAACATATAACTTTAATTCTATAAAACCATTCTCATTTTACATGATTTTTCATACATGCATACAAGCAAACCAATCCTGAAAACTCACGAAACCAACTCTCCCAAATGATGAAATTGAATCTCACAACCCATCAAAAAGGCCATAAATGAACTTAATAAATTTATGATAAATAAAAAACATGAATAAAAGGTTAGGAATTAATAATATAATGTATTTAATCTAATTATCTAGGTCATTTAGATTAATTACATAATTGTTTCTGGTACAATGTAAGAGATTCATTCCGAACCTCAATTTTTTCTTCGGGTAACACTTCTTTTCTATTTACCCCAATGTGGAACTTAATTATTTTTAAATAATTATTCTAAATTCTATTTATATGTTCTCAAATCATGTATCTATATCATTACATTCTTATTTTTTTGGGTAAATACATGTTCTAAAAAGGTTCTTTTCTCAATTCTTCCCAATAAGAAAGCCGAAATAAAGGAAACTTCTCGATTTCCTACGCATTTTTATGAAAACTCCATTATATTTTAAAATACACATTTATTTTTTAAAAATCACTATTTTTATCATGAAAAAATATTTTGGTTAATTTCTAATTTTATACAAAAAAGTACACCTTTATACTCTTTAAAGAGTCTTTAATATTTCTCCTTAAACAACATTAATGTGGCTCATTTCTAAATCAATTATTTCATGAACACCTTTAAGATATGCACATTTTTTATTCTCCATGACATGATAATGATACCCATTTATTATCTTGGGTAACCCTTATTTTATGTTTGATTATTCATGTGGCACACATATTTAAGAACAAGTTATGATGGGTGCACCCAGATACTACTCCAATGCATTAGGTAATGTTTAGTCTCAGGATACATCATGTTGGAACAGGGAATGAACCTAATATCTTTATGGCAATTTTTTTTCCATGTTCAATGGTCTTGGTAGTTATCCTTGAGTCATTCTTATTCCATTTTTTTTTGTTGTGGCCACATTTATATTTTTCCATGATTATATATTCCCATGTTATACTTGTTATTATTCCTAATGTTTATTCATCTTCCATTAGTTTTATGTCATCATGTTATGCCTTCTAACCCATGTGTTATGTTTTATTACTTTTCTTATTCCCCTACACAGCTTTTTATCAATTCCATTTTTTCATGTATTCAACATGTTATCCTATTTAGATGAAATATCTCAGTGGAAGTTAGTATCTCATTGTGTAGATTAAATAAAATAATTTCTCATTTTTGTTTTTTATTTCTAAATTATGTACAGAATATTCCAAATACCCTAGAATTTATGAGACTTTGTTGTATTTTATGGTTAATTATTCTTAAAAAATGTAATTATATGTGTAAAAGTATAGGGTAACTATACAAACACTATGTTTAGTGTGTGTTTGTATCCATGATTTCAAGAAAACCAATAGGAATTCATCTAACCATTTTCAAAACAAATTTATAAAACCCACCAATTTAATATTGTTCTATTATAGAGGACATGATTTTTATTAAATTAGGTATTTCAATGCTGATTTTGGTGTTTTTGATATAGATAAAAAATTATCTTCTGGAATATGAAACGTTTTGGGAAAGTATATAGCTTCATGGTGTGATAAGAAATAGGATTCTATTCCATTATCCACTATATAAGTTGAGTACATATTTGTAGGTAGTTGTTGTGCTTAGATTTTATGAATGAAAAACACATTGTTACACTATAGATATTTATTCATACATTTTTCTATAAATATTTAAAACAAAAGTTCCATTGACATTTATAATAATAATTTATCTTATTTTAGGATAAACACATTGATATAAGATATAAATTTTTGACAGATAATTTTCAAAAGGGAGATATCACTCTTGAATTCATGGGAACATAACATTAGTTTGCGATATTTTAACAAATCCAATAAATTATGGTAGATTAAATTATATCACACATGAACTAGGGTTGATTGATTTTGTTTAATAAATTTCTTACATTTAATATTATTTTTGAAGTCTTTAAAAATATATGTTTATTGTATTAGGAATATTCTTTTCCCACTAAAAATTTATAATATGGTCTTTTATCTCTAGTTTTATTTTATCAAATTATATATATTTACTATGAATAAATGTACACTAATTCCAAAAATGGTTATCATGTCTCAATAGTAAATTGAAATCATCTCATCCATTTTCAAAATCTAACCAAACCTTGTTTCAAACATTACTTCAACAAAATAATGGACTCTCGAATCCCTAAATGTTAGTGTTAGTTTTTAAGATGAAGAAATAATTTTAGGAATATATTTTGGAATCCTAAATCACTCCAAAGATATTTCAATAATGTCTGAGTGGCTTTGGAAAGAATATAAACTTCTATCCAGTGAAGTCATCATATAAGAAGAAATGGATGTTGAATGGTTCAGGACAAGCCATTATTTATTATGGAGATTTTTATATTAATCAAGGTTATACAAATTGGTTCTTAGTTGAGAATCATCTTTTCTATCCTTATTTTGTAAATTTTTTTAATTTAATTTGGGTTTTGAAGTTATAGATCATCAAGAAGTGATTAGGACTATTGATTTTTGTCATGAGTGTGAGTTATCTTCAACCTTTGGGATTACTATTTAAGAGTTTTTCATCTAGGAGAATATGAGAATTATCAAAGATTTTATCCTCAAACCCATATATATATTGAAATTGGAAATTCCCTAGAATAATTAAACTATTATACAACCCATTGTAGGTTGAGTGATAACGAGTTAAGAGGAGAATATAGAATGATGTTGAGGTTCATTAAATAAACTATCTACCCTCTAAAGGGAAATTTTAGCACAATTTGGCTCCCAAATAATTTATTATTATACCTTATGGTTCCCAGAATCTAGATAAGTTTACCAATATTTTTTATCAGGAACATAGAAGATTTAATTAAACCTTATTCTCGATTTAATATGCTTTTATACACAAAATTAATTTTTGTTATGATTGAATCAAATATTTTGATTCCTAATGGAGTTGAGAGATCATTATTTTCTGGTGGTATTTGTTTAAAAAACACATGATAAATAATTAATATCACTTGGAATCCATAGAAAAGGATTTGGTAGCTTATTAAGAAAGGGTGCATGGGTGTTTCAATCCAGAGAAGAATATGACTAAACCAAGGGATTTTATTGACCCTAGATTGGATCTAGATAATATTATTGGTGAAAATTACTCTTTTTATGAAAATGGACAGGGTTTTTTTAAACAAAATACTATTCAATATCCACAACTGACTCTACTCTAACCACTCTTTCTCATGTTACACCTCCTACAATACTTTTTAGTCTCACTGTTTCTTAGGACATACACTAGATAAGACCAGTTTCCAATACTCTAACGATTCCAGGAGCTACTCCTACTCCTAGACTTTACTCTTCCTTCAGCTACTATTTTTAGGAATGGGAAAAAAATCTTTTTGACCCTTAATCAATTCTGGACAATGATTTTGATTAGAAATTTTAATAGGTCCATCATAACTTTTTGAACATTAAATACATATCTCTTTATTCTTCTTTCCATCTCTTAATTTTCGATATTATATTTTCCTTGTTAATTTTATTATTAACCTCTTAACCATTACAATCTATCTATTTGATAATCTCAAAAGACATATAAGGTATGTAATTTATATATGCTTATCTCTTTGTATTAGAAATGTATGGCATGTTATGTTAAATGGAACATTGAATGTTATAGAGGATTATAATTTTTTTTCTCAGTATATTATGTATTGATATTTATTCCATGATTTTTAATCATCAAAAAGGGTTTTATTTTTTTCATAGACTATAAATTCCTAATATTAATAATCACATATCATATTAATGTTATTTCTAATAATTTTTTTTAAGAAAGATAGATATTTTTCTAGGAAAATCTATAAATTTTCCAATGTCTTTAATCGACTATAAAGCTTAGAAAACCAGTCTATCAACCATATAGAGAGTCCATAGATCATGAGTCAGAGAAATTTTACAAATCATCAAATTAATATTATAAAAAACCCATATGACTCAATATAATGAAATATAATTTATTAAACCATAGGTTATATCACAAGATACAACAACAATCAGGATTTTCACAAAGAAATGAATTGACTTCATGGTAAGTGGATTGATCATATAACTATCTGATTAACTGTGTGTGTTTTATTAACAACTCATTGATCGAATTCATGATAAAACTTGTAATTTTAAATATAATTTGAAGAAACCACATGTTAGTGAAAAATATCAAAAATCATTCATTCAACTACACATTGATTTCCATTTAACAACTTATTGATTCGAAATCGAACATACAATGAAATTAGAGTGACCATTTCACAATGTTGAGTCTAAAAAATTGACTGAGCTATCATAAGGTTTACAATAGGAAACATGTTGAAGGGAAGTTAATGAATGGGGGAAATTGGAATTTTTGAAATGTAATGAAGCGACTATAGGAATAAATAGAGTGATAGTACAAAGTATTCAGAATTGGAAAATGTAATAGTTCAACTATAAGTTCTATGTTATCGATAGTATATATTTCTTAAGTAATGTATTCATATTTATTATGATGTATTAAACCTAAAATTAAAGATAATGTGGAACACTTTAAAGAGACCATATCTAATATTTGATATTATAATTTTAAATATAATATTATAACCACTTTTTTTGTGATGAATAAAATGTTGTCCAAAATAATTTAATGACAAAAAATTTCATGTCAAGTATTAGGATTTCTAGCAATGAGTTTCAATGAATATTTATTCATAAATTTTTCCTTTTATAGGATATCTAGGATACTGAAACATTTACATGAGATGCACATATCAAAAAGTTTCACAATGAACTGGTACTCTGTTTTGATTTCTATGTTACTTTGTTTCTATTTAAATATTCATAAAAATATTATAGAAAATATACCTTTCTTTGTGTATAATATCCTAACTGAAAGAATATATTAAAAGGATAATAGTTATCTACAAAATAGTAGAATCTATTCTTAATTGCACTAAAAATATTTCATCCTATATATATCTTTTTTTCTTACATTTTTAGTTGTTCTTGATCTAATTTTATTATGTCATCATAACAATATCAGATACTGTATTTTAGATTATGAGATACTCTCTCCTATCATTTCCTTACATCTCTACACCCATCGAAACTATGTAAGTTATTTTTTATATCATATATTTCCTATGTTAATTTGTTTTATATAAAACATGATTTAGTTTATAGATTATTTATTTATTAATAAACATGCACAGTAGCTGTTGATTGATAAGTGGAGAGGATTTTTTCTCATCTTGATACTAAAACTATTTATTTAATCTTATGTGTATTTCATGTTTTTTTTACTTTGATTGTCCAAAAGAAATCAAATCTATTTAGAAGAAAAAAGTAATTTTATACTTATCTTTAATAAATGTTTTAAATATAGTGTTTGATAGAGATAAATTTGATTTAAAATTTAAAACAATTTTAAACCCTTTTTAGCTAATATGAATAAGTGACCACCATCCCTATCATTACATCACCTCCATAATCAAATATAATGTTTAAAATTTTTCATAGCGATAAAATACACTATCTAAATCCCTTTGTATACCAGGTATTTGTGGTCTTATGGATGTATTATTTATTAGAGGTTGTCTTTATAGTGACAAAAACCTTTCAGAAATAAATATTACATATTTTTTTACTAATATCCAATATATAAAATTTTGATCCATTCCAAAATCATGTAGTTTTAGTGTATTTGGAAAGTTGGATACATAATAATATTTTCATAATATATCTATAAAATCTTTCACTAATTTCATTAAAACTATAACCAATATTAAATATATCATATGTAAGATCTTTATTCATATATTGTGGAAGTAAATCATAAAAATGTGTGAGCTTAGATGCTCAGAAAGGGTAAACAAGGGAGATATCAACGATCACTAAAGAATAACATAAACATAAGGGTGTGAGAACATGAGCATAACATTTTAAAACTATAACCATTATATCATATATCATAATAATGATTTGTGGCATATATATAAATAGTTCATAACATATTAATTCTAATTGAATCAAAGAACAAGCGTCATGAGAGCATAATATTGGCATGAGACATAAGTTTGTGGCATATAAATAAGCATAAAAACCCATTTCTCTAGTCAAGGATCATTTCAAATACTATCAAAGTGGATTTGGTTCATTCCACATTTCATTGTATCTTTAGTTGAGGTTCACTCCCAAGACTATCATATTGCATAAAGTCTCTTACTGAACCAGTTTCAATCCCCATTCCAATCCTTATTATCTTAAGAGATATCCACAATTACCTAATTCATTACAGGAATATATAATTTTGGGTCCACCCATTATGTTATGAAAATAATACATATTTTTTCCCATAATATCATGAAAAATTCATCATATCATAACCTATAGAAACGAAATGGGTTTTATAAACCTTTAAACATTTCATCAAAGCATAACCTATGGAAGATAAATGGGTTTGATAAACATTATGTCATCATAATCACAGACTATACAAAGAAAGAATAAGGATGGTATCATTGGAAAGTATCTTAAATAAAATATATGTATAATCAAAAGAAAATTTTCATGGATTAAAATTTTATTTAAAAGCTTATAGGAATACTTCATATGGAAAATAACCTTTTTATTTTGAAAAACCCCTTCTTTACGGTCTAAAAATTTATAAAATATTTTGGAAAACATTTTATTTGTAAATAGAAATTCAATTTTATAGATAAAGTTTCAAGTGTATTATCATTAATGATGGTAAGAAATTGGGTTTAATCCATGTATATTAAAATAATGATTCTTTTCACAATTTAAGTAAAAATTAAAAAGTACCTTGTTCAAAAAATGGAAATAAGATTCCTTTTAAAAAATTTGTAAAAATTAAATCATGGGTAAAATTGTCTTTTAAAAATAATAGGAGAATATTAAATACATTATTTAAATAATTTTTAGAAAATATATACATAGAAGAAAAATTTTCATAACCAAATATTAAAACATAGTCGATTTTCCTAAAAAATATCTTTTAGTGTCCTGAGTTCTTGAAGTTATGAAAATGAAAGGAAAAACATTTATTCCATAGAAATAACCTTATTAGTATAGAAATTAAATGGATTTATGATATAGGGATAAAATAATTTCCTCAATTAAAATTCATGCATAAACAATCCCAAATAAAATGGGATTGAGACATAAATCCCTTATTTCTTTGTTATCCTTTGATACATAACCCTCACAAAAGTAATAAAAAAATGGTAATTTATAGAACATGAAAATAAGAATATTAATAATAAAAATTAATAAAGGGGTATTATATACACCTAATAAAATAATATATTTGATTAATATAACATATTTCCCAATGAAAAAAAAGATGATATAGCCTTACAACTTTAGTAATCTCTGACTCAAAACCTCATGAAACCTAGAACCTCATATAGACTATTAAATTCGAATGATTTTAATTAAAATAATTAAAAAATTAATTCATGGTCTATATATACACCAAACAAGGGAATCAAGTGGTTAATATGGAATGTGTCTCATAAAAATAAAAGTGAGACGAGAATCCCTTAACTCCAGTGTGACTTGTTTCATTTGTTATTCTAACCTCTTGTAAAAGAGAATTAAATTTATTATGGCTATATAATATAATAATATTCATACTTATAATATTATATATGATCAAGTTATAATATTTCAACACTCATTTATTAATAATTCCTTTAAATCATCATTTGTGGGTGTTAACTATTTCATTTCTCAAAGAATATTCAATTCCGAAGTTTTGGTCCATGTACTTTTATCACCGTTCCATAATCACCATAATTGTAATCATGATATAAATATAATATATATTAGTTATTTAAATATTATAATCATCTAGTAAACATAGAGATATAAAAATCAATTACATTGTTCATGGAGACGGTAGATCGTACGTACAAATAAACTTTGTTTCAACATTTCAAAAGATGAAAAAAAGAAAGGTAAATAATAATTTAGCATTAAAAATAATTATTATATCACATATATTTATTAAATATATCTTTATTACCATCCATTTAAATCATAAATAAAAAATTAATCACACCAATTTTTGGAGATGGTAGTCCTTACATACGCAAGAATGACGTTATTTTTTTCAAACAGATGAAAAAATGAGACGGTAAATCATATATTATAGGTATAAAAATATATTTATGTCAGGAATATCATATACACTCATATGTTATATCTTTATAACCATCCAATTAAAATGGTGATGAAAAATTAATGACATCACCACATAGATATGATAAGTCGTATGTACGTACAAGTGATATTTGTTTATTCCATTGGATGGAAAAGAGGTGGAAAATATATGTCCCAAAAAAATAATAACATTTAATTATATTTATGATAATTTAGTTATTATTTTATGTTGGTTATAATAGATTTATAAAACGTATCATAATAAATAAACATGAAAAATTCGGTAAAGATGATTACATATTCTTTGGTATACTTCCTTTTGATCTCTTCTTAAAGACACTTGGAATGTTATTTGAAGGAGACCATAACATATAATTTGAGTCTAGGTAATTTTATATGATAACTGGGTATTTTTGGTCTAGATATATGGCATAGAGAGGGTAGGGAAGAGAGGAAAAAAGGTTCCATTTTATAAGTGAGGAGAGGGGTACACTCGGAATTATTTAGAGCATTAATTTAATATAAATGGATTTTCAGGTTCAAGTGTCTCAAAAATGATATATTTCTAATAAATGGTAATTATTTTCCCAAATTAACTCATCCAATAAAATTAGGAAAATTTTAGGTCATATTTTCTCCCGTATCTCTTTATTTTAATCACTAGTTACCCCTTCTGATAATTACCTCAAAATAAAAGTTTTTTACTCATTAAGGGTCAAGAATGTTACCATAAATAGAAAAGTGACCCATAAATGGCTCCTAGTTTATATGATATACCATATGCCATTCAATTTTCCAAATATTGTTTTCTTTATTATTTTTAAATAATTTAATATAATATTTTTTATTATAAACTATCATTAATGTCATTTTTTGAACTATTCATTTACTTCGACTTTTAATTCATCGATATAGTTATGTAGTTTTAATATAAACATTTCACACATACCTAGTTTGTTATTTTTATCTAAAAAAATATAATACAATAATTCAACCAAAATTCATTACTATAAATATTTTTTAAACATTTATTTTATTTTTTTAATTAATTGAATAAATATTAGTTCAGTGTTGTGTAAGCATTTAAGGTAATTATTCAATCACTAAAAATTAAAAATAAATTAATATGATAAAAAATTAATTCTTATTTCAAATAAAAATTTCATACTAAAAATATCAACTTTTTATCCTTATGTAAAAAAATTATTGAAATTAAAGTCAAAAGGGTGATGTTTTATATTATTCTTTACTTAAAATAATACAAAGTTAATAATCAAAAAAAATGTTACCAAGTGGACATATTTTCAAAAACTATAATGGTATGAATGAAATATACTAATGAAATATTATAATATAATGATTTAAAAAAAGATTATCCAAAATGTTTAACATTGTTTTACCCATTTACCCTTATTATGGTGACAAATATTTACCAATATTATTATTCCTAAAGACCACATTTCAAAGATACCAATTTAAAATAATGATCTTTATGATCCAAAATATGTAATCCATTTTTTAAATATTAAATTCATATAAGTGGAATAATTTAATTTAAAATTAAACCGACAAAACACAGTGAAAATCACTTTTCCAGAAAAAATGTTTTCTGATGTAGAAAAAGAATTATAAAAAATTACCGCATAAAATTAATTATAATAACCTTAATTGGATTATTAATAATATAAATAAATTAAATTTTATATTAAATCCATTTTAAACCAAAGTATAATATTGAAAATTCTTTAAACTAAAAGGCCATTTTAAATAAAAACCACTATTTTTCACTATTAATTGAAAATCCTTCTCTTCAAAAAATTATTAAAAATTTACTCTAAGATAATTTTTAAATGGTAAATTAAAAAATTAAGTTCAATTTTTAAAATAAAATATCTCTAAGTATTAGATATTAAATATAATTTCCATTCACAAAATGCATGAAAAATTATTTTCAAAGAAAATAAATTTTTAAAGAATAAAATGGTTTCACAAAAAATTGAGTTATTATTTACAATGAATTAAGAAATACATTTTTATTGAGTAAAAATGATGCACATATAATTTACAGTGTGATTAATCATATTAATACCCACTAATTAAATGGCAATATCACATTTAATTAATAATATTTTACAAAAAATCTCAATTCACTTAAAGCTTTGTGTAGAATGTTAAGAAAGGTATCAATACTAATATTATTTTAAACTAAATTTTCATAGTGTTACATGCTTTTATAAAAAGGTATGTTGAAAATGTACTTTGTGGATACTCTATCAATTCTCAAGTGGATTGAACTTGTTTTTATCATTACATCACCTTTTCCACTAATGCTTTCCATTCTGGAAGCCTTCATTTAAGTAGATTTTATATACCAAATTCCCATTGAATATTTGTATGAAAAACTTCTAACTTTTAGTGGTTATTATTCTATCATTACTTTGGACTCCTATAACTTCAAACTACTGTATTCAATGAAAATTTCCTATTGATATCCTCATACTGTGAAAGTGATTTAAACCATTAATTCATTATCATACATTTTATATTGGTAATTTACATTGCATTGTGAACATCCAATGGTTTCTAAGTTGATTTTTTGGATATTCACCTGGATTGAAATATTATTCCATTGAATACTAAAATATTGATATTCTTTATATCCATTATCTCAATAAAAATTTTTATTGATTAATTAGCCATGATTATGTATGAAGTTACTTAGAGAAAATTATTATATGTATTGTTTATCCATTCCCTTTATATGATGTATGCATTTAAATTATTATATAATTGGTGTGGCCTATAATTATATATCCTCTCGATGCATCAGTAAGTCTCGGGAGACAAAATTTCTTGGTTACTTGGTGTATGTATACCAATTTATGTATAATTACTTGGATGAGACCTTGATGAAATGGTTATGATGTATGACATTATGCATTCCATCATTATGAGATCAGTTATAGTTATCCATGTGTTTATTTATTGTTATCTTATCCATGGGTATATTATTCTCATGGTTTCATTTTTATACTATTATATTCTTATTTATTCCTTATATATAATTTCTATCATTCTTATAAAATGTTACCTTCCACTTTATGCTACCCCTTACCGATCATATGAGCCCACCCATCACTATTACAAAAGAGGCCCTTAACGGTGCTAGAACATGCCATTATCAGTGCTAAAAAATGATGACTCCCGCAGCATAGTTAAAATCCCTAGGATTTTATAAGTTCTAGAAAAGAACTGTTAAATGGGTCTTTTATCAGTGATAAAAGTAGAACTGATAAATCATCCATTTATCAGATTTTTTAGATGTTCTAGTAAAACACAAAAATTATCATCACTATTTTTAGTGCTAAAAAAGGTATCCCTTATCAATGCCAATAAATGTGTTGATAAAGGGGAACACTATAGTGTGATGTTATAGTATACTACAACATAAAAAATAGGGTATACTGTAGTGTGATGTAACAGCACACTACAACACTAGAAATTAGAAAAATCAGATACAAGTACATAATTTAAATGATATAATACTTATGAAATACATACAAGAAAAAACACTATTATAGGGAAAAAGAATGCACCTGTATAAAAGAAAAAAACCACTCATGCTCTAGAAAAATAACAAACCTATATAATAAATAAATCTTATTTTAGCAATAATATAGAGAAATAAATTAAAGAGGAAGTGTTAATTTTAAACCAATATTTGAGCCCATCAAGGAACATTTTATATCGGATTTATTTATAGTTGATTCTTACATGTAATTCCATTTATTGATCATCATCAAGAATCATCTCTATTAAAACTAAATAAATAAATATGATAACAATGATAAGGAAATTAATTAAGTAAAAGAAGATAGAAAGATGAGAAAATAATATAGGATTATTTTCTTGGTTTTGGAAATGTGATGCACATTTTAAACTAAAATGATACATACATTTTGAAAAGGATTGTGTTAATTTATACTGATCACATCGTGTGTTGGATTGAGGTGCATTTGATTCATAAAAATCCCAAATGACTTATTGATAATTTTCATAAAGTATCAAAACAATCCGAATGTTTTTTCTTGGTTTTATGTACCCCAATAGTACTTTTCACTAAAATTTTATTTTTAACTTGAAACACGAACATTGAGTCATACTAGTCAAATCATGTGTAGGATTTATGTGAGACTTATTCCTACACATCACAAATAAATTATGCTTCTTTTTTCAAAATTATCAAGATAATCTAATCACTTATCCTTGGTTTTTAGAGAGTGATGCTTTTTCTACTAAAATATCAATTTCAAACTAATAATGGGCACTTTAAGTCATACTGGGAAAATCATTTAAAGAATTGAGGTGAGGATGATTCCTATGCATAAAAAATGACATATGTATCATTTTTCTAAAGTATTAAAACAATATGAATTCATTTTCGTAGTTTTGAGTACGTCGGTTTTCTTTTTTAGTAGTATTAATATCAATTTTAAATAAAAAGATGAACTTAGAGTCATACTAGCCACACCATGCACCAGATTGTGGTGCAACTGATTCTTATATTTCCCAAATGACTTATGGATCATTTTTCTATAGTAAGAAAAAAATCTGAATGTGTTTTCTCAGTTTTTAGAATGTCAGTTGTCATTTTTAGAAAAAATAATATCAATTTTAAGTAAAACGACGCACTTTGAGTCATACCAGTCACACCATGCATAATATTGAGGTACATATTATTCCTACACATCATAAATGACTTATGTATAATTTTCTAAATGTATCAAAACAATGTGAATTTTTTTTGAGTATGTCAGATATCTTTTCAGTAAAATTAATGTCAATTTTATATAAAAATATGCACTTGGAGTCATACAGGTCACACAACGCGACAGATTGAGGTGAGGCTGATTCATACATGTCCCAAATGAAATATGGATCATTTTCCAACAGTATCAAAATAATTTGAATGTGTTTCCTAGGTTTTGAGTATTTCACTTTTGGTTTTTACTAGAATTCTATTTTAAATTGGAAACACACACCTTTATTAATACTAGTCACATCATGTGTGGGTTTTATGTGAGAGTGATTCCTACACGTCAGATATGAATTATCAATATTTTCCTAAATTATAAAGACTATCCTATCACGTTTTCTTTTTTTTCATTGAGTGATATATTTTGAACTAAAATGTCAATTTTAAATTGATAACAGACACTTTGAGGAATATCGAGCACATACTGTATTGGATTGAGGTGTGGAAGATTCCTACATGTCAAAAATGTCATATGGGTCATTTTATTAAATTATCAAATCCATGTGAATAGGTTTTCTTAGTTTTGAGTATGTGATTTGTTTTTTTTAATAAAATTAATGTCAATTTTAAATAAAAAGATTCACTTATAGTCATACCAGTCACAAAATGCATTAGATTGAGGTGAGGCTAAATCCTACTCGTATCAAATGACTTATAGATAATTTTACAAAAGTATCAAATGTAACACCCTGACCCCTCTAGACAGGAGCCGATGCATTACTTGTGATATTGGTATGGATAGAAGGAATTAAAATCCCGAAGGAATGATAAATTTAGTAGTCTTGATGAATGTAGATACCTAGATTTTGCATAAATTACATTGGATAATGTTACAAGATACAGTTCATGATGAAAAACAAAAAATGCATCCACAAGCACTCAGTAAATGACCTCCTCTTCATAACCTATTGAAGGTAAACAATAAAAGGGGTGAGCTCAAATACTCGGTAAGGGTCAAAAATAGTGTAAGCATGAGTACAATAATAAGTGAATCATAATCAATATGACAGAATCAAAATGGCACAGTGAATAAATGAACAACTAATGCCCTTAATAAACGGGGAATGAAACTGCATCCATAGATTTTGTCATAGTAAAAACCTCATGGATAGTAATAATAATTGATAATGAATAAAGAGAATTATTATTAATTGGACATCATGTATCTGGCACATGAACCATAATACCGTAAAAATGGGTTAGTTCTATGGGTAGAAACCCGTCTGATTTTTTGAAACAAACTCGAAGGGTCTGTCACCAAACTGTTATGTCTAATGAGACCTACCGATTCATCGAGGGGATGTATTAGGCACCACACACCTCTACATACAAATTATTCTTTATAAATAGATTCAATACAAGAGCAATATTTATTTACATTATCTGTATAGAATAGAGGATACAGATTCATCAACATTTCCACAGTCAAAACAACATTCAAAATAAATACCGTATGTAAAATGGTATACGAATTTGACAATAATAATATCCATGATATGAGAATATAGATATTTAAATGGAATATAATTTCAATTTAAAAGTTATATCAAATGTTTAGTAGGTACACCACATAAGAAAGAGTAGGTGCATAATTACTAAGAAGTCATAATGAAGTGAAAATTGAGACAAAGCTCGTTACCGTGTTGTATTCAATTGAGTCAGATGAAAAAAATTTAATAACCACCAAAAGAGTCACAAAATACAATGAATATAATGAGAACCATGATAACATATTTCAAATGGCAGTACACCAATACCACATATAAGAAATAAGTGGGGAACAATGAAAATCCCACGGAATTGAAGGTGAGATGAGAAAACCTCTTACATACATTTTGGCATGGTAACGAGTGTTATTACAAGGTATTAATGAGAGTTAAAGGGGTATAACATTATTTATATGTCAAAAGGGAAGTATGGGGGAGTTTATAAAACATACCCCATCATTAGAAATTTAAAAAAAGCACACAAGATAGGGTGGATTCTTGAATAAAAGTGAGAGAGACGATCCCTTACCAAACATGTATCATTAGACTGAGGAAAAAACAATGAAATAATAATGTGTGAAAAACATAAACCCACACAATAAAAGTGGATATACAGAATAAAACAATCTTAGTTCATTCACACATATTCTTGGAACAATGTAACCAATGAAATAGATGTTTAACTCAAAGAATGAAAATTGAGTTAAGCAATCCCTTACCTTATGCTTGAAGGTGTTCTTGAATTTTTATTAAAGACCTGAATAAACAAATTAGGATTATTAATTCATAATTCCAGAACCTCTTTTATATGTTAATGATTTATTATAATCCTTTTTAGTTCCTTCTAGGCCTTTTTGATTGGTTATAAGGTTCAATTTCACTGTTCGGGCTCGTTTGTTTACTAGGTTTTAAATGATTGGTTCACTTATATTCAAGTTAAGATAAATATATAAGATGGATTTGGTTGTACAGAAATGACGTTATACACTATTAGTGAAAATCCAAAAGATTACATGGTTTTAAATTTAATTTGGGTTAATTAAATTGAAGTTGAATTTTTATATTTATAACCTTAGTGATAACTATTTTGGTTAATCAGTGGGTTTGATTACGATGTATTTTTTTTGCTTTATAACCTAATACCATCCATAAAAAAGTATTAAAGAACTAAGAATAGGATATATTAAATAATAACATGGTTTAACCGTAACAGAAATGGTTTCTTGACTAGAATTAAAGATTATAATAGAAATCGATAAACTGTTGTCTTTGAATGTGGTAAATTTGCACATCTCAAATGATGCTTTCATTTCTTTCAAATAAAAGCGGGGAAAGGAGAGAAGATAATGGAATATATTCCATTAGCATGAAAAAATTCCATTACATGTATGTTACTGGATTTATCATACTATTTTGGTGAAGGGATTTGAGAAAAGAAACAAAAATAAAAGAACTTAAAAGAAAAGAAGGGATTTGAAAGAGGAATTTACCTCTTGATGCTTCCTCCTTTGAGAACCTCTTAAGGGGATAGGTTTTGGTATTTTTATGATACCAAATCTTGGTGGATGTGGGGAGTAGGTTGGGAATGTATTTGGAAATAATTTGGAGAAGGCACAAGGTGGATAGGAGTGAAAGGAAGGGGGTGAGAGGGGGTTTATAGTGGAGGAGAGAGGGGATTTCTTAATATAAAACTCATTAATTTATTATTTCTCTTCAAGACAAGGAATAGTGAGTATTCCATTACCAAGAATAGTAATATATGCATGTGACTTAGGACCAATTGGGCTTACATCCGCAGATCATCATCAAGGACTCAATTAATACATTATTTAGCATTTATTGTTAATTATCAGATTCTACTATTCATCCAAAATTCAATTATTTTAGAAAAATCCCAAAAATTCACCCCAACCATTTTTCGACATGTATAATCCAAAAATGATGTCCATTTTTCAAAAATAATTTTCTAAATATGATTAATTAAATATTTAATTAAATCCTTATTTAATTGAAATATATAAACACTTAATATATTCATCTTCATGTTTACGGTGTCTAAATTCCTTTATACATTCAAGGGTATGGATACCATTCATAAGAGTCATATTTCTATTCATAAGGGTATGTTACTATTCATAAGGTTAGGTTACTATTCATAAGGGTAGGTTACTATTCACCAAAATTAAGTTAGTTTTATTATACTCTAAATATCACCCTGAACACAACCATGTATGTCAGATTTTCAAAATTCAAAATACTGATCATAAGGGTAAGTTACTATTCAAAAGGGTATGCCACTTTTCATATGGGTAGGTTACTATTCAACAAAAATTACGTTTTTCTTGTCGGACTCCAAATAACTTACTTATCACAACCATATGTGTCAGATTTTCAAAATTCACATCATAGACGTGAAACAAATAGGTTTACTTAGCTAGGTTACAACAAAGTGGTGTTTGTAGAGACTTAGTGATCTATGAAATATATAATAAATCTATTTGAAAATTCTTTGGCTGTTACATTATTACCTCCTTCAAAGAATTCCGTCCTTGCAATTCATTTGATAACCACAAATGAAATCTCTCTGATGTTCTTACCTCATCTCCCATCGTAGAGGATCCTTAGGTCCGTTCAGTGGAAAACCCAAATTGATGCTCAAATCCTCTAGTTCTTTGACCCAGACACACCTCAGACAAAAGGGGTTGAACTCTTTCATCGAACACTCGGGCTTCCATAGGGAGGCTCGAATGGTAGAAAGTTTGGAAATGTATGAATGGACCAACACACGAAGAACTCGCCGAACTATGTCTCGACTGTGGACATATAAGTCATCAACATTTCTGTACAGGCTAGAACTGAGGAGTTGGTACATGTAGGCCGCACAAAGGTTTCCCTCCAAATTAACCTCTTGATAACATAACCTGGCCGTGTAGTTCCGGTCTAGGGTGAAACATATGAAACACCCATCGTGGTACTTTCCTCTTCACCTATACTTGGCCAATTGTGTCGTGGCTATGTGGTAGTAAATGGAAGCATTCTCTTGATAGTCTTGGAGAATTTTTGAACTATTTTTCCCTTCATATAGTTTTATACATGTTTTTCGTAAGTTTGTGAGAGGTAGGTATTCCTCTTCACAGGCTTTGATCACAATAATCTCTAGTATCTCTATAGGACAAGATAATATATGGGTTTGTCCTTCCATCTGAAAATTTATTATGAAGGTTCACTTAGTGATACTCATTCAAAAGTATAACCGATGAAAGGATAACAAAAATAAGAGACAACAAGTTATATTCTTATATAAACACTGGTTCAAAAAGTAAAACATGTCTAATGGTTTCCCCAGTCCCCCAATACATGAATCCCCAAAACTAATTCAAAGATTTCAATCTCCCAGAACCATATTCAACACTAGACACACGTCACTCACGAAGTCCCTTTACCGGGAATACCACCGATGCTAGGGTGATGATGACCTCCGGTGGATTCCTAAGGTAGTATTCAGCTCCTCGATTTATTTATCCCAACCACACTGCAGACAGCTAGGGTCGAATATGTGCCTAAAGCACTCAGGCTTCCATAAAGAGGCATGAGAGGTGTGGAGGTCAGAAATTTCAGTATGGACTGAATCCCTATAATTCCCATGCACCATGTCATTCATGGAGATATTTAAGTCGTAATGTTCTCTGTACATACTAAAACCAAAGACCTGGAATAGGTAGGCCACTTGATGATCACCAACCAAAATAGATTCTAGAAATTTACCCATAGCTTGGTATTTATCAGCCAAAGTGAAACATAGAAAAAGAGCTCCATGATACTTCCCTCTTTTTATATATGCAGAAAATTGGGCATATGCAATACAGTAATAGACCAGATTTATTCCTTGGTAAATATGGAGAATTTTTGGATGATTCGATACCTGATGAAGTAGTTTACAAGTTAGACATAAATTGACATAGGGTTGGTCCTCTTCAAGAATGTTTCGATAATTATTGTCTCAAACAGCTCATTTGGTAGTGATAAAATATTGGTTGGTTGACTCATATCTTCTATTTGAAAATTTTTAGTAAATCAACTTTCAGTATGAAAAATCCAATTTAAACAAAGTTATAATAACATATCAAAACAGAGAATACAACATCATTCATTTAGACATGATTTATAAAACTCATGAAATTATGGAATCTCTTGATCCCTTTCACAAACCACTAGTATGGACTTCCTGACGTCCTCTAAGAATACTCTTAATAGATTCACTGACGTAGGGGATTTCCCCAACTTTTATACAAACAGATCCCCAAAGCGATTCCAAATTCCTCTATCTCCTTGGTCCAGATGCAACTTGTGCAACTAGGGTCAACCACGTGTGGACATCTTGAATTCAGATTGAGAGAAGCATGTCGGGTATCATGTTGAGCGACATCAGTATGAACATGATGCTGATAATGTATATATGTAGTCTCGTTCTCAAGGGCTTCAAAGTCCATAACTCGACCACAGAGTCTGTAGGTCAAAATCTGACATAGATATGCCGCCCGGAGGTCGCCCCCTTGTGCAGCCTCCTCAAATTCCATAAGAGAAAATTAATTTTTATCTAGGGTAAAACATTTAAATATACCCTCGAATTATTTCCCTTGTCGCACATAGAATGGTAATTGTGCACTCATTATGAGGTAATAGACAAAACCTACTCCATGGTGATGTTGGCGTACACGAGGAGAGTTGGATACTCGGTAGAGGGTTTTGCATGATAAACGAATATTTTCAAAAGACTCATAGTTTTATACACATTATTTTCCCACTATGGTCTCTAATACTTCTGTTGGAAGAGATAGAAGAAAAGTACTTTCCTTTTCCATCTGTAAATTAAGAAAAAAATCGCTCTTAGTACTATTTAAGTAAGTTTCTCATCATTTAGTTCTGTTTTTTCCGATATATCCAAACCAAATCCTCTGAGGAAAATTTACATTAAACTCCTTCATGATGTCTTTTAAAGAAAATTTAAATTATCCTAAACATATCCTCCGGAAGTTTCATATCCAAGAGTACATCAAGGCCTGTTTTCATGTACCAGTTCCCATTCGAGTCTAGCTCAAAGCGGTGTTTTTGGGTCTTACCCCTAGATACATCTGTTCTAGAGCCGCCTCTACCTACTCGTATCCAGAAAGGGATGTATTTTCTAGAACGATTCACATAATCTATTCCTTACCAATATACTAGGACGTTCTTGTATGTTCATCCTCGAGTACTACATTAGGGCTTTGTTCCTAATCTACGTTTTCTATTCTAGTTTCCATGTTTCCTACTAAACTTCCTCTAATACCAACTATAAAACCCTGAACCATCTAGACAAAAGTTGGTGCATTACCTGTGATATTTTCATGGTTAGAAGGAATAAAAATCCCAAAGTAATGATTAGTTTAGTAGTCTTGAAGAAACTAGATACATAGATTTAACAATAATTACATTGTATAAGATTACAAGATATAATACATAATGAAAAACAAAAACGATATCAACAAGCACTCAATAAATGACCACCTCTTCATAACCTGTTGGAGGTAAACAATGAAAGAGGTGAGATCAAACACTCAATAAGGGTTACATATAGAAGAATCATGAGCACAATAATAAGTGAATCATAGTCAATCTGACATAATCAAAATGGCATAGTGAATAAATGAACAACTAATGTCATTAATTCACTGAGAATGAAACCATATCCACATATTTTTTCATAGTGAAAACCTCATGGATAGTAATAATAAATAATAATGAATAAAAATAATTATTATTAATTGGACGTCATGTATCTGGTAAATGAACCATAATACTGTAAAAATGGTTTAGTTCTATGGGTAGAAACCCATCTGATTTCTGGAAACAAACTCGAATGGTCGGTCGCCAAACTGTTTTGTCTCATGAGACCTATCGATGCATCGAGGAGTTTTAGTGGACCCCAACCACCCCTATATACAAATCATTGATTATAAATAGATTAAATACAAGAGAAATATGTATTAAAATTTTCTGTATAGAATAGGGGATACAGATTCATTAATATTTCCACAGTCAAAACAACATTCAAAATAAATACCATATGTTAAATGGTATATGGATTAGACAATAGTAATATCCATGATATGAGAATACAGATATTTAAATGGAATATAATTTCAATTGAAAACTTATCTCAAATGGGCAGTAGGTACACCACATAAGAAAGAGTAGTTGTACAGTTACTAAGCAAGCCATAATGAAGTGAAAATTGAGACAAAGCTCGTTACCGTGTTGTATTCAATTGAGTCATATGAAAAAAATCTAATAACCACCAGAAGAGTGACAGAATAAAATGAATATAATGAGAACCATGATAACATATTTCAAATGGTAGTACACCTATACCACATATAATAAATAAGAGGCGGACAATGGAAATACCACAGAATTGAAGGTGAGATGAGAAAACCTCTTACAAACATTTTGGCATGGTAACGAGTGTTATTTCAAGGTCTTAATGAGAGGTAAATGGGTATCCTATTATTTATATTTCAAAAGGGAAGTATGGGGGAGTTTAGGAAACATACCCCATCATTAGAAATTATAAACCAAAGCACACAAGATATGGTGGATTCTGGAATAAAAGTGAGAGAGAGGATCCCTTACCAAAAATGTATCATTATATTAAGAAAAAATCAATGACATAATTATGTGTGACAAATATAAACCCACAAAATAAAATTGGATATAAATAATAAAACTATCATAGTTCATTCACACATATTCTTGGAACAATGTAACCAATGAAATAGATGTTTAACTCAAATAATGAAAAGTGAGTTAAGCATTCCCTTACATTATGCTTGAAGGTGTTCTTGACTTGTTTTTAAAGACATGAATAAACAAATTAGGATTATTAATTAATAATTCCATAACCTCCTTTATATGTAAATGATTTATTATAATCCTTTTTAGTTCATTCTAATCCTTTTTGATTGGTTATAAGGTTCAATTTCATTGTTCGGGCTCGTTTGTTTACTTGGTTTTAAATGATTGGTTCACTTATATTCAAGTTCGGATAAATATATAAGATGGATGTGTTTGTCCCAAAATGAAGTTATACACTATTAGTGAACATCCAGTATATTACATGGTTTTAAATTTAATTTGGGTTACTTATATTGAAGTCAAATTTTTATATTTATAACCTTATTGATAACTGTTTGGCATAATCGGTTGGTTTGATTACGATGAACATTTTTTGCTTTATAACTTAATACCATCTGTAAAAAAGTATTACAGAACTAAAAATAGGATTTATTAAATAATAATATGTTTCAACCATAACACAAATGGTACCCTGACCAGAATTAAATATTATAATAGAATTCGATAAACTGTTGTCCTTGAATGTGCTAAATTAACACATCTCAAACGGTGCTTTCATTTCTTTCAAATAAAAGTCGGGAAAGGAGAGATGAAAATGGAATATATACCATTAGCATGAAAACATTCCATTACATGTATTTTACTATATTTATCATACTATTTTGGTGAAATGAGGTGAGAAACGAACCAAAAATAAAATAACTTAAAAGAAAAGAAGGGATTTGAAAGAGGAATTTACCTCTTGAGACTTCCTCCTTTGAGAACCTATTAAGGGGAGAGGTTTTGGTCTTTTTATGGGACCAAAGCATTCTAGGCGTGGGGGGGGGGGGGAGGTTGGGAAGATATTTGGATAGAATTTGGAGAAGGAACATGTCTTGAGAGGGGTTAAAGGAAGGGGGTGAGAGGGGGTTTTTATAGTGGAGGAGAGAGGGAATTTTTTAATATAAAAATAATTAATTTATTATTTATCCTCAAGACAAGGAATAGTGATTATTCAATGGCCAAGAATAGTAATATATTCATGTGACTTATAAGAAATTGGGCTTACATCAGCAGATCATCATCAATGAGTCAATTAATCCATTATTTAGCATTTATTGTTAATTATCGGATTTTACTATTCATCAAAAATTCAAGTATTTCAGAAAAATCCCAAAAATTCACCCTAACGATTTTTTGATGTGTAGAATCCAAACATGATTTTCATTTTTCAAAAACAATTTTATAAATATGAATAATTAAATATTTAATTAAATCAGTATTTAATTGAAATATATAAACACTTAAAATATTTATCTTCATTTTTAAGGTGTCTAAATTCTTTATACATTCAAGGGTATGGATACCATTCATAAGAGTCATATTTCAATTCATAAGGGTAAGTTACTATTCATAAGGGTAGGTTACTATTCACAAGGTTATGTTGCTATTCACTGAAAATTAAGTTAATTATATCAGACTCTAAATATCACCCTGAACATAACCATGTATTTCAGATTTTCAAAATTCAAATTAATGATCATAAGGGCAAGTTACTATTCATAAGGGTATGTCACTATTAATAGGGGTAGGTTACTATTCACCAAAAAATAATTTTTTCTTATTAGACTCCAAATAACTTAATTATCGCAACCATGTATGTCAAATTTTCAAAATTCACATCATTGAAGTGAAAAAAATAGGATTACTTAGCTAGGTTACAACAAAGTGGTGTTTCTAGAGACTTAGTGATCTATGCATTTTAAAATAAATCTTTTTAAAAATTCATGGGGTGTTATATCAAAACAATATGAATGTGTTTTATTGGTTTTTGAGTACACCACTTGTGTACTTTTCTAAAAAGTAATTCTAAATTCGAAACACGCACTTTGACTCCTATCAGTCGCATCTTGTGTGGGTTTGACATGAGATTGATTCCTACACATAAAAAATAAACTGTGAATTAATTTATTAAATTATCCAGACAATATGAGAGTGTTTTCATAGTTTTCAAGGAGTGATACTTTTTTGTACTATAATTTAAATTTTAAGGTGATAATGAACAGTTTGAGTCACTCTGGGAACACTATGTATCAGATTAAGTTGAAGATGATTCCAACATGTTAAAAAAGAATTATGGATCTTTTTACTAAAGAATACAAACAATACAAATTCGTTTTCTCAGATTTTAGTATGTTAGTCATCTTTTTCAGTTAAATTAATGTAAATTTTAAATAAAAATATGCACTTAGAGTAATATGAGTCACATTATGTGTCAGATTGATGTGTGGCTGGTTTCTACATGTCCCAAATGACTTATGGATATTTTTTTAAAAAATTATCAAGAAAATATGAATGTTTTTATTATTGTAGATTAGGTATCTTGTATTTTTATACAAAAATGTCATTTTAAACATGAAACATGTACTTTGATTGATATCGGTTGCATCATGTGTGGGTTTAATGTGAGACTGATTCCTACACATCACAAATTAATTATGAATTGTTGTACTAAATTATCAAGAAAATATGATCATGTTTTCATAGTTTTCAATGAGTGACACCCTTTAAACAAAAATAATAATTCTAAATTGATATTGGACACATGGATTCATACCAACCACATCATGTATCGTATTGAGGTGTGGTTGATTACTACACGTTAAAAATGACTTATGGATTGTTTCAATAATGTATCGAAACAATATTAATTTTTTTTATTTGTTTTGTGTATTTGATGTGTGTTTTGAGCTAAAATTTAAATTATAAACTAAAACCATGTCGTTTTGGTGCATGAGAATAGTAAAGAAGTGAATTTTCACTGTTGTTGAAGTCATTTATTCCAAGAAAATATTAACCATTAGGGTAAATCTATAAAAATTCATAGATTTTACTAGAATAAATATTTACAAATGATTTTATGGAAGATAAAAAAATATATCATACCCATTCACTATCATAGATTTTAAATACTTCATGATAAACCATTTACCTTATTTTATGGAAAAAGAATTCATTGTGACCCATTATGTATTTTTAAAAGAAAATAAAATCCATTATAAATTGTGTACCACTTTTTGATAGTATTAAATATCGGTATATCCCTTTATAGCATCAAAATGACACTAAAATATAGGGAATACATTAATTCTTCTTCTATTATGCTATAGATTAATATATACCATTCAATATTCCATGTGATAATAAACTCTAATATAACATCATAATTATTTGTTCATTAAAATGGGAATATCCCTATTCTCATGTATTTTTATTGAGAATGATGATGAGTTTTTAAATAATGATCTTTTTAACATGGATCACATTATATAATTAATGTGAACATTCATAATGAATGTTACTTGTATGAATTTCATAAGAATTTGTGATTTTATATCATGTATCCAACTGATGATCGAATTGCCCAAATAATTCCACCACCCAACAATATTAAACCACTATATTTTTCTTTTTTGAGAAATCATGATTCTGTTAATGGAATTTTATATTTATTTATTTTTTAGAGGTTTTGGATCCAGATACTAGATTTTTTTCCAAAGGGGTATTCATTTGGATTTTTGGTACTTCTCGATTTCATTTTAAGAAGGCTTTCCATTTTTAGGTATTTCTTCATCATGCGGTTTCTTTTCATTTGATTTTATGTTTCCTTTGAAACCAAACATCCTCAATGACCATGATCTCTCATTGTTTTTGTCCTAAAATAGTTCTCTCATACACTTGCTGACTTCGTTGGTTGATTACACACATATTTATTAAAACATTTTAGTTGGGTTATTTACCATATTTAGGATTGGATTGGTGTTGTGTGACTCTCAAATGAATATTGGATCCATTACAAAGACCCTTTATTTAAAATGAAGAGAAGTCATGGGAAAGAAACTGCATCTATTGTTTTTAGTTAATTTTATTTACTAAGGGGTTTGATTCACGCTTTAGAAATATTTCATAGTACTTGGAATGTTCTAATATAAATTTTAGCCTATAATAATTTCTTAGGTGATAAAAATGGAGAGGATGATAGTTATCACTCTAAAACATTTTAAATTTCTACATATTAATTTAAAATTCCAAATCTCATCTCAAAATGATAAAATGTACTTGATACTACCATGGGAACATCAACTCATCCCCACTAAGTTGAACCGAATCTAATATATATTAATATTTCTTTTCCATCACATGTATCTCAAATATCAGATCTCTATATCCACTGAGTTTCATGTGTAGGGTGAGATAACAAAAATAAACTAGTAAATACTAAAAAAGGCATAGAAAATATAAAATACTTCATATATTTGAGTATATGTTCCAAGTAGTAACACTAAAAATACACATGTAAGTGAAGTCATAGTGTACTAACCAAGACACCATGCTAATCAAAACATACCGACTTCATTTCATACTAGTGAATTATAATAATCATATCATAAGTTTTAACAAAGATTTTTCCCATAAACTCAAATCATTTCACCAATAAAAGGTTAACATTTGAATCATAGGAGGAGAAAAAATTATTTATCTTCCCTTAGAAATAACATCATCAAAGGTACTATGAGATTTGACCTCAGACCCCTAGAATCCAAGACTATCCTTTAGGGATAACCATCACATGTATTTATTACATCCAAATCATGAAATGGGAATAACATATCCATTTTTCTTAAGAAGTGAATTTTAAATAGGGGTAAGTATTAACATAATTGGTTCCCTTAAGAAATAATGACCTAATGGATGACATAATACATTAGTTGAACCTAACTTTTGAAAACTCATTAATAAGAACAAACAACAACAAAAATTCCACATCACCATCACCCTAGCCCTTAATAAATCACTAACATGTCTATAGTAACTAACATTCTAAAAAATCATACCTAGACCTTTCATAATACCCATCATATTCTAATAGATGATAAAAATTATTTTTATGACATCCATGCATGTATTTCTTGTAGAAAAAATATTGTAATCATACATTGAGATATATATTAAAAATAATTTCAAATAATATCGAGTGATTATTCAAAGAAAATATTTTAAGTAAAAATTTATCAATATTTGATAAAAATATTAGTTATATATTATGTTTAATATAATAATTTTGAAAAAATACTATAGACAACAGATTATATGATGAGTAAAAAAACATTAGTAAAAAAATCGGTAAAAAATGTATAAAAAGATAACAAGTGACTAATTTCTAAATAAAAGTCACAAAATTTTTCCATTTCCTAAAATTAAAATTTCTATAAAAAACCATGTTACATTTTATAATAATTTATATAGTTCCCTAAGTCAAATAATTATTTTTAAATGTTTGTTGGTTCATTTTACAATTTAGATAATAATAAAACCATCTTTTAGTATGATTAGAGAAAAATAATTTGAAGAATATATTTATCCTATCAACATAGATATTTATTATGAACAATTTCATTAGATAAATAAAATATTAAATACATATATAAAAACTATAACTAATATGGTATCATAAACAAAAAAATTACTTAATCAAATAATAAAATGTTTTAATAACTTAAATATTTCTATTATAGTCTGTGTAATACATAAAACTTGATCATGATTCTATATAACCCATGTTTTTTCAAATTTAACAGTAATAAAACTATTCACAATCATTGATTATGTTCAAAAACAATTAAAAACTCTTATCAATGGATTTATTTAATTAGTATTGAATTATTGAAATCATGAATAATATGTTTCATTGGTTAATAAATAATAAATTCTATATTTTGAAAAAATAATCTAAAATTTATACATTATAAACTCTTACATATCCTACACGATCTAAATATTTTGGAATGCATTAGGATTGAAAAATGGAAAATGGATTGTCACCATAACATAGAGGATTATTTTTTGATCTAGAATATTACCTATGAAAAATGGTTAAGCCTAAAATGGGAAGAGTGGAAGGTGTAAAAAATGTACATGACATCAATAATAATTGATCATAACTAAGTATAGAATAACACTATGTTGTGGAGCTCAATTTATCTACCTATAATTTTACCAATGAGAAATAAGGATCCTAAAAAAGTAATTTTTGAGACCATGGTTAAAGAATTGAAGTACATAGATGGACTACATAAAGGTATGTTGTGGTTCTATGTAAAGGAAAATCAGACTACATAAAGGTCATGTGAAGTAAAAATGGGTAGCGAGAGTGGATGATAAGGTATTGGTCACTGAGTTAGACTTCCAATTCGACTATGACAAATGGGAATCCCTCTATATGAATTTTAGATGGTTAGGGATTGTAAATGAGGGGATGGAATGAAGTAGGAGAAGGTTTGGAACCCATTGAAGAACATACCAAAGTTAAGATGAATAAATAACCACTGACATACATGAGAAGATTCTTCATGGTTAAGAACAACACAAAACACAAACCGCACAACCCAAAAAATCAATCAATGAGAGAGGAAAATGAGAAAATAACATACTTTAGATTCTATCCTTGATTCGTCTGAGTGAACGTTGAGGAGGAGCACCCGCAGCAAGGGAGTTCTGTGATATCTTTAGAATTGCGACTGAATTAGTTGTGGTTAGGGTTCTTTAAAATAGATCAAGGACACTTTTATCATCTCTTACAAATAAGTGATGATGAAAAACCATTATCAGTGCCAAAACATTAGCGTTGATGAAGAATATATAATTATAATTATAAATAAAAAATAAAAAATATATTTATATAATTATATATTTATTAATTACAATTTTATAATTATTTAAATATATAATTATTTATTTATAATTAGATAAATAATTTTTAAAAAATATTATATTTCTTATTTATAATTATAAATATGTAATTTTATAAATATAGTAAATATACTTTTATAAATATACTTTTAATTATTTATTTATAATTATAAATATATTTATATCATTTTATATATTTATATCATTACATATTTATATCATTATATATATTTATATCATTACATATTTATATCATTATATATATTTATATAATTATATATATTTAATAAATGTATATATATAAAAATATAGTAGATACATTCATTATTAAAATATATTTAATATAATTTCATAATTATAAATATATTTATATCATTATATATATATATATAATAAATATATATAAATATATATATAGTAAATATATTCTTTATTTAAATTTATTTATCATATTTTTATAATAATTTAAATATATAATTATTTATTTATAAATATAAGAAAACATAAAATTTTTTATATATTTATATCATTATATATATTTATATTTATATATATAGGGTGTTGCTCAGTGGTAGCTACGTCAGTGAGTCTCGGCGAGGTCTCGAGTTTGAAAAGATATTATTTATATATTTATATCATTATATATATATATATAGGGTGTAGCTCAGTGGTAGCTGCCCATGTGGGTCTTAGCAAGGTTTCAAGTTCGAGACTTATTGAGAACGTCTATGAATTGTATGTTGCCTGCTTTTCTTTGTAGCCCCTTTCCACAAATAAACTAGGGCATCGGCCTCAACCTATATATATATATATATCTGTATATATGTATGAATATAAATATAGTATAATAATTATTTAAATAAATATATTATCATTTCATAATTATTTAAATATATATAATTATTTATTTTTAATTACATAAATTCTGTTTTTTAAAATAAAATTTATTTATTTATAATATTATTCATATATAAATTTTCAAATATAGATAAGATACATATAAAAATATATATATATATATATATATATATATATATATATTAATTTATAAATTTTTATTTAAATATATATATTTAACATTATTAATGAATATATAATCTTAAATACACGCATTTTAAAAATGACTGAAATTAAATAATAAAAAATGAGTAATTTTTAAAAATATTGAAAAATAGAAAAGTTTTATTAATTAAATATAAATTACTAAAAAATATGGATATATATTGAAGTAAAGATGAATACATATTGAATTTACTAAAACAAAGTAAATAAATATATATAAATAAATAATAGAAAATTATTAAATTAAAAAATAAAAAATATTAAAAATGAATAAATAATACATAACTGTAATAAGATTAAAAATTAATAAATAAAACTAACCAATTAAAAACAAAATATATTAAATGTATCATGTTATAATGAAATTCTAAAATATAATAAAATTTTAATAAATTACATAAATATTAGGTGTATATTTTTTATATAAGGTTTCATTATACATAAATATATATGTGTGTGCAATGAATATTTTTTTAAAAAAATTTCAGCTTGAAGGCCACTTTATTAATTAAAAAAAGATGAAGAGGGACAAACAATCCCATATTTTCATAGATAAACCAACAAAAATTCATTAGCATTACATCTACTGCTCATGTCGTGATGCGCAACCTACCTTCCTCGACCATGAGGATGTCTTCTTCTTCACCATGTTTTGACCAAGATCCACAGTCCACCCCCATAATCTGATGATTCCTCATCATTTATTACCATCCTTTCTTCAACACCCAGCCCACTATCATTGTATTGCACCTCTTATTCCCTGCTTCTGTAGGAAAGTTGATCAAAAGCCTTTTTTGTACTTATATTTGAGGGAGATTTCATGTGTACCGTACTGGTGGATTTTCCAACATCATTAATTTTCTCTACACATGAAATCTGAGGTGATATGTCATATGAATATTTAAAGATCGTAACTTGGGATAATTTTCCCTAAAATGATTTAGAATCAGCCTTAGCGGTGTATCAAGGTGAGCTTACAGATGTAGCAGCCTTATTTTTTTCTGTAGGATTATTACCTATCTCGTGAGACGAATTAGAGAAAAGCATAGTGGCACCCACATCTGAATGGGTAGCATCACCACCCAAAATTGCATCAACATCATCATAGGAATAGGAACTTGCAACCAGAGGATTCACAAATATAACAGCACTATTACCAGCTTCAGAAGAAGTAGTAGAGGATTGCATAGGATCAACCTTCAACTATGTTGTAGTAGAACCAATCAAGTGAGTAGGAAAAGCTTCATTGAAATCCTGAATTGATCCATCAGATCTGTTATTCTTCCCAGGTTCCACTTGCATAGTAAGAGGAATGCCTATAGACACCATTACACAATGAGAGATGGGATTTTTACAGGACCTTTCATCCCTACCATTATGATTAATATCCTAAAAAACCTTTTCCAATTTGTGTTTAGTAGTCATCACTAGAGAAAGAGACTCTTTTTGTATCGTCGATGTTGAAGTGGAAGCTACAATTTTATAATTCCTCTTTCTATATTTAGAGGAAACCATCTTCGACTCCCACCATAAGAAGAAAACATCCTCATTTTGAATTGAGGCTTTTATGTCATCATGGCTGTCAGTAAACGTTTCATCAGAATTCTCATCCACTAACCCCTTATACAAAACATCTTTAAAGGAAACCCTTATAATTTGAATACATTAATCATCAAGAGAAACAACCCAAACTAATTTGGTATTATAATAATCCATAAATCTTGAGTCGCCATGAGTAGTAGGAACCATTTTGAAACTGTCAAGAATAACTCCTTCTTCCCTTCTATTTAATTTAGTTGTAACCATTTTTAAAATTTCAAGCATAAAGCCTTCCCCACTTCTATGTAAAGAGGTAAGTGGTGTAGAAACAACATCCTTAATTTTATAATTGGAGCATTGCGCAGCAGGGTCCATTTTAACTCTTTGACATTTAAGTGAGTCATGTCGTCTCAAGTGATAGTTAAAACACACTATATCTTATCTGCAGTTAGATAACATAAGTCCAATTATGATAAATTTCTCATAGAATGGAAAAATCTTTTCATATTAGATGTTTATATATACTTCATCTTGTGGAGTAGAGAGCATACGTTTTTCAATTAAAGAACTCAAATTGATTTCTACTAATATTCAAGAAAAGTTCCCATATAAAACAATTTCATTTAAATAATCCATTCTTATTAGGACTCTGATGGTAGAGGAAATATCATACAATATCTCTTGGTGCCAAAGGACTCAGTTCAGTCCCTGAATCTTAATCCATACTGGAGAAAAAGTGTCCCAAAAATCATTTAGATTAAAATTTATGGGTCAGATATGAACCCTCAGAATCTCTGGATGAAGGTTGATAGAACCAAATCCCCATGATTTTCCTTTTATTTTAGTTGAAGGAAAGGACATATGAAAAACTCCATTACAAATCAAAACACATTTAAAATCAAAAAAACCCCAAATTGAAACAAGTTGAGCGACCAGATCAGATAATTTACAAGGATAAATACCTTTATGTAAGAAGATGTGGGAGATGAAATAATGACAACAAAGCTGTATTCTTTCAGAGATAGCACCATCTGAGGCTGTGACATGTGCAATGGTGCCTTTTTTTATGATCATTTGCGGGATCTGATCTTCGATTTGGCCAAAAGTACCACCTAAAAATCCAAAAAAAGAGTTAAGACCGAGAACATAATCCCCTTATTTATTACTATTTATAATCAATATGTATTAAACTTATTAAATTTTATTAATAATTATTTCAGTAATGATTTTCTAATACTTTTTTAAATTTATACATTTTTAATTTTTTTGTCCAATTATTACAATTTATTCTTTTTAATTTTTTTATTCGATTATTATCATTTATTCATTTTATACATATATTTATAATATTTACTATTTATTAAAATTTATAATATATATATATATATATATTAAATTTATTCATTTTTATCAATAATTATTTAATTAATAAAATGTTTAATATTTTTTCTTAATTTACCCATTTTTAATTTTTATTTGTTTAACTATTTTATTTTATTCATTTATATATCTAAATATTTAATATTTATAATTTAAATGTATGCATATTTAATTTATTCATTTTTATAAATAATTATTTTATTAATAAAATTGTTAATATTTATTAAATTTTTATTTCTTTGATTATTTTATTTTATTTTAACCATTATCAACCCTAAAAACATTGATATAAGATACCTATTATCTATTCTAAAGATACATCTTTGATAATGGATACCATTTATCTGTGCTAAAAATGAAGTGTTCATAAAAGGTACCTTTTATCACTACTTTTTGCAGGCACTGATAAAGTTCAGTGCTGTTAATGGTCTATTTTGTAGTAGTGCATTTATATTATTTTATATTTCAATAGGAAATCATGATGATTTCTACATGCGACGTAAGGATTATCAAGGATAAATAATAAAATTTCCATGTATTCAAATGATGTATCTTCACTTTTAAATGTAATGTCGTTTGTGTGTGTGTGTGTGTAGTCTCGTTAGACTACTCAACTATTGGTTCTTGTGAATTTTTATCTATGTATTCTCTACCAATGTAATAAAAAACCATCTACTATTAGTTACTGGAGTTGTGATTATTATGGTTCCACATAGGATGGTGTAGAAGAAACTGTTGCAAATGCTATGTAGGAAGACCATATACCAGTGCATGAGTGTAACACCCCGAGATTTTATGAAAAATATTCTTTTTAATTTCAATAATGTCTTGTGTTATATGCTATAGCAAAAGGAGCTTTCACTACACACATCTCTGACCTGGCTTGAATTACATGCAATTGCGACCTTCCATGATAGCGTGTGTTGTACGCAACACCAAGTTTCGCTAAACAACGATATGCTATTAAAATATTATTAAAACTAGCCGTTATGAATAGTAAGAACCACTTTTTTGAAATTTTGTAAATTTTATTTTTCAAAATGGACTTCATTTTTGGATTCGGAATATCGAAATTAGC
This sequence comes from Viscum album, assembly GCA_963277665.1. NCBI lineage: Eukaryota > Viridiplantae > Streptophyta > Magnoliopsida > Santalales > Viscaceae > Viscum > Viscum album. The sequence continues at coordinate 2,093,008,030 of OY728131.1, read as the reverse complement.
TTAGGGTGAAATTTTGGTAATTTTCGGATAACTTTCATATTTTGATGAATAGTGGAAATTACTAAATTTTAATAAAAAACAACTTTTTCAATCGAAATAATTAATAGTGATAAATTATTAATTTTAGTGGTTTTAATGTATATTTATAATATATTTTTACAATTTAATACAATGATGGTCATTGGATGTAATTTTTCATTTAAACCACTTATAAACAAGTTTCAATCTTTTGATAGTTATTATCTCTTAAAAACACGCCTTTTGTTTTGACGACGGGAATTAATTTTTAAATTAATTAATGCAACTGGTATGTTTTGAATTTTGTAAAAGAGAAATCATTTTTGATTTCATATTATCAAATATAGCATAGGCCTAATTTTAGTTATTTTTCTGAAAACATTCAAATTTTGATGAAAAGTGAACCCAGTAAGTGGTAGTTATAAAAACTGAATTTTTCATAAAACATAATTTTACCACTTCTGTGAGTGGAATTTCAAAAATCCGAGAGACACGGTTGATGTCAGGGTGTAAAATGTGGTTCAATGAGATGAAAATAATTTTTGGTGAATAGTAACTTTTTACTTTTATTTACCACGATTAAAAGTAAATAGGGTAATTAAGGGTAAAAATGATATTATTATTACCTTAACACATGTCCTAATTCAATTGGACAAGTTTAATTCGACCAAAAACAAACTTTGGAATAAAATATAACCATTTAGGCCCACTTGTATTAGATTAGGACATTTATTATTAATTTATTTAAAGAAGGGTTAAAAGAGTTAAAAACAATGTTTATTTACTAAAACATTTTTAATATGGGGTTATACATAAGATAAATTCGACTATAAATATTCATTAGAAAGATAAGATGATTTCCTAGATAATGGTATTTTATTTGTAATTTTTAGACATTATATAATTTAATATATTTATGACACAACGATGATGCAATAATTATCCTATTGATAAAATATTGACATAATTGATGTTATAAATACCCAAATAAATATTATTTGAGACTTTTTATGAATTAAACTTATTTTCATGGTTAATATGACATGTTAGTATTGATTTAATTAACCTTTTTAGAACTTATCATTCTGTTATGATTTTCACAAAAATCAATTACTAAATAGTGTCAAAATTGACATAAAATAGTTTTTAAAACAAATATTATATTATTAATTGATATTGTATTCCTAAAAATATAAGGTTCGGCCAAATGACTTATATAAGGTTATATATATTAATAATAAACAATTTGGGGTTCTTTTGGCTTCTTATAGTAAGTTTATTAACCTTATATTGTAAGAACACAAGAAGACACGGTAAAAGTAAAATTATTTAACTTAATGTTAAATCTAAATGATAAGGTTAAAATAGGAACCTAAACATGTCTAAATTCTATTTGATGAGAGGATTTAGACCCATCCCCACCTTATCCTCGAAATTAATCAATTTGGAGCTATTTAAAACCGAACATGACTTTATAATAAAATAATATTATTTGTTATTCCAAAGGTGCCCCTCTCCTCCCTTATAAAAGGGGCACCCCCTCCCTCTCTTCCTCACACAACTTTGAGCCTTCAAGCTCAGAAAAACCCTGCCAAATTCACTTATCCACATCCCTAGCAACATCCTAGAGGTTCTGGTCTTCCTCAAAGACCAATTTTAGTGCCCTAAGAGGAGGTCTCAAAGAGGCGCTTCAAAGAAGAGGTAATTTCCGTTACCGATTCTTTCACCTTTATTTCTTCTTCTACTTCTTCTTCTTAGGTTGTTTCATTATGAAGTAATAAAATCAGTATAACTCATTTAATGATATGTTATTATAAGTATGAAATAATTCTATTTCACCATCTATCCATCCTACGGAAAATGAAATCACCGCGCGTGCGTACGTACGGAATACTGTCTCCATGCCGTGGTGAAATCTATTTTCCACCACCACCTTACTTGGATGGGTATAATGGTGTAAATAATAACTATATATTATTATTTTAAAGTGATATTGATGCTGAAATAGTATACATACACTCCAATACAGTCCCACGATCATGAGAACGATATCATCTCTCGTGCGTACGTACGGACTACCGTCTCCATGACGCGATGAGATTCATTCTCCACTTTAACCATTCATGAATGATTATAAAGTATATATAATAAGTAATCAGGAAATATATGACATAATAATGATACTGTATTTATGTCTATATATATTAATGTCATCTACTTAATTCCGTTCAACTTAATAAGGAAACGAAAACAACGTTCATGTGTACGTACGACCTACCGTCTTCATGAACGGTGTATTTCTTTCCATTTACTGATTTAATATATATATGTATATTCTGAATATATATATATTTAAATCATGTTTTATGTTCTGGAATTAAGTAATCATGATCTAAGTAATCATATGAATAATTACAAGTCAAAACACGGACGACAAATGAAACAATTTTACCCAAAATGCTCTTTAACATGGAATTTACAAAAGAACGGGTAATATAAAGTCATTAGTGAACCATATATGATATCATAACAATTAATATGATTCTGTAATAAGTAAATGACATTATTTAAATCATTATACCATAGGTTCGGACACTTACGAAGCAAATCGGACCTAAGGTAAGGGAAATATCACAATCTCATTTTTATCTAAGATTGTTTATACGTTGGTATTTACTGGGGTGTATTTTATCATCCACATCTATGTTTACTCAATATGTAGTGTTGTTTCCATCCACCTACAATTGTTTAAATCCAATTTTACCCTTTGGTGAGTTTTTAGCAAAAGATATGAAAGGAATCTTTTGTCGTTTTTCGTACGAGGTACTTTTTGACTTTTCTGACAAAAGTACGAGAAGAATGTTTTTTTAACTTAAACGGAATGAACGGATTTTTACAGTTTTATAAAGCCTTATTTTCATCAATGTTCTTCAAAAATATTTCATGACTATTTTCAATAAAATCTCTTTCTTTTAAAATTGCATGATGTTTTGTGAAAAGAAATTGATTTTTAATAAAAAAGGATATTTTCCTCAAGAATTCATTTCAAGTGTTTTATCAAAATTATTTTCCATCTAAGATAATAAAGGGTTCTATTTCTATCCATATTTTTACATTGATTTGACTATGTTGTTATGGAATTATGTTTATGAATTCCTTTATCTTATATGAATGGTTTTATGATGTCATGTTGTTTAAGAATTCCATTTTTATTACATGGGTTATGCAATGATGTATGATTTATGATTTTGTGGCCCATATAAGAATGGTATCATTATGAGATGGGTGGGACCTATATATCCCTCCAATTCATTGGGTAAAGATTTTATATCTCATGAGATAAACATGGCTGGAATGGTAGGTTATACCGGTTCAGTGAAACAGGACTGAAATGAGGGTGACTCAGTTCAGAAAGGGACTTTGTCCACTAAGATAGTCTTGGCAATGAGTCTTGACTAACAAGAAATGATTCTTTATGATTATGTGTGCATGACACAAGGTTTAATGTTTTATGTTATGATTATTGTGATTACATTTCACTACCATGAGTTATCCCAGGTTATGAAATTATGATCTCTTTTACAGGTTAAGATTTCCAAAAGTTATGTGCTTATGTATATGATGTGATTGATATTTCTTTTGTTTACCCTTACTGAGCATTTGAGCTCACCCTTTTATGTTTACTTTTCCCCAGGATATAAAGAAAGGTTTTAGGTATAAAAAAAGGAAGATCTTTATGGGAGTTGTTGAAGACCTTTCACCAGGATTAGAAGATTATATTCCGAGTTTCCAAAGACACTAAACTATTACGATCCTTGTGTGTGTGTTTTTTTTATGTACTAAGTATTCCGAAAATGTAATGTAATGTTAATGTACGTCAAGCTCACTCCAATACAGTCCCACGATCATGAGAACGATATCATAGCTCGTGCGTACGTACGGACTACCGTCTCCACGACGCGATGAGATTCATTCTCCACTTTAACCATTCATGAATGATTAAAAAGTATATATAATAAGTAATCATGAAATATATGACATAATAATGATACTGGATTTATGTGTATATATATGAATGTCATCTACTTAATTCCGTTCAACTCAATAAGGAAACGAAAACAGCGTTCATGCGTACGTACGGCCTACCGTCTCCATGAACAGTGTATTTCTTTCCATTTACTGATTTATTATATATATGTATATTCTGAATATATATATATATATATAAATCATGTTTTATATTCTGGAATTAAGTAATCATGATCTATGTAATCATGTGAATAATTACAAGTCAAAACACGGATGACAAATGAATCAATTTTACCCAAAACGCTCTTTAACAAGGAATTTACAAAAGAACGGGTAATATAAAGTAATAAGTGAACCATATATGAAATCATAACAATGAATATGATTATGTAATAAGTCAATGACATTATTTAAATCATTATACAGGAGGTTCAGACACTTACGAAGAAAATCGGACCTAAGGTAAGGGAAATATCACAATCTCATTTTTATCTGAGATTGTTTATACGTTGGTATTTACTTGGGTGTATTTTATCATCCACATCTATGTTTCCTCAATATGTAATGTTTTTCCATCCACCAACAATTGTTTAAATCCAATTTTACCCTTTGGTTAGTTTTTATAAAAAGATATGAAAGGAATCTTTTGTCGTTTTTCGTACGAGGTACTTTTTGACTTTTCCGACAAAAGTACGAGAAGAATTTTTTTTAACTTAAACGGAACGAACGTATTTTTACGGTTTTGTAAAGACTTATTTTCATGATTCTTACTCCAAAATATTTCATGACTATTTTCAATAAAATCACTTTCATTTAAAATTGCATGACGTTTTGTGAAAAGAAATTGATTTTGAAGAAGAAAGGATATTTTCTTCCAGAATTCATTTCAAGTGTTTTATCAAAATTATTTTCCATCTAAGATAACATAGGGTTCTATTTATATCCCTATTATTACATTGATTTGGTTATGTTGTGATGGAATTATTTTTATGAATTCATTTATCTTATATGAATTGTTTGATGATGTCATGATGTTTAAGATTTCCATTTTTATTACATGGGTTATGAAATGTTGTATGATTTATGATTTTGTGGCACACATAAGAATGGTATCATTATGAGATGGGTGGGACCTATATCACCCTCCAATGCATTGGGTAAAGATTTTATATCTCATGAGATAGACATGGCTGGAACGGTAGGTTATACCGGTTCAGTGAAACAGGACTGAAACGAGGGTGACTCGGTTCAGAAAGGGACTTTGTCCACTAAGATATTCTTGGCAATGAGTCTGGACTAACTAGAAATGATTCTCTATGATTATGTGTATATGACACCAAGTTTCATGTTTTAAGTTAGGATTATTGGGATTTCATTTCACTACTATGATTTATCCCATGTTATGAAATTATGCTCTCTTTTGCAGGTTATGATTTCCAAAATGTTATGTTCTTATGAATATGATGTGATTGATATTTCTTTTGTTAACCCTTACTGAGCATTTGAGCTCACCCTTTTATGTTTTCTTTTCCCCAGGATATAAAGAATGGTTTTAGGTAAAAAAAGGAAGATCTTTATGGGAGATTTTGAAGATCATTCACCACGATTAGAAGATTATATCCCGAGTTTCCAAAGACACTAAACTATTACGATCCTTGTGTGTGTATTTTTGTTATGTAACAAGTATTCTGCAAAATTACTGTAATGTATATGTACATTATGCTTCAGGTCTCTACAGTTGGTATCAGAGGAAAGGTTTAGTCAACCTTTTGAAACTAGGATGCGAAAGCGTTAGTGAGATCCCTAGAGATATTTCTAAGGTATTTCTAGGGATGTCCCTAAGGATAAGAATACATGTAGGATATAGTCCTAGAACTATGGTAACGATATTAGATTACACCAAAGATGTTATATATTGAAGTTACTCTCCCTTTATTATGATTTTTTCCTCTCACACTATTCTTTTTGGGTTTTAGACGATGGCTGGAACCCAAAGGAACCGTGCTGATCAATGCAATGGACAATGAAATGATTTTCTTCCTGAACAAACAAATGTTATGGGAGATGGACTGCAAAATCTTATTGCTATACTTACACAATCTATGAATCATTCTGGACATTCAAATGAGCAGAGAAGGGAACAATATTCTATTGAGTCCTTCATGAGGCAACGTCCACCTTCTTTCAGTGGGTCATCTGATCCACTTGTTGCTGAATAATGGATCAGTACCACTGAAAATATATTTTCAGTTCTTCAATGTTATGAACATGATAAATTCATCTTAGCAGTATATCGTTTGGAAGGTGAAACTGATCAACGGTGGAATCTTATCAAGAATACGAGGCAAAGAGATGAAATTGAGTCCATGGAGTGGGACGAGTTCAAGAACTTGTTTTTCAGTAAGTACTTCCCACATATTCTTCGAACAAAGATGAAAAAGGAGTTTCTTGAGCTGAAGCGGAAGGATGATGAATCTTTTGGTATATACGAAGAGAATTTTAGAAGACTTGCAAGGTATGCATCTGGCATTATCATCCAACCTGAAAGTAATGTTGATCGATTTTTCAGTGGCTTAAAACCAAGTCTTCGAAGGGCATTATCTATAAGAGACTTCAGTAGCAATGAAGAAATTGTGTGTTGTGAAGGTAGAAATGGAAGTTGGTGTTACATACCCATCTCATGGTTTTGACAAGAAACGAAAGATGGAGTTCAAGGAGAAATCTCAGAATAATGGTGAAAAGAAGATGAATGTTTCCTTATGCACAAAGTGTGGAAAGAAGCATGGTGGAGATTGTCTTAAAGGGACTAGAAAATGTTTTAAGTGTGGAAAATAAGGTCATCGAGCAGCTGAGTGTCGAAGTAATGGAAAAAGGGTTTCTAATGATGTGAATAAAGCAAACACTGAAGAGAATGCACCACCAACACTTCAATGCTTCAATTGTAAGGAAATGGGGCATTATGCTAATAAATGCCCTAATCCAAGGGTTAGTGATGATCGACATGAACAACCGCTTAAGGAAAAGGGCAAAGGGAAGTCACCTGTGATCACTATTGGTGATGTTGAATATGACAACGATGTGGTGGAATGATTAAGTGTTTATGTAATGGGATTCCAAAATAATGTTGTATCATGGAGTATTGGAATATTTATGTATTGGTCTAATATGGTATTCAAAGTGATTGAGATATTTTTGGAAATAAGATGATATGCGCATAATGAAGGGAAAACGAGAAAATGAAATGTTTAACAGTATTCATGAGCTCATGATTGATATAAGGACTAAGTGATATCATGGTTTGAGTATATAGAATTTTGAGAATTTTGGTATGTGGAAAGTGTTAACTTTTAACTGCATTCATTTTTTCACTAAGGTTAAATGGGTATTCATTCTTCAAGAGAATACATGATTAAGGTATTCACATTTTTGTAATTTGACCAACAAGATATATCTTATCATATATGGGGGATAAATGATGGCATTCACGTGATTGTTCTGTGACATTTCAAGTAATCATTTTCTTTATACTATGATCTTGGACGGAAGTATTTTAGATAAGCCTAAAGATTAGAATGGATTATGTTGGACATAAGTTAGGATAAAACGTTTTTCGATATTATTGATGGGATGTTATAGTAATATAGCTTTAGAAAAAAGGACAACCTGCAGGACAGGCGACAGCCCATCGCGTCGGACAAGGCCGTGGGAATCGAACCCACAACCGAAGTGTGACTGGACTTTATCGCCTACCACTGGCCTATAGGAAGTCCCTGTTTAGTAGAAACTAGTTTTATTATATTAAGCAGTATGATATATAAAGTATAAGTCCATTTTAAAAACCATATATGATTAATCTCACTATAGAATGACTTATATTTAATAACTTTTGCTAACCTTTTGTTTGAGACAGATGGAATGACCCGTCATTCTATCACATGATCTACTAACACATCACGAATAAAAAATTCAACTTCATTTATTTAAGAGATGAAGTGGAAATTATTCAAGGCACAAACAACAGTGAGATTGTACCAAAATAAAGTAAATATTTATTCTAATTCAAATTCTTCAACTTTAGGGAAATGATCAGGAAAAAAAATGTTGTCTTAGTGCTCTTATATCTGATGAATCAGATGGTACCTTAGATCGTTACAAATTTGTGGCTTTGTGATTGATAGCTTTTCTATTGCCATGTTCTCTTCCACTCTCCATCAGAACATGATGGTTAGATTTCTCTTCCATATCCATATTTTCACCTATGTGGAAACCCAGTGATTAGTTTATTTGGGTAACTGTTACGTTTCATTCTTTTGTATTTAAAGATTGGTTTTGGTATTCCTTTTTACGATGTGGGTTTCTATTAAAAAAACATTCGAGTAGTAAACCATTTATAACCCCGACGAATTTCGAGGGCGAAATTCATTTTAAGGGGGGTAGAATGTAACACCCCGAGATTTTATGAAAAATATTCTTTTTAATTTCATTAATGTCTTGTGTTATACGCTACACTAAAAGGAGATTTCACAACACACATCTCTGACCTGTCTTGAATTACACGCAATCACGACCTTCCATGATAGCGTGTGTTGTACGCAACACCATGTTTCGCTAAACAACGATATGCTATTAAAATATTATTAAAACTAGCCGTTATGAATAGTAATAACCACTTTTTGAAATTTTGTAAATTTTATTTTTCAAAATGGACTTCATTTTTGGATTCGGAATATCGAAATTATCTTAGGGAGAAATTTTGGTAATTTTCGGATAACTTTCATATTTTGATGAATAGTGGAAATTACTAAATTTTAATTAAAAACAACTTTTTCAATCGAAATAATTAATAGTGATAAATTAATAATTTTAGTTGTTTTAAAGTATATTTAGAATATATTTTTACAATTTAATGCAATGATGGTCATTGGATGTCATTTCACATTTAAACCACTTATAAACAAGTTTCAATCTTTTGATAGTTATTATCTCTTAAAAACACGCCTTTTGTTTTGACGACGGGAATTAATTTTTAAATTAATTAATGAAACTGATATGTTTTGAATTTGGTAAAATAGAAATCATTTTTGAGTTCATAATATCAAATATAGATTAGGCCTAATTTTTGGTATTTTTCTGAAAACTTTCAATTTTTGATGAATAGTGAAACCACTAACTGGTAGTTAAAAAAACTGAATTTTTCATAAAACTTAATTTTACCGCTTCTGTGAGTGGAATTTAAAAAATCCAAGAGACACGGTTGATGTCAATAAGTAAAATGTGGTTCAATGAGATGAAAATAATTTTTGGGGAATAGTAACTTTTTACTTTTACTTACCACGGTTAAAAGTAAATAGGGTAATTAAGGGTAAAAATGATATTATTATTACCCTAACACATGTCCTAATTCCATTGAACAAGTTTAATTCGACCAAAAACAAACTTAGGAATAAAATATGACCATTTAGGCCCACATGGATTAGATTAGGACATTTATTATTAATTTATTTAAAGAAGGGTTAAAAGAGCTAAAATCAATGTTTATTTACTAAAACATTTTTAATATGGGGTTATAAATAAGATAAATTCGACTATAAATATTAATTAGAAAGATAAAAAGATTTCCTATAGAATGGTATTTTATTTGTAATTTTTAGACATTAAATAATTTAGTTTATTTATGACACAACGATGATGCAGTAATTATCTTATTAATGAAATATTGACATAATTGACGTTATAAATACCCAAATAAATATAATTTGAGACTTTTTATTAATTAAACTAATTTTCATGGTTAATATAACATGTTAGTATTTATTTAATTAACTTATTTCTAACTTATCATTCTGTAATGTTTTTCAAAAAAATCAATTACTAAATAGTGTCAAAACTGACATAAAATAGTTTTTAAAACAAATATTATATTATTAATTGTTATTTTATTCCTAAAAATCTAAGGTTCGGCCAAATGACTTAGATAAGGTTATATATATTAATAATAAAAAATTTTGGGTTCTATTGGCTTCTTATAGTATGTTTATTAACCTTATAGTGTAAGAACACAAGAAGACACGGTAAAAGTAAAATTATTTAACTTAATGTTAAATCTAAATGATAAGGTTAAAATAGTAACCTAAACTTGTCTAAATTATATTGGATGAGAGGATTACGACACATCCCCACCTTATCCTCGAAAGAAATCAATTTGGAGCTATTTAATACCGAACTTGTCTTTATAATAAAATAATATTTTTAGTTATTCCAAAGGTGCCCCTCTCCTCCCTTATAAAAGGGCACCCCCTCCCTCTCTTCCTCACACAACGTTGAGCCTTCAATATCGGCCAACCCCTAACAAATTCTCTTCTCCACTTCCCTATAAACATCCTAGATATTCTGTTCTTCCTCAAAGAACAATTTTAGTGCCCTAAGAGGAGGTCTCAAAGAGCCGCTTCAAAGAAGAGGTAATTTCCGTTACCGATTCTTTCACCTTTATTTCTTCTTCCACTTCTTCTTCATAGGTTGTTTCATTATGAAGTAATAACATCAGTATCACTCATATACTGATATGTTATTATAAGTATGAAACAATCCTATTTCACTATCTATCCATCCTACGGAAAATGAAATCACCGCGTGTGCGTACGTACGGAATACCGTCTCCACGCCGTGGTGAAATCTATTTTCCACCACCACCTTACTTGGATGGGTATAATGGTTTAAATAATAACTATATATTATTATTTTAAAGTTACCTTGATTCTGAAATAGTATAAATACACTCCAATACAGTCCCACGATCACGAGAACGATATCATCGCTCGTGCGTACGTACGGACTACCGTCTACACGACGCGATGAGATTCATTCTCCACATTAACCATTCAAGACTGATTATAAAGTATATATAATAAGTAATCAAGAAATATATGACATAATAATGATACTGGATTTGTGTGTATATATATGAATTTCATCTACTTAATTCCGTTCAACTCAATAAGGAAACGAAAACAGCGTTCATGCGTACGTACGGCCTACCGTCTCCATGAACGATGTGTTTCTTTCCATTTACTGATTTATTATATATATGTATATTCTGAATATATATATATCATGTTTTATATTCTGGAATTGAGTAATCATGATCTATGTAATCATATGAATAATTACAAGTCAAAACGCGGACGACAAATAAAGCAATTTTACCCAAAACACTCTTTAACATGGAATTTACAAAAGAACGGGTAATATAAAGTCATAAGTGAACCATATATGTTATCATAACAATGAATATGATTCTGTAATAAGTAAATGACATTATTTAAATCATTATAACGGAGGTTCGGACACTTACTAAGCAAATCGGACCTAAGGTAAGGGAAATATCACAATCTCATTTTTATTTGAGATTGTTTATACGTTGGTATTTACTGGGGTGTATTTTATCATCCACATCTATGTTTCCTCAATATGTAATGTTTTTTCCATCCACCTACAATTGTTTAAATCCAATTTTACCCTTTGGTGAGTTTTTAGCAAAAGATATTAAAGGAATCTTTTGTCGTTTTTCGTACGAGGTACTTTTTGACTTTTCCGACAAAAGTACGAGAAGAATGTTTTTTTAACTTAAACGGAACGAACAGATTTTTACGGTTTTATAAATCCTTATTTTCATGAATCTTCCTCCAAAATATTTCATGACTATTTTCAATAAAATCTCTTTCTTTTAAAATTGCATGACGTTTTGCGAAAAGAAATTGATTTTGAAGAAGAAAGGATATTTTTCTCAAGAATTCATTTCAAGTGTTTTATCAAGATTATTTTCCATCTAAGATAACATAGGGTTCTGTTTATATCCCTATTATTACATTGATTTGGTTATGTTGTGATGGAATTATTTTTATGAATTCCTTTATCTTATATGAATTGTTTTATGATGTCACGATGTTTAAGATTTCCATTTTTATTACATGGGTTATGCAATGATGTATGATTTATGATTTTGTGGCACACATAAGAATGGTATCATTATGAAATGGGTGGGACCTATATCTCCCTCCAATTCATTGGGTAAAGATTTTATATCTCATGAGATAGACATGGCTGGAACGGTAGGTTATACCGGTTTAGTGAAACAGGACTGAAACGAGGGTGACTCGGTTCAGAAAGGGACTTTGTCCACTAAGATAGTCTTGGAAATGAGTCTGGACTAACAAGAAATGATTCTCTATGATTATGTGTATATGCCACAAAGTTTCATGTTTTAAGTTATGATTATTGGGATTTCATTTCACTACTATGATTTATCCCATGTTATGAAATTATCCTATCTTTTGCAGGTTAAGATTTCCAAAATGTTATGTTATTATGAATATGATGTGATTGATATTTATTTTTTTTACCCTTACTGAGCATTTGATCTCACCCTTTTATGTTTTCTTTTCCCCAGGATATAAAGAAAGGTTTTAGGTAAAAAAAGGAAGATATTTATGGGAGATTTTGAAGATCTTTCACCACGATTAGAAGATTATATCACGAGTTTCCAAGGACACTAAACTATTACGGTCCTTGTGTGTGTATTTTTGTTATGTACTAAGTATTCCGCAAAATTAATGTAATGTATATGTAGGTTAAGCTCCGGGTCTCTACAATGAGAATCGATGGATATAGTGTTGGTTAATTATTCATACATAGGGATGTGGCACAGATAATCCACCACGTCATCAACACTACAAACAATGATACTATTACAAATAATCATATATTTTAAACTCAAAACTATGTAATTCCATTATTTCATTTCAATTTCTATGTCAATTCAAAAACAATATTTTATAATTCCACAAAAAAATTAACTATCGATGATCGAGGTTTAATTAACTCATTATATATACAACAAATATAAATTCATTTTATCACGAACAACAAATAAATAAATAATAATAATTAATGATCATAAATTATAATATCAATTAACTAAAAATATAATTGATGAATGATGTAATAATTATTTATAATTATTACTTAATTAAAAATATAATTTATGGGTATTATGTAAAATTATTGATTATAATTGTTAATTATAACTATAATTATAATTATAATTATAATTATTAATTATAGTTATAATTATGAATTATTATTATTATTATAATTATTAATTTTTTATTAATTATTTTATTAATCATTAAATAAAATTGTAATTATTATTATTCTGTGTGTTATCATTTTGTAATTTCAAAGTAATTATTATTACTGATTATTATTATTTTAAATTATATTATTATTTATTAATTAATTTTAATAATATAATATAATTAATCACTAATATATATAATTAATTTTTATAATAAAAAGGGACATATTTATGTCATTTTTTTGACCTAGATGGTGTGTTCATATCCCAATATCTTGACATGGATAATTTAGAATACGAAATGTGGTTTGAGCCTGTGTGTTTTGTGGCGAAGCCTATGATCTTTGTACTTGCCATACTTATGAATTTTAGTTCATTTTTATAATGGTCCAAAATGAACTTCTTTATATAGGCTTGTAACCATACTCATAAATTTTTATGGATACAAATTAACCAATGATATTTTTTTAATTATTTAAATCATTTAATATTCTAAATTTTTCATAAAATATTACATAACCATAAGATATTCCCACCTATCTAGTTTATCCTATCCAGCTTCAAAAATTGATTCCCGCTACCCTTTTCCTTCCCCCAACCACTTTGTTTATTTTTTGCTTCCATCTATCCCCAACCTCCCTCTATATCGTATCTAGTCCCCATACATTTGATCCCACCAACCCTTACCTCCCGAGGTTTCCTCTACTAGAGTTGGTGACCAAGAACTAACTTTGGTGTGCTTTTTGACAAATTGTAATAATAGTTTTTTAAAATTAATAAACTCTATATCACTTCATGATAGTTCTTATATATAAAATAATATGTGATAATGTCTTAAGAGTAAATGTCACGCTAAAAGATTACAACAGTTCTCTAATATGATGAGAACCCGGAAGTGCTACGACATTATTCTTGAATAATGTTCTATATCCGGAAGATATCATTTGAGGGACACAAATGATACAGTCCATCAGGTGTGGATAGTCATATTACATTGAGTAACCTTCACAAATTTCATTACCTTGGTAATATCTAGTGGGATATAATGACAATGAAACCCACCAGTAAAAAATACGTAGTTATATGTGTAATTAGATGTTATTATCTTCAGACGTGTTTATGGAACTTAGACTTTAAGATTATTATTAATTACTATTATGAGTTGTGTACTTTGATGTATTGAAAAAAAACTGTGCTGACACATGTTCATGATGAGGTAGGATATATTTGTAACGCCCCGACCCCAGCTACCCAGAGCCGGTGCATTACTTCGTAACATTGGCATGATCACAAAAGATCAAGTCTCGAAAGACCAATTAGTTTAGTATCCTTGGAAATACTAGATACATTAATAAGTTTTACATTACATCATAAAATGAAAAACTACTAAAACAACGTAATGTCTCCACAGTCCACACTATTATCCCCTCATAATATCTCTGTAGGTCATTCATACTTTACTTCTTCACTTCCTGGGAAAAATAAAACATAGAAAAGGGGTGAGCTCAAATGCCCAGTAAGGATAACAATATAGAGGAAGCTTTCATAAATAAGAATAAACATTTAAGGCAATGTATAACTAAAACAAAAGCCTTTTAAACTTGAATATCAACATAATATGGCTAAAGTAAAATGAAATAACGCCATTTACTCTTTCACATGGATATTCTACTAATCGAATAATCACATGCCAAATCACTAACCACTTTCATAATGTTGGAATGTATAATGCTAGACTATCATAACCACATAGCCAAGGCCTCGTGCCAAGACTACAAATAAGATTTTGTCAAGGCCTTGTTCCAAGACACTAGTTTGTCTCATGAGACCTACCGATGCATCGAGGAGCTATAGCGGGCTCCACCCGTCACATATTAAGTCCAATGCATTCCCATATGAAAAGGTTTAAACATAACATAAAAATTCGTATTAAAACTAGCATACGAAATGTCAATAATTTCACCATAAACTATGAATGGTATAAAATAGCACATCCACAGTCAAACATATCACAAAAACCTTCAATACAATATAGAAATTTTGTATTATAATAAATCAACTTCAAATAAGCGTAAAATCCATCAAAGGATGTTGACATAGATGAAATCAAAACACTTTTTAGAGAAATATCTCTTTCTATTTTTGAAATCATTTAAGAACCATACAAAACAAAAAAATTTCTTGAAAATTTTCTTATAATCTTGTAAGGAAAGCTTTGAAGATTTTATAACGGCGGAAAATAACCGCACCCACCGTATAAGTTAAAAAAACATTCTTACCTCAATTCTGTCGAAAAGGTTAAAAAGGACCTTGTTTTGAAAACGACGGAAAGATTCCTCTTATAAAAAGTCAAAAAGGGTATAAATGACTTTAACCCATATTCATGTAAATAATAAAAATGGTTTGAAATACATTTTGAAGAAACATGGATGTGGATGATAACGAGGTCCCAGTAGATAATTATGTATAAACAACCTTGGATAATGAAGAGGTTGTGAAGTAAACCCTTACCTTGTACTTTTCCTTGGTTGGGGTAGGTTAACCTCCTGTATAATGGTGAAATAATTGTTATTAAATTATATGATAATCATATACATTCATATGATATCATATATGATCTTTTAACATTGCTTTGTTAACAATATCTTAGATTTATCGTTGTTTCGGGTGTTAACTTACTCGTTTTCTTATATGTTTTGTTACGTAAGTCATGTTTTTCATGGATAGGTTGTATCTTATTCATATCCATAATGATATCATGTCCTTAAACATTATTTTTAAATTATCAAATGATAATTATACTTGAATGGATACGACGGAGAATGAATCTCATCGCGTTTGTGGAGACGGTAGTCCGTACGTACGCACGAGCGACAATATCATTATTTTGATATTAAAATAATATATAATTGGATAGTATATCATATATACAGAATCATTATCATGTTATATTTATTATTTACATGAATTAAATATCATTATTATACCCATCTAAATAATAATATATTGAATAACAATTACACCACGACGTGGAGACGGTAAGCCGTACGTACACACGTATGGTGACATGTCATTCAAATGATGGGTAAAATACTGAATATGGTTGTTCCATATTTATAATAACATAACAGTATATATAATATACTGGAGTTATAATTTTAGAATTGAAATAATAGACAAATAGGGAGTGGAAGAAGAAAGAAACAAGAAAGAGGGTGATGAAAATGTTACCTCTTCTTCAGGTTCTTCCTTTTGATTTGATCAAAAGGACTCCTTAGGATGGCTTTCTGACTAAAGTAAAGATTCTAGGATGAAGGGAGAAATGTTGAGAGAGTATTTGGGCAGAGGTTGGCAGAACCAAAAGGCTTGAAAGTGTGAATAAGGTGATAGAGGTGGGGGCCTTTTATAAGAGGAGAGGAGGGGCTCTTTTGGAAAGATTGAAATGTTACATTATTATACCATGCTTTTCGGATTCTAAAGGTCCCACACTTATATAATTCGTGGATAAGGTGATAAGGGTTCGAAATATCTTCATCCAATAGGCTTTGGAAAAGTGTATGCTTTGGATTTTGCATTATCTTCTCATTTTATTTAAATCGTTAAATAATGAGGTCATCGCCGCATCATAATGATGTCATAAATAATTTAATTTATTTAATGTATAAAAAATTATAAAAAATTACTATGATGTAGGAAATCTCTTTATCTTTCTAATGAATATTTATAATCAAAATTTGGACTTTTTTAACCCCACTAAAAAACTGTTTTAGTAAGACAACTCATGTTTGTGTCAATTTACTTTTAACATTAAATAAATATATATTAATGTCATTTTCCAACTAAAGTGGCTCCATGGGGTCCCCAAGTTGACACATGGGTTATATTGGTCGTCCATGACTCATCCAATAGGAGTAGGACAAGTTTCATGCTCATCTCATATTATTAAAATATTATTTGTACCTTAAACTACACTAATTACCTCTAATCGTGATTAAGAACTTAAAAGTTACTATTCACCAAAAACTTATTTTAATCTCATCGAACCACATTTTGCTTCTTAATGACAACCATGTATGTCGGATTTTTGAAAATCAAATCACAGAAGTGGTAATATTTCATTTAAACGAAAAATCAGTTATTTAACTACCACTTAGTGGTTTCACTATTCATCAAAAATTGAAGTTTTTCAGAATAAGGCCAAAATTTCACCCTAAGCTATAATTGATATTCCGAATTCAAAAATGATGTCTATTTTAAAAAATTCCAAACATATAAGTTTCATTAATTAATTTTATAATTAATTCTCGCTGTTACAACAAATAGAGTGTTTTTAAGAAACAATTTATATCAAAAGATTGGCATTTGTTTATGTCCGATTTCAATGTTAAATTAATTCTAATGACCACCATTGGATAAAATGGTAAAAATATATTCTAATTATACTTTAAAACCACTAAATATTATAATTTTTCAATATAAATTATTTTGATTTAAAAAGTTGTTTTTAAGTATTTTTCACTATTCATAAAAAATTCGAAGTTCTCAGAAAAATACCAAAAATTCAACATAGGCTAATTTCGATATTCCGAATCCAAAGATGAAGTCTATTTTGATAAATAAAATTTATAAAATTTCAAAAAGTAGGTATTACTATTCACAACGGCTAGTTTAATTAGTTGTGGTGTGTGTTAGAGCTCGAGGTTGCGTACAACACACGCTATTGCATTATTCGAAGGGAAACGTACCGTGGAAGCTTGGGGTGTTACAATATTGGTTGTCTCATGATTAATAATGTATTAATGAATATTGTGAGAAATTATTTGGCCATTATGTTCTTTAATATAAGCTGATATCTTAATCCATTTCATGGAAACGATATATCCTAAATAAATCCATGTCCATGGTGTAATTTAGGGAAGTTTAATTTTCATGAATTCAAAGAAAGAGACATTGAGCACATAGGTTGATGCCACCATCATGCAAACTACTTGATTTGAGATATCATGATAAAGGGATTATATTACACAGTAAGCATCCATATAAGGTACTATGTCATTGTGGCAATAAATTCTTTTTCTATGGGTTCCTTGGCAAGTTTCCATTTTATAACCTTGAACATTAGGCTACTTCTCCTAATTTCAATGAGAAAGTTCCATAGATGGTTGCACACTAATTGTATCCAGAATTTCAGTTAAAAAATTTATTATTATGTATTATTTAGTAGCTTGAATAAATATTATTCACACATGAGGTTTAATAATTATTCATTTATTCTAGATCATATACATCCCATCACCAATTATTTGAGAGAATATATTATGAACAAAGTATTTAATAAATATTTATTTTCTATTTAGTGAATATAATATTTATTTATTAATTGGTGAATAATTTAGTGATATTTATTTAATAAAAATATTCATTATTCAAGGCATAATAAATATTGTGACGAAATGGAAGACTGATTTTAAATGGTCCTGTGAGAACTAATAAATATTGAATATTATTTGATAAAATAATATATAATTTAATTCCCAAGTTAAGAACATGTTGATAAATAGTATTATTATTATTATTTAACATGGGGTTACATAGGGATTAAATAAATAATAAAAGGCACGTGTGAAATTATTTTATTTTAACCCTAGAAATATATTTACCAAATTTTGTTATTTTATCCAAGAGTAAATTCATTTTTTGGTTGTTCTCAATAGTTTTGGAGAATCCTATCAAACCCTATAGAGATACCTTCTTCATGAATGCTCCTAAGAATAAAGAGTGGTCCCCTCCACCTCCCACTCTAGATTCAAAAGAGATCAAGGAGAATCATTTGGAAGCACGTCTCAATGAGATCAAAGGAGGTTGATGAAAGTGATAGGATCTACCACGCCAGCACCTAGATAATTTTACAGTGATGTTCAGAGATTTGTGCAGCACATGTGAATCACCTCTAGATTTAATCTATTCTTGTTTCCTACAAAAAACATGATGCAACAATGTAGATCTATTTTCAAATCCATAAATAAAGAAATAATTTAATCAAATTAATTCTTAATTAATTAAATTGATTATAAATAATATGTGATGATCCTCCCTCTGATTCGAGCATGATTTCCATTTTTCTATTTTCTTTGATTAAATTCTGTTGCTCATGGCATTTATCATCGTGTTGAACTCATATTTATCATTGATCATGACAAAAAGAAAAGTTGGGCACGACCCATCACATGATTTTGTTGTTCCCAGAACCTATAAGTGGTATCATCACCATCACATAATTATTCATATTTATTTATAGATCATTGATTGATTTTTGAATTTTTAATTTAGTTTTCAGTTCATGTATAATAGTTTTTTTAATAAATTTTGTGGGATCTTCCTCTTCCTCCTTCATTTCCCATATATCTAATCAAATTTATTAAATTAAGGATTGAAATAAAATCGAAAAACTCTTCGAACATTTTGGCCAGATAACATAGGATTACACACTATGTAATCAGAGTCACATGCCATGTACTTGTGTTTAATACAAAAAATAATTAATTCAGTAATTAATTAAAAGTGTGTGCATTAATGAAAAAGAGTGTAGTTAATTATTATACCCTGTTTTGACCGATCTAGGTTGGTGCACGGTCAGCTAGAGTACACACTGTGTATCCCACATACATGGCATGTAGTCTCTTTTAGTCACAGATGGGTTGTGTGTTTCATACATGGCCTACCTACCTGGGAATCATGTAACTTAGAGTCCACAAACCATGTATTAATTTTTACAAATTCTGTAATCCATTTTCCATGGCACGGTATACATGCCAATTCCCTAAGCATATTCCTTTGATAGACGATGATAGATGTACATACCGTGTTGCTCCATGTACATGTTGTGTAGTTATACCAGATTACACATATTTAAATTTTATTTATTATACTATGTAAACCTTCAGACTTGTACATTCATGTGGTCATAAAGATAGGACACTCCATGTGATACGTTTTAATATATATATATATAATTAATATTTGTGTAATGTTCATATCAGTATATCATTTATGAGTCGTATTACAGTTGTTACACTACAAGCATTGAAGAATAACATGTAACAGAAAAATCATGAAATTCATGTTTTCATTATGTTTAAAGTACACATCATGAAAGTATGTGATAATTTTTGTATGACATATGTCACAAGAATAAACTATATAAAATTATAATACATTTTGGGTAGAATTCGTTGGGTAATCACCATGTTTCTTCCAAGGTATATTTATATACATAGTTAATTTCAAATAAATAAATTTAATTTGTTTAAAATTATGATGACTGATAATATGAAGGAATTTTGGATAAGTATTCAGATAAAATAATTAATTAATTAAACAATATAATTAATTGAATAAAATTCTATTTATCCTAAATTAGAAATATTAATAATTTAATGCTAGTTTTATTAAATGAACAATTTTTTTGCATGCATGTGGATGATCATGAGAATAGATTGGACCTTTGTATGTGATTGTTTTCATTTAATTTATTATAAAATAAAATATTTGGCCTACATGTTTTCTCTCCTCTTATTATATAGGTTCTGAATGCCCATGGTTTCTTTCATGAAAACCCCTTATTTCCCTCACATTTATGTGAGTAAAATCATATCTAATGGATGGTGCTCTCAAGCTAGTGTAGGTGGATCAAAATGGGAGTTTAGGTGAAACCAATCTACGTGAGATATATAGGTGGATTGGAGGAAATCATTAACATGAACCATAATTGGTTCAAGGTGTTTTCCCTTAGGTCAATGGTTATTTTATCAACCACTAGATAAACTAACCATTAGCAAAAATATCATGATCATACTAACTAATTATTTTATTTTTGTTTGGTTTCATGTTTATTTCATCCTGGATTTATTTTCATGATCAAATGAATCAATGAAATTAACATGCATGAAAGATATAACTAAAATAAATTGGATTATGCGTAAATATTATCTAATACACAGTTAATCATTAAAGTAAATCGACCTAATATTAAAATGAATTTGATAAAGATAATAATTGGAAATTTATGCACAAAAGGATAAAATCCCTCAATCAAATATATTATGTTAGTACATCCTACCACTACCTCAGTTAAAATTGAACCATATTTCAATGTTTTTGACAAACCAAAGTTTAAATGCTTTCAATTATTATAGAAATATAACTTGAAGTTCTTGGTTGAAATAATTTAGTTCACATCATGGGTTGACTAGCAATCCATGACAAGGTGTAACTAAGAGTAAAATGTTGAGAAAATACAATTTAAGGATTTCATGATTGGGGAGTCCACTCAAAAGATCAATGATATATGAATTAATACAGTTGGAAATTATAATTCCTACCTAAAACCTTTTGAATTTCTTAATTAACCAATGTTGGGGCAATGAGAAGGGAATATGGATTCTTTCAACTTTAATATCTAATAAATAAGATATGCCAAAGTCAATGTTGAGGTCTATTAGGTTTTGATAAAATAGTGGATGATTAATAAATAAATATTTATTTATTTGTCTAAATTTTATCACATAAAGTACTAAAATATATGCTAATATAATTTATAAAAACAAAAACAATAATAAAATGAAATTAAACATATAATTTTGATCCATAATTGTTAAAGACAACCTTCTCACAATCAAAAATTTATAAGAGTGGAAAATTTGCCTACGTGTTATTATTCCCAATGAAAGGAAAGTATATGTGCTGGAAGAACCTTTTACTAAAGTTCCTATAAATTAAGTTAGTGATGAAGAGTTAAAACTATGTGAGAAACATTTTAATGATTCCACAGATGTTCAATGTTTCATCTATCTTCCATGTCCAATGAGATTTTGAAGCGACATGAGGATATGAATGTGTATAGAATGATGTCTCACCTTCAGGATATATATCAGTAGAAGGTGAGAAAAGAAAGGTATGAGATCTCCAATTCTTTTTTTACAACTAGTATTGGAGATTCTTCACCAGATGGGCCTCATGTATTCAAAATTAGTTTCTACATTGAATGCTTAGACATATTAAGGATATAATTCCCGGATGAGTTGCATATATATATCATACTTTCATCAATACCCAAGACCTTCTCCAATTTTACTATTAATTTAAATATGAGTAAGAATGGAATGAGTTCAAAAAAGTGGGGATTTTGGGATCGGCCTCTGAGCGGTGTCTCCCCCCTACATCCCGAGCGTTAGGTTTTCCCCTTCGTTCTCTTTTCCTTCCCTCCTCTAGATCGTCTGTTGGATTGGAGTCGTTGTTCAGATCTTGGAACGACGTCAGAGAGGTCTGCTAATGTTTCAGGTTCGTGGTCTTTGGCGTGGGCTAGATCTTGGTGTGGCGGGTTCTGGTGGTCTGGATCTCGGATTCAGCTTTCAGCGGGTTTTGAGTCTGTGTCAGCGCGACGATGCTTTCCTGCTTTGGGGTCTCGTCTTGGCTTCAGTGTACGTCGGTAGGAGATGTCTTCTAGACTCCAGATCTGGTCTTGGATTCCTTGAGCTTTGGGTGTGACCTGGTGCGGCTCAGCTGCTGCTCCGATGTGATTCAGAGGGGGGGGGGGTTGTTTGCAATTTGGTTGTTCTTAATTCTAGTGAACTGTTGGTGTTCTTACCGTGGTGTCGACGCTAGAGGGAACCTCGTCTTTTTGCTGGTTCCTTCTTCCTCCTACTCATGTGGTTCTCTGAATTGGATGTTGGTGTGGGTTCTTCTGCAGCTTGGTCTTGTTCGGCTCCATCCCAGAGTGGTGTTGTCTATTCATACCTGCTCTAATCCCCTCAATGGAGATGCTCCATGGACGTGGCATTGGATCTTCCAGTCCTGGGTGATGAAGATTTGGCTTCAAACTCTCTATTTTTCCTCCTGTTTGGGTTTGTGCAGATGTGTTTGAAGGGTGACGTGGTTGAGATGAGGCTCTTCTTGTTTCTGTTCCAACGGCGATTACTGAGGGAGATTTTGACTTTTCTCTACACATTAGTTTGTTTTATGGATATAATGGATATTTTTCTTAGGGGTGGAATTTTATATGTTTGGTGGAACTATTTTGTTTGATCTTGGGGGTAGGAAGGGAAAGGTAGAACTTCTGAGTTGTCTGTGGATCAAGGTGTTAACGACTTCATGATATGGTCATCTTCATTTTGGTTTCTTTGATTTCCTTTGTGGATGGATTTTTCCTAGAGTTCCATTTAATTTCACTTGAAGGTTGGGTGAATTACACTGGAGTTTTTCGACGGGAGGATTTGGGCCTGTGTCGATGGTAGTGTCAGGGGATGTTCAAGGTAACCGTTTCTGAGGTTTGGCCAGGATTTATGATGTTCGTGTTCCCTGGTTTATGGTTTCATGGAAAGTTACATTGTTTTTTGATGTTCTTGTGTAATGGTTAAATTGGTTTTATTTGAATCATGTAGTGGGGTACTGGGTACCCATTAACCGGCTTTAGAAAATGAAAAAAAAGATTAGTGAGTAGTAATGAGAAGAGTATTTCGGAACTTCATACCATGATTTTCCAAGTGTATAAGGATATGGGGCGTGACAAACCTGTGATCCTTATGGTTAATAAGAAATTTAAGAACAAGGAAAGGGGGACCAAGAATCTTAAATGTTCTGAAAATCTTGAGCACTATCTTTCAAATAAGTGGAAGATCCAGTGGTAGGGCAAGGAAAATGAGGCAGTATGTTTTTTATATGCACAGTCAGCCCGCTGGAAGAGTATTTGTACCTAGAAGCAAGGGAAGGCTAAAGGTGTATTCTTTATCAAGTGTAATCTTTCAATATCTACACATTAGGTATTAGAAATATATTCTGGGTCAAAAATCTATATTCAAATTTAGGAACCTAGTAGATTCTAAATTATTTCTAGAGGAGAGGTGGATCTTAGGGATACCAATGGTGAATGGAATCAAGCTCTATCCATTTTTGACTACCAAATTTCATTGAAAACATGAATGATTTTGGTTTTTAAATATTGTTATTATGTACCTATGGTTACCAGGAACATAATTTCTGTATCATGCCTCCACCTATATGGGTTTATTTTCAAGTTTGGAAATAAAATTTGTTTCTTTTATATGGAAAACATATTTTATGGAATGGAATATTTAAAAAATGGTCTTTATGTATTAAATTACAAAAACCATGTATTGGAAATTGGTAACGAATCATGTTCACATGACTAATACAACACCCATCTTTGGTATCACCATATTGGTCATGTAAATGACAATCGTTTGACAAAGATAAATCAATATGGTCATTTAGACTCTTATAAGATAAAATCACTTGAAATATGTCATTCTTGTTTACATGAAAAAAGGACCAACCCACCATTTTTTAGATAGGGTGTAAGGTCTATAGATCTTCTAGGATATTGGTGAACACTAATGTGTGTATACCATTTCTAGTAGAATCTCGAGGTTCATATTAATACTTTATAACTTTTACTAATGACTTGTGTAGATATGGATATATCTACTTGATGATGTATAAGTCCAAGTGTTTTGATAAATTCAATGAATTCATGAATGAAGTATAGAATAAACTTGGTAAAAAGATAAAGAATCTTTGATTTGATTGAGGTGATGAATATATTAACCAATAGTCTATCAACTTTCTATGGGAGTTTGGGATTCTATATCAATTCAATCCACCTTATACATGATAGTGGAATAGTTTTAGTGAAAGGAGGAACTGTATGTTGTTATACATGGTAATTTTGATAATGATTCATGAATATCTTAAATTATACTTTTGGGGATATTCATTACATTTTATAGAGTAAACATTAAACTGTGTACCAACTAAAGTGGTAAATGGAATTCCATTTGAGTTGTGGAGTAGAAAGAAATGTGTTTTGTCACATACAAATGTATGGGGTTGTGAGTTGTTTGTTAAAGACTTCTTAGGAAAAAATAGCACCTTGGGGAAAAAAAATTTATATTTATATGGCATCCTAATGAAATAAATGGATACTACCTATATAAACCTTTAAAAAAGAATGTAATTATTTCCAGACAAGACATATTTCTGGATAGGGAGCACATCCTCAAAAAGGATAGTGAGAGCAAGATTTACTATGATGAAGTTGATGTTCAAGATACACAAGATTTGGTACAGGGATAGATTCCATGGGTCCCCAAGGAAGAATTAGTTCCTAAAACACAAGTACTTCGTAGGAGTGTAAGAGATTCAAGAGAACCAGAGATATATGGTTTTCCATTCATTGAATATGGTGACTCATTATTGGTTGACAATTATGAACCTCTCTCTTATATGGAAGAATTAGAGAGCTCGAAAGTTGTATGTTGGAACGAAATAATTAATTCTAAAATGGATTACATGTATGAAAACAAAGTTTGGGTTCTGGACGATGTGCTAGTTAATGTGAATCCCATAGGTTTTAAACAGGTATTCTAGAGAAAAATTGAAATGGTAGGTAAATTAAATACTTTTAAAGCAAGGTTAGAGGATAAATGGTTGAAATTGTGTCAAGGGATTGACTATGATGAAACCTTTTCACCAGTTTCCATGTTTAAATCCATCAGAATTATACTATTTATAATGGCTTTCCATGAATATTAGATATGGAAGATGGATTTCAAAACTGTTTTCCATAATTGGAACCTTCTGGAAGATGTCTATATGACAAAACCAGAAGGGTTTGTGACTCTAAGTGATTCCAAAAGTATTTTGATGTTTCATATATCCATTTATTGTTTGAATCAAGCATTCGTGTCATGGAACATCAAATTCGATGAATCCATCAAATATTTTGGTTTCCTAAAGAATGAATGTGTCTCATGTGTTCACAAGAGGTTTAGTGGGAATTCATTATTTATCCTAGTAGTATATATTGATGACATATTACTTATTTTAAATGACATACCAGTCTTATAGTATGTTAAGGATTGGTTAAATATGTGTCGCTCCAAGAAGGAATTAGGCGAAGAAGCCCATATTCCATGGAATATGATCATTCTTGATATATAAAAGCGGATTCTTGGACTAAGTCAAAGTATATGTATTGACCAGATACTAAATATATTTTGTATGGAACAATCCAAGGGTGGATTGGTTCTAGTTTCACACAGTTTACATCTTTCTAAAAAAATGTGTCCTCAGACACAACAATAGAAAGAGATAATGAGTAATATCATATATGATTAAGTGATAGGATCAATCATGTATGCCATGTTATATACTGGACTGATGCTGCCTATGCATTGAGCATAGTAGGAAGATATCAAGAAGATCAGGAAGAACAATATTGGTCCACTTCTAAGGCTATCCTTAAGTATTTGAGAAGAACTAAGGATATGTTCCTAATGTACAGAGGAGACGATGAGTTCTTCATCAGGTGGTATACTGAGGTTAGTTTTAAAATAGATTATAATGATCTGAATTCAAAATCAGGATATATTTTATGTCTCAATAGATGAGATGTGAGCTGGAAGATTTAAAAGTAGTTAGTTTTCGCTGATTCTACATCGGAGTCTGACTATATAGCAGCTTATAATGTATCCAAGGAAGCCATTTGGATGGGGAAATTCTTCCAGGATCTTGATTTTGTATCTATACATAAAGACCCATTCTCATTGTATTGTGATAATACAATAGTAGTTGCTCTTGAAATAGAGACAAGGTCACACGAATGGATAAAGCATATACTCAAGAGGTATTACATCTTAAGGGATTTCTATCAGAGGTGTAATGTTACTTAAAGTAGACTACCCACCGAAGATAATATGGTGGACCACTTAACTATTGTGATATCTCAATTGAAGCATAAATAAGATGTGAGAGATAGAGTAATGAGGGTTTTTAGTAGTTGTCTCTTCTGAAAATGAGATTCTATTGGAGTTGGTGCCTTAGAACCAACTTATGTGTACTTTAGGATAACTTGTATTCATATTTTTTTTGAATATTAATAAACTCCTTATCATGTAATTATTGTTCTTCTAAATAAAAAAATGTGGGATAATGTTCTAAGAGTATTATTTATGCTAAAAGGTCTTCACAGTTCTCCACTATGATGAGAACCGAGATGTTCTATGACATTATTCTTGAATAATTTTCTATATCCAAATTATATCATTTGAGGGACACAAATGATACAGGCTATCAAGGGTGGAAACTCATAGGAATTTGAGGTGCCTTATTATGGTGTATTCCCTTGGAAATATCCAGTGGGATATTATGTGAATGAGACCTTCCAGTAGGAAATCCAAAGTTATATGTGTCATTGGATGTTCCTATCCTTCAATGTGTGTATTGGTCCTTAGACTTTAAGATTATTATTAATGAGTATTATGAGTCGTATAATTTTATTTATTGAAAAAATTCATTAGAACGTGTGTTCAGGGTGAGGTATGCTATGTTGGGTGTGTCATGATTAATATTGCATCAATGCATAATTAAAGAAAGGATTTTTCCATTCCATTATTTAATGGAAGTTAATATATCATTACCTTTGATGGAAATGATATATCATGAATAAATCCATGTCCCTGGTGTACCATAGGCAAGTTCAATTTTCTTGAATTCAAATAAAGATTCATCAAGAACATCGGTAGATGGTACCAGCATGAAACCTTCTTGATTTGAGATATCATGTTAAAAGAATTATATTACACAGTAAGCATTCCTATAAGGTATTATGTCATTATGGAATTAACTTCTTTCTTTATGAGTTCCTTGGCATGTTTCTAGATGTTAACCTTGTACATTAGGCTATTTCCCCTAATACCACTATGAAAGAGGCCTATAGGGTCACACGCTAAGTGTATCTAGAATCACAGTTAAATAATATATTATTATTATTTATTATTTAACAAGTTAAAAAAATTTATTCCCATATGTGGTTTAATATTATTAATGTATGTTGAATCACATATATCTTTTCACCAGTTATTCGATAGAATATAATGTGAGAAAAATATTTAATAAATATTTATTTTTTATTTAGTGAATATAATATTAATTTATTTATTGATGAATAATGATGTGATGTTTATTTAATAAATAAATGGTCATTATTCAAGGCCTCATAAATATTGTGGAGGAATGGTGGACCTAGTTTAAATGGTCCGTTGAGAAATAATAAATATTGAATATTAGTTTACTAAATAATATTTAATTTAATTATCATGTTATGTTTGTGTCAAATAATAATAATAATATTATTATTATTCAATACGGGGTTATACAAAGATTAAATATATAATAAATAGAACTTGTGCAGTTATTTTATTTTAACCCTCGAGATATATAATCCCAAATATGTTCTTTTCTATTAGAGGAAATTTATTTGTTTAGTTGTACACAATGGATTTGGAAAATCCACTCAATCCCTAGAGATCTTCATTCTCCAAGAAGGCTCCCAAGATCGGAGAGTGATCCCCTCCACCACCCACTCAGAGGACAAGAGAGGTCAAGGAGAATGCTTTGGAAGTGCTTCTCAAGGTGATCTAAGGTGGATGACGCAAGAGATATGATCTTTTGTTCTAGTAAATAGAGATTCTTATACTGGCATTCAATGATTTTTTGGAACACGTGTGGATAACCGTAAGAGGGAATATACTCTGGATTATTAAAAAGTAATGATACAACAATTTAGATATATTGTCAGATCCATTGTCGAAGAAAGAATTCTATCAAGGTATTTATTAATTAATTAAAATAATTATAACTAATATGTGATGATCCTCCCTCTAGTTTCAGTGTGATTAAATTTTCTTTATTTTATTTGATTCAATTCCATTACACAATGAATTTATCGTAATGTAGAACATAGATTGATCATCGATCATGACAAAAACCAATGTTGGTCCTGACCCATTGCACACTTTTGTTGTTCCCAAAACCTACAGCCTTTTTGTCACTTGTTTTCACCCCTCATATCTCTCCTCTTCCCTCCCCATATCTACCCATACCTAGTCAATTTATCCTTGAGAAATCTCTCCATGAACATGCTCTCCTCAACCAAGCCCTCACTCATAAGAAGTATTTCCAGCTATTTTCACCTATGACAAGAATCCTAAATTTAGTCATCTAAGTGAATCTTATTTATCAATAAGTGATTCCTATGAGAACTTTAAAGCCACCGTCCATGAGAACGGTGTCTGCATAGTCATGCATGTGTTGACATTAGAAAGGCCAAATTCCACAAACTAGCCTAGGTTACCCCTAACTCAGGTACATAAGATGGCCAATTACATGGATCAAATAGTACCCCCAATCCCAACATGATGGAAACTAGTGTTGGGGAATCAAATAATACTCTATTAGGAACTATTATTCCTGATAAACAAGGATAGACACAAAAATCCCATTAAATGTCTAACATGACCACTCCATACATTAAAGAACAATTCATAGATTGAATAAGAAATTTCAATAATAAATTAAACAAAACATGACACAACATGAAAAAAAATATTTCATAAATTATAACAAAACTAACTTACAAATCCAATACAAGAAAACCCAATAAAAAGAGGATGGAAAAAATGGACAGATGCATTAAAGACAATAACAAAATAAAACAGAACCATAACCACCATATCCATGTTCTAAGTGATGTATCATCACTTAATACCTCTAACAAAAATAATAAAAAAATTTATAACCAACCACTATATCCATGAAATACCTATACTAAACCAAAATGTATTTATGCATAATCCATGATTCCTAATAAATATCGACCCCACACCCCATGCATAAACATTAAGTATTGATTCGGGTCATTATAGTTTTAAATATAGGTATACATTTAAGATTTCAACTTTTATTGAAAACCAATGTCATACTATCATCATTAAAATCATTTATTTCAAATTAATAGATTTAAAATTTTTTGAATGAGGTTTACCTTTAATCATTTAATGGAAAAGACTATTTTTTATATGGGGAAGCATTTTTAAAGCCTTAAAAACCATTTCATTTTTAAATTAAGAAGATAAATTTTATCTTTTTAAAACAATGATACCACAGTAATAAAGAATAATCATAATAATATTGAAAATAGTAAATAAAGGGGGAACAAAGTAGTCATAGTCAAATAGTATAAGAAAACCCGTGTCATAGTCATCATGGTGTAACAAAAACCAGTAATAACAGGATAGCCTAGGAGCTAAAAGGATCATCTAGGAAAATATTTAAACAAAATCCATCTAATTAACACTTGATGCAATCTGACCACCCAAATTCTCATTCTTACCCTACCTGTCCCAATTTAGGGGGAAATACCTAAGTAACAAAAACAACTCACTAGGGGCCACTAGCCAAACCATAATAATGAACTAGTACAATAAGGGAACCCAAATATCCCAACTAACTATGCTTGGTTCCCTATGATATATATATATATAAATATATAAATATATATATATATGAGTGTCTGTGTGAAATGGAGGTGATAAATCAATAAAAACATATAGATAAATATAATAAATAATAACTCTAACACACTCTCACCTCTGTACAACCTTTACCGATACAGAACCATTCTCAAGATTGATATATCAATAATATCTAATGCACAATTCCCCTAACATGGCCAATTCCACCATTACCATACCAAAATCTACATGGAACACTTCAAGGGTGGTTTTACATAAATAAACCCTTTTAATAAGTGCTAAACATTCCTTTAAACAATTCTCTAAGAAATATGTTTTTCGATCCCATCATTGAAAATAAAATCACATAATCATCATTAATCATCTCAAAATCAACCAAGATGTTTATGAAAACATCTTTAGTAAGATCCATTCAATATTTAATATTAAAACAAATTTTTTGAAATGATTTAGAAAACCCATTTGCACGCTAATTTGTTAATTTTTCTTTGAAAATGACTACTTAGGTATTTAAATGAACACTAGAAAAGTATTTTTTTTTTAAAAAACATTTTTGAACTAACAAGAAAACATAGGGAAATATCATTATACATTAATTAATAATAAAAAGAGAGAACAATTAAATGAAAATAACCAATAACTATACATAATATAGATCATAGGATTTTCCAAAACGGATTAAAAGAGACAATATATCTTGGTTCAAAAATTAAAAGTCGTTGAATGGAAAAAAGGCAACCTAAAATCTATCACCTTACTATCTAAGTTGTTAAAATTCCACTAAAAGATAAAAGAGGCACTTAAAAGATTATTAAAAACCCTAAAATAAGGAATCCACAACTAATAAAATCAAATGAGATGAAAACCTATTTCACTACTACTAAATTGGCCATTAACAATGCTGGTATTTATCAGTGCTATAAATAATCCCAGATAAATGGACGATTTATTAGCACTAATTAAAGAGTTTATAAATTTAGACTTTTATAAGTACTTTTTTTATCACTGCTGAAGGAAAACTTTGTCAGCACTTTATTTTTAGCATTGAAAATGGGTATCAATTATTAGTGCTATATTTTTAGTGCTGATAAAGGGTATTCGTTATTAGTGCTAAGAATGGGTACCCTTTATCATCAATTTATGTTTAGCACTGATAAAGATTATTTTTATCATCACTATTTTAGTGGTGATAAACGTCTGAATAAATAAAATTAAATAAATAAAAAAAATTATCAAAAAAACTATTACAAATTTTATTAATTAAATAATTATTGAAAAAATGAATAAATTTAGTATACATTATTAAATAAAAAAATAATTAATTAGATAATTCTGATAATTAATGTTAATAAATTAAATTTATAGATATATATTAATGTATATAAATATGAATTATAAATTAAAAAATATTTATGTGATTTACATTAAATAGTCATATATTTGTTGAATAATGGTTTATAATTAAAAATTAATATGAATTAAAAATACTGACTAATTTCATAGTGTAATGGACATATAATTGAATGTCATTTGATTTTTAAATTTAATACATATCAAATGTGTGTTATATTGATTTCATATGTACGTAATTATTGAATTTTTATATACAATGCACACACACCAAACTTATCCATTTTTTCAATATTGTTAAGGTGTACTTATTTTTGATTTATAAAATTTCACTCATTGTTAACATATATGCATGCACATAAAATTTGATTTTCATTAATAATGTTAAAAATATATATGTAAAAAAAATTATAAATATTTATTTATAAATGTACATTTACTATATTTATACAATTATAAATTTTTATTATAAATAAATATATATTTTTCAAAAATTATTTATATAATTATATATATTTAAATAAATATGAAATTTATTATAATTTTACATAAATAAATAATATATTTACTAAAATTATATTTATATATATTTATTAAATATATATATATATAATTATATAATTATATAATTATATCAATATTATAATTAAAATTATATTATAATTATAAATAAACAATTATAAAATTATAAAAAATATATTTAAAAAGGAATATATTTACTAAAAGTAAATTCATATATTAATTAAGTATATATATTTTTATATTTTTTATTTATAATTATAATTATATATTCTTTATAAATGATTAAGAAAAAAACGCTGATAAAATGAATATTTATCAATTCTTTTTACTTATGAAATGATAAAATGACTCTTTATCAGCACTTATTTGTAACTGCTGATAAAAGTGTCCCGATATATTTAAAAAAACTAACCATTTTCATGATATCACAATACCATAACCTTTCCATGGAAGCCACCCACTTTTGGCACTCATCCTCTATGAATCGAAGCTCAAATAACACCACTCGACTACCTCCAGTTGCTCGAACATCTCATCCAACATTCAGTTTCTGGTTGTAGTTAGGGTTTCTGAAGAGGGACTTAGATTTTCTTTAACCTAGTGAGGTAGGACTGCCGATTTTCTTTCTCTATTTTTCATTTTGTTTTCGATTTCTTCTTTGGTGATGTTGTTATTTGTGTTCTGGTTTCTATATGGTATTTTTCTTTTAGATTATGTATAGAACCGTTTTTTTATGATTCGTTTTTTCATTAGATACTGACGTTTTTTATTTTTAAATTCTTTTTTTGAATAATTTTTTTTATTCTCTATTGTTACATCTAATGATAGAAGCACATCCTAACAACCTATGGTTACCCTTAGATTCACCATCCAAGTATAGTTTAATCCAACTTATAAAGGAAGGTTGCCAAACAACATCAAATATACCAGAAGGAGGAATGAATTTACTAGTAATACTAAGGCACCATGAAATCATAAAATGATAAATGAATCTATGACATTAGTCCCTTTAATGGTAATTGGCATCCCATATAGTAGAAATAAGCCATGATAACGAGGAATGAAGATGTAATTTGGCTTTTAAATTTAAAAAATCATTTCTACATCTCTAAATGATATGTATTATTTGTTTCAAACCTGCCTAAAATTTGTTATATTTCAAATCAAACATCTGAAATCTATGCATCCTTCTATTAATGGAATTTGGGAAATGATATTTCCTTATAGAAACACCATGTAAGAATCCATTAGCTGGTTCATAGAGATATTAATCAAATAGTTTGACTGAAATTAAGTGTTGTGACCATCATAATGGTAGGGTACACATGTTCTTTATTTTTATATTCATTATTGGGTTTTTTCATAAAATGGATATCATGGGTTTTGGATTCATGTATTCTTCCACTATTAATAAAATTTTTATTCAATCCAAGGAAAATTATCATCGGTATAATATACATTTAATGAATCAAATTATTCTTGAAATTATAAAAAAATAATAAAATAATTTAAGTCATATCCCATGTCGCAAGAAACTGTGTAAATTTTTGTAGTGCCATTAATTATTAATTAAAATATCTTAAACAATAATATAATCACATAATATGATATAAGAAATTTTAACATAAGAAAAATATTTGTTTCATTGGGTTATGGAATATCATATCATTCTATATAGAAAATTATAATTTATTGTGTGATAAAATACACTATTTTTATGTCTCAAAATTGAGAATCAAATCATGTTTATTACATCGATCAATATTTGAAACTGTGAGTACTATTTAAAGTGAATTTATTTTCTATGAATATATCATAAAAAATGATAGATAATCATGGATTATCTATTTCTTTTTAGGGAACACCATTTATAAGACATGATATGAATTTAAAATATACCATAGATTATGATATAATGTATATCATTAAATACATTTTGAGGAACAATATTATCTTTCTAATTATCATTTATAAATAGAAAAATATAATTTATAATAACTTTATAAATTTTTTCAATTTTTTTTGAAATTAAAATTAATTAAAATTATTTTATATATAAATTATATATAAATTATTTATAATTAGTTATTAATGGGTAATGGAAAATTTAAAAAATACCTGTCATTATTATTATTTAATAATACTAATATACCATTTCGATATATATTTAATGTATTATTATTTTGATAATGAATATCTTAAGTGTATTTATTTATATATTGTATAAAATTAATCTTTTATGAACCTAATAGGATGGATATGAACCAAAAATGGATACACGTTAATAGTTTGAACAATGAATATGAAGATGGAGTTAAAGATTTCATCATGTTTTCAAGAGAGAATACAGAGAACCCTTTTAAAATCCTCTATCTGTGTTTATGTTGTTATTTTTTAAGAAAAATTAGTCTGGAAGAGTTATAAGAACATCTTATTTTTCATAAAATAGATCAAAGCTATAAATGTTTGAATAAACATTGGGAAACTGAATGTGGAAACCAATTGGGATAATACTACGGTTTATATGTCATTTTATATGAGTACCTCTGTAAAAGATGATGGTGATCACATGGAAGAAATGAAAATGGTAATAGAAGATGACCATCACGATTTTCCAAATTTATTTGAGGAGTTAAATAGTTTTTATAGGAAATTATTGAATACCATTTGTACTAAATACACAACATTGTCATTTTTATTGAAGTAAAATAAATTGAAAGATGGTAGCGGATGGAGTGACACCAGCTTTACCGAACTACTTTATCTTCTGAATGATATTCTACCAAAAGAAAATGAACAACCATGCCGAACATATAACACTAAATGAATGTTTCATTCAATGGGAATGGTCTCTAAAAAAATATATGCTTGTCCAAATGATTAAATATTGTTTCACAATGCCCATGAATCACTCATAAAATTCACTAAGTGTGGTGCGGATTGATATAAGAAAAATGAATCTACTATTTGAAACTTTGTATGGTAATTTCATATCATTTCCCAATTTAGAATACTATATGGATGTTAGGAAATCGAAAGACAATTAACATGGCATGCAGATATAAGAATTAAGGATGGGAACCTATGTCATCCATTAGATTCTCCTCAGTAGAATAAAATTGACTACGAGTTTCCTAATTTGGAGATGATCCAACAAACTATCATCTGGCATTATATAAAGATTTAATAAATCATTTTGGGTGTATAGATTATTTCTCACAGTACATAGCCCATAATTTTGGTAAATTATGACTTTCCACCATGGTTATTCATGAAGAACAAAAACGTTATGTTGTCTCTACTTATATCTGGACCAAAGCAACCTAGAAATGATATTTATGTCTATTTGGCTCCATTGATCAATGATCTGAAATTGATGTGACATATATGTGTTACAATGTATGATGGTCATATAAGTAAATAATTAAAATTGATGTCCATGTTGTATGTAATGACATATTACTTCCCAGCTTATGTAAATTAATAAGGATATAGCATTAATGGAACTCTGGGGAGTCCCATTTGTGAAAAACGCGCATACACAGTCCGGTTGAAACATTCCTTGAAGACTATGTATTTAGGACATCGAAAAAATTTACCTCAACGACACAAATACTGATCCCAGATGACAGCATTTGAAAATGATTTTGAATATGGTAAAACACAATCTCCAGTAACGGGTTATCAACTGTAAAAAAAAGTAAAAAAACATTGATACAATTTTTAGAAAACCATTTTCGAAAAAACATACAAAATCAAGTAAGAAGAAACAACCAATTTTTACTGAATTACAATATTGGAATTGTTTGTATGATAGAAATTTCCTTCATTTCAGGCATGTAGAAAAAATATTTTTGATAGTGTTATTGACATGTTACTAAATGTTCCTAGAAAAACAACATATGGAATCTAGGCAAGGTTAGAATTGATTGAAATGGGGATAAGGGAATATTTTGCACCTGTGAAGGGTAAAAGGTGGATTTTTCTCCCTCTAATAGCATACACTCTATCCAGATAAGAAAAAACATGATTTTTTCGTTTCCTTACTACTGTAAAGGTTCCACAAGGGTATTATCAAATATAAAGAATGTCGTGTCAATGAATAATTTGACGTTTCAAGGAGAAAAATCATATGAATTTCATGTATTGATGTTATATTTAATGAATGTTTCTTTTTGTATCATCCTACCTCAAAATGTATAAAGCATGTTAATGAGACTATGCTTCTTTTTCAAAGAAATATTCAGTAAAGTTGTAGACCCGAAGAATTTTTCCATCATGAATAATGATATTTTAGTCATATTATGTGAATTAGAGATGTTCTTCCCACCATCATTCATTGATATATTGGTCCACTTGATGGTTCACTTGGTCATAGAGGTTCAACTATGTCACCCTTTCCATTACAGATGGATGTAACCCATTGAATAGAATATGAATATTTTAAAAGGGTATGTCAAGAATCGAAGTCATCTAGAAGGTTATATTTCACAATGATATATTTTTGAATATGTTATTGAATTTTTTACCAATTACCTATCATATATTGAAAGGATCAGTCTCCCAAAGTCTCATCGCAGCATATGCCTTATCGATGAAGGGATTTTCAGAAGAGATGTTGATACAATTACCTTGACAGAGATGGAGAAATCACATCATTACATATTATATAATAGTAAAGATATTTATCCATACATTTAATCTCACAAAGAAATTATAAGATATTTGAATACATCAAGGCCTGAAGGATGGATATCAAATACACATAATCCATAAATTATAGGATGGTTCAGAGAGGATGGATATCAAAGAATACCATGTTCTTGAAAAAGACCAGGTTTGTGAGCTTGATGAAGACCTTTTTTGGGTTTGTCTTTAAAGATATATGGAGTCGTTTAGCTCTTAGTGGGAACGATCATTCATGCTACGTCAAGATGACCTTGATGTTGGGTCGACCACTTCCTTTCCTTCCGGAAAAGTGATATCCTTTACAGAAGCACTTTTTGGAGCTTCTTCTTTGGAGGGGAATCATAATAAGCCTCCTATCATCAAATCTTTTGGTGAAGGATCTATTACAATGGTGGCTGATCTGGAGGTGATTAAACAACGGATGGAATTGTTCAAATTCTTTGTACTGGGTCAAGTCTCCTATAAACGGGGAGAAAAAACGTGGTCTTATGCTAACATAAAGGATTTCAGTTCTCACTGATGGAATTTCTCATGTTGGAGGCTTATTCCAATAGGTAAAGGACACTTTCATCACATTTTTCATAGTCAAGATGACCTAAATGCGATCTGGTGTTTGGGCACTCTTAATTTGAATCCATGCATTTTTTGACTATCAGAATGGGATCCAAACTTCAATCCCTTTACACAAAATAAAAAATTTTCTCAAGTTTGGGCAAGGATTCATGGACTCCCATGGATATACTGGTATCTAGAAAATCCTAAATGATTTCTCCATAGGAATTTGGATTCCTCAGAGGATTGATCAGCGTATGATTAATAGAGACCTTGGTCTCTATGGTAGAGTGATTATTGAGATTAACATAAAACATTCTCCTCCGAAACATGTGTTTCTCAATGTGAATGATCACCTCATCGAGGTATGTTTTGAGTTTGGTAATTTACCCAAATACTGTGAGCACTGAAGAATGGTAGGCATGCTATCGACAACTGTAAAATCGTGCAAAAATTCTACAAGACAGTTACCAATAGTAACTCAGTGAAGTAAATCTCCAAAGGAAAAAATGTAAACTCAATGAACAATGTGAGGAAAGGCTCAAAAGAAGGCTTAAAACAGCCACCTAGGAAAAAATCTAGAACTAGTAGGTCGTGGGCTCAGTTAGATGACGAAGATGGAAAACAAGGCTGGGTTGCAATTCAAGATGATGTTGTAATATCTAATTGTGTTGATATGCTGAGAGGCAGTGGCCATGAAGGTGAAATTTTCCATGTTATGTCTGATGATATTTTCTAATTGGCCCTTGGACTGCAATCTGAATATCTTACGTTGGAACTTATAACTGCAGACTTACTAAAAACTACAATTCTAAATGATGGATCTAAAGCTGAAGCCATTTTAACATCCCTCCCTTTGTAGGAGTCTGAATCTACCCTATCTCATCAGGGAGAGACTAAAATGACAAACTCATCCCCTATAAGGATAGTCCCCATGTCAAAGGAATCTTAGTTGGGAATAGAGAATACTCCAAAATAAATCAACACTGATCTATCAATTAAATGTTAGATGAGAAGTTCTCACAAAGACAACGAAGTTTACCAAAAATAGAAAGGGGGATTTTCCCCCATTCAGAATTAATGATGAGAATACTCTACTGGAACTGCCAGGGAATTGCCAACCCTAGATCTTTATATTCCATCGGGCTTCTATGGGTAATCATAAAATTGAAATAATAGTTATTTATAAGCCTAAATCTATTATCTTCAATTTTGGTGCCCCGCTTGTAAGGAATGGTTATTCTCTTCTCATTTTTGTTCAAGATTCCTCCAGTCTAGAAAGACATTCATTTCTTGTTCACCATAGTGTTAATAATTCTACCATTTTTCGAGTGGATGAACAATTGATTACCTACACATTCCTTAATGAGGGTTAGACCTCCTTTTGTTCAATGGTATATGCCTTCAACTATTATATCAGAAGAAGATATCTTTGGCAGCACATTAAAGATCTATCCAACTTTATCTCAGATCCATGGATACTCATGGGTGACTTCAATGCCATCTTACATGCCGATGAGAATATAAAACATGCATCCAATTTTTCTTCCATGTGAGATTTTAGAACCTGTATTGAGGAGTCAAACCTTATTGAATTCAATCAGATTGGTGACAAATATACAGGGTACAAGAGGAATTTAACTTGTACCAGGGCGAGCAGAATTGCTCGTGCCTTTGGAAATGACTCTCTTCTTGGGTGTTTGAAAACCATATCATGTGTTAGTGTTGTGAGACATAATTCGAACCACCATCAAAATATTACTACCTTCATTGTTAAGGGTGAAAAGCTGCCTATTCCTTTTCAATTCAATAATGCTGGGACCACTCATCCTGAGTGCTCCCAATGGGTGAATGATACTTGGAATATTTTATATTTGAATGGAAAACCTTTTTCCTGTATATCCACACTGAAATCTCTCAATATTATTATGAATAACTGGAAAAATAAAAAATTTATCCTCCTGGACCAAGAAATTGATGCTTTGGAGAGATCCCTCCATGATATTCAAGCAGAAAACACTAAAGATGACTTCTCTAGTAAGAGATCCTAGGAAACCAATTCGTCCTCCAAACTTAATGATCTTCTCAAAATTCAAGATAACATACTAAAGGAGCTTTTTAATTTCAATTGGATCAAATATGGGGATAAAAATATAAAAATTTTCAATTCCCTACAAAGAGTTAAAAAAGTAAAATGGACCTTATCTTTAATAAAGAAGTGTGATACAATCATGGATGATTGAAAAAGTCTTTCTAACCATATTGTTTCCTACTAAACCAACCTCTTTAATGGCAATGGATGTAATGAGTATATTAGGAATGGAATAATTCCCAAGCTTGTCACTGAATATGATAATCACTTTCTCACCTCCATCCCTCTGGACACTGAAATTAAACATGCATTTTTTTGGCTCAATAAAGGGAGTGCTCTAGGACTGGATGGATTTACTAATAATTTATTCCAAGTCTACCGGGGGTTATCAACTTGGATTATTTTAAACTAGTTAATCACTATTTCTTAGAAGGATCTATCTCTCAAAGTTGCAATGCTCAGTTTATTGCCTTAATCCTCAAGGTGGAAAATGCTAATGATATTGCTCAATTTAGACCAGTTTCTCTTGTCAAAACAATCTACAAGATCATAACTAAAATTATTTCCAATCCTCTCACACATGTCTCAGGGAAAATCAACTCTTGGAATGAATTTGGGTATGTAAAGGGAGGGAAATTAATTATGGCCATCTCACTGCCTCTAAATGTGTCAACATGCAACAGAATTTAACCATAGGGGGGAAACATTGCTATCAAATTAGACATCGGAAAGGATTTTTATAAGATTAATTGTAATTTTTTTGGATGCATTCTGTATGATTTTGGTTTTAATACAAGGTTTATTCACCAGATCAAGGCACTTTTTAGCTCCACAAACATATCCATTCTTATTAATGGACCACCGAAGGGTTACATAAAATGATCAAGAGGAGTGAGGCAGGGTGACCCCATCTCTACCATTATCTTTTCTATTATTGAGGACTACCTTATCCAACTTCTCCTTCATAGGTCAACTTCAGGTGAACTTAAAACAATCAGAGCTGCAAGGGGAATCTCTACACCCTCTCACATTCTCCTTGAAGATGATATTTTTATCTTTACTCAAGGTGACAAGAAAAACATTCAAAACCTTAGAAGGAATTTACTCAATTATGAGAAAGTCTTGGGACATGTGGTTAATTTGGGTAAGTCATTTATTTATTTTGGAATGAATATCTCCACCTCAAAGAAATCCCGTATGATAAATGATCTAAGAATTCGTGAAGGGTCTCTCCCCTTCACCTGCATCAGAGTATCCATTTTATTTAATATACCTCGCCCTTCTCAGTTTTTGGAATTTGTGAGTCGAGTTAGAAGGAACCTCTCTTCCTGGAAAGAAAAATCACACCCAGTGATAGGAAGGATATGCTTAGTTAAACGTGTTTCCACATCAAAACTGGTATACTCTTTCATGGATTACTCTTGTCCTGCCTCGTTTATAAAAAATTTAAAATCCTTGATGAGAGATTTTGTGTGGAGTGGTAGTATCCTATAAAAAAGGTAATTTCTTCTTCTTGGAAGATTTTTTGTAATCCTTATGCTAAGATAGGTCTTGGAGTCAAAAACCATGAAATATTTAATCGTTCCTTGTTAGCACAGTTCATATGGAGGCTCATCAATGAAAAGTTTCATCCCCTATACTTTCTTATATCCAATCTCCTTAAAAGGCTTATCGATGGTAATATGTCTTATGTTCAATCTTCAATATGGCCCAGGCTCAAAAAATTAATTCAGAATACCAACTACCAGTCATGTTGGATTGTAAGTGCTCAATATTCTCTCAAATTTTGGAAACACAACTGGACATGATATCCTCTTATTGATAGTGTTGAAATTTATAATTATGATACTGATTATGACTCCTCCATAAAGAATAATCTTTAGCATAGAGATGCTCTTCCCTTCCAAATTTCTACTCTGATTGATAACTATGACTTCTTGGAGGGTAATGACCGGATCCTGTGGGAATCCATTAATAATGGGATTCTTGATTATAAAGGATACGATGATCATCCCATTCATGGGAGTAGCACTGGTATTGAAGCCTTCAATAAAAAATGGACGATGCCTTCCCGATATACATTACTTTGGAACCTTAATCTTAGAAAACTATAGGTGGATGAGAACCTGTAGTGTGTTGGCATAAACCTCTCCTCCAGATTTAATCTTATCCAGTAGAACCGAGAATATGTAAATCATATTTTCTTCTCCTTCAACACATCTGATACACTCTGGATTAATGTTTTCAATCTCTTTAAAGTGCATCCTCCGCACACTGCTGAAATCTATCAATTTCATCTAGACCTGACTACTATACAGCACTCGAAGCAGGTGAGTATTCTCTTCTTGGTAGCCTGTGCAGAGGTAATACACATCATATGGACATGTATAAATAAGCACATGCATGCTGAACCTACTCCCAATAAAAAATATTCCCTCTATACTATATTATCTGTGGTTCAAAAGGCCAATACCCTCCATGAGGAATACCACAGTAACTTGGTGTAGGATCTTGCAGTCTTGAGAAAGATCTGAATTTATGGTAACCTCCCAAACCCCATTGGAACCATAGATCTTTTTCGGCTTCCTATATTTTTAGGTTGGGTTAAATGAAACATGGATTGCTCCTCAAAAGGGAATCCATGATCTGCTGGTTATGAAATTGTCTTTTGAGATAATAATGGTGTTTTTCTCGAAGGGAAGTTTAGTACATGTGGCCATGCCACTACACTTTAAGCAGAGATACATGCTCTTATTAAGGTGGTTGAAATCGCTCGGCAACGAAACTAGAACTTGTCCTGGTTTGAAAGAGACTCGACTACAATCGTGCAAGCAATTTGGATGGGTAAAATTCAACTTGCTTGGAAGATCACTAGAAAATGGAATAACTGCATGAGAATACTTCCTTCAATGAACATCATTATCACCCACATTTATCATGAGGCGAATTAAATTTCTGACTGACTTGCAAAGAAATGAGCCTTTGAAGGGAATTGTACTCACTACAATGGAACTCCCGATGAGTTGATGACCATACTTCAACATGATAAATGTAAATTTTCAACTTTTCGTATCATGTAACTCTTCTTTTCTCTTTATGTTAATCCTTGATTCTTTCTTTTGTTTTTAAAAAGGATAGTTCAGAGATCAAATTTATAAGGAGTTATCTAAAAATATGAAATCAATTGTCGAAAAACATCAATGGATATCCATATGATCAAATGAAAATGTTATATCCTACCCTAGTTTTGTAATCAATGTTTTTACATTCTATACAGAATGACATGATGACTTTAGTATGATGCTAAATATTGGTGTTATACTTGTGGCTAAAGTGACCCACCTATCTAGTTCCAAGGATAGAAATCCAATTTATGAAAATATATTTTATTTTGGAATTATGGAATAGATATACGAGTTTTATTATAAAAAATGTCAAGTGTAATGTTCTCATTTCAAATGGGTTGACAATATCAATGGAGTGAAAGTTGAGGAAATGGGATTTGTGAAGGTGAATTTAATTGTGGAAGGGGGAAATTATGATCTGTTGATAATGTCATCACAAGAAGTGAAAGTATTTTATGTATCTAATCCAACAAACAAGAATTAGTTGATTGTCCTATTGGTGACTAAAAAAAACGTTGAGTCAAATGAAGATTCAATTTAGGATGACACTTTCATTGAGGCAACATAATCAGTTCTTGCCAGTACAAATGTAGACCCTGTCTTGTACATTATAGGGGACCACAAAGAGGGGAATTGGATTGTTTATATAGGAAACAAATCCGTAAACCTTAAAAAAATTAATTTGGTTGAATGAGAAGGTAAAATTTATTTTCAATATATTTTGTTTTTCCTCATAATATTATATATTCTCTAACGAATTAACATGAAAAAAAATTATTCTGCACATGATGATGTTACCAATCCCTTAGAAAATTTTATTTTTAATGAAGTAAACCCATTGGAAATTTGTAAAGGTAATGTTATGATATACTTTATCTATTTTAGCAAAAATTTATATAATGGAAAGTTGATTTAATTTCATTATTCCTTGCAGATTTCATTTATTTTAGAATATTTTTGTCCATATGT
The DNA here is from genome assembly GCA_963277665.1 of Viscum album. NCBI lineage: Eukaryota > Viridiplantae > Streptophyta > Magnoliopsida > Santalales > Viscaceae > Viscum > Viscum album. The sequence goes on along the minus strand of OY728131.1, from coordinate 2,092,964,161 downwards.
CTTACCTTTTCAAGAAGAGAAATGATGTTGTATCTGATCAGTCATATATGTAATCTTGATGTTTGCATAGTAATTTTGGTATTTTGACAGTAAAATCATTTTCAACATGTGATCTATATGACTCAATGTGCATATTTTTATTTAAAATTATCATCAATTTAATAATATGGATAACTATCCTACTCAAAACTGAGAAAACACAATATTATTGTTTGGATACTATATTATAATGATCCATATGTCATTTTTGATGTCTAAGAATCATCATCACCTCAATCAGATACAAGATGTTCCCAGTTTGACTCAAAGTGTTTTGTTATCAGTTTAAAAATAACATTTTAGTTGAAAAAGTGTCACTCACTAGAAACCAATCAAACATACTGAAATTTTATTGATAATTTAGGACAAAAATTCATAAGTCATTTTTTATTTTGATGATTCTGTTTCATGTCAAACTGATACACGAAGTGATCAGAATTATTCAAAAGTGTGTGTTTCCTATTTAAAATGAAATTTTATTAAAAAAAGAGAACTGACATATTCAAAACTCAGCAAACACATTTAAATTTTTTTATATTTTAGGAAGACAATGAAAAATTCATTTGAGGTGTGTTGGAATCAACCCCACCTCAATCTGATGCATGGTGTGACTGTTATGACTCCAAGTGCATGTTTTTATTTAAAATTGATGTCAATTTTAGTAAAATTAATACATCATGTTAATTTATTTCTTTAAATTATTAATAACATAATAATATTTTCTTATACATGTGATTTCGTTTTCTTGAGTATGGGTGGTTTTTTTGGAAATTGTGTGATTCGGGTCAGGATTAGGAGGTAAAAGAGAATTGAGGTTTTTTAATTTATGTAATACTTTGTGTTTATATAATTGTATAAACCAATGTTATAAATGTATATAATATAGTGTTTTTTCTTTTTTTTCTATTGTAGATTTCATTTCATTTAATACCTGTATTGGTACAAATTTTTGTTGATATATAGTGTTTTTTTGTGTTGTAGTGTGCGGCTACAACACATTGTAGCGGTGTTGTAGTGTAATGCTACAACACACTACAGTATGGACCTTTATCGGTTCTTTTATAAGAGTGGATAAAATTATAAATTATCATCACTAATAAAATACCATTTTCAATTATTTTTCAATGTTGATAATAGACTAGGGCTTTTAACCTCTCTCATGTATTATGCTCTTTTCTAGCACTAATAAAGAACATTTCTAGTGTTGTTAATGGACAGTTTTGTAGTAGTGTTTCGAGATGACCCTTATAGGTTGACAAAATAAGAGGATAATGAATAATGAGATTATAGAAGTATAAATGATTTTCCCTTGAATAAAGACTTGAAAACATAGATAAAACCCATGGTGGAAGCCTTAAAGAAAGGGAGGTAAAATGGGGGGAAATGACTGAGACCTAGAAGATTGAATGAGAATAAAATGGGAATCTTTATGGTTTTAATTCAATTAGAGAATAATTATAAATTTATATTTTTAATAAAATTGGAAATCCATCATAGTTTATCCATATGGTTTAGTAAACAATACACGAACCATGTAGGCGTCACTAGACACACTAGGGAACATCACAAAAATTTGGTGGCATGGCTCAACAGATTGTGTAACAAATTTTCATATTATACAATAATATATGGGGTTTGACACATGGTTTGGATGCATGGTTTCAAGAATCATTCACCAACTATTCACACACCTCTGAGAAAAACTATATGCTCTACAAAGTTAAGTTTCATGGTTTCCCCTAACCATGAAAAAGTACACAATATGAACAAGTACCCCATTTCTTCAAAAAATACAAAGTAAAATAAACTTGGAAGAGATAAATTAGGACAAAAAAATAAATAAACAAATTAATAATGAAAATAGAGGTTGAGGTGTGATAATTCTCCCCACTATAGTACTTTATTCCCCCAGAAAGACACAGTGGATTATATTGACCATGAAAAGTCAAGGTTTAATCCCCTAATAATCATTTCAATTACTAAAAACCAAGAATCAATATGATTTCCAATGACATTAATCACACAACTAGAACCAAGTACTTTAATTAAAGAAATACAAAGATCAAAATGAAAAACTAGATACTTTATCATCAACTTGAAAATTGTGTACACCTCAGGTTCCCAACTTATTTGAATATAAATAACTATAAGGGACCTTGAAGTGGGTTAAGGAAAGAACTCATAGTAAATAGGTATGCAACCTATTATTTCTTAGGGTAAGGTTATGTTGGTAAGAAAACTAAACACCTCACCTAGTTTTTCCACATCACTACCTTTGTAAAACAATAATCAAATGAGGCATCAATAAGATTTGTATCCAAACCATATAATACTTCCACTGACACACAATTTCTCCAAAAACAAAAAATTAAAATTTGAGTGAAAACAAAAGAAAAAATAACTATAAGAGAAATAATCCAAAAGGAATAATAAGAACAAAATAAATTCTCTGATAATTCAAAATTACCCCATTATGATACCATCCCAAAAGAACCCAGTATTACTATAACCCGGGAAAAAGAAAATCAAGATAGACTTGATATATAAGGATATGAAATAAATAAAAATTCCTAAATTAATGAAAACTAGAAAACATGGATTTCTACCATACATCAAGGGTGGAAAACAGGGTAAATTAGGACCTCATTCTAGGATATTATTCAACAAAAATGATTATCAAACACATACACATGGCTTCCCATAAAAAATCACAATATTGTGATAATGCTTGAAAACCAAAACAAATGGTTATTCATTGAATAATTTATGTTACATAAACAATCATCATCCCAAAAAGAACAATTCAAGGGGATACACACAAAACACAAATTACATTAAAGATAATATAGCAGATAAAGACCAAAATATATCATCACTAGAATCCCAAAAACTAAGTTACACCAGGAAAATGGAAATGGAAAACTCTGTAGACCATCTGAATACATAGATTTTATACTTTCATCTGGACCTTCTTGTGAGTAATACTCAAAATAGCATGAAACATAAACTCAAAAAAGTCATGCTTTAATATTTAAGTAAAAAAATTTAAGAAACTCTAGGTCATAACCAAAAAACTCCCTAAGATAAAACACCTTTAAATAAACTAACTTCATGAAAGAATGTACTCTTTAAAAAACCTCTGGTAAACATATTGTTTAATTTAAAATATAATAAAAAAAATTAGTTTCATAATTCCACAATAAAATTTAAACTTCACATTCCCAATGAGAAAGTTTCAATTTACTTATAAATATACACTTCCTACGTAAAAATAATACCCACCTCTATTTTAAGGTCGTACAATTTTAAAAACTCCATAATAATCTATATATTTTTAACAAAATTAATGATTTTTCCAAAATACATTTTTAAAATATTATAATTCATATATTTCAGTGAAATAAAAAAATAAGTAAAACCTCACATGAATATCCTTAAAGCATTTCACATAACCTTATTTTTATTAAATCCAAAACCTAAAGTTATAAATTTCACACTTCCTAATGAAATCAACCCCTTTAGGAAAATTAAATTCATAAAAATAAAAATCATTTCATAAAGAAAAAACAAAACTCCATTTCATATTAAAAAAAATCATGGAAAACAAAAACCACTTTCAGAACAAATCAAATTTCATTACTTGGATTTTATATGTATTATTTGTTTATATTATATGGAATATTTTTAAGACCAGATGCTAAGACATCATGTGATTCTAAGGCCCAGTGTGCCCAGAATAAATATTTGAAATATTTGAGATATATTAAATAACACACACATGTAGTTTTATTTAAAAAGTGTAATAACTCCTAGATGGGAGTCCAAGATCATAAATATGAGGGCACCATTGAGATCAGAATGTGGGTTTTACCTGAGGCACGACATAACCATTGTTAGTGAAAGGCTTTTGTAAAAAAATTTATCACGAGCACAAATGAATAAAATTAATTAATTATTTTATTTGTTTTATGTGTTTTTTAAATATAAATTGGGTTGTTTATAAATTCATGGTGATAGATCTTGTATTAGGTTTGGACGTTATACCATAGAGGTCTAGAGACCGTTGGAGGATAGCATTTTTGGAAAAAGACAACCGATTAGATCAGGATCATGTATCATTGCACCAAAAGAGTTTTTAGATCTCATAAAAAATATAAACACAACACCGTTATTCATTAATGATTAATTAAAACTCCATTTAGGATGTTGATTTTTTTCCATCCAGTTATTTCATCTCAGGTGAATGCAGATCAATTCTCTGAACAGAATTGATACATGCATCATCGGTAGATTTAATTTGATAGAATTAAATTTATTCCTTGTGTTTTATTTATATTTGATTTTATTTTTCTAGTAAAACAAATCAAGATTAATGAAAAAAGTTCGAGGTCCATTCCTCACATTTTATTGCTTTTGGATTTCTTCCCCCATCCTTAACACGTTCATCACAAGCGTTTCTTTTGTCATGTGGTTTTATGAATACTTGGTATTCAATCATTGTGATACCATTATTCAGTGAAAAGGATCTATACCATAGGTGAAGTTCATTATTGATGGTGCAATAAATATGCAATTATAGCGGTGGATGATCATCGGTAGGTAAAAATGGATTTTAGGGTTCTGTTCTTCTCGATTTTGATGCACGATGATAGATGGATCACCGTGGTGTTTCCTGATCATATTTGAGTCTATATTCTATCTTTTGATGATGAAAAGGCTCGATCGACACCCGATATATATGTTTTAATAAGGGAGGTGGCTCTAGAGACATGAAAAATGAAGAAAAACATATATTAATGCATCTAGAAAATCTCACGGTACATGGTGTGTATTTCAAGATTCCACGCTGCATGGGACCACTTTCTATGGCACTAGGGTATCCGCGGTGAGATAAATATCAAACACCATGTTACTATGTTTCATTTCCTGTGACCCCACCCTGGTGGATCAGTGTGTACCTCAGATGGTACATGACCACGACCTAGAGTACACGGGCAAGGAAATGACATGTACTCAAACATAAACATGACCAGGTGTATATGTCATGGTCATTGGTGCATAGAAATGGCCAAGAAACACTAACAGGGTGTAGAATGGCCTATGAACATTGAGTGTTTCACTCACACACTATGTATGTTAAGGTTTACATAATGTGTGATGAAGTACCACATGGTAAAATTTAGGCTGATCAAGGAACATCGTGTACTTTACTTACATGGTGTGTACTCTATTAGAGATTTCTTAGAGCTCTTCATCTCTTCAGTTTAGACTAGTTTTGGTTGAGTGATTTTCCCCTTGGTTCTTTCCCATCATGTGTACAATGTTTTATTACATCCAAATATCAGTATTTTGATCCTCTTTAAGGGATGAGTCTTAGAAAGAGTTTTTGGAGTCCCTCCATGAGACTGGAGAGTGGTTCTATATAATTTTATAACCTAGGTGGGGTTTGTAAAATAGGCATGACCTGATTGAGAAGAGAATTGATCCTATATCTAGAAGGTTTTATTCGTAGGGTTTGTGGTAACACTGGAATATGATCCTCTATGTAGAAAGTTGATCCAAATTGGGTTTGCGGTGTCCCCCAGTAGTTCTGGGTGTGACCCCATTCTGATTATCAGGGTCTTAAGAGACTAATGAACTTTATTGGGTGGGACCAATTAATCAATACCTCCTCAATGAGAGTCTCTAATGTTTCCATGGATCATGGAGTGTATTCTTATGTAACGAGTGTTGCTTCAAGAATAATCATATGGTTGGTTGTTGCTTATGACCTCCTGGTGGTGAGGTGTCCTTCTTAAGAATATCTAGGTGTTTTATGTTTAACATTTATTGTAATATCCTGATATTGTGATGAATATAATTTATGATTTAGGTTTAGTGTATTTGGGGTGTCCAGCTATGTATTTTTATACTCACCCCTACTTGGGATCTACCCTCATGTGCCATGTCTTATGATGACGATGGACACTTTAACAGTGTCTAGGGAGGATGTAGAGTAGGTGGAGAATATCTTAATCTAGACCAAACAAGGTTTTTTCTACATATTTCATATGATCTTAGTCCTCACCCTTATATTAGATATTAATCCTTACAGTTTTTCATTGGTCTTGTATTTGGACCCTTTTTTCATTCAGTACTTTACTATCATACTCTGGTTTCGGGATTATATATGTATTCATGAATTTGTTTTATTTCTTTTACATTTAATCATTTTATGGGATTGTATATGTGTTCATTTCTATAGGTACATTAGGGTAATGCCCCCCATTTGTGGTATATACCTACTCGGTTCCGGTCACTAGCCCCTGACCTATTGAAGGTTGGATTTGGGTATTCAAAGGCGGGACACCAATGGGTAGGGTCATGAAAACATGGCTTCATAGCAGTTATTTCTACCTTTAGTCTGGAGTTAACGATATTGGTTTTGGTAAGCATTGTTTAGTGATATGAGTTTAGATTTTGGGTTAGGGGCTCTAGTGTTGGTGTGGCGGCCAACGTGCCCATACACTAGGACTCTAGTCACCTGACTTTCGACTTGGTATATGTAGACATTGGTTGTAGGTAAAATTTGGTAAATGCATAATATATTAATGGGTTGTGTTTTACACATCCTTCTTGAGTCATCTACCTAGATATACTCTATTGACTGTGATAAATATTGTTTTATTTCAGGATGCCTCTGTGAAGATAGACATCCAAGATTACACCATGTGGTCACGAGAATGATCCACCAAAATATGAGGCTTCAATACAAGGGTATGTATTGTGGATAGCACCATCAGGTGTTTTACCAGCTATACCACCACATGTTGAGTAACATCTAGTACTAGTAATGAAAGGAGTGGACTCACGTACATTGAGTGAACTTCATGAGTTTTAGAGGTAGTGACCTACCAGGTTTCAGGGAGAGCCAGACCCCCATGTGTTTGAGGACTATTTGGAGATAGTCACCGTAGTTTTCGTTCTTGTGAGGGCACCTATAAATAATATTGATGTCATCGTGGGGATTCTTATTTAGGGATCTGTTGGTAGATGGTGGAGCATAGTGACTTGTTAACATAATGAAATAGTTGTCTCCTATTCAAATTTCAAGTGTCTCTGTAGGTAGGAGTTTAATATAGACATGTTGTGATTAGAGTAAAATCAGGACATTTTTCATCTACAATAGGGTAATTTGATCATGGAGGATTACTCGGTGAGGTTTACTAGTCTCTCATGATACTCTATGGATATGGGTCCAGATTATATTTTTAGAGAAAGAACCTTTTTTGTGTCTTCCATCAGGACATCAAGGCTTCAATGGTGTACCAATTCATTCCCACCTATATTAGGGTACTTGAGTAGGATTTGGTAGTGGAAATATTTCGGGTAGATAAAAACCAATAATGGGTGCTCATAGGGGGAACCTAGGAGCTAGGACCTAGATATTAGGTAGACAACAGTAGTCACGGGGATCCAAGCATGTTAGACACTTCAGGAGAAAATCCCAGGATATAGGGTTAGTGGTGAATGTCTCTCAAAATTTCTCAAATCATCTGAGGGAGCGATTTTGTTTCTCCTATGGTGGTCAATTACATCTGGATCGGAACATTATAACTCACAATATGACTGATCGAGAGATGGTAGAGGGATTTATAAGGTAGAGACAGAGGTCAGAGCATGGTGCTTTGTAGGGTGAAAGACGTGGAAGAGGGGTCCTCAGAGAATCATAATCTTGTCAAAAGTTTGACCTATTACCGTCACCAACCCCTAGTGGTCCACACTAGGCTTAGGGAACTGTTGTTTAGGGATAAGGCCATCTTCATTCTATGTATTTCTATGAACAATAGGCTCTAGGGGTGATATGAGGTATTATCTAAGTATTTGTTTACTTTATTTATAGTATTGATAGACATAAGTGTTTTTAATTCCCCACTTTCCACTTCTCTGGTTCGAGACTTAGATATTATGGTTGGTCCATTATCTTAACCCTTATGGTTAGGCACTTCAACACACAATGACTCAGGGGTTATTCACTTATGATGACTGTGAGATCTGACAGTTGTAGGTGAGAGTTTTGAATGGGATCTATTTTTAGCATTGATGAGTCCTTATGACTTCATATTAGGTATAGACTAGTTACCCATAATTCATGCCCATATTAACTATTTTAGGTGGAGGATGTGGTTTTCCCTCACATATAGGATGAAGATTTCTTTTATGGGTAAAAAGGAAAAATTAATAGAGTTGGATGGTATTAGGAATTGAACTGTGCAGTCGATTACTCAGTAGTTGGATAGAATGACTCTTAGATGAGTGAATACTATGGGCTATCAGTTTCCTATGGCAGTGGAAGAGTATAGAGGTGTCATTCCTAAGGACTTAGTAGGTTTACCTCCCCATCTAGATATATACTTATGCATTGAGTTGCATCCCTAGATGACTTTAATATATTCACCAGAATATCAGATGTTTACCACAGATCTTTTTGAGCAAAGGGTATAGTTGGAGGACTTTCAAGAGAATAAATTTGTGAGACCTAGTGTTTCCCCCCAGTCAGCCCCACTGTTGGTCACCAAGAAGGAATACGAAAGCTTGAGGTTATGGGTGGACTACTGGTTAATGAACTAGGTTACCATGAAGAATAAGTATCAAATAGCTCAGTTAAAAGACCTATTTTATCAACAAAGAGGGGTGTAATGGTTTTTGAATATTGATCATAGATCAGGCTATCGCCATTTGTTGGTACAAGATGAGGATAAACCAAAGACGGTATTCATACATCGGTATAGTCACAATAAGTACTTGGTGATATCATTAAGCATGAAAAATTCCTCATAACTATTCATGGGACTCATGAGTTGGATATTTTAACCATTCTTATACCATTTCATAGTGGTATTCATCAAATAAATCATAGTTTACTCAGTGTATGAGGAGGTATATGTGAGACACTTGAGGATGCTCCTGGAAAAACTCTGAGATCACCATCATTATGGGAATCTCCCAAAGTGTCATTTTTTGATTTCAGAGCCCCACTAAGTATTATAAGTCACCTCATAGGAATTCATAACATTGAACCTGGAGAAGGTCGATGAAATAATTTCTTGGGAGCCACCTGAGAGTGTTACCAATGTGAGGATTTTTCTTATGTTGATAGGTTATAATCAGAGGTTTGTACCTGATTTATCTAGACTAGAAGCAACCCTGAATTCCTTGACATGGAAGGGGAAGCCTTTCGTGTGGATGGAAAGGTGATAGAAATGATTTTAGGAGTTGAGAGAGAGGTTTATGAGAACTCCAATATTGATATTTCCATAGGAGGGTGTCGAGTATGTAGTGTTCTACGATGCATCAGAGACCAGACCTGGTTGTGTTCTGATGCAGAGTTAGGCGGTTTATTAACGCTCAAATTTACATAAGATTTTAGGGTTAATTGATCTCTTGTAGTTTAACTTCGGTTGTCGATTCCTCAGAGACATAAGAAGTAACCTACAGACACGTACATTCTATGGACTATTTTTTTGCTATTATGTGGCCAACTTTGGGTTGATTTTAGATGGATTTAAGTGAACACAAAAAGTCTTAAGTGAATTCAAATTATGAGAAGGGTTGATCCTATGTTATTACAAGGGGTGGATTGGATGCATTCTTTTTCTTTTAAAATATTTCAATTTATTATATTTGAGATGGGTTCATTTAAGGAGATCAAACAAAATCATCACTTATTGGTTTAATTCCTACACACCCTAATACTAAACACTTATACACTTTAAGTATCAGTGTTTTGAGCACTCTAGTGTAAAGGTTCTTATTATCACTTGAAATGTATGACCTTAAATTCAATAAGGATGAAGAGGTTCTAAAATCACCAAATAAAAATCTCATTTAAAATATGTTATTATCCATTAATGGAGTGTGAAATAAAATACAATCTAGCCCCTTTATACTCCATTGGATCAACCCATAAGTGGGTTATCTCACCATTGATGACATGTCCTCTACAAAAGTGGTAAGTAGACTTATGAGGGATGAATCAGATAAGTAAAAACACAATGAAATAACGATCACTCCACCATTGTGTGATAATCTCACAAGGGTTGGTGTGAACATGTTCACACCTTGAACCAAATGTATAAAATTGATATTAAGAACAACATAATAATAGGATAATAAGATCTTTTATTAAGAAACTAAATTTAATTGAACAACTTACATGTGAAAGATATACTTGAGAGAACAAAATCGCAACATAACATTACTATGAAAGGAAGCTCAAAACATGATTAAATCCCCCAACACCACATCCTTAAATAGGAATTTTGGGAGCCTTGGGTCAATTATCCAATAGTTAAAGTCATACCACTTGATTATGGTAGGCTTAGGGTGGTGGAAAGCATGTGGTACTTGAACGTTTCCACTCTTGACCTGAGGTGGAAGCCAACTTGAAACTAACGAAGAGACCCATCTGAATGAACTTATAGAAGGAAGAATTAGAGTGGTCCATAGAAGGAGAAACTGGAGGTACTGATGAATCATAACCTCCTGTAAATTTTGGGCCCATTTGGAGTTGTGAATCAAGAGTTATGGACTATTTAGTGGGATAATATTCTGGGTTGTAGATTCGGGGCCAGATTTTGATATTCTATTTGGGCCACCATAATTTTCATCATGGATGCCGAATTAGAACTAGCTCATAAAGAAATATTTTTTTAATATATAAGTATTCTAGAATCCAATGAAATGTGGGCTTCATTGGGCTTATATTGTGGGCCTCCCGTTCTCATATGTGGGATGGTGTCCAATCTGCCTTCTCTATAATTTCTTCCATTCATCTCCAAATATCCCCATCATCCTTTATAAATCCTCCATTGATCTCTGAATAAAAAATGTTCATATTAAAGTGTAGATACATTTCAAAAAATATCAATTTAAAATATGGAAAATTAAATTCTTTGAAATCATATGAATCATTGGGCCTAAATTGTTTTACATTAGGAATGAAGTGCTCAAATGATGAGAATGAATGTTCAAAATTAAAATCCACTAACTCAAGGCCATAAGATCATAATTTAACATTTAATACCATTAAAATTTAATTAACATATGTTTTTTTATTGGCTAATCACACCCCAACTTGATATTTTCTATTCTTGATAAAAATGTAACCTAACAATATAAAATTCGAATTCCCTTTTCCAAAAACATTTTAAAACACAATGATTACCAAAACAAATTACACCAAACAATCATGAAACCCATCAAAATATTTTAATAAAAGATAGTTTCATAAGAATATCTCAATCCCAAGCCCTTTTCCTTGTTCAAATTCATCTCCATATTTCATCCAATATCAATTATGTATGAGGATGTGTTGTGTATCACAATATATATGGGGGTTCATCTTTATTCAAGGGGGAAATTATAGAAGCTCTAGGTGTTGTTACTTTTAAATATTAAGATGAGTATTCAATTTTTTTTTTGCAATATTTCCATGGTAATTGAAATTTCACTCAAAAGAGTCAACGCATGTAGAAAGTATTTTCTGATGACTCCCAGGCTCAATGACATTAGAGCACTTAGTGAAGCTCACATACTTAGGCATCATCTCATGTTAAATAAGTTGAGAACAAAGTAAAATTACTATAATTTGAGATAAAATTACTAAATCTATGCTAGAAAACTATGGAGTCACAATCCCCAAGTGCTGAAACCCACACATTAGGTCATTTCATTTCTATACGTACACATTTATTATTTTTTATTACTCATATTAAAACGTAAATGATCACCAAACCTATGATATTTATTTGGGGGACCCCATGAACTCAAACTAATACCCCAATATCTAAAGGACGTGCATTGTGATCTATTTTTTATTTGGATGAAAATATAAATGATGAAATTTCACATTAGATGGCCACTCATTCCAAACTCTATGATGATGAAATTATACATGGATTAAAATTAAAATCATGGAATTAAAAATTATTTGATATTTTGATTCAATGTTTTCAATGTGTATTATCATGTTCAATGTTAAAGGAACATTTCCTTCCATTAAGTGGCATTTTTTTCAAATTTATTTTTTTACACAAAAGAATTTTTTTTATTTCAACTCCCCCTAACATAAAATAACACTGTCCCCAGTGTTTTAAGAAAATAAAATTTAGAAGGGGTTAGAGGCATAGAAGGGGAGTTCAAAAAAGAAATTGAAAATGAGGATCATGGAATGAAGTCAATTGGTGGCTGAAGTTGAAATTCTTTCTTCTCCCTTTTAATACTTTGATCTTGATGTCACTCTGAGAATTCCCAAGTGGAAAAAAGAAAAATAGACAAAACAAAACAAAACAAAACAATATATATATATATAATAATTAAGTAAACAATAAATATATATATAAAAACTATATAATAAGGAAGAACATTAATCCCTAGATTAGTGGTAAGCATGTGCCCCTATCTCCCTTCGGTCCCAGGTTCGATTCCACGCGGCTTCGCTGGTTGTGACGGGGTTTGACCCAAGACCTACGACGTGTCCCTTATTATTATTATTATTATTATTATATTTTTTATATTTTTTAAACCTAAAAACACATAAAAATAAAATAAACTGATTATACATTGTGTTATTTTTAAATTTCTGGGTAAGGTATTAATCAATGATCACACCACGTGACATAGATGAATATGGCGCTCCCCTTTCGTACCCATCCATACTCATAATAGAAGAAAAGTTAAACAGTCCATTTTTTTAAATATCAAAATGATTCATTAATCATATTTAAAAAAATATGATTTACAAAGATGAAAACCACGGGTTTCCTCCCATGCAGTGCTTTGGTTTAATATCGCCAGCTCGACTTAGACCCTTAATTATTATTGTATTTTCCTTATCAAAGGTTGGTTCACACATGTTATCATCAAATTCATTTTATTGGAATGGTTCAATGAATGGTTTGACTCTATGACCATTAACTTTAAAGGTTTGATCATTGGTGGGATCTAGAATTTCTATAGCCCCATGGAGGTACACCTTATGCACTATGTATGGACTTGACCATCTAGACCTCAACTATCCCAGGTGTAAATGATGTTTAGAACTATACAAAAGAATAGTTTTACCTAGTACAATGTGTTTGGTTTTATGATTTTGAGATTGGTAGGCTTGTACATTATCTTTATTGATCCTTGAATTTTCATAAGCCTCCATCCTAAGTTCCTCAAGTACATTGATATCTAATTTATTTTTTTGTTTCAGCCAATGAGAGCTCACAATTCAATTTCTTAATTACCCAAAAGGCCTTATGTTCAATATCCACTTTAAAATAGCATGCTTTACCAGAAACCAACCTATATGGGGACATTCCCAAAATGTTTTTATATGCAGTTCGATAGGCCCATAAAGAATCTAAGAGTTGTCCCAACCAATCTTTCCTAGATGGATTAACAGTTTTCTCAAGAATTTTTTTGATTTCACAATTAGATAACTCAGCTTGACCATTGGTCTGTGGGTGGTAAGTAGTGGACACATTGTGAGAAATTCCACACTTTTCTATGAGTGATGAGAATAGACTATTTCAAAAATGAGTTCCACGATCACTAATGATAGCCCTAAGAATTCCAAATCTAGGGAAGATGTTTTGTTTTAGGAATATAATAATATTTTTATGATCATTGGATTTTTTGGGTATGTCCTCAACCCATTTTTTAGACATAATCAATAGTTAAGAGAAGGTAAAGATATCCCCTAGAGTTTGGGAAGGGGCCCATTAAACTAATTCCCCAACAGTCAAATATTTCAACCACTAAGTTGGGAGTGAGTGGAATTTGATTACATTTTGTGATGGACCCTACATGTTGAAACCTAGGAAAACTTTAACAAAATGTATAGGATTCCCTTGAGAGGGTGAGCAAGTAGAGACCACACTGAATAATCGTAGCAGATGTTTTCTTAGAAGAAAAGTGACCTCTACATGCCTTACTATGACAGAATTTAAGGATAGACACTTGTTCAGATTCTGGGACACACCTTTTACTGACTTGTTCAGGGAAGAACTTATAGAGGTATGGATCATCAAACGCATAGTTTCTAAAATCGAAAAGGAATTTCCTTTGAGATTGATTCCCTAATAATTTTGGACTGACTCATGTAACTAAGAAGTTGGCTATGTCAGCATACCAAGGGCAGTGACTCACAGATTATAGGTGTTCATCAGGGAATGAATCAGACACATAATGGTGATTTGAGTTGTCTTTTAATTCTATCCTAGAGAGGTGATCAGCTACAACATTTTCAACATCTTTTTTGTCCCTAATTGTGAGGTCAACTTCATGTAAGAGAAGGACCCACCTAATCTGTCTAGCCTTGGGATCTTGTTTTTTGAAGAGATATTTTAGTGTAGAATGGTCACTGAACACAATGATGGGGGATCCTAAGTGGTAGGACCTAAACTTCTCTAAGGAAAAAAATAGAAAGTAACTCCTTTTAAATTGAGGTGTAGTTTATTTGGACATCATTTAAGGATTTTCTTGCATAAGCAATGATATAAAGAGTTTTATCACAACATTTTCCGAACAGAACTCCTACAGAAAAGTCACTGGCATCACACATATGTTCAAAAGTAAGGTTCCAATTTAGAGATTCCATAATGGGAGGAGAGGTGAGAGTGTATTTGAGGGTTGATAATGAACGCTCGTAGTTTTTTGTCCAAACAAATGGAGCATCCTTTACTAGGAGTGCACAAAGGTGATGAGAGAATGAACTAAAGTCCTTGATGAATCTTCTATCGAAAGAAGCATGTCCTAAGAAAGACCTCACTTATTTAATAGTTCTGGGTAATGGAAGGTGACGAATGATGTCAACCGTTTCTTTATCAACTTCAATCCCCCTACCTAAGACTATATGGCCAAGGACCAATCCCTGTTTAACCATGAAATGGATTTTTTCCCAGTTTAGGACCAGATTCATTTCTTCACATCTAGAAAAAACTCTCTCCACATTCCTAAAACATCCCTAAAATGTATCCCCCAAGACATAGAAGTCATCCATGAAGACCTCGAGAAAATCCCCTACCATGTCTATGAATATTCCCATCATGCACTTCATGAGGGTTCCAGGGGAATTGCATAACCCAAAGGGCATGCGTTTGAAAGAAAAGATCCGAATAGACATTTGAATGTATTCTTCCCTTCATCCTCTTGGGAGAACTCAATTTTATTATTCCCTGAGTACCCATATATGAAATTGTAGAGGGCATGACCTTCCACTCTCTTAAAGACTTGGTTAATGAATGGTAAGGGGAAATGGTCCTTCATGGTGAATGAGTTTAGCTTCCTATAGTCAATGCAGACCCTCCATCCACTACATACCCTAGTTGGAAGAATATCTCCATCCTTATTGGTTATCACTGTGATTCCTGCCTTCTTGGGAACCACTTGGATTGGGCTGACCCACTCACTCACAGCTATGGGATATATGATACCATCTTTTAACAATTTCAGAAGTTCTTTTCTCACTACTTCCATGATATTAGGATTGAATCTCCATTGATGTTGACGACATGGATTTGAATTGGATTCCAGAACAATCCTATGAATCCTGATAAGTGTGATAATCCCAAGAATATCAGACAGGGTCCAACCAATGGATTTCTTATGTTTCCTAAGGACATCTAGAAGAATCCTCTCATGATTGGCTTCAAGAGAAGAATAAAGGACAATAATATGTGATTGATTATACCTTAAGAAGTAATACTTTAGTGTAGTGGGAAGTTCCTTCAATTCAAGATCAAGTTGGTTTATAATTTCAGAAGAATATTGGGAAATTGGATCAAGATTGATTTTGTTTCATAGAATTTTAGATAGAATAGAATCCCCATGTGTTGATGTTTCAGCTATAATATTGGTTTGATCAGATTTATGGAAGGAAGTTTGGTTGGTCTCTATGAAAGTGGTTTCTTGAAAGGTTTCACTAATTGTTAGACCTAAGAATTCATAATAATATTAATTTGAAAATGATTTAAGTCAAGGAGATAAACTTCCTTCATGTTATTAATAGAAATCAATATCATCCCTTCTTAAACATCCATCAAATATTCCATGATTTTATATGGATTCAATATCAATGCTTCCTATCATGTTTACTTCATTAATGTCCTCATCATCCCCTATTTCTGAGCTTTCATTATATATGTTCAAGTCTAGACTCATGTTTCCAATGGTAATGGTCTTGTTCCGATTTCGAACTCAGATAACAGAGTTGATTGTGAAAAGTAAAGGATGTCCAATGATGATTGTGGGTTTTTACTTATTTCCTATGTTTGTATGGTTGTCAAGGAAAATGAATTCAGTAGGGTAGATGACGTTTCAACCTTTACTAGAAAATCCTTTTAAATCCCCTTTGGAAACCCTAATGCTACGATCAGTAAGTTGAAATGTGAGCGATGTGGGTTGGAGTTCTTCTAGTCCTAACTGGTAGTACACATCATAGAGGATGAGATTGACACTAGCACCTAGTTCACACAAGTCCTTGACAACTTTACTCTCTCCTAGTTCAACATTAATGTATGGGTAACCCGGGTCTTTCTACTTTGGAGGAATGGTCCCTTGAATGGTGGTACTCACATTAGCAGCCAAAAGGACTTCATTTTTGTGTGAAAATTTTCTTTTAAATGTGAAGAGGACCTTAAGTTATTTTTACTATTTAAAAATGGTTAGAATGGCATCAATAAGGGGAATGTTCAACTTGAATTGTGAGAATATTTCCCTCAATGTTTCACTTAATTCAGTCTTGGTTTTCCCCATCCAGCATTGAGTAAATGGTGTAGGTAGTGGGTTTGTTTGTTAAAGATATATTTCATTGACAATATTATCATGTTTTTCAGTTTGATAATTTGGTTCAATTGAATTTTCATCCATGTTTGAATCTTCATATGGGTTTTGGATTAGTTGTTCAGGTTTCTCAATTGATTCCCCACTTCTTAAAATAGTCACATCCTTTAGTTGATTATGAGTTGTTTGAGTGCAACTTGACTCTCCCCTTAAATTTGAGGATGGTACTGCCTGAGTAGGCATGGGTGCCTTTCCAGTTTGGATGGTTTGATGTTCTTGTTTAAGGGAAGATAATTCTGAGTTCATTTTGTTCATTAGTTTGCACAGTTGTTCTAGTAGGCTTTGTGGGACAATTTGGGTTCATGCTTGAGAAGATTGGTTTATCCCAGGGGGATATTTTGGAGGAGGGATGGTTTATTGAAAATGGAATTATGGCTATTGGTATTGGATAGGTTGTTTTTATAACTAGTTATGGGTTTGGTAGTTCTAACGGGGGTAAGTATTTTCTCCCTATTGTTGGCTAGGTTTTTGGTTATCTTTCCATAGGAAGCCTAGGTGGTAATTATACCATGGGTTGAAGGTGTTTTGGTATTGAGGCTTTTTAAAGATCAAGGAATTTACTTCTGTTGGTGGTCCTCCTAAAAGAAAATCCTTGAAGGATGGTATGGTTGGGCAGATGTCTGTCTTATGTTCATGTTTGTCCTAAATAGTGCAACCAGGGTCTGGATTTGGATTTCATGGAATTTCCTAAGGTATATCTATTCAACCTTCCTAGAGAGTTCTGTGAGATTACCCCTAAGACTTTCCACTTCTCTAAGTGTTTTAATTATAGAAGTTATTTGTGGCTTTTTAAAATAAGGCGAAGTTCCTCATATTTGGTTTTGTTCAGCAAGTCTTTCCAGATACTTGTAAATATAATTTGGGGCTTTGTTTTTAAAGGTTCCATTACACATCATGTCAATGAATTATTTATTCCTCGAGCCCAACCCTTCATAATAAATTATAACATGTTCAGGTATAGAAAAACCATGATGTGGAACCATGTTTAGGGTATCTTTGAACCTCTCCCATGTTTCATAGAATGAATCTCCCTCTTTTTTCAAAAAAGTTTTGGATGCTCTTTTTAAGTGCAATTGTTTTGTTGTGGGGAAAGTGTTTTTTGTAGAATTTTCTTTGTAATTGGTCCCAAGAGTTGATGGATGATAGTATCAAATTTTTTATCCAATTTTTATCTTGATCCTTTAATGAAAAAGGAAATAACCTCATCTTAGCGGATTGCAGTTGTTGTGGGGGACACATGGTTTTTACAATGTCATTGAATTCTTTAACGTGAAGGTAGGCATCTCGGACTCCATTACATGGAATATGGGAAGATGGTTTAATACATGGGGTTTAAAGATGTAGTTGGAATATCCTAGGGATTTGTGTGTGATGCATGAGGGGGCATTGGTCCAAGAAGGTGCGAGGTAGTAATATATGGTTTGATCAACTACATTCACCAAGTTTGGGGCTCCCTCATTTGGATTTCCATTTTGGTTCCCACCAGGGTTATGAGTTGGTTTCTTTAAATACATTCAATTGAAATGGGCTCAATTTTTGACACGGGGGTATTAGGAAGATTTGGATCTAATGGAAAGTGTTCCTTTGGTGTACTTGACTCCCCAACCCCAATACAATCCATCCTAACTAGACTGTTTGACTGATCATAGGTGTAGGCAGACATGCGCCAAAAGAAAAAAAATGAGAAAGAGAAAAGATAAGATAATTTTCATGAGAAAAGAAAAAATGGGGGATAATATAATGGGTGTTTAGATAAATTACTTGGGTCCCTGGAAACGGTTCCAAAATTTGATTCACGCTCAAATTTACCCATTGTTTTAGGGTTAAGCAGTCTCATGTATTTTAGCTTGGGTTGTCGATTCCTCAGAGACCGAAGAAGTAACCTACGGACACGTACATTCTATGCACTATTTTTTGGCTATTAAGTGGCCAACATTGGGTTGATTTTATATTGGGTTAAGTGAACACTAAAATTCTTAAGTTCATTAAAAATATGAGAAGTGTTGATCCTAGGTTATTACAAGGGGTGGATTGGATGCATTCTTTTTCATTTAAAATATTTCAATTTCTTATATTTGAGATGGGTTCATTTACTGAGATCAAATAAAATAATAACTAACCGTTTTAATGCCTACACACCCTATTACTAATAACCTATACACTTGAAGGATCAAATTTTTGATCACTCCAGGGTAAATGTTTGAATTAGCACTTGTAACGTGTTTCCTTAAATTCAATAAGGATGAAGAGTTTTTAAAATCATAAAATAAAAATCTCTTTTAAAATAAGTGATTATCAATTAATGGAGTGAGAAATAAAATCCATTTCAACCCTTAAATACTCCCTTGGATCAAACCATAAGTTGGTTATCCCACCATTTATGACATGTCTTCAACAGAAGCGGGAAGTAGACTTATGAGGGAGGAATCAGAGAAGTAAAAAAACAATGAAATAATGATCACTCCACCGTTGTGTGATAATATCACAAGGGTTTGTGTGAAAAAGTTAACAACTTGAACCAATGGTATCAAAGTGATATTAATAAAAATAGAATAATAGGATAATAATAACATTTATTATGAAGCTAAAGGGAATTGAAGAACTTTGATGTGAAAGATAAACATGAGACAACAACATCGTAACATAACATTACAATGAAATAAAGCTAAAAATATGAATAAATCCTCCAACACCACTGCCTTAAATAGAAATTTTTGGATCCTTGGGTCGGGCCTACAATATTTAAAGTCATCCCACTTGATTATGGTATGCTTAGGGTGGTTGAAATCTTGTGAAACTTGGACTTTTTCACTCTTGACCCGAGGTGGAAGCCAGTTTGCAACCACCGAATAGATGTGTCAAAATGACATTCTAGATGGCCGAATTAGTGTGGTCCATAGAAGGAGAAAATTGAGCTCCGGATGGATCCAAAATTCTTGTAAATGTTGGGCACATTTGGAGTTGTGAATCAGGAGTTATGGATGATTTAGTGGGATAAGATTCTGGGCCGCAGATTCTGGCCAAGATTTTGATATTCTATTTGTGCCGCCTTAATTTCCATCATGGAGGATGAATTAGGACTGGTGCCTAAAGAAGGATATCATCATATATAATAACTATAGAATCCAATGAAATTTGGGCTTCGTTGGACTAGTATTGTGGTTCCTACATTCTCATTAGTGGGATTGTTTCAAATCTGCCTTCTCTAGAATTGCTTCCATTCATCTTCAAATATCCCTATAATCTTTTATGAATCCTCCATTGATCTCTAAATGAAAAATGTTCATATTAATGTTTAGATACATTTCAAAATATATAAAATTTAAATATATAAAATTTAATTCTTTAAAATCATATGAATCATTGGGCCTAAATTGGTTTATATTAGGCATGAAGTCCTCAAATGATGAGAATGGATGTTCAAAATTAAAATCCACTAAATCAGGCGCATAAGCTAAAAAATAAACATTTAATACCATTAAAATGTAATTAACACATGTTTTTTTATTGGCTAATCAGAGATTATTTTTTATGGTTCAAATTAGTTGAGACCTCATGAGAAGAACTACGTGACCCATAATCTTGAGTTACCAGTAGTAGTCTTTTCACTGAATATGTGGTGACACTACCTGATGGGCAATAATTTTATCATCTAATTTGAACATAAGAATCGAAATTACATCTTCTCTCAGAAGTATCCTAACTTGAGATATAGGTTATTGCTAGAGTTACTCTAGGACAATGACTTTTATATTTTATATACTCATGGGAATGGGAATTTGGTAGAATATTATCTCAGTAGTAGATCTTGTTCTCAGTTGTTGAATGAGGTGTCAATGTAGATATCCATATTTTAGTTTTTCATTTTATTCAAGGATGGTACTTCATATCTTTAGATGGTGGTTCTTACCCCACCACTTTTATTATTTTTCAGGGATTCTCATCATGGAGATATCAACTGTGAGACCTTACAAACTCAGATATCCACTATACATACTCCTAATGGATATCTCGAAGGGGGTGAGAATGCTATCCTTTTTAAAGGATAGATAATGTTACTTTTCCCATTGAGGAATGAGATGATAATATAGTTTCATACATCCCATTTAGAGGTACATCCAGGTGTGGAAAAGGTGTACCAAGACCTCCAAAATTAGTTTATGTAGTGATTCAGGATGATGAGAGTTTCCTGGTTTGTCGCTCAATTCGTCCCCTACCACTAGGTGAAGGTTGAGTACCATGTTCCAGTAGGTGTAGCTCAACCCTTTGAGGTGCAAGAGTGGAAGTGGGATGAGATATCCATGAAATGTTTGGTGGAGTTTCCATGTATGTTCAGGTTGCATGATGTCATTTATGTGATCATAGACTGACTCCCCAAGTTGACCCACTTCCTAGATGTTCTATAAGAGAGTTCAATAGAGAGATATTGGTGACACTATGCGTAGGAGATAGTATAACACCTAGGAGTGACCATGATGACCCTTTCAGAACTTGAAATTGATTTATGTCACAGTTATGGAAAGTATTAAAGGAGGCCTTTAGGACTTAGTTTTACTTGAGGACAAAATTTCACTCCTAGATGGATTCTAGACTAAGCAAAACATTTAAGTCTTTGAGGACATGTTGCATGCTTGTATATTCTAATATGGTCATATTTGGGAGGATCATATACCCAAGGTAGGGTTTTTTTACAATAATATCTACCATTCCACCATTGATATGGAACCATTCAAGGCTTTGCATGGGAAAACTTGCAGGTCACCACTTAGTTGGACTGATCCCGAAGATTCAACACCCACGGGCCCATAGTTTGTGTGAGGAACTACAGAGAAGTTTCAGATTATCCATGAGTAGATGAATACTGCATATATCCATCAAATGTTTTATGTTAATTGAGGAATAAGACCTCTAGAGTTAGAGAAGGGAGAAAATATGTTCCTAAGGGCCGTACCAAAATGTAGATTGTAGAGATATGTCAAACTTAGTAAGTTATCATTTTGATAAATTTTCCCTTTATGGATGTTGTACAATGTTAGTGAGGTGGTGTACCACATAGCTATATCTCCATAATTGGATCAGGTACACAATGTTTTCAATGGGTCACAACTGAGGGGATACATAAATGACCATTGATATTTTATCAGCTGAAGAGAGTTAGACATTGAGGATGGAGCTACCATTGATGTATACCAAAAATATATAGAGGATCAATAGGAGATGATCATTAATGGGAGATTTATTCCCATGGTTCATGTTTGGTGGTAGCCTGGGAATATGGAAGAGAGCACCTGGTAGTGGGAGACCTAGATGCGGTCTTAGAACCCTCATCGTTTTTAGTAGTTTTTTATATTTTTGGGAACAAAAACTCTAAGTTGGGGGAATATAATGACCCTAATTTTCTATTTATTATTTTTGGATGTTATATTGAATATTTTTGAGACTAGGTATAATGACATCATGTGATTTTGAGGCTTGGTGTACTCGAAATAAATGTTTGAGATATATTAAATATATTAAATAGCATGCACGCATGATTTTCTTAAAAAATTGGTTAAATATTAAGTGGGGCCTGAATCAGAAATCTAAGGGAATAGTGGCATTCAGAACTTGGGATTTACCCTAGGTGTGACATAAACTTTATCTACATGAGGAATTTGTGAAAAAATTGTCACAGTCACAAATGAATAAAATAAAAAAAAATTATTTATTTAGTTTATTTTTGTTATATGTAGAGATCGAGATTTCTATAAATCCATAGTAATATCTATGTATTTGGGCTGACTTTTAAACCATGGTGACCTATACATTTCTCTAGTATAGCATTACTGGAAAATGATAATGGATTGGAATAGGATTGTGGATACTTTCACCAATGGAGTTCGTGGATCTCATCAAAAATAGAAACATAGAACCATTCTTTGTCAATGACCGATCCAAACAACAGGTAGGATTTTGATTTGTTTTTTCATCCCATTCTTCAATTCCAAATGAATGCAAATTAATTCCATGAAATAAAATGTTATGCACATCATCAGTATATTTAATTTGATGGAATGAAATTCATTCACTATGATTTATTCCTCTTAAATTTTATTTTTCTATGAAAATGGATCAAGGTAAAATGAAAAAGGGAAAGGTTCATTCCTCACATTGGATGGCATCTGTATTTCTTTCCCTATTCTACGTATGTACATTGTGGAAATTTCTTTTGGCATATGGTTCGATGAATACCATATATTCGATCATTGCATGGTCATTCTTCAGCACAACAGATCAATACTATAAGTGTAATTTGTGATTGATGGTGAAATCATGGTGTGATGTTGGTGATGGATGATCATAGGTGGATCATAATTGATTTGTGGGTTTTGTTCTTCCCAACTTTAATGTACAGTGATGGATGGCTCGATGTGGTTTTTTTCGAGCGGATTCGAGTCCAGATTCCGACTAGTGATGATGGAAAGTCTTGAACAAAACCAATATGAAGGTTCGAGCAAGTTCCATGAATTCAGTAAAACATTGTATGATGTGGAAGAGATGCGGACCTATCAAGAAAATCCCAAGGTACACAGCAGGTATTTTAATATTACACATCGTAAGGGACCCCTGGCTGTGCTGCTAGGATTTCTGCATTGTGTGAAATATCACACACCATGGGACCCCATCACATGCCATATTACCCCACCCTAGTATCTCAGAATGTACCAAACATGGTACATGGATAAAGAAAAAAGTACATGGGAATGGACACACCATGTGATTTGACACAAACACATCCAGGTGTACATAACATGGCCATCTGTACATGTACATGGTCAAGTGGAATGGGAATTGAGTTGGGTGGACTCTACACACCACTTTTTCACTCACATGTCATTTTTGTTGAGGTTTACATGTCATGTGAGGCAGAAGCAAATGGGTAGATCCAGGTTGAGAAAATCACATTGTGTACTTTACTTACACACCATGTACTCCATTAGAGATAGCTTAGAGCACTTCATCTCTTCGTTTCAGATAAGTCTTGGTTGGGTGGTTTTCCCATTGGTCCTTTCCCTTTGAGGGTATAGTGTGGTATTATGTCCACATCTTGTGATTGTGATCCCCTCTAAGGGATGAGTATCAGATAGAGTTTTGGAGTCCCTCCATGAGACTCGAGTGTTATCCCCTATTATCTTTATACACTATATAGGGTATGTGTAATAGGCTTGAATTCATTGAGAATGGAATTGATCCTCCATATAGCAGGCCATATTGGTAGGTTTTGTGGTATAATTGTCATGATATCCTCTACATAGAGGGTTGATCCAAATTAGGTTTGTGGTGTCACCCAATGATTTGGGGTGTGACCCCCTATCTGAGTATCAAGATCTTATGAGACCACTAAGATTTCTTGGGTAAGTCCCAATGATCTTGACCTATTCGACGAGATTAATTGGTGATGGAATATCTTAGAGAGTGGATTCTCCCTAAATTAACATTGGTTTGAAAAAAATCTAGTGTTTGGAAGCTGGTTGTGACCTCATGGTGACACGATGTCCTTCCTAAGAATATTTGGGTGTTTTATGTTATATGTTCATTGTAATATCCTTTTATTGAGATAACTCTACTTGATGCTTCGTTTTTAGTTTTTTTGTGGTGTACAATTCGGTATTATTATACTCATCCATGAATGGGATATGGACACACATGTAATCTCATATGTAGATGATGACCCTTTTGATGGTGTCCTGGGAGGAGGCGGAGTAGGTGGAGTGTAGCATGAGCTAGACTGACCAGTGTGTTTTCTAAGAGCTTATAGTTGATCATAATCCTCACCCTTGGAGTAGGTTAGACTCTTTTATTGGGCATTAATTATTCCACCTTTTTCACATTTAGTACTTTACTATTATACTCTGGTTGTGGGATTATAGATGTATGCATGCATTGGTTTTAGCTGTTTTACATTTTATAATTTTTATGGGCTTGGATATGTGTGTGTGTCTACAGGTACATTATGATAAGTCCTCCCAATTGTGGTATATTCATACTCATTACTAGTCACTAGACCACTGCCTATTGGAGGTGGGCTTTGGGTAATCACATTTCAGAACCCCATGGGTCGGTATGTGTCATAAAAACTATTCATAAAATTACTTTTCTTATAAATATACCTTTTCAACTCACATATGACCAAAATTAAAGCACAAACATCAATTAAAATCCATCTTAAAACATAAAAATCTAATCAAAACCATCTTTCATACTTCTACAAAAAGTGGAATACAATTTAGGAGCATTTTTTTAAAATTAAAAAATGTATGAATAATGAAATCATGAAGCTTTTTGAATTATTTGGGGTTTGGTCACATGGTTTGGTAGATTTTGCACCATGTGATAGTCTATAGAATGTTTCTAGAACCATCATCATTATCTCCACATGATTTTCTAAATAATGTGAGATAACTTGGTTTCTTTGGTTCTCTTTCTCTTTTCATACCAAATCCTAAAAAATATCAAAACATCTCATAACACAGCTATAGAGACCATAATACCATCCATTTATATCAAAACATGTTGAACATAATGAAAATTGATGCTCAAATTCAAGAATCAATTTCTAAAACCCTTGGTAACTCAAATTTCATCATGAGAGGTAGTGATTAGGAACTTAATCATAACTACCTTGAATGTTTTGATGATATTATGTCTTTTCTACCATGACACACCCAATAACAAGGGCACTCTAATATAATTTTTCATGAACTAACTTGGTATACACTTAACCCGAGTACCCAATTCAGCCCATGACATTTACCAAAGGGCAATCCCAATCCCTACAGGCTGAAAACTTTTTCTAATGTATCAAATTGTAATCATTTTCTAAACTATTCTAATAGAATCCCACCTTTTTATCACATAAACTTTCATTACATTATACAAAACTGAGGATATTTAAGGTTTGGTGTCTTGGAAACTATGATCTTAATACATGAAAAAAACACTCTTCTTAAACACATGAAAGGATTCTTCATTTGTTCATCATATGTTCATTACATCATCTCATAACCTGGGAGCATACATCAAAGGAAAGGGTGCTCATAAGGCCCAGTAAGGGAAACAAGGGAAACATTTTACCTGAGAACATGAGATACATCAAAAGTCATGAAAAATAACTTTAAGGCATGAGAAAGAGTTCATGAGGAATATCATAATAAAAATAACGTATTTCATAACTTGATGATGTGGCTACAACATTTAACATAGACAGTCATTTCCATTTCACCAAGGTCCATCCCCAAGGTGTCATTAAAAATTACCAAGGTTAATCACCAAGGCGTAGTTAAAAATGGTCATCTCTAGAGATTGAGTCTTTACCCAATGTATTGGAGCACTATCAGGGCGCACCTTTAAATTTTCCTTTATTATCATGTGAGACACATATATCATCATCAATAATTTCATAAATAACCCATATAGAATAAAATAAATGGTGTTCCTTTCATAATCATAACGTATTAAAAACTTCTTTAAAGACATGATCTTTATGTCACTTTAATCCCACGGAAAAAGGAAAGAGGGTTTTATATATGTAAGTCCCAGAAATAAAATAGATCATTTTGATATATATGGAATACCTCTATAGAATAAAGAGCTTTGAGTATTCACTTAATAAAATAATAGAATTTGAGAAAAAGAGAGATATTTTGAGATGAAAATTCGACAGCATAACGACTATGTTTTAGGGTTTTAGAAAACATTGAAAAGAGATGGAACATGGGTAACCCACTCAAAAATGATCCATAAAGCAGTATAGGGACAGGATATAAAGGATATAAGGACATGGTAATGAAATTCGAAAGACATACCATATGAAATGAAAAACATTGAAGGAAGACAAAAATAAAATTTCTCTTATGAAAATTCGGCAGCCTAACGACGTCACATAAAATTTCAAAAAAATAATTGATGAGATAAAATAGGGTATCTCATCATATTAACATAAAATATCTTTATGATAGATATAGATATAACACCCCATCATAATAAAAAATAATTTTAAAGACTTGACATGAAAATAGAACTTGAAAATGAGTAGGGTGAAAGAATTCTTTACAAAAATTTGGCAGGATAACGGCGCCACTTAAACATTCTTAAAATGAATTGATGAGAGAAAGATGAGTTCTATCATCATAGGAACACTAAAAGGACAGTAGGATGAATATAAAATAACATCCCCAGCATTAGAACATGGAGGATAAATTAAATGACTTTAAAGAGAGTACTTGGAAAGAAAGAGAGATGTTGCATCTCTTACCTTAAAACCTAACTCTTAAAACTCAAAGGTTGGGACCTTGAGGGCTTGGGGCACCTTGGGAGGACTTATTGGGAGGTAATGAGACCATATCTTCGTTGGGGAAAAGTTTGGAGTGAAAACTAATGGAGGAAATGGTGGTTATTTATAGGGAAAGTGAGGGGATAAGGCATTAATGGCCAAGGGACAGCTCATTGGTGGTATTGGTAAAACCATGGGCTTGCCCATGGTATTTTCCCATGGTATTGGACACTTGGGACACCTCATACAATAATTCATCCCCTTTAGTTGTTCATCCTATAAAATATCTCATGACATCATAATGATGCAATCAGGATGTCATTAAACATACCGAAACCCAAAAACTGTATTTTTACTATTCACTGAAAATTCAACTTTTTCAGAAGTCTCCCAAAAATTTATCTTAACATAATATCAATGCTATGAATTCAAAAATAAAATCAATTTTATAATGATAAATTTCTAAATATTTTAAATTTAATTTTTAAATAAATTCACTATTCACCAAAAATTCATTTTTTCCAGAAAAAAATCCCCAAAAATTACCTTAACATAATACCAATGCTCTGAGTTAAAAAATAAAGTCCATTTTATAAAAATAATTTTCTAAATATTTATATTTTAATTTTTAATTAAAAACACTATTCACCCTAAAAAACAAATACTTGACTAATAATTTATGAAACTATTATTTACCCATTTTATTAAATCACCTTACTTAATCAAGGTGCCTAAATTATATTAAAACTTTCTTTTAGTGAGATTACTAATCAATTTGGTCACATTACTAATCCTAAGCATAAAATCACTATTCATAATTTACTATTCCTCAAAAATTAAGTTGATCTTATTAGACTCTAAATTTTGTACATAACATAACTATAGAAGACCATTTTTTGAAAATCATTACACATTTTTAATTATTTAAGGTTTAAATAAATATTTTTAAAATATCCTTTTTCTAAAATTCATCAATAATATACATCCTTTATTCATCAAAACATTTGAAAATTTACAAAATTCACCATAAGAAGAAAACACACTTTTATTTATCACAAAGGATTACAAAATGAAGTTATGTTCTCTTTACATAGACCCTTATAACCCCAGCATATGACCTAAGTTTAAGGTGTTCTAATGTGAGAGAATCTGAGAAAGGCTCAGCCGACATTGCACGAGTAGTAATTTCTATCAGTTTGAACTTCTCACGAAGACCATTTTGTTCTAGCTTCACATGATGAAGTTTGGCTTGGGTTTGGTCCAGAGAAAAGCCCAATGGTGCTACCTCCTTCCCAAGTTCTATTAGATGGGCTTCGATTTTCCCGAGACTACTGGATGAGGCCATCAAAACTATTTTCTATATTAATTAACCAAGACCACTTGTATTTAGAGACAATAATCACAACAGTTACTTTCCAAAGGTCATACTGACTAATGGTCATATAATAGTCAAAACCCAACAGTCTCATTTTAATTATACTCATGTTATCAAATGAAACATTTTTTTGAGTATAAAATAAAATAATACACAAAATAAGGAAATAAGATTTATTCAAAATTTAGAGTCATTAAATTCTTCCCCCTTAAGAAATTCCATCCTCACAATTTTTAAAATTGGGTTTGGAAATTTCATTGAAAGTCCCACATCAGAAAAGGAGTCAGTAAAACTATTACTTTAAAAGAAAGAAAGGGAATTACAAAGGTCACCCGAGTTAACCCATACTAGGATTCCATGTAAGAAAACATGGAAATGGAAGAGAAAACATAGGGTCAAGTTCTATGGGAGAGTGATAGAAAACATGATTAGGAGAATGTTAACCACAAGAAAATCACAAACATATGATGTCTGTAAATGGTCTTTGATTAACCTGTAGGAAACGTAAGCCAACAATGTTTTTGTCTTACATTCCTTTTAATAATATTGAGGAATTAATTTACTACATAGAATAAAAACATAAGGAAATATATTTATCTTCAAGTAGAGTTTCATCCTTTAATAAGTTTCTACCAAAACTAATCTTCTCTCCAAACGATGAGCATTCAAAAACACTTGGTCTCATCAAAAGCACAAGAATAATCTTCTAGATAATCACATAATCCACAAAAGATTAACTATCTATTTCTTTTATCTTTACACATTATCCCAAAAATATAAAGGGTAAGATAAAACAACTCTTCAAAAATAAATAATCCCATAGTAAGAGAATCTTCTTTAAATCTTCAAAATTCCACGGTACTACCCAAAGTTCATCATAGACCATTCCATTAATAACTGTCCTTAAAATTCCTCAAAATAAACCAAACTAATATTGGAACCCAATTATAAGAACAATTTCATAACATAGTCTTCCAAGATAGACATTATCATTCATCTCCAAACAACATCAACCAATTGTATCATCTTACAACAAAATTAACTAACCTAATCACATTTTCCCCAAGATTGGATAATCATTTCCATAAGTAACCTAAATTACCATAAGTTCACCTTAAATTCATAAATTCTTCAAAATATAAGTCAACCTTTACTCCTTAAAGAAAATATTGTAGTAATCTATTTACCTCGATCATATAGGGTTCCCAAAATAGTGAACATCTTCCAAAAATAATAATCATCTTTTAATCCACCTAATAACATTTTTCTTAAGATGAAAAACTTCACTACATCAACATGTGGTACATAACAATAGATGTTTTTCTTAATGATATAAAACCATCTTAGGTAGTGACTCGATGTTCTTAGAAAACATTAAAGATATGATCATGGAGCACGAACTAAAACACAACATGACAAAGACAATTATTGCGAATAAGTTACATGTACTTTAGTCATCATGATCCACCTTAGCATAGGACTTGCATTGTTCCCTTGTCCTTGAATATTTTTTATGCTCATCATCCTTATTATCCCTTCCAAGAGAGCATTTCCTTGGATAGTTTCCAACTTCTCCACATTTACCACATTGAATATTATAAGGTACATTAGATTGAACCTTATCTACATTCATCACATTATCCATTTTTTTAATGCAATTGGATACTTTATGCCATATATTCCCACACTTAAAACATTTACGGTTCCTTTATGAAATTATCCTTGGTGCCACTTCCCATATTTTTTGCAAAAAAGAAACTGGGACTTCTTTCCCTTATCAACTTTATCATATGAACATCCTTGAGACTTTTTCTTCTTCTTCCTTAATGAATTTGGGCATTCAACTGGCTACCAATTATTAATTGTGATTTTTGATAGCTGTTTTGGCATAATCAAAATATGTTCTACTTGATCTCTCATCATCTCTGTCACATTAATAGGGAAGTCATCACATTTCATATCACATTGGTTGTTGGGACATGTTCTTCCATTTCCCTCCATTAACTAAGAAATGAAAGTATAATTAGGGGATTAAATACTTAGCCAATAATCATTAAAAGGAAACTATAAGCATAGAATGATAAACTTGTAGTAGGAAAGTATACCCTAACTTGTGATCCCCTAGGTTCCAATCTAGGTTATCCATGATCATATATTCTTAAGTGAATCTTTATATTATTTTATCTATGTTCCTTTAATAATGGTTCATACTAAGCTTATGAATTTACAAAAGCATATACCCCGGGAGTGTCGTAAGCAAGAGTGGAATAAGGCATGTTGTCATGTACCAGTTCCCATTCGAGTCTAGCTCAGAGTGGTGTTTTTGGGTTTTACCCCTATGTACATCTGTGCCAGAGCCACCTCTACCTGCTCGTATCCAGACAGGGATGTATTTTCTCGCAAACCCCTTACTCAATACTCACAAAAATAATAGGAAGATTTCCTATATTTAAAAAATTTTATAGGGTTTTTTCCTAAAGTTTTCATATCCTAATTTCTACAAATAACTAAACCATCCTTTGATACCAACTATAGCATCACACCTTTTTATCACATAAACTTTAATTACATTATAAAAAACTGAGGATCTTTAAGGTTTAGTGTCTTGGAAACTAGGAACTTAATAAATGAAAAGAAAAACATTTTTCTTGAACACTTTAAAGGCTTATTAATTTTTTCATCCTATATAAGGCCCCAGCCTTAAACCTTACTTAAAATTGAATTAAATGAATAATTCACATTGAGGATCTTTTCAGGTTTAGAGTTTTAGAGAATTCGGACATAACTATTACATCTCAACAGATTACAAAGTAGTCTCTTCTACTAAATTTCCATAAAATAAAAATTCTTAAAAAGAAACATGTCTAGTTTCATGTTTTAGGTAGCATAACTTTCCCTTGATCCCATCCTTGACCCTATTCCATGCTAAGTCCTGTGAAAAACATTTCAAAAACTTGGGATGAGCATAAAAACTCAGTAAGGGATACACAAATAATAAAAACCTTTAGTTTATCAAAACAAATAGTAAACCATGTATACTTTATCAAGGTAATACTTTTCACCTTTATGAAGTAGTAAAAACTCTTCACTGAATAAAATATCATTACATACCTTTTTGTAACCAAAGTATTACCATAAAACCCATATAAAGAACACATAACATATATAAAGGTAACATGGGACATAAACATACTTAAGTGGAATAACCATACTGTCGACTTCCACACATATCACTTAATGGAATAGCCATACGGCCAATTTCCATACATACTTAATGGAATAGCCATACAGCCGACTTCCATACCCAATGCATTCGAGGTTATAACGTAACCACCCGTCCTGGTATTCACGGCACCACCCGTCATATGGTTTATAACGTAACCACCCGTTAAAATGTCCAAGTACCAATATAAAATCATAAAACATAAAACCGATATAAAGGAATGATAACATTTCCACATTTCAATCACAATATATCATAAATATATTGACATAATAGATTCCTTTTTCAAAACTATTTTCAATACCAAAATACACAAAAGAGTATATGGTATTTATTTTATTCTAAAAACATTACGGCTTGTTGAGAAAGCCAAAGATCAAATAATACTCGCGGCGGCGGAAAAAGGTCATTGTCACCGCGTACGTTAAAAAAAACATTACTTTTTGTCGTTTAGTAAAACGCTTTGTAGAAAAAGATTCATTTTGTATAAAAGTAAAAGTCCAAGGAGTCTATACACCGTATAAAAGAAAGTTGCGTATAAAACGAAATGTGCCTCAATGAAAGGAGATTGAGACGAAGTCCCTTATAAAGAAGGTATCCTTAAATTAAGGACAAATAAATCTCAAAAATATGTGTGAAAAATATAAATACACCCAATATAAGTGGATATCAAGTGTAAAACAATAAAAGGTCATTCACACATATTCAATGGATGGCATATTCAATGACCACATGTTGACCCCAAAGAAATCGAAATTGGGTTAAAAAGTTCCCTTGACAGCCTAATGGCATCACATAAAAATGAGCTGATGAGAGATAAAAAGTGTATCTCATTACTTGGACATAAAATTTACATCAATAAGGATATATGAGAACATATCCCAACACAACAATATGTAAATTAAAAGACCCAACAAAAGAAGTCTTTTAAAAAAGAGGAGGGTGAAAGGTTCCCTTACCGACTTGGGTATCTTTCAAAACATACACCCCATGAAAGAAAGAAAATAGATCATTGATGTAAATACTCATAAATGAATGTATATTACACAAAGAGTAGAATAATGGGCAGTACATACACCACTCAATGGAATTTGTGGCAAATTTAGCATAAATCTCACGGGAATAAAAGTGAGATGAAAAATCCCTTATGAAAACTCGACAGCCTAACGGCGCCACATAAAACTTCCGAATATGGATTGATGAGATCAAATGGGGTATCTCATCACATTACAATAAAATGTATAGAAAGAGTAATATAAAAAACATCCCACAACATTACAAAGAGGAGCCTAAAAGAAGTGACATAAAGGAGAGTACTTAAAAAGAAAGAGATAGGTTAGATCTCTTACGAAAGTTCGGCAGCCTAACGGCGCCACTCAAAACATCCAAAATGGATTGATGAGAGAGAATAGGGTCTCTCATCACATGAACATAAAAATTAAAGTAGTAGTAATATAAAAGTACATCCCAATCATAAGAAATATGAGCTTAAATGAAATGACATAAAAGAGTGTACTTAAAAAGAAAGAGAGTTGTAGGATCCCTTACCTCGGGTCCGACTTGACTCGATCGTTCTTTAATCTCCTGAATAATAAACTTGAGTTAATTATTACTTCCTTAAGAACCTTTTTCAAGTTCATTATTCCTTTTTATATCACTTATTACCAAGTCATAAACATTATTTCATCATTTAAGTTAATAATATTTGTTTTACCGATTTGGTTCTTAAGTCGAAAGTGGACTTCTTACAATTACATGTTGTTCGTGTGGCCAAAGGTTCTTCATATCCAAAAATGACATTCCTGATTTGGATATCATATATATCATATATATACAGCATATACGTGTATTTATAAAATCACATAATCATTTAGAGGAATGAAATGAAATGCACCGTTCATGGAGACGGTAAGCCGTATGTACGCATGAACGCTACTTTCATTTCTATGTCGTATTAATGGAATTAAAACTATATGAGAGGTATGTATATTTTAATTCCAGAATTATATTAATCATTTAGATGTATCATAAATCATATATATCCATTATATATATGTAATTATAATAGTACATTACATTTGGGGATAAGAAATGAAATGCACCGTTCATGGAGACGGTAAGCCGTACGTACGCATGAACGCTACTTTCATTTCTATCTCATACTTTAATGGAAAGAAATAATAATGATATAGAGGTAAATAATAATTCCAGTATAACATCATATATAATAACATTAAATCCATCCTTTATACGTCCCACGTATGGCATTAACGAATCACATCACTTTGAGGGGGCGGTAGTCCGCACTTCCTAAAATGAAGATATCGCGTATACCCATAATGGAAGCCATAAAGGTAAAACACAAATGAAAAATAAAGAAGCATAATTAAAACATAAACATATTATATATCATATATAAAAATAGTGACATCATAATGTCCACCTTTGAAGGTGTTAAATGAGTATTGAACAATCATCGTTTCGGGAGGCACAATTTCTCCATCCACGGAAACCGTATATTCTTTAACCATTTGATGTAGTTGTGTGAGAGTGTAGCTCGAATAAATCTTATAAAAACATCCTAGTATATTTAATATACTGGTGTTGTTACAAAAGAAATAAATAAAAAGAGTTTAGGGGGCTGGAGAAGAAAAATAAAACAAATGAACATGAGAGAATGAATTACCTTTAAAAGTGTAACTCCTTTTGATTTGAGCCTAAAGGCTTCCTTTGAAAGGATTCTGCCCAAAGAGAATCCTCTAGGGTGAGTAGAGGGATGTGGAGGGAGTAAATGGGCAGGGGTTGGCCGAGCCAAAGGCTTGAGGAGTGTGTGAAATGAGGTAGAGGTGGGGGCCTTTTATAAGAGGAGAGGAGGATCACTTTTGGAAAGTAAGAAATATTACATTATTTGAAAATGTGTTTCGGTTTTAAAAGGTCCCACATTGATATAATTCGTGGATAAGGTGATAAGTCTTCGAAATCCACTCATCCAATAAGTTTTTGACATGTGTAGTTCATAGAATTTACATTATCTTTCCATTTTATTTAAATCGTCAAATAATGATGTCATCGCTGCATCATTATTAGGTCATAAATAATTTAATTTATTTAATGTCTAAAAATTATAAAAAAAAATACTATGATGTAGTAAATCTTTTTATCTTTACAATTAATATTTATAATCAAAAATATCACTTGTATAACCCCTCTTAAAAATTGTTTTAGTAAAACATATCATGTTTGTGTCATTTTTTCTTTTACATTAAATAAAAAGTTATTTATGTCCTTTCCCAACCAAAGTGGATCCATGGGGTCCCCAAGTTGGTCCATGGCTTTTCTTGGTCGGCCATGACTCACCCAATAGGTGTAGGACAAGTGTCATGGTGTTTTCACATTCTTATAATATCATTTTTACCTTAAATTACACTAATTACCACTAATCGCGATTAAAAACTTAATAAGTTACTATTCACCAAAAAATTATTTTCATCCCATTGAACCACATTTTACATACTAATGACAACCATGTATGTCGGATTTTCAAAATTCAATACACATTAGTGGTAAACTTTCATTTAACTGAAAAATCAGTTTGCTTGATTACCACTTAGTGGTTTCACTATTCATAAAAAATTGGAGTTTTTCAGAAAAATACCAAAACTTCACCCTAAGCTATATTTGATATTCAGAATTCAAAAATGAAGTCCGTTTTACAAAATTCAAAACATATTAGTCACATTAATTAATTTAATAATTAATTCCCGCTGTTAGAGAAAATAGCGTGTTTTTATAAAACAATAAGTATCAAAAGATTGACACTAGTTTAAGTCTGATTTCAAAGTGAAATTAATTCCAATGACCACTATTGGATTTAATGGTAAAAATATTTTCTAATTTCACTTTAAAAAAAATTCAAAATATTATCTAATCATATAAATAAATTAGATTAAAAAGAGGTTTTGAATTAAAACACAACATTTACACTATTCATTAAAAAATGATCTTTATCGGAAAGATACCAAAAATTTACACAAAGTAAATTTTGATGTCCCGATTCTTAGTAAGAGTTTTATTGGGTCCAAAATAATGTTTAAGAGTGAAAAAAACTATATTTAATGATGGTTCAACATCAAAAGGTGATAAGTGAACCTTTAGTGAAAACTAGGGCATATATGCCTAAAATTGAATTCTTTCCGTATTTTAAGCCTATATCCTTTATTGGATAAATGTAAAAACATTTAAAAACATATATAATCATATTTTAGTTATCTCTATCCATTACCGCCAGTATAACGGCAACATGTTAACTACCATTTAAAATAATATTATTTTATTATTAGAGTGCAACGTAAGATTCCCAAGAGACTCGTTGTTGCGTGTTGGGTACGCCATCGAGCATAGCGTCCCCTTTAAAGTCATATTAATATTTTATTCACAAATATGGATAAATATGAAAATGTATATTCTTTATTTACCTGGGGTGTTACATCCTTCCCCCCTTTTGGGAATTGCGTCCTTGCAATTTTAAAATTGCGCTTGGAAACATCCTTGAAAGTCCCACATCGGAACAAGAGTCGGTAAAACAATCACGTTAAAATAAAGAAAGATAAGCACAGAGGTCACCCGAGTTAACCCATACTAGGATTCCAAGTATGAAAATATGGACATGGAGGAGAAAACATAGGGTCATGTTCTGATGGAGAGTGATAGAAAACATGTTTAGGAGAAAGTTAACAATGAGAAAATCACAAACTTGTGATGGGTTAAACGGTGTTGGGTTCCCCAGTAGGAAAAGTTAATAGACAACATTTTTGTTTTAAGTTACTTTTTATTGAGGAATTTATTCATAAGGAATCATAATCACTTATCATGTTTACTTTCAACTTTTACTATATTCTTTAGTCAAACTCATATTTTTTCCAAAAGACGAGTATTTAGGGAGACTTGTTCGCATTAAGAGTACTATAATAAACTTCTAGAATATCACCTAATCCACAAAAGAGAACTATATACTTCCCATATTTTTATACCTTAACGATAACCAAAAGCAAAAAGGTTAGTATAAGGTCAGATAATCCAGAAAAGGATAACCCTTTATAAAAAGAAAATCTATTCTTAATCTCCAAAATTTGTCAAACAAAACCCAAAGTTCAACAAGGATCATCCGATAAACAATTTATCCATAAAATTCTTCAAATTAAACCAATATAAGATTGAAACCCAAATATTTGAAGGATTTAGTCACATAGTCTTCCAAGTTAAATCGTAACATTTATCTCCAAACAACATCAGTTGCTCCTAAAGTCTCGTTTTGAAAAGTAATTAACCTAATCACATATCCTCCATGATAGGTTAATCATTTTCATAAATAACCCAAAATCAACTTACTCTTAATTAATGAAATCATATAACTATAATGAATCAGTCAAACTAACCAGGGACTTCACATAGTCCAGTGGTAGGCGATAAATACCAGTCGCACTTTGGTTGTGGGTTCGACTCCCGCAGCTTTGTCCGACGCGACGGGATGTCACACGGTCTACGTGTTGTCCTTTTTCCGAAACTATATAATTCTTAAAACATTCCCCAAAATGAGAAAAAAATATTCAAGAATAATCATAAAATATTTTAACCTCAAGTTTATCTCATTCCTTTCATTTTCCATCATATCATAGAGTAACCCATAATTACCTAAAAATTAAGTATCATATAAACCCTAATGGTTACCTTAATAATTATTACCTGAATTTCCACATCGAGTTGGCCATCTCGTACATGATGCATTAGAGAACTCACCAAGGTTGAAGTGGTTGACCATGATTCCTTGATATTTGGTTTAGAACAACCACGAGTTTCCTCATTGAATACCCCATTTTATCTAGTATCTTAATCAGAGAACCACCACAGTTTCCTTCAAACCTGTTGTCTCTTTGGTGCCTGCTAGATCCATCCATTCACTAAAAATAGAAATGTCAGTGTGAGTATATCAACAAAACCATCATGTACTAATGAGGAAGGTAAACACTAAGATACACTTACTCATTCACTTTATCTAAAACTAGGGCTCTTTCTGAAATCCTAACCATTATGGTAATGTCACTTATGCTTAAAGAGTACCCTAACCTCTAAAGTTATCTAAACCGACCTTTGATACCAACTATAAGGCCCCATCCTTAAACCTTACATAAAATTGAATTAAATGAATAATTCACATTGAGGATATTTTCAGGTTTAGAGTTTTAGAGAATTAGGACATAACTATTACATCTCAACAGATTACAAAGTAGTCTCTTCTACTAAATTTCCATAAAATAAAAATTCTTAAAAAGAAACATGTCTAGTTTCATGTTTTAGGTAGCATGACTTTCCCTTGATCCCATCCTTGACCCTATTCCATGCTAAGTCCTGTGAAAAACATTTCAAAAACTTGGGATGAGCATAAAAACTCAGTAAGGGATACACAAAGAATAAAAACTGTTAGTTTATCAAAACAAATAGTAAACCATGTATACTTTATCAAGGTAATACTTTTCACCTTTATGAAGTAGTAAAAACTCTTCACTGAATAAAATATCATTACTTACCTTTTTGTAACCAAAGTATTACCATAAAACCCATATAAAGAACACATAACATATATAAAGGTAACTTGGGACATAAACATACTTAAGTGGAATAACCATACGGTCGACTTCCACACATATCACTTAATGGAATAGCCATACGGCCAATTTCCAAACATACTTAATTGAATAGCCATACGGCCGACTTCCATACCCAATGCATTGGAGGTTATAACGTAGCCACCCATCCTGGTATTCATGGCACCACCCGTCATATGATTTATAACGTAACCACCCGTTAAAATTTCCAAGTACCAATATAAAATCATAAAACATAAAACCAATATAAAGGAATGATAACATTTCCACATTTCAATCACAATATATCATAAATATATTGACATAATACAATCCTTTTTCAAAACCATTTTAAATACCAAAATACATAAAAGAGTATATGGTATTTATTTAATTCTAAAAACATTACGGCTTGTTGAGAAAGCCAAAGATCAAATAATACTCGCGGCGGCGGAAAAAGGTCGTTGTCACCGCGTACGTTAAAAAAATATATTCGTTTTTGTCGTTTAGTAAAACACTTCGTAGAAAAAGATTCCTTTTGTATAAAAGTAAAAGTCAAAGGAGTTTATACACCGTATAAAAGAAAGTTGTGTATAAAATGAAATATGCCTCAATGAAAGGAGATTGAGACGAAGTCCCTTATAAAGAAGGTATCCTTAAATTAAGGACAAATCAATCTCAATAATATGTGTGACAAATATAAATACACCCAATATAAGTGGATATTAAGTGTAAAACAATAAAAGGTCATTCACACATATTCAATGGATGGAATATTCAATGACCACATTTTGACCCCAATGAAATCGAAATTGGGTTAAAAAGTTCCCTTGACAGCCTAACGGCATCACATAAAAATGAGTTGATGAGAGATAAAAAGTGTATCTCATCACTTGGACATAAAATTTTCATCAATAAGGATATATGAGAACATATCCCAACACAAAAATATGTAAATTAAAAGACCCCACAAAAGAAGTCTTTTAAAAAAGAGGAGGGTGAAAGGTTCCTTTACCGACTTGGGTATCTTTCAAAACATACACCCCATGAAAGAAGGACAATAGATCATTGATGTAAATACTCATAAATGAATGTATATTAGAAAAATAGTATAATAATGGGTAGTACATACACCACTCAATGGAATTTGTGGCAAATGTAGTATAAATCTCACGGGAATAAAAGTGAGATGAAAAATCCCTTATGAAAACTCGACAGCCTAACGGCGCCACATAAAACATCCGAATATGGATTGATGAGATCAAATGGGGTATCTCATCACATTACAATAAAATGTACAGAAAGAGTAATATAAAAGAACATCCCACAACATTACAAAGAGGAGCCTAAAAGAAGTGACATAAAGGAGAGTACTTAAAAAGAAAGAGAGAGGTTAGATCTCTTACGAAAGTTCGGCAGCCTAACAGCGCCACTCAAAACTTCCAAAATGGATTGATGAGAGAGAATAGGGTCTCTCATCACATGAACATAAAAATTAAAGTAGGAGTAATATAAAAGAACATCCCAATCATAAGAAATATTAGCTTAAAAGAAATGACATAAAAGAGTGTACTTAAAAAGAAAGAGAGTTGTATGATCCCTTACCTCGGGTCCGACTTGACTCGATCGTTCTTTAATCTCCTGAATAATAAACTTGAGTTAATTACTACTTCCTTAAGAACCTTTTTCAAGTTCATTATTCCTTTTTATATCACTTATTACCAAGTCATAAACATTATGTCATCATTTAAGTTAATAATATTTGTTTTACCG
This sequence comes from Viscum album, assembly GCA_963277665.1. Classification (NCBI taxonomy): domain Eukaryota; kingdom Viridiplantae; phylum Streptophyta; class Magnoliopsida; order Santalales; family Viscaceae; genus Viscum; species Viscum album. The sequence goes on along the minus strand of OY728131.1, from coordinate 2,092,923,926 downwards.
ATTTGGTTCTTAAGTCGAAAGTGGACTTCTTACAATTACATGTTGTTTGTGTGGCCAAAGGTTCTTCATATCCAAAAATGGCATTCCTGATTTGGATATCATATATATCATATATATCCAGCATATACATGTATTTATAAAATAACATAATCATTTAGAGGAAAGAAATGAAATGCACCGTTCATGGAGACGGTAAGCCGTACGTACGCATGAACGCTACTTTCATTTCTATGTCGTATTAATGGAATTAAAACTATATGAGAGGTATGTATATTTTAATTCCATAATTATATTAATAATTTAGATGTATCATACATCATATATATCCATTATATATATGTAATTATAGTAGTACATTACATTTGGGGATAAGAAATGAAATGCACCGTTCATGGAGACGGTAAGCCGTACGTACGCATGAACGCTACTTTCATTTCTATCTCACACTTTAATGGAAAGAAATAATAATGATATAGAGGTAAATAATAATTCCAGTATAACATAATATATAATAACATTAAATCCATCCTTTATACGTCCCACGTATGGCATTAACGAATCACATCACTTTGAGGGGGCGGTAGTCCGCACTTCCTAAAATGAAGATATCGCGTATACCCATAATGGAAGCCATAAAGGTAAAAAACAAATGAAAAATAAAGAAGCATAAGTAAAACATAAACATATTATATATCATATATAAAAATAGTGACATCATAATGGCCACCTTTGAAGGTGTTAAATGAGTATTGAACAATCATCGTTTCGGGAGGCACAATTTCGCCATCCACGGAAACCGTATGTTCTTTAACCATTTGATATAGTTGTGTGAGAGTGTAGCTCGAATAAATCTTATAAAAACATCCTATTATATTTAATATAATGGTGTTGTTACAAAAGAAATAAATAAAAAGAGTTTAGGGGGTTGGAGAAGCAAAATAAAACAAATGAACATGAGAGAATGAATTACCTTTAAAAGTGTAACTCATTTTGATTTGAGCCTAAAGGCTTCCTTTGAAACGATTCTTCCCAAAGGGAATCCTCTAGGGTGAGGAGAGGGATGTGGAGGGAGTAAATGGGCAGGGTTTGGCCGAGCCAAAGGCTTGAAGAGTGTGTGAAATGAGGTAGAGGTGGGGGCCTTTTATAAGAAGAGAGGAGGGGCACTTTTGGAAAGTAAGAAATATTACTTTATTTGAAAACGTGTTTCGGTTTTAAAAGTTCCCACATTGATATAATTCGTGGATAAGGTGATAAGGCTTCGAAATACACTCATACAATAAGTTTTTGACATGTGTAGTTCATAGAATTTACATTATCTTTCCATTTTATTTAAATCGTCAAATAATGATGTTATCGCTGCATCATTATTATGTCATAAATAATTTAATTTATTTAATGTCTAAAAATTATAAAAAAAATTCTATGATGTAGGAAATCTTTTTATACTTCCAATGACTATTTATAATCAAAAATATGACTTGTATAACCCCTCGTAAAAATTGTTTTAGTAAAACATATCTTGTTTGTGTCATTTTTACTTTTACATTAAATAAAAAGTTATTTATGTCCTTTCCCAACCAAAGTGGATCCATGGGGTCCCGAAGTTTTCCCATGGCTTGTCTTGGTCGTCCATGACTCACCCAATAGGTGTAGGACAAGTGTCATGGTGTTTTCACATTCTTATAATATCATTTTTACCTTAAATTACACTAATTACCACTAATCGCGATTAAAAACTTAATAAGTTACTATTCACCAAAAAATTATTTTCATCCCATTGAACCACAATTTACATAATAATGACAACCATGTATGTCAGATTTTCAAAATTCAATACACATTAGTGGTAAACTTTCATTTAACTGAAAAATCAGTTTGCTTGATTACCACTTAGTGGTTTCACTATTCATCAAAAATTGGAGTTTTTCAGAAAAAATACCAAAACTTCACCCTAAGCTATATTTGATATTCCGAATTCAAAAATGAAGTCCGTTTTACAAAATTCAAAACATATTAGTCACATTAATTAATTTAATAATAAATTCCCGCTGTCAGAGCAAATAGCGTGTTTTTATAAAACAATAAGTATCAAAAGATTGACACTAGTTTAAGTCTGATTTCAAAGTGAAATTAATTCCAATGACCACTATTGGATTTAATGGTAAAAATATTTTCTAATTTCACTTTAAAACCAATTCAAAATATTATCTAATCATATAAATAAATTATATTAAAAAGAGGTTTTGAATTAAAACACAACATTTACACTATTCATTAAAAAAATGATCTTTATCGGAAAGATACCAAAAATTTACACAAAGTAAATTTTGATGTCCCGATTCTTAGTAAGAGTTTTATTGGGTCCAAAATAATGTTTAAGAGTGAACAAAACTATATTTAATGATGGTTCAACATCAAAAGGTGATAAGTGAACCTTTAGTGAAAACTAGGGCATATATGCCTAAAATTGAATTCTTTCCGTATTTTAAGCCTATATCCTTTATTGGATAAATGTAAAAACATTTAAAAACATATATAATCATATTTTAGTTATCTCTATCCATTCCCGCCAGTATAATGGCTACATGTTAACTACCATTTAAAATAATATTATTTTACTATTAGAGTGCAACGTAAGATTCCCAAGAGACTCGTTGTTGTGTGTTGGGTACGCCATCGAGCATAGCGTCCCCTTTAAAGTCATATTAATATTTTATTCACAAATATGGATAAATATGAAAATGTCTATTCTTTATTTACCTGGGGTGTTAAATCCTATGTTAATTACAACATATCATAACCTGGGAGCATACATCAATTGAAAGGGCGAGAATAATGCTTAGTAAGGGAAACAAGGGAAAAAATTACATGAGAACTTGAGATACATCAAAAGTCAAGAAAAATAACTTTAAGGAATGAGAAAGAGTTCATGAGGAATATCATAATAAAAATAATGTGTTTCATTACTTGAATATGTGGCTACAACATTTAACATATAAAATAATTTCCGTTTCACCAAAGTCCATCCCCAAGGTGTCATTAAAAATTACCAAGTTTATTCACCAAGGTGTCGTTAAAAATGGTCATCTCTAGAGATTAAGTCTTTACCCAATGTATTGAAGCGCTATCGGGGCGCGCCCTTAAATTTTCATTTATTATCATGTGAGCCACATATATCTTCATTAATAATTTTATAAATAACCCATATATATTAAAAGAAATGGTTTTCCTTTTATAATCATAATGTTTTAAAAATTGCTTTAAAGACTTGATCTTTATGTCACTTTAAACCCACAGGAAAAGGAAATAGGGTTTTATATATGTAAGTCTCTGAATTAAAATAGATAATTTTGATATATATGTGAATACCCCATGTAGAATAAAGAGTTTTGAGTATTCCCTTAATAAAATAAAATAATTTGAAAAAAAGAGAGAGGCATTTTGAGACGAAAATTCGGCAGCATAACGGCTATGTTTCAGGGTTTTAGAAAACATTGAAAAGAGAGGGAACATGGGTAACCCACTCACAAATGATCCATAAAACAGTATAGGGATAGGATATAAAGGATATAAGAACATGGTAATGAAATTTAAAATACATACCATATGAAATAAAAAACATGGAGGGAAGACAAAAATAATATTTCTCTTATGAAAATTCGGCTGCCTAACGGCGTCACTTAAGACTTTAAAAAAATAATTGACAGGATCAAATAGGGTATCACATCATATGAACATAATAGATCAGTATGATATATATAGATATCATACCCCAACATAATAAAAAGGCATTTTAAAGACTTGACATGAAAATAGAACTTGAAAATGAGAAGGGTGAAAGAATCCTTTACAAAAATTCGGCAGCCTAATGACCCCACATAAACACTCTTAAAATGAATTGATGAGAGAAATAAGGGTTCTCTCATCATTTGAACATGAAAATTATAGTATGATGATTATAAAAGAACATCCCCAACATAATAACATGGAGCATAAATGAAATGAATTTAAAGAGAGTACTTGGAAAGAATGAGAGAGGTAGTATCCCTTACCTTAAATCGTAACTCTTAAAACACAATGGTTGGGACCGTGAGGGCTTGGGGGCACATTGGTAGGACCTCTTGGGAGGTAATGATACCAAATCATCTTTGGGGAAATGTTGGGGGTGAAAACTAATGGAATAAAGGGTGGGTATTTATAGGGAAAGTGAGGGGACAATGCATTAATGGCCAAGGGACACCTCATTGGTGGTATTGGAAAAACCATGGGCTTGCCCATGGTATTGGACATTTGGGACACCTAATACAATAATTCATCTCCTTTAGTCGGCCATTCTATAAAATATCTCATGAAATCATCATGATTTAGTCATAATTTCATTAAACATACTGAAACCCTAAAACTGTATTTTCACTATTCACTGAAAATTCAACTTTATCAGAAGACTCCCAAAAATTTATCTTAACATAATATCAATGCTCTGAATTCAAAAATAAAATCCATTTTATAAAAATAAATTTCTAAATATTTTTAATTTAATTTTTAAATAAATACAGTAATCACCGAAAATTCATTTTTTTCCAGAAAAAATCCCCAAAAAATTATCTTGACATAATACCGATGCTCTGAGTTCAAAAATAAAATCCATTTTATAAAAATAATTTTCTAAATATTTTTAATTTAATTTTTAATTAATAAACACTATTCACCTGAAAAAACTAATACTTGACTAATAATTTATGAAACCGTTATTTACCAATTTTCATTGAATCACATTACTTAATCAAGATGCCTAAATTATATTAATACTTTCTTTTAGTGAGATTACTAATCCATTTAGTCCATTACTAATCTTAACCATAAAATCACTATTCATAATTTACTATTCATTAAAAATTAAGTTGACCTTATTAGACTCTAAATTTTGTACTGAACATAATTGTTGAAGACCATTTTTTGAAAATCATTACACATTTTTAATTATTTAATGTTTACATAAACATTTTTAAAATATCATTTTTCTAAAATTCATCAATAATATACATCCTACATTTATCCTAACAATTAAAAATTTACAAAATTCACCATAAGAAGAAAACACAATTTTATTTATCTCAAAGGATTACTCAATGCAGTTACAGTCTCCTTACATAGCCCCCTATAACCCCAGCATAGGACCTAAGTGTATGTTGTGATAAGGTGAGAGAATATGAGGGCGGATCGACCAACATTGCACGAGTAGTAATTTCTATCAGTTTGAACTTCTCGCAAAGACAATTTTGTTCTAGCTTCACACGATGAAGTTCAGCTTGGGTTTAGTATAGAGTAAAGCCCAGTGGTGCTACCTCCTTCCCATGTTCTGTTAGATGGGCTTTTATTGGCCCGAGACTACTGGATGAGGCCATCAAATCTTCTTTATATATTAATTAACCAAGATCACTTGTATTTACAGACAATAATCGTAATATTTAGTTTCCAAAAGTCATACTGACTAACGATCATATAGTAGTCAAAACCCAACTGTCTCATTTTAATTATACTCATGTTATCAAATGAAACAGTTTTGTTGTGTATAAAATAAAATATCACACAAAATTAGGAAACAATATTTACTCAAAATTTCGGGTTGTTACAAGTCTGTTCAATAAACATAAATATATAGATAATATCCACTTGGAAGTCTAAAATTCCAACTCCATACATTGAAGAACCATGAGAAATTTGAATAAGTAGTTTTTTAATAATACAAACCAAACATGGAACAACATGAAAAAAAATAAGACATAAAACATAGAAAAAGGATCTTAAAATTATATAATTAGATAAATAAACCAAAGGAGTAATGCCAAAACGGCTTGATGCATAAATGAAATTCCAAAACAAAACAAAACTAAAACCACTATATATATACTCCAGTTGAAGTATCTTCACTTACTTCCTCAAACTAACCTAATCAATAATATGATAAACAACCTCCATGTGAATGTGGGACCTGTAGAAAACCTGAAAAGTATATAGTTTTATGAAATGATTCTTAATAGGTATCCTCCCCACACCCCATGCATAAACATTAAGAATAGACCCATTTCAACATAAATTTAAATAAAAATATAAAATGAAAGTATTATAATTTTATTGAAAACCAATGGCATGATATTAATTTTGAAACCATTTATTTCAAAATAAGGGTGTAACACATTTTAGAACAAAGAAGCCCATTAATATTTTAACAGAAAATAAGATTTTGACACTATAAAGATATTGAATTTTTGAAATTGGTTATTTGGAATGTATATCTATCATAAAAAGATATTTTATAGGGAAATAAATTCAAGTTACCTATCATAGAAAATCACATCTCAAATACAACTATTTACAATAGACTATCGCAATTAAGATCAGAGTTATACTAATTGTGAAAAAAATTTAAATCCATCACAAATAAATATTTATTACAAAATTATAATTTTATCTAAAATATTTATTTGTGACTGATTTATAATTCCATCACAAATAAGTGTAAATAAATAAAATTTAGTTAATAAACTATTATTTATTATTCGTTAATAAACTGATTAAATAAACACAACTAATAACAAAACATTATATTTAAAAAATGTTTAAAAATAAATATATGAAATTAATAACTATTTCAAAATATATTTAAAAAATAATGTTACATTAAAATATAATAAAACTTATTTTTTAAAATATACATATATATAATTGATAATTATTAATAAATAAATATAGAAAATAAAAAACCACTAAAAATAAAAACATTTTAAAAATAAAAATATTTAATGGAGTTTTGAGAGATTTTTTAAATGTATAAATGAGAGATGTAGTTAGGTAGGGGTGTAACTATATTTAATGATTTTTTTCGTAACGAAATTTTCAAAATAGACTATTTTATTACAAAAAAACAATCATTTTAAATATTTGTGACTAATGTTTATGATAGAATAATTATTTTATGATGGGTATTTGGGAATTAATGACCATACTTTTCAAATAGTTATGAAAATAAATAATTTTTTCCACTAATTCAAAAAGTATTTTCCTGCTTATTTGAATAATATTTGCGATGGAATCTTAAATTAGTTTCAAATGATCCTATAGAAAAATATTAATTTCTATGGATGCTCAATTAAATTGAAAATAATCACTTGTGATGAGATTATTTGTGAGAGATCCATCAGAAATAATTATTTCCAATATTACTTCCTCACTTATTCAAAAACAAATTCCCAATTGTTTGAAAATTATTTGCGATGGATCCATTAAAATATCCCTTGTAAAAGATTTTTTTGAGTTGAACTCTAAAATCTATCACAAATAATCTTGTGGAAAAGGATTAATTGTGATGGAATATAAATTCCATTGTAAATGATCATTTTCCACAAGATGATTATTATTATTTATTTAAGATTCTATCACAAAAAAATGTATCTTGTCACAATACATGCATTAACACTAAAACTATTACTGATAGATTTCAATTTTATCAAAAAAAATTGTCACTAAATATTTTATTTATGGAGGAATACTAATTTTTTCCCAAAAAAAACATTTGGATGAACTATTTGAAATAGACTAAGAGTCTATCAAAAATAATCCCTTGCGAAAGGTTAAATTTCCTATAATGTAATACTAGAAAACATTTGTAAACACAGAGAATCTTTATGGTGTAGTAAGAACCAGTAATCATGGGAGTGGATAGGATCTAATGGGATTATCTATGAAGTTACTATAGTAGAATCCTTATAATCAGAACCTGATGAGATTCAGTCCCTAACACTCTGTCTAACCATAATTTTCCAAACAAAGGCGAAAATCCCTAAACAGAGTAAACAACTCACTATGGACCACTAGCCAGATAATAATCATGAACTAGTGTTGTATGTGAACCTAGAAATCCCAAATAGCTACTTTTGGTTCCCAATGATATATATATATATATATATATATTAAATAGAGGTTAGAAATCAGTAAACAACATATAGTTAAATATAAAAAATAGAAAATGTAACACTCTGACCTCTACACACCCTTCACAGAATCAGCTCAATTCTCAAGAATAATATATCAATAATTTCTAATACACATGTCCTCAAACCAAGATCATTACATCATTATCATACAAAACGAAAAGTGGAACACTTTAAGGGTGGTTTTACGTAAATAAGACCATTTAAATAAAGTTCTAACTGGGTATTTAAATTTTTCTTTAAGAAAATTTTGTATAAAACCATCTATGAAAAATAAATCACATAATCAAAATCAATCACCATAAAATCAACCCATAAGGTAGTGGAAACATATTTAGTAAGATCCCTGGATTATATAAATTTAAAAAAACCTTTTAAATAATTCATAAAAACTATTACACACTCTAATTTAAATAATTTCCTTGAAAAATACCACCTAGGAATTTTAAACGAACCCCATACACAAAATTTTTATAAAAAAAGTTTGAACTAATAAGAAAACATAAGATAATATCCCTTTTAAACGATTAGTAATAAAAATAGAAGCCAAATTTTTTTAAATAACAAATAAATATACAAGATATTAATATTTGGGTTACCAAAAATAGATTAAGAGAGAAAAGTGGTCATGATTTTAAAATTAATAATTGATGCATCAAACAAACCTACCTCAAATCCATCAATTCACTATACATGATATTAAAAAAAAGATAGGCAATAATGGCCCTTAAAATATCAGGAAGAACCCTAAAATAATGAAACCCACAAGTGAAAATGAAAAAAGATGAAACCTTATGTTTCCAAGACCCTTCTAAGGTTAGAGAAGAACTGGGGTATAATGAAAGAGAATATATATGGAAGTCTAAAAGAATATACCTTGAATAATCGGTAATGAAACATGGAGAAAACCCATGGTGGAATCCATATATGAAGGGGGAAAGATGAAACATGTTTGGGGCTTAGAATGTTGAATGGGAAGAAAAATATGAGGCCCCACCGTTTTAATTCTGTGAGGTCAAAATGGTAAATTATCATTTCCAATTGTACTAGAAAGCCTGTATGGTTTGGCTACACAGTTTACCAAACCGCGCACCATCTATGTATTCTTAATTAGATACATTAGGTAACACAACACGGTTTGGCCACATTGTTCACAAAATATTGTGCCAACTATGTATATGACACTAAAATATATGGGGTGTGCCTCATGATTTGAACACATGGTTTGAAAAACTATGTTACAATCATGTGCACTCCTATGAGGATAATTTTTGTATTTTTATGGTAAGGTTGAATATATTTCACTAACTATACACAAACCCCTAAACATGAAAAGGTACCCTATTTCTTAAAACTCCATTGGAAAAATATCTGGGATAGATAAATGTGGATAAAAATAAATTAATTCATAAATTCATAAAGAAAGTAGTGTTTTAAGAGTGACACCAAATTCCACTGCTTGTGAGAAGCTCAAACATAATCTGTGTGATGTATAAATCCATTATTACATTAGAATCTTGATTTTAATCTATTAAATGATTTTTACACTCATGTTACGTTCATTTGTAAAATTCTACATTATTGGGGTATATAATGATTATCTGTGATTATTGGTTGAGAGATGGATTGCACCACACTAGGTCCTTTTCCACCTATAATACTGAGGTAAGTATTTCACACACATGACCCATTCCCTAAAATAATTGAATAACTATTGTGGTCCTGCATATTTTTCATCATTTTTTAGGAAAAAAGAAAAATAACTTTTATAGGTGTGAATATATGTATTCACTTATTATTTTTGAAAACATGCTTACCCGACCCTTATGAAAATTGGTTCAGGATTATAAAAGTTTAATTGTATAAAAAAACAGGCCAAAATGAAAAAATTCAAAATAGGATTGAGCCTATAAAAGTGTGTCCCACTAAGACTACGCCCATCAATTTTTCATTCCTATGAAAAATATCTTTTTGAGTAAAACAAATTTTGAATTTAGTTTTTTTTTTGAACCATAATTTCCACACCCAAGGGTCATATCTATAGACCCAATATACCACCCTATCATGCACTCTCTTTATCACCCATAATATACAATTTTGTGTCCCTGACTAGAACCATCCATTGAGTCCTCCATACCCAAGAAGGTGAAGGGTGAACACTCATTTATACACATCCTATACCTCTTTTCCCTATTCCACCTTCCTTCTATCCACCTCATCTCAGGCAATAGAGAGTCATACCAATAAAAAAATCGATTGGGGATGTCATTAATTGTTACACAATCTAGTATATCACATTTTACTAATGGTTAAAATCCCTCACCCCTTTCATCTAACTAATTCTGATTTATTTTCTCTTCGACCTTTATATTATAGGTTAACACCTCATCACCGAATAAATTCTAATTTGAATATGTGATTTCTACTCCCTACCACAACTAGAGTGGGAATTCATTGATTTGGATTTTTTGGATGGAAATATAAATTTAATGACTGGATAAGAATTTTTATCAATAAAATAGATCGACTATGGTGGGATTTCCCCAATGTGGTGCTTCTCATCCCAACATTAACAAATTATCCACCACAAGGTAGCCCACTACCCCCACCCCACCATCCTGAGCCTCAATTTTTGGGATGATATTGAGTGGAACACCCACAAAAAAGACCTAGGATCTACTATATATATGATTATTTTCCCTTTATTTGTAACAAATAGGAAAATAATATATGTCTAAAGAAGAAAGATGCAATATAAGTGAATCTTGGAAGGTTGAGGCAAGATAAAACTAGAAATGAAGAATAAAACAACAATATTAAATTAATGTAATTATTTAACTTGCATCGGACCATTTTGGTCCCACATGTATAGAAATAACACCACCTAGACTCATGTGCTTTATTAATGCTAAAAATAAACACAATACATGAGATATTTTAAAATAAATAGATTTGGAAAATAAACACAAGATGATGTAAACGTGAAGAAATCTAAAGATAAAAAAATACCAAAAAGGTGGATAGATTTAGAGTTTCTAAGAGTCATTTATAGAATATTTTATGAGAATAAGTTCCATCATTTAGATATATAAAAACACATGGTCTAAAATCTACGACAACATCTCCACCATAAGTATACTTTGGGAATAGATCTTGACTAAGATTGTCATTGGAAATCAAATTTCAAACAACTATTTCATTTGAAAACATTTTTAGGAAGAAGACCGATGTTTGCTTTGAACCACACTAAGGTTTTGTTTTGGACAAGAATGTGAACAAAGGAGGGATCCAAATCAAATTGATTTCCATAATGATGGAATTTAGGGGTAATTAATTCCACTAACACGTATAACAAATTATGATGTAGTAAAAAAAATTATAAATTGAGAAAAAATTATGTGGCATTGTCAAATCAGTTCACATACTGCATGGATGGCTCAGATGAAGCTAAAATATAATGTTAATTGATGGTTCAAGTACACCATAAAGCGAGAAAAGGATTTATCATATGATTTAGTAATATGTAAGGGAAAAATGATAATGGTATAATAGAGAATAGGTCATGAAAAACACAATATTCCAAACTAGTAGAATAAATTACTGATTATAATATAATCTTAACAAATATATATTACCTAAGATAAAAAAAATAAGTGGCAGATTAATGAAATAATAAAATGGCATTTTTATGAGTGAATCAAATTCAAAAATATCCAACATTTAAAAAAAATGGTTATGTTATTTCACTTATTGTTATTGAATTGTATTTATATTAAATACGTCTAAATATTGTTTAAATTTGGATAATTTCATAGCCTCAGTCCAACTACCATGTGAATTATAACCTATGTGCATCATATTAAAACACACCATTATAATTTATATAAATTCTATGATAAAATTATTTTTAATATAAATGTTTTTGGACCTACCATGAGAAAATAAATTATTTGAAAAATTTAAAGTAGATTAGATTTCATTATATATTATTATAATAGAACTATCAAGCGATAGTTCATAAAGAAACCCATTTAATCATATGGATTCTTTGAATGTCTTGGTTAAGTAAATATATTCATCCTTAGTTATTGAGAGGGAAAAAATAGACTTTATATTTCACTTCCACGAAATAGGTCCTCCACTGGTGCTAAAAGCATAGCCTTGGAGGAAATTATGAGTTTCAAAATTACTTCAATAATAAAAATCAAAAAATGTATTAAAATTTTTATTATAATTAAAACTATCTAAAAATTAGATATATAATTATAGTACAGACTAAATATATCAAAAAATGTTTTAATGGAATGCTAATGTCATTTTCCTAAATTACACATAAAACTTATAAGGGTGTAGACATGAAAGGATATATCGATTCTGATAAAGATCATTAAAAACATGATTCTTCCAATAATGCTACTATAATGAACTTTAAACATCTATTCAAGATCAACATTTGTAACAAGTGACCGAGATAATGAAATCAAAAAATGTTGTGAAAAAAGAACAAAAAATGTCTTGAGAGAATATATAAGGTGTATTTTCAAGGCTTCCAAAAGATAAGCATGATAGGACATGTATATAATTATATTTCTACTATCCCTATTAATCTCTATTAGTATAATTTGATTCTCATTACCTAGGTATTTAATCTCAAAATCATTATTCAATTGTGATTTAAAATTATTGATGAAATTTATATATTTTCATATGATCAACACATAATACACATATAATGGTAGATAAATCATTTAATTAATAATATATTTAAAGTATATTCCTAAATCATATTTACCACTACTAAAATTATTATCAAGCATGAGTAAATCAAAAATATTATATCATTGTTGAGAATTTTTCATTAATCCATAAGAAATATTTTTTTTAATAAGAATATTTTGTTCAGTTTTAAATCATTCATGTAACCATTAAAGGGATTAATATATATTTTATCATCGATATCACCATGAATAAATGTGTTTTTAACAATAAGTTACTCAATATAGAAGTCACCGAATGTACAAAAAGCAATAAATAAATGGATATATGAGTGATTAAGAAAAAGAGAAAATATTATAGAGTAATCAATACATTCATTTTGAAATAATCCCTGTCCACTAATCTAGACATGAATTTAATTTTATTATATCTAGTGTTATTCTATTTACTCTTGAATATCCGCTTACATCTAATGAGTTTAGCATCAGCTAGTTTATTAAAAAAGGCCATGAGTGGTTTTTCTTTAAGTATTTCATCTCGTCATCCATAGAAGAGATTCCATTCTTAGAATCTCTAACATTAATTTCTTATATATATGTTTGAGGATACTTGGTGATAATATCCTTAGAAATGTTCAAAAAAGGGACCATATCATATTTTCCAAAGTGTATAGGAGGCCAAATCACTCTATTAGATATATCTCTAGTGACCTGATAGTCACTTGAAGAATTATTGGGATTATTTATAACTCTGAATTAGAGTTGAACTGAGTTTGGGTATCAACATAAGAATGAGGTGGAGAAGGATCGATGGGAGACTAAAATTGGGATGGTTGTTTGGTCTCAACGCTCTCAATTTGAGGTATATTCCCACTATTTTAATGTAAATACATAGAATTGGGATAAAATTATTCATGGAAATGAATTCTTGGATAATAGTTCATTTTTGGTAACCATGTTTATTAACCCACAAATTATAGCCTTTAACCTCATAGGGTATCCTATTCATATGCATATAAGGGCTCTAGGATTATGTTTGTAATTTTTAATATGGTAATAGGTTGTACACCCAAACACTCACAAATGGTTATGTTAATGGGGTTTATTATTATATAATTCTTTTGTAGTTTTAAAGTACATCTATTTATAAGACAGGCTAAAATAGTTTTACCCTTGAACTAAAAGGATAGATAGCCTGCTATATACCCACTCTAATATAGTGTGGTTCATTCACTCACCTAGGCCATTATGTGGGGGAGTATCCCTAAAAGTTTGTTTTCTAATAATTCTTTTAGACTAACATAATTATATAAAATTAATTGACAAGTATTCTCAGCCATTATATTTTTAAATTAAATTGATATTTTTACCAATTTTATTTTCAATGAATATTTTCTAGGTTTTGAATGTATCAAAAAAATCAGATCTATTTTTAATAATATAAATCCAAACATTCTAGAAAAAATAATCTATAAAGGTCACAAAGTGTGAGAGTCCAACATTGGAGGTAGTCTAAGTGGAACCCCATAAATCAGAGTAGATTTATTCAAATGGTTGATTGGCCTTTAAAGAATACCTATTAAAAATTACTCTCTCATATTTTCCCAAAATAAAAAATTTATAAAAAGGTATATTGCTCAGTGTTATGCCATTAAATAACCCTTGTTTACTTAGTTCTTCAAAACCTTTGGAGCTTTCATACCCAAACCTCCTATTCCATAATATCGTATTGTTAGTATTTATGACATATGTGATTCCCCACTACCAACAATGGGGATTCCCATCTAACACATAAATCCTAATGACCAAAGAATCATAGATAATTATTTGAGATCCTTTTCATATTTTAATACAACAAAATTATTATTTAAAGGAGAACCCAGTTTTATCAAGAAACCCTAAGGTGAAAAGATTCATATGCAGATCAGGGACCCATCAATCTTCAAGTAAGTTGAAAATTGAATGATCATCAAGTTGTAACATAACAAAATATCTACCATAGACCTTAAATTTCCTACTATTTCCAATTATAACATATTACTATACTCTCTAAAATAATTCAAGAAAATAATATCTTTTGATATGAATCTACAAGGAACAACCAGTGTCTAAGACCCACTCCTTTGAAACATCGTAACTAAAAACATTAAGGACTTCAATATTATTATAACATGAATCTACAAATAGGGACTGATCAAAAGGTTCATTATGTTTTTTATTTGGTTTAGGCTTATGGAATCATTTTCTAATGTGACCAAAATTTTAAAAATGATAAAAATTTACCTTCCTAGACATGTACATAGACCTAAATTATATAGATTTTTTTTGGTTATTTATATTTCCATTACCATTATATTTATTTTAATTTATAAATTTATATCTAACACAATAATACAAGATATCTACTATATATTTATCTTTTGGATTATTATGACTTTATTTATAAATTAATGTTAACTAAAATTCTTATAATTATAAAGATACATTTTAGAATAATTAGATCTAGAAGAAGAACAAGAAACTATAAACTCAATGAAATCTAAATATGAAAAGGTAAAATTAAAATTTGGACAACATTAAACTATCCAAGATTCCTTCATTTAATATTTGATGAGAAGATGTCCTTGATTCTAAACCTATAAATTTAAATGGTAAAGAAACTTATTTGGATCTCCATCAGAGGTCTACTTTGGTAAAATATCTAATCCAATGTGGAGACAAAAAAATAAAACCTCCAACAAGGAGTGTACACAAGTAATTTCTTGGAAAGAAGATAGAGGTTCTCTCTGAATCTATCTAGGGTTTAAATATGGAATAGAATGTGAGTACGTGAGGTAGAAACCCAAATGAATTATTAAAATTATTTTCTTTTAGGGTTATCAATTTTTATAATATGAATAATATATATGGTGGGGGTGAAACAACCTGAGAAAATGAGTAGGATCCACATAGAAAATTCGAATTTGTTCATAACCCAGATGGACGGCTAGGATTAAACTAAATTGTGAGGCTAATTGATAGTTAAAATGTTCACTAAAGAGATCATATGATAATGTCGTCAAGTCAGAAATAGGTAAAGGATTAAGGTCAGCATGCTAAAACAAAAGTGGTCAAAGCCAACAAAATATACAATCCTAGTAGAATAAATTTCAACATTTAATATGATCATAACAAATATTTAACTCATGTGATGTAAAAAAAGTGTAATATTAATGAAATGATAAAACTAAAATTTTATGAGTAAATAAAATTCACATTCATTATATAAGATCATATGGATTCACCATCTCCCATATATCTACTATTGATTTTTTGTACAACACCACTACAAATCGTAGCCAAAACACCTCTACTAACCAAGTCATTAAAGACTAGTTCTTATGTCTCTCCTCTCACCACCATATGTGTGGATCCCACCTATTTGTTTTAGACAATCACAACAACTGCTCCATCTACCTCCAAATTAGGGACTCCCTCACATTGTGGAACTCCAATATATTGAGCACCAACCCAGATCTCAAACTCTAGGGGTATAACCCTTTTACATGGATATCTAATCCCCTGTTGTAATTTTCCTGGATGAATTTTTTCTTAAAATAAATTTCATGGATGTTAAATATGTTGTTGAGAAAATTTCTTATAGTTTAATTAGTGGTACCATTTAAATTTTTTTATTCATGATTTCATTATCATTAGAGATAGTCTGGTTTAATTTTAATTATTTTGAAAATTTAAAGATGAAAATATTTATTTTTTAGTTTTGTATTTGTATTTATATGCTTCATATGTTCATAATATACACTACTATTATAGTTTTTTCATTTTTTTATTATGATAATTCATGTTTTAATCCTACATGAGTTTCTTGAAATCTTACATGAGGTCCTTTTGGTTTATTACGACGTGAGTTTTGGATTTGTCATCTATGATACACATGTCAATCTCATATGGACTCTACTTAATCATACATGGTGATTTTACATTTTGATCTCACCTTAGGTGAAGCCTTTTTTTGGTATTCTCACATAACACAAAAATCATTCATTTTGACACAGTATCATGTTAATCTAGAATTTTCCATGAAATTTTTGATTTAATCACATCTGAGATAGGTTTTCACTTGATGCTAGTGTTTGGATTTCACGAAACATGAGTTTTTTTTATTTTTTATTCTAACATTCCATATATATTTATATTGTTTAATATCATGTATTAGTTTTTTTATCTGAACATGGAACATGAGATTCACCTAACATAACTCTTATCCTCACTGTCCTTTTTATTTGAGGTTATCAAATTTCACTCATGGATATCATATGATACATGTCATTAAAAAATATTTGATCATATTGGTCCACTTATCCTAGGTTATTAAATCACATAATTGTTACCCATACCATCATCATTACCCGGATTGCTCTAATTGTGAGGATATTTTTACTTCACCATCCAACTCATACTATATAAATAAGGTAGTGCTTGAGAAGTATTTCATCACATAATTGGAGATCATTGTTCATTGAAGGAGTATTCACCTATTTTTTTATTGTTTGAGTATATATAAAATACTAACTCTAGAGTCCATTGGATATTCATTGTCATTATAAGAGAGGATCTACTCCTCAAAAGTGAAAAAAAAAATCTTATTTTAAGTACCAGAAAATTTGGATCACCCTAGACTAAACCACAAAAAATATAACAGAAATTATTATTATACAATAAAAATTATGATAAAATAATTCAATGTTATAAAATTATACCTTTATACTATTTTTGAATATAAATTATGAATAATTTATAATTTAAATTTAAACATTTTATATTTTAGACATATTTCATAATTTATAACCCTTTATAAATTATCCCTTATAATTTATAAATAGGAAATTTTATTTCTTGATAATAAGTTGGGCTATATAATTTGGTTAAAAGGTATTTCACATATAAAAATTTAATATTTGGGAAAAATAAAAATTTCATAATCATTTAATTAATTAATTATTAATTAATTAAATCACATACCCTTTATTAATTAAATATTCCAAAAATACCTTTAATAAATCATTACACCCATTTATGAGTTTTAAAAAGTTAAAATCTTTATTTTGGACCCTTATATAGGAACCCATTCTAGTATAAGGGTAACATCCCTTTACCCTTATTCATAAAATCTATGTAAGGGTAATCTGGGTATTAAGACCTTTTATAAGAGAAGGTTTATATGACCCTTACATAGTATACACTTCATAATAGTACAGAAGGTCTTTCCATTATGTGAAGTATTTATATAAAGGTAAGTACAAAGTTAACTTTGCATAAATATTCTAAAACACCACATTACCATTACATAACCATGCTACGTTAGGGTAAGTCTCACATAACCCATATGTATAACATGGGGGGAAATTGGAATACCCTTATAGAGAATGCATTGCGTAAAAGTAACTCCATGATACCTTTATGGAGATCCTATCTACGTAATGGTTGTTTGAAGATACCTATATGCATAGGTGTATATTGTGGGGACCCTTACATATACTGATCTAGGAAAGGTTAATGTATGATGACCCCTATGTGAACCCCTTCATGTAAAGGTAGCATCATGTTACCCTTTTACAATTGATTTGTGTTTGGGTAAAGACATGGTTACCTTTACGCATCCCAAATGCATAAAGGTCACACCTAAGTAACCTTTATGTAGCCCAATTACGTAAGGGTATCCCACTTTATAAAAGGGTAAGTCTCACATAACCCTTATGAAAACCATGGGTAAACATGTAAGAACCCTTACACAGGATACATTGTGTATGGGTAACTCCATGCGACATTTATGAATATCCTATATGAGTAAAGGTATCTTATAGATACTTATATGCATAAGGGTAAGTTGTGGTGACCCTTACATAGACCAATCTATGTGAGGGTAAGGAACAACAACCCTTATGTGAACTCCTTCACATAAAGGTAAATCCCTATTATAAATGTTCACCTTTATACAACCAATCTATGTAAATATAACACCACAATTACCTTTATGTGTCCCATCTACATATAGGTAATCCATTTTATTAATCTATGGGAAAAAAACTAATTACCTTTATGCACCACATCATGTGATGAACAAGATGTTTTAAAAGAGAATACATTTCAGTATAGTTTATTATATGAAAATTAAAGCAAAAAAATTTATTACAATATATAAAAATTATTTATTTTTAGGATAATAGAAAGTGAATACTATTAGAAATGAGTATTTTCATGAAAAAAATATACATAAGTTTATAACTCAAATCATAAAAAATATTGGAAATATGGGGATAAAATATGATTAATCTATTATCTCATTATTGATTTTATTTTCTTTTGATGATGACTATGTTATTTGTGAAACATGAGGTAAATTGGAAGGTATTGGATAAAAACTTGAACTGTTGTTTTGCAATTCATAATCATATTTTAAATGGAAATAGTCAAGTAATTTTATCTTCATAAAGAAAATATAAATACGTAAAATTGATAAATGGTATTTTCTATATCAATTTGATAGGATATTTAATTTCAATGAAAAAATGATAAAAGTTTCATAATTATAGACAATATATATAACTATAATTTTACATACTATAGAAGGTAGTGATGAACATTCCATGTAGTAAACTGACTTAGGTTGACTGGACTCGTCACCCAAGCTGGCAGGTGACATGGGCCAATGGTTTTTCTAGATCACCATAATCTGGTGACAAGCATTGATCCTAAATAATAACCTATTGGATATAGGTTTCCTATAGAAAACCAGCATGACCCATCCATGAAATTGGATGGAAACACCAACATAATTTGATTCAATAGGTATAAACATACATCTAATGTAATGTAATAAAAACTAAATAATACTCCATAAAAAATATCATAGCATCATATACATAACATGCCATTAAATAGGCATAAATATTGTATCTCACATCAAAATCTCAAAACCCGTAAATAGGGGGAAATGACCAAACATGTCCAATAAATACATCCAAAAAGTAAACAACTACAAAAAAACTCCTCACAAGCTAACCCGAAGAGGCCAGGTCTCCTACCACAATGGCATGAACTTCAGTAATCAGGAAGATCCACCTATATGCATATTTCCCTTTCCATTTCCCATGTCCTTGAAAAAAATTCTACATATGCCAAAAGATATTTGAAGGGTGTGAGGAAAAAATCTTATTACGATACTAACATAAATTTATTTAGGCCTTTAATACTATAAAAACCAATAATCAAGTTTGAGAACTCATTTTACAAAACTATTTCACTTTGTAAACATTTCCTTTAAAATCAACCACTTGAAATCCCTTCAGTTTTACTTTAAAAAATATGTTTTCCAAAAAGTATATAAACATGTATCAAGTAGATAAATAAATAAATACGTCACCACATGATCAATATACCCAAACAGGGAAAAACAAGGCTAATCATAAACATAATCATCACATAATCAAATATAAGGAAATATGAATAACACATGATATCACATTAAACACAGAACTAATACAATGCATAAAAAATATAAATCAACCCAACATGTGTAATGTGTACCAGTGGATATAACCATAATGTTCCAATGTGAATACACCTAAAAAAAGTTTTTTACCCTACTAAATAAAGCGGAATATCTCACAGTCTTCCTTAGACCCAACTCCAAATGATCTCTTTGTCTCTTATCCAACAAAGGGATTCCCTCTTAGTATTCCTCTGAAAAGATCTCATAGTCCCTTGGATAACAAGAAGAATATATTTTGTTCTCCCTCCCAAAGGCTCTCATAGATCCTTAGACAATAAGCACCCACACCTCAGGTATCCCATGTGCTACTGAATTCCAAGCATATCGACATCATAAGTTTCTTATATAAAAGTTATTCCAAGAGACTTTTAAAAAAACAGGCATGAACATTTTAATAAAACACCTTCATCAAGGTAAAAAAATTCAAAACATATTTAGAAAATATATTTGAAACCATAAAAACCATTTTGATCCATATTTTCAAATTTTTGGAGTGCACCTAATCCACCTCCCATTGGGAACCCCATTTAAACATTAAATTGCTGATATAAGTCCATTAATCACATCAAACAAGGAATAAACATCAAATATAGATAATGTAAATAGAAATTGAACAACATGAACCAAAGGTTATTTATAATTCAAATTTAATCCACGGAAAACACCCCTAAATTGAGACACCTACCATAGGAACTATTCCAAACTCAACACCTTCAATGACAATCACCCAACTTAGGAGAAAGATGTCCTCACACACCTAAACCGTAAGATATTAAACCAAAACCCCTATTTAAACCCATGTATTCCTCTAAAACATCAACTAGAGTTTCACACTACCATATAAAAGGATGAAAAAATGAGAGAGGGGGGATATGATAAAGAATACTTGAAGATTAGGACTTACGTCATGTTAAAATACCCTGAATCTAAGGATAATCCACAAAAAATCAAGATGTATAATCACCCAAAAGTTGGGAAGGGAGTATGCATGAAATGGAAGAGAAAATGAGGATCAATGGGTTAAAAAATATCTACGGAATTTTGGTAAAAAAAATGAGTTGGACAACTCACATGGTTAATCTGCACAGTTAGGGTAATTATGCTCCAACAGTATGGGTGCTCCTATCTCGTCAAAATTGGCCCACATAGTTACACATAGGTCCCACAAAATATGAGAATCCATGCTCAAACTATGCAAAGGGTCATTTTCTCCAAAACATCAACCCTTTCATGGTGAGCCATATGGTTATACCAACCATGCATGAGGGTGTATTTTTTAGAAAAAACCTTAATTATGACCCTAGAACCTGGTTATGTGAGTTGAAATTTTTGAAATTTTTTATCTATTATTATTTGAGAATATCCCTAATTTAATCCAATACTTGGGTAAAAATAGTGTATTTTGGTGATTCTTGGAATTTGGGATATAATTAATAAATGGATCAAATACTAGTTTTGATGATTTATTAATTTCTTATATAAAATTTTAAGCCATACATTAATTGATTCTTATTTTGATTTGATTTTAAAATTAAAAATTAATTGGAATCTAATTTTAGAATTAAATTTTTTTAATGGATTTAGTTTTGAGTTTAATAGATTAAAGCGTTTTTTATAAATGAAATCCAAATAATTATTGAAAATGAAATTGTTTATTTGTAAAAAGATAATGTTAAATTTAGTGAGTGTGAATTTTAAAATGATGGAATTGATGTTCTTGAAAATAATATTTTTAATAAATTAATTTGAAAATGAATTTGAAATTGGATATTAATTTTTAAAATACATTAATTTTTTTATTTTTTTATTATTTGTGAGTTTAATTATTTCATTCAACATGGAAAAAATGATTGGAATATTAAAACAGGGGCATGAAAATTATTGATACCACTCAAACTTTCCTACCATCCTATTGTGATACTACCACCCCATAGTAGAATAATTTACCTCTAGCTCCTCTATTTATCCTATCGTCACCCTAACAGTAGCACAACCTCGTTTTACTATGTGATGGTAGTACACTACTACCATCATTATTTTTCCATTTTCAGTCTGCTAGTGGTATCACCCTACTAAGAATCCACAAATTTGACACTTCCAACAACCTACCACAACACTACCACCCTTATACTAATGGTAGAAATTTGATACCGCAACACACACACTCTGATACTACGCACACCCCATCTACCTCTCCATACTTCTACTATGGAAACACCATGCTACTGTCATTCGTGCTTCCTACCACTACTCTTCATCCATGGATCCACCTCAAGGAATTACCATTGTCTACCATGGATGAAGATGACCTTTAAAACTCTTATTTCCCTCAAATCTATATAAACATGACACTAAAAATGAGGATACTTATCTATCTTCAAACTGTAGTGCCACTGCAATTTCTGCACATATCATGGATGCCCAAATCTGAGCTACAAAATGGAAGGTTGCAAAAAATGAACCATCAACATCTAAATAATAACCCGAAGCATCAATGGGAATCCAGAATGAATCCATTTCCATACCTTTATGAATGATCATTTTAGAGAACACCTCATCGCTTCGATAAATAAGAAGTCTTGGAGCACTGGCCACCACTGATGAAGCCGAGTGGAACCCCTATCCAGTAATCGAGCACCATCAATTTCAAGATAATTCAATGCATAGGATGACTGAAACATGAAGAAACAATCACTGTGGATGACCACCGTGAGGATCAAATCTTGATCTATTTATCATTCCACCTTAATAGAATGAGAATACATACCTACTGAGATTGATCCACCACACTACTTCAAATTATGGCTGAGCTCTGCTTATTTTCACTATTTCCCTCACTAGATATTAGTCGTACAATCCGAGATATGTTCCCCATTAAAAAATAAATAAAAATAATAATAAAATAATAAAAATAAATAAATATATATATATAATTAAAAAATAAAAAATTAAAAAGAAGAATAAACTATGATATGGAAAAATTTCTAAAAATTTTGGCTGTTGATTTTTATTATCTATAAAAATATTAAAAGAAGTATAACTTACAATAACTTTTCACTACACCTGAAAATATATGATTTAGAAAATTCTCAAATAATCCCACTAAAGACACATAGCACTAAAAAAATAATTATCCTGTAGATGTGAAATGAATGATTGAAGACACTTCAGACTGAATTGATCATAGCCATCAGAGTTGTACATGTGGAATCTATCTAGTTTAAATAGGAGCTCACATCGATACTTAATATGAGGATGAAGAAGTTATTCACTTAAAAATTATTTCCACCCTCACATAGTTGAATTATTCAGTTTCTGCTGATTCTCACTCAATTTTTTTCAACTGTAATTTTATTCCTCATTTTTAATTCAATTTCACTTTTTTCTATTCCTATTGATTTGTAATGTTCTATTCTCCCTCAATAATTTTTGTTTTCTCAACCTCTATGTCATGTACGTAAAATGTACTATTCAACTCCAAATCATGGAGAACTAACCCAAGGGATTAGACTCCATGAGAGACCACATGGGAACCTATTCTATTTAATTTTATGATTTCATTCATTGATATAGTAGTGTACTTGATAAAATAATATCAAGGACATTCATATGATCTTTTTGATGAGTGGTTCCATTCTCCACATTATCAAATCAATTATTTCTCCCACTCTCAGTTCACAGTGCATACCAATGGAGCACTATGGACTAAGGGGTGAACAATATATGGTGGAGTTGGGTGTTGAAAAAGTGAATACCTTGACTGAGTATGTTTATTACATCCACACTATGGATGAGGTATAACTGGATACACCAAGGGATATTTCTCTTGTGTATGTTCAAAACCTAAAAAAAGATAAATTTTAGAAATATACAAATTTTATTGATGAAATTGTTGGACTAGAATAAGAAGATAATGAATAATATGTGTAATCAACCCCATATCCTAACACCATTCACCCTAACTTTATGTGCTTATAAAAAATTCTGTAAATTTTAAAAATTAAATAAACAAAATAAATATTTATAATCTATTTATTATACTGATAATATGATACACATATGCTACTTGGGAAATAATATTGGACATCTCTATGCTTTATTTAATGTTTTAGTGAAATAAAAATTCTATTTGATTATAGCCCATGAAAACAACATAATCAACATAGTGTCATTGCCAGTGAGAATTTTCTAGTATTAAATATCCTTAAAACAACTATAAATAAAAATTTTCTATGTTTTTCTTGTTTTTTTCATATTTTTCACTTTTTAGAACTGAGATAAACATCAAATTTGGAACATTCATTCATGAAACCTCACCAATTTTCTTCCTATTTCACATTCCCACAGGAACTGAAGATGAAATATCAACAGAAACAATAAGATCAGCCTTTAGTATACACCAATGGGTGGGAAGATGAAGGATACTACATAAATAACCCAACTACCATCAATAGAACATTCCCCCACACGATCAAACTAATGAAGATATTATACTCTAGGAAATTTAAAGCTACTAATCTATTCTGAAGGTCTTTAAAGTGAAATGAAAACATTATTTGGATTAACTTTTATAATGGTGAAGGAATTTAGTAGAATGTCAACTTCAATATCCACTGCCCTCCAAGATCCTATAGAATAAAAAAATAAGAAGTTGGAGGGTTAGAGACTCTAATATTTTCCTAAGAAGTTGTTCAAGAGGAGTAGGGAGATTATGTAGTATCATTGTATCTTTCACTACTTACACTTGAACACATATTACTAGACATAGTGTACCATGCAAAGAAACATAGTGGAAACTTTTGAGGGTGATCCTTTGTATATCTTTTCATAATCTTGTTTTATTTAATCCTAATTGTCTAAGAATATCTCAATTTATGTAAATAAAATCACAAAATAAGAATGATTTCCTATCCTGTAGTATGATGACAAAGAAAATGAGCTCATATTTGATGAAAGGGTTGAATTCACACTATTTCCCCCATCCACACAAGTTATGTAAAAAAGGCATCATACCAAGAATAAAATAACAAGTTAAAATTCAAGAGTGATATACCACTGAACTAATTGCATTTATTTTAAATTTTTTTATGTTTATTTATCTATTAATCCCCCTAAAACTATTATGAACATACAATACCTAGTTTTTCATATATATATATATATACATTTTATGATTTTTCAAACATTTCCCAAACTCAAACACCACTCTTCCTAGTTTGAAAGAACCATGTTGGAGTTAGGAATTCACTTTATCTAAACTTGTAAGGGAAAGATGATTGTTGTATTAAATTGGTCACTTCCTTCATAGATGTTTAGTTTTAGAACAAGGAAAGGGAGGGTGATTGAAATGATTTTTTGGAAGTAATTTTATAACTTAAAGTCACTGAAACTTAGAAAATAATATAAGGTGACTAGACCTCTGTGAGAAAAGAACATATTAGGGATAAAATTCAAATAAAAATTATATAAGTCCATTGAATTTGGAATAAAAATGCGAAATTGGGAACCCACAATGAATATCTTGTAAAATGGAAATGCATGTGTGAGTATCCATCTGTACAGATTTAAATAAGTGGATTTTCATTGTTCTCTTTACATACATGGATGGGAAAAATTACAAAATCAAAAATATAATAATAAAATGTCTATGAAAAACTGAATTCATTTAGGTGAAGAAAATTTTGAACCCATGAAGGTAAAAATTGACTAATTAAAAATTTGTTTGATTTGTATCAAAAAGTTTTAAATAGAACTATTTTTTAAAAAACAAAGGAGACAGTGAAAAATTAAAGTGCTTCGTATTAAAATTTTGATTCCACTTTAATCTCATTAGATTTACTCCTAGACTCTAAAAATATACTAAATTTAAGGGAGGCAGTGGGTTGATTTACAAATGAGTCAACATTATTCAAACAAAGAAAGAATCTTTGTTTTCATACTTCTCTAGATTGTTAATTTAGATATCGGTAGTCTTAAATTTCATTATTTGTTATATTGGAGTAAATATAATTCAATGATTAAATAGATTGGGAGTGTTATAGTTCATGTGTAGGGGAGTGATTTGAGTTGAAATTTTTTAATTTTTTGTGTTATTCTTTAAGATTACCCCTAATTTAATCTAATAATTGGGTAAAAAAGTATTTTTTGGTGTTTCTGAGAATTTTGAATATAATTGATAAATGGATCAAACTAATTATTAATGATTTATTAATTTTTTATATAAATTTACAAGCCATTCATTAATTGAAAATGAATTTGAAATGGTAAATTAATTGGAATTAAATTTGGAATAATTTTTTGAATGGATTTTGTTTTTATTTTAATTAATTTATTCATTTTTTCTAAATGAAATCGATATTTTTAAATGGAATTGTTTATTTTTGAAATTATAATTTGAAACCTATTAAGGGTGATTTTCAAATTCATGAAAATTATGTTTTTTGAAATCTATTTTTTAATATATTAATTTGAAAATTAATTTTTCATTGAATTTTAATTTTAATAAGAAATTAAATATTTATTTTTATTGTTTTATTAATTTTTAGTTTAATTATTTCATTCAACATTGAATAAATATTTTGAATGTCAATACAGGAGCGTGAAAATTCCTACTATTTCTCCGGCTATGATACGATTGTGGTGTGCTACCTAAACCCCAAGATAGCACAATCTACTGACAACACCTCTATTTCTCTTACTACCACCCCAACAGTAGCACAACATATCACCACTGTGAAACAGTAGTACACTACTACCATAACTATTTTTTCCACTTCCAATATACTAATAATAACATCCTCATATCATTCCCCTGATTCTCTACCACCAACAATATACAGCTACAATACCACACTTCTTCTGATGGTAGCACTTTTCTACAAACACACACTCTCTCTAGTACCAAACATGCCCTATCTACTGCTCCCCCAGCTACCGTGGAAACATATTTTTACCACTAGCCTCACTTTCCACTGCCACTCTTCCTCTCTGGATCCACCACCATGATCTACCTTGATCCATTATGGATGAAGATGACCTTGAAAACCCTAGTAACCACTAGATTTGGATAAAATTGACGTCATCAACAAGTGTGATACTGAGCTACTTTCAAACTGCAGCACCAATGCACTTTTCATGCACCTCATGGATGCCCAAATACGAGATTGAAAATGGAAGGTTACCAAATATGAACCAGTGAAGTGAATTGATATTACTAAAAAAATTATAATTTTATAATTTAGTTTTAATTATTTTTTAACTAAATTTATCATTTTTTGGTTGTTTTTATCATTTATTAATATTTTGGACATTTTGATTATTTAAATTTAATTTATATACTAATTTATTAATTTATTAATTTATTATTTTATTTTAATTTAATATTTTTTTATTATGTGTATAATTAGTAATTTAGTGTAACATGTAACCCAAGTTTATTTAATTATACATATATAATTATATCTATTTAACTTTATTAACATTTTATTATATTTTATTAGTTTACATTAATTTTATATATCATTAAAATTTAATATCTAAAACTTTTCGTATTTTTTTAGTAATTTAATTAATATTAGTTTTATTATTTGTTTATTTATTTTGATTAGTATATATTTTAAATAATTTTTTTGTATTATATATTATTTACCATTGTATATTAATTAAAATTTTATTTTTATTATTTTTTAATATTTTTAATATAGATTAATTATAGTATTATTATATTTAGGATAGATAATAATTTAATTATATTTTATGTATTATTATAATTATATCTAATTATATGTGTGTGTGTGTGTGTTTTTTATATTTTCTAACAATTGTTTTTATATCTTTAGTTATCATCAGCTTATGTATTAGTGTTATTATTTAATTCCCTCATTTATTATTGTTATCTCTTTTATTTTAATCTAACATTTATTAATATTATAATGCTTTTATCTTTATTTAAATTTTTTTCTATTTTTATTTTATTTAAATACAAGCCATTTTTATCTCTCATTAATTGTTTTTAATTTTTTATTTATTTTTAAAATGGGGTTTTTAATTGCAGGAACTCATATTTAAAAGGATCTCAACTCTCCGCAAGATAACTATAAAACTATAGAATCAAACGTGGAGGCCTCACCTTCCCCCTACTTCCCAAGTCGCCCCACCCCTCCCTTTACCCCCCTATTTCCCACGATGTCACCCCCCTTCCCCACATCACCCCATTCCACCACTCTAGAGCCAACTCCCCTCCCACCCCTTCCCCCCTCCAGTGCACATCCCCTTCATCTTTCCATTTCACCCCTACCCTCCCCCCACCCCACCCTCCTCCCCAACACCCCCCCTCTCTCCCTCACCCTTCATCTTCAACCTTCTCCCCCACTTCCACACCAGGCGCACAACCATATGGTCACTACCTCCAAGCTTCACCCTTCATAGTCCACGCTGCCAACTCTAACATCGGAAACGCCTCCTATGTCTTTATTAGTAGGGCCAAACTCTTTCTCAGGTGCAACAAACTAGCCAGAGACTTCTCAATTTCATTGCGACTCTGGGTGGGTGTGGTTTTGCTGGTGGTGTGTTGTTGGTGCATTAGTGGTTAGAGAGTGACTTCATCACCTATTAAGGTTTTATATTCATTCATAGATCAATGGATGGAAAGTAGGATACCTATAAAGACAGGAGACCTATATGATCATTTTTCTTAAGGTGTGATGGTTTGATTCGACATTGTGGTGATCGGCGGAGTGAAGGATATTATTTTTCACTCTAAGAAAAAAAATTAAAAAGAATACACAAGTGGGACCATAGAAAAATTAAAACATTAAAATTACAAGTTCAATATTTTTCAATCAATTTTACCCACAAAATATAAAAAAACATTTTTCCTTCTAATCATAGTCTTTCCAAAATAGGTACCTACACTCCGGAATCATTTGACCTACCTCTCCATCACTCTCATCGATCAAATAAATTTCGTCCAATTCATTCTTGATTTTCATAAAGATACATATTTATCAAGGATGTAAATGAACTTATCATATACACTAGTGGAAATAAAAAGAGTGTTCCAATTTTTAGGACTTCATGTTAGGTTCAAATATCTCTGAGGCTGCAGGATGGTGGGTCGCCAAAAAATGTGATATTTTTTTGCTAAAATGAGGGTTGAATCTTGAAATAAATACAAGATAAGTTTCAATCCAAATAACCTCCTACATCTATCACTCTAGGGCCAAAAATTTCTTTTCCCCAAGAATATGATAATATAAATTTGACACCTGGATTTTTTTCAAAAAAAAATTCTTTCATTTTTTAGGGACACAACTCACCCAAATACGATGGATAGAAAAATTGGTGAGTAAAAGCTCCCAAAACCCCATGAAATAAATGTCAGACAAAATCCCAAAGAAATTTACACCATTATAATATTTATAGTAGTATCTCAATAAATGTAAAGTCATATATAAAACTATCTATCTACAAGAGTAATGGATCATCACTTTCATTAGAATCCCCAAAAGAAAGGGTTACCATATAATGACCAAGAATGTAATTATTGTTGGAACTAAAAAAGAATCTATATTCCCATATCAAATAAATGTAATGAATGTGTCTACTTTGAAAGAAAGCACATATGATCATGATGATAAGACATCAATTCATGTGCATTAAATGATTCACTACCCCCCAAACAACCTTATACATGAATAGATCTCTCCCCTACAAATAGATTGAAAATCATCTTGAAAAAAGTTGAGAAAGGGGTAGGGAAGGATATCAGTTATTGAATCATCCTGGAAAGTATTATTCATGGATTCTAAGCGATATAAAATGAATAAAATGTAAGGGTGGGTCATTGGGTCAAAGGGGTTTAATATCAAATAGATGCCTTAATCATTCTATTGAAACTACTAAAATTCCTATCACATTTAAGGAAAACATGGAATGTTCTAGAAGAAAAAACATGGTAATGATTCCCGCAAAGAAAATAGATATAGGATATGATCGAAAAAAGGTCATAAATCTTAGGGGTATGGAAGTAAAATGTTGTATATCAAAAATGATCATGATTTAAAAGAAGTGTATCCAAAATAAATAGGTTACTGAAAAAAAATTTGAAGCATGAAATAATATTAGAAGTCATCTAAGTCAGGGTATTAAGAATCAATGCGTTCTAAATAGGACTCATGTTCTTAAACTACACATGGATATGAGTGGTATGTTCATGATTATGTTACTAAAAAAATGCATCTGTTTTCATGTGGGTTCAATTATGACATGAATTATATTGTTTTTTTGAAAAAAAAATTGTTGGTTTACATGGTGTTTTTAGAAGCATAAAATATGACATAAAATACATCATTTTCTTATGTAATTGCAGGTAGATGCCGGAAGGCGATCTATATCTGATAAATCTCCAAAAATGATGTAATTATAATATCTACACTTTGAGTTCACATAACCACATCGTATCAAATAATCCACACAATAATCAAAATCATCTGTATGATAAAACTATGTATGATGGATTCATATCCACTATAGTTCCCATAGAAAATATATTTTGTTAAATTCAATCCATTTTATTAATTAAAAACTAAATGAAATGAAACTAAATGTATTTAAAAGAAAAGAAACAAATGATGGGTTGCCTCCCATTCAGTGCTATGTTTACTTTTTCTTTGACCGTACATTTTGGAAACATCACCAAGATCAAAAAGAAATGTATACCATGCATTTTACTCTTTATCTTTTGGAGTGTAGAATCCATTCATTGAAAATGAAATTATCCAGGAAGCTAAAAAATATCTCAATGGAAACTTTTTAGTCAAATGGATTTATGGAATGAAATTAAAATAGACCGACTCCAAGGAGAATAAATATACCTAATCTAATGAAAAACTCACTGAATAATTTAATTTTGTGAAAAGGTTGTCATTGTGAAGATAATGAACAATGAATTTTTTTAATTTTCACAAGAGAAGAAATTACCTTATTAGAATATTTGAGTGGTCGAATTATATCCATAATATCCTTAGATTTAGCATTTCAGTCTATGAGGTATCCCAATTATTTTTCACTAAAAACCACTATCATAAGGAAATCCAATGGTTTCAAGCTCAATTCAAGCTCCGTGGTTTTAGAAATTATTTCATGCTCAAGAATATTTTTAGCTTCTGTGGGTATTTCAAGTGAAGTGTTTTTGACCTTTAATCATGGGGCAAGTTAGGCGAGATCAATTGTGGAAGATAACTCTATTGTGTCAATAATTACATCTTTTTCAAAATTCTATTTTATATCGCCCTCATCATATTTCTCCATTGGCACATGTGGCACCAGAAACTTATGATCCTCCAGGAAATCAATCTCATCCATTATTTCTAAAAAATCATGAGTGTTCTCTACCAACAATGTTAACTAATTTTATGATTCCATAAATGTTTCATATGTATCCATTTTGGAAAAAAATTATGACTCAATTTTTTTTTATAAATAGGTGATTCAGTTTCATTTGAATTGATTTCTTCTTGTGTGTGGAAATTCATGTTTTTTTGGTTCAATTTTGACACTATCATGGTAAGGAAGGGTCTCACTTTAATTTCCTCTTCATCATTAAAAGGTGTAATTTTATAGACATTTCATGCATCTTTTTTCACTTTGATTTGGATGGGTTGTGAAATAACATAATGATAACATAGAATATTTTTTTGGGGGGACCTTTTATTGGAAAGGGTAGAAGAATAAGATCTCACATTCATGAAATGTGATTAGATTGGAAGAATTAATTTTTGAGGGATAGGATTCATCAATGGTAATACAGGAAGAAGGATTGATCAACATTGTCTCACCATCATAATCAAGAACTATTTGTTGTTCAATTGGAACCTCTACTGCACGTTCCTCAAAATAATTACTCGAATTGGATCATAAAGTGGCAATGAGGTGGATAGTTGGACAAGGTTGGTTAGTTGATTTTCTAGATTCTTTGTTGTGGAAAACATCTTTTCATTACATTCATCTTGAGGTTAAAACAACCTATTTGTCTCAGTTATAAAATATTGAAACATATTTTCAATTATTGAATAATTTTTTTCACATGAATTATCAAATTCCAAATTTTCAGGAATGATTTGACTTTGAAATTGATCAAATTGTGTAATAAGACTTGTATCACAACATGGTTCATCATTTTCATATGGATCATAACATAGACATGAATAAAAATCATTATAATAAAGAAGATTACCAGGAGAGCTCATGTGTGTTGAATCATTATACATCATACATTCAGTTGTTGTCTTATAAGGAAGGTGTTGATTATACCCATATGGAATTTAACACTCTATTCAGAACATTTGGTTCTCTTGAAATTACCTGTAATAAAGAAATTCCCATAGTAGTAAACAAAACGTTTTTTCCTAAATCACTCTTTCCAAGGAACTCATATTCCTACCATTATCCTTAGAAATGGTGCTAAAAATTTGGAATACACATCGAAACCCATAAAAATTTGAAAATTTATAAACCTAATAAATATTGTAGAAGTGGAGAGTCGGGTTGAACCATATAGAGAATGTGAGTAGACACTAAGAATATCCATTCAGGTGCATGTAATGTCAAATATTAAATTCCTACATCTAAATATTTATTTATTTAATTATCACTGATTCCAAATTTAATCAAATTAGTATTAGGCCTCATTATATTTTTTTATATAGTATTCAAATTTTCACACAAATTATCTATCATTTGCTTCTTTGTCCTAAAAAATAATGTGTGTGTCATTATAGCATTGAATCACATTCTGAAATACAAAAACCCATTTCTCACAAAGTCTAAGTATCTATCTACCTAAGGTTCATTCAAAAGATATCACTTATTAGGTATCACTCAAGAAAGTTTTAAGGATAGTGCACAAAAAATGTTAATCTTTCGATAAATATATTTATTTATTCAGAATTCGCTCACATGTGATTTATGATTCTCTCATGTGTGCAATCAACTTTCAGAAAATAAAATTCTCTCATGAACCCCCACCCATGATTACTTATTAGGTATCACAGGAAAAGGCAATAAATAATGTGTGCAGAATACAAATTACATTTAATTCAAATTCAGATATAATCAATTAAATAAATATCCAATTAAATATTATTTAAAAGGAAATCAAATATGGAAATAAACTAAAGGCATGCATATACCATCACATTCATCAAAACTCAAACACTAAAATATTAGTCTATTATGACGATGACACGAAACATAAAATAATAGAATTAGGATGTTATTGTTTTCATGCCATCTTAAAAATCACCACAAGACATTTTCAATGATCATAAAATAATAACCTTCACCCTGTTGATTGGTGCAACGTCGAACCAAACCATCACGCCACCAGAAAAATAATCTTATCAGTCTGTACTATTTTCGAACACTACAGTTATCGTTCATCTATCTACAAATGAAAATATAACATCTTCAAGAGATGATGTCGTACCCGATCAACCACTACACTAACAACACACCACAAAAAAACAACTTTCTCGGAGTCACAGTGAACAACAAGAGTATGTGGCTGGTTTACAACACTTGAGAAGGCGTGCATGCATTCTGTTAAGGACGGAGGAGGTAAAATAAATTTGAGAGTGGTCGATGTCATGGATTTTGAAGGGTGAAGCATGGAGGCGGTGTTTGTATGCTCCTGCACCTATTGCATAAGTGAGTAGGCGAGCTGGAGATGAGGTGTGAGCGAGAGAGTGAGGTGGGGTGCTGGTGAGGGGAGGGGAGGGGTAGGGCGATCGGGTGAGGGGGAGGGGCACTGGAGGGGGAAGGGTGATGGAGGTTATGGGTGATAAAGGGGGGAAGGGGAGGGGATATGTGGGGAAGGGGGAGTGTGTGATGTTATGGGAAAAAGGGGCATGAAGAGAGTGGTGGGGCGAT
The DNA here is from genome assembly GCA_963277665.1 of Viscum album. Taxonomy (NCBI): domain Eukaryota; kingdom Viridiplantae; phylum Streptophyta; class Magnoliopsida; order Santalales; family Viscaceae; genus Viscum; species Viscum album. The sequence continues at coordinate 2,092,889,739 of OY728131.1, read as the reverse complement.
GTTGGAAGCAGGGGGAAGGAAAGGCATTTTCTTATGTTGTTGTAGTGTTATTGTTATCCATTAAATGGGATATATCTTTTAAAATAATAGTTCTTCCAGTTAAGAATCAAAATTTTAAAATAAAAAAAAATAAAACAATTATTGGTAGTTAAAAATGGTCTGTATTTAAATAAAAAAAATTAGAATAAAAGTTAAAGAAAGTTAAAAGCGTTATAATATTAATAAAAGGTACATTAAAACAAAATTAACAATAATAACTAATGATAAAAGCAAATAATTACACTAATAAATAAGATGATGAAAATTAAATATATAAATATAATTGTCCTAAAATATTAGAAACATATATATACACTCAATTAGATATATTGATAATAATACATAAAATATAATTAAATTATAATCTATACAAAAAATACTAATAATAATGTTAATATAATTTAAATCGTAATAATAATATTTTTAATAATATACAATGTTAAATAATATATAATACTAAAATAACAAATTAAAATAAATACTAATAAAAATTAATAAACTAATAATAAAACAAATATTAATTAAACAACTAAAAAATAATAAAATTGTTGGATATTAAATTTTAATGATATATAAAATTAATGTAAAATAATAATAAAATTTAAAGAGAAATAATTAAATTTATATAATTAAATAATATAGAATTACATGTTATATTAAATTAACAATTATACACATAATAAAAAAATATTAAATTAAAATAAACTAATAAAATAATAAATTTTAAAAAAATAGTATATAAATTAACTAAAAATAATCAAAATTTCTAAAAGACTACAAAACTATAAAAATTCCTAAAAATTATAAGAGTTGTTAGAAAACAAATTAAAACTAAATTAAAAAATTTTAAAAAATGTTAAATAAATCAATATGAATAAACCACTAACATCTAAATAATAACTTGAAGCATCTATAAGAAGACAATGTGAAGTTGTGGTCAACCATTGATGAATCACAATTGAGGAGGAAGAAACTTTCTGCTATGATGAAGAAGAATATATAGAGTGTCTTCCACCACTAATGAAGTTGAGTGTCACCCCTATCTAACCATTGAGAACCATCGCTTGTAAGAGAAGTAGATGTCAAGGAAAACCACAACATGGTGAATCAATCAATGTTAAGTGCCACCACAAGGATTCAATCCCAATTTAATTTCCACACAACCTAGGGAAAGAAGTTTGTTCACTTGCTCGGATTGAGACACCTCGCTACCTCAAACATGTGATTGAGCCATGCTAATTTTCGATGTCACCCTCACTAGATATCATCCAGCCACAGTGATCTATGTGCCCCACAAAAAATAAAATAAATAAAAATATATATAAAATATATAAACATAATAAAAATAAAAAATATGTATATAATAAAAAATTAAAATTGTAAAATAAGAATAAACTCAGCTAAGGATTAATTTTGAAAATTTTTAGATGTTCATTTTTATTCTCTATATAGGTATTAGAAGAAACGACACTGAAAAAATATTTGTCACTGTGCCTAAAAATAAATGGATAGGAAAATTCTCAAAGACCTAAATTGAATTCATGAAGCACTAAAATAATTATAAACATGTGTGTTTTTTATAATGGGATGAAGATGATCTTAACTGAATTGATCTTAAACATCGTATCTACGTATGTGGAAACCATTTAGTTGAAGTATGATCTATCCTTGAAAATTAATTTTAGGATGAAGAAGGTCGTAACATATAAATATTTTTACCCCTAACCTAGTGTAATTGTTTCAAACCTGCCAATAGCAATTGGGTTTTTTTCTTCTATAAATTCTATCAACAATTTTTATTCAATTTCACTCTATTTTTGTTCATGTTGAACAATTTTCATCTATTCTACCTTGATAATTTATGATTTCACAATCTTTTTATCAAGTTATTAAGGTGATATCTTCAACTCCAAATCATAAAGAACTGACCTGGTGGCTAGGACCCTAGGGTAGACCACACATGAACCTATTGTTTTTAATTTTAGGATATTCATACATAACACAACATTGAATTTCATAGAAGAATATTGATGATATTCATGTTCTCTTTCCAATGAATGAATGCATTGTTCACTCTGTCAAATCAATTTTCCCTCCCTCTTTCGGTTCACAGTGCATACCAGTGGAGTATTATAGAATGACGATAGAATAAAATATGATGAAGCTTGGTGTTGAGTCATTGAATGCCTCAATTTAGTGTGTTTATTGTCTCCCCTCTACAGAGGATGTGGAACCGGATGTGCCAAGGAAGATTTATCTTCTATATGTTAAGAACCACAAATTAGATAAATTGTAGCAATGGAATAATGATACTAATGAGATTTTTGGATGATAACCAAAGGATAATGAATAATATATGTAGTCAACCCAATATTTGAACCCCTTTATCTCTAACTTACTGTGTTGATAAAAAAAACTACTCTTTATCTCATATTTAAACATGATTTATTACATAAACTTTAAATTAATACAATTCATGCGATCGAGAGGTCTAGTGTCATTGGGGCTGGGAACATTACATAACAACTTGAAACGTGAATACACATATTTATTAAAAACATATTTTACATGAACACAACATTCCTTCATACTTAGCATTGCATGGGATAACCTGATGACATACCAAAGAAAAGGGTGATCTATAAATCATAATAAAGGGGTGAAAAAGGCATAACATAAAGAATAAAATACATTCTAGGTAATAGGCATATCAATGGATCATAAGAGAAACATGAACATAAATGCATGATATAGCATGATTATCATAACATGGAAATTTGGAAACTACTTAAAACATTGCATCATTAACATAAAAAAATCGGGTAAACCCCTATCCTAACATTGTGGAAAAAAGTACTATAAATAGAATCAGGTAAACACCTATCCTAACATGATGTATCACGATACTAAAAACTTCCAAATACATTGAAGCGCAAAGAGGGTGAACCCTTTATAAACATTTAAATCTCATTCTTAAGTGTGCCACATAGATCATTTAACATGGATTCATTCAACAAAATAATTTCTTACACGATTGAAGAGTGTGAATTACATAAATGTAAATCCATAATAAATAATTATATGTGAACAAAGGGGAATACCATTGATAGAGTAATGGGTATGGTATTCACTACATGATTATTTGGGCATGGAAAATCATGGTGTAATTTCGGTAGCATAATGGTGTCATATAAAAATTCATAAAATGGGTAGATAAGAGAAAAAGTGGTATCTAATCATTTATACACAAAATGGAAAATAATGGGATCTTGGAACAGAATATCCCATCATATGAAATATAATTCAAGATGCATGATACAAATGAAGTGCTTGTAATGAAAATGAGATGACATAAATCCCTTACAGAATTTTGGCATAGTAACAGCATATGTAAGGTTCTAAATGGGGGTGGATAAATGATACCTTGTTTAAATAACATCAAATGGATATTAGGTAATTTATTAAAAAGGGATTAAGATATAACGAATTGAAATTAAGAATACTAATTTCAGACAAGGGTCTTGAATTGAAAGGATGAGGGAAAGGTGAGGATCCCTTACTTGGATGTGTGATCCAAAATGATTGGGAGAGGCTTCTTGGAAGATGATGAGAACCTTCAGAGGATTCTAGAGAGTAGGGGAAGAGTCTGGTCAAGCTTCATATATCTTAAGTGAATATTAATAGGTGAGTGGGTGGGTTTATATTGGAAAGGTGGGGGAATTCTTAATTATTTAGGTTTTCGACCCTACACACTAAAATATTCAGAACCACAAACCATGAAATGGTTTTTCCCATGGTTTTTTGGAAATGGGAATTGTTATACGTTATTTTAAAAGGATAAGGTCTGAATATATTATGATATTTCCCTTTCTTATGTGTAGGTCACTCACACTTTCAAGGAAATGATTTCAAAATTTCAAAATATTTTATATGTCCTGGAGGATTCAGTAAGGCATTATAAAATAAATCAAATAAACCTAAAATTACATTATTTTAAAGGAAAACATATATTTGGATGAATACACCTTTTCTATTATTTTATTACATCACTATTGGGTCATTATGATGTAAAAAAGCACATTATATATTTATAGTGTATTTAATTTTTACCCAAAAAATCTATTGTCTCAGAAAAATATGAAAAATTCACCATTACATATTTTTGACCTACCAATTCCAAAAGTAATATTCATTTTATCTAAATAATTTTCTAAATATGTGAATTGTTTTTAAATAAAAACTAACATTTAATGAAAATTGATGGGTTTTGAATAAAATAGTATTCCAACTTTTATAAAAATTTATTTTATCTTCGTAAAAATACAATGGTCATTTATATTTAATAATTATATTTTACTAGAATATTATTTATTTCAAAAATCCATTAATTCATAAAAATAAATTCTTTAATTGGTATTAAAAATACAATTTTTGTTGTATCGTATGAAAATATAATTCTTATTAAACTAATTACTTAATCATTAATGGAGTAAAAAAAAGAAATAGATATAATCATAATTTATAATTAAAAGAATTTTTGTTATAACACAATTTAATTATAATAACATTAATAATAAAACATTTGTTTAATATAATAATTTTTATGTTTTTGAAAAGTACCATTTTATCTGAAAATTCAATTTATCAAATTCATTATATTAATAAGAAAGACATTTCTCAAAACAAAATTGATTGAATAAGAATTTTATTTTGAAAAACATATTACACAATAATTAACTAATAACATGTTACATAACTCCTTATAACACTCACATATGACTTAAGGTCATGGTGTGCAATGGTGATAGACTCTTGGGGCGTCTCTCATAACATTTCCCAAATGGTGATTTCCACCAACTTGAACTTCTCCCATAGTCAATTTCATTCAAGATTAACATGTTAAAGCATGTATTGGGATTGGTTTTGAGTGAATCCCAGTGATGCTACCTCCTTCCCAAACTTCAACAAATGGGCTTCGTATGGAAAAATTCTACTAGTAGAGGCCATCGACTCTTATTTAAAAATTAGTTTTCCATTGTCATTTCTATTTATAAACAATAATTATACTATTAAATTTATTATTGTTTAAAATGGTCATATTGATCATTGTTCATAATTGACAAACGATCACATAACGGTTTAAAAATGTACTTACATTTCAATTAATACTTGTATAGTTTTAAGGAATGTGACACGGTAAAACATAAATTTTCAGGAAACAAAATTTTATTCAAAATTTTGGTCTATTACATTATTCCTTCATATGAAATTTCATACCTAAAATTACATTTTATATACTAAGGTGAAAACAGGCGAGGTTACTTCTCCTTCATCCTTTAAACGAGGTCTTGAGTCTTTCCTATTAGAATTTAATTTAAGTAGAAAGGGTTCATGCGTCATAATGGTACCTCAAAATATTTTCAAAATAATCTAATTCCTTTACCTAAAACTCATCAATAATAATGGATTATATTTATAGAAGCACAGATAACTAATTAAAAAGTTATTTCTTATATATAATTTTTGAAATATCTTCTTCGACATTTTTTATAAAAACATCTTACTGATTCATCTTCAAATACTTCAAAATAGGGTTATGGTATATCAGTTTTGGTATTTCATTAACGAATGAAATATATAATTTGATACATATAGGTAGATAGGAGGTCTCCCTATTTTTCATCATCTAGATAATCATTTAGTTCTTGATTATTTTGAAATAAAGGGAATAATTTTAAAAGAACCCAATGGTGCTTCCCACTCTTACCATGGTAATGAAGTCGAGAGTGAAATATTCTCCAATATAAGATAACTTATCCTTAAAATAATCATGCAATACATGAGTTATTGGATTCCTCATAAAGTTGTTTTCATGTAACATGGATATTTGAAAGAGTTTCAAAGTCATCTAAGCATGACTTTAGGATAATCTTTCCTGGTAGTTCTTTAGGAAGGGAGATAACAGTTGTTTGTGATCTTCCTCCTTCCATATTTTATCTAAGAAGAATAAAATAAAATGAGGGGGATTGAATAATTAGTTAATAATAATGTAAAAAAAGAAATCACTAAACATATAAGGATAAACTTGTATATGAATAGTATATCCTAACTTTAGATACCCAATGTTTCAATCTAGTTTATCCATGATCTATTTTATAATGTATATTCTTATGGGACTTTTATATTCCCTAAATAATGGTACATAATATGATTATAAATTTACCAAGTCATATCACCTAGGAGTGTCGAACCAAGAGTGCAGCAATGCCTGTTTTCACTCACCAGTTCCCATTCAAGTATAGCTCAAAGTGGTGTTTTCGGTTTGTATCCCTAGATACATCTGTGCCAGATCCACCACCACTTCTTCGTATCCAGAAAGGTATTTATATTATGGATAAACCACTTACTATATACTCACCAAATTTTAGGTATTCTTTTCTTATACTTAGGTTTATCCCTAATCCTTTCACTTCGGTTTCCTAATCCTAATCCCAAAAATTAATAAACATCCCTCTAATACCATCTATAACAACCCTTCTCATTTTCTCATATTTAAACAAAATTTATTAAATAAAAATTCCCATAAGAAAACATAAATGATCAGGAGTTATATTTTCATTGCGTCTTAGGAAAATGAAATAGCAACTTAAAACATTAAATACACATATTTTTAAAAACTTCGTTTACATGACCATAACATTTCATCGTTCTTAGCATTGCATGGGATAACCTGAAGAAATACATAAAAAATGGTGTGCTATAAATATTGGTAATGGAGTAAACAAGGAATAACATGAATAATATAATGCATGCTATGAAATATGCATATAAATAGATCATAAGAGAAACATGAACATAAAGGCATGATATAACATGATTATAATGACATGAAAATGTCGGAAAAACTTAAAAAACTACATCATTAACATAAAGGAATCAGGTAATCCTATGTACCAACATGGTGGAAAAAATACTTTAAAGGAATCATGTAAACCCTCATCCTAACCTGATATATCATGATAATAAATATTTTCCAATTCATTGCAGCGCTATGAGGGTTCACCCTTCATAAACATTTCAATCTCATGCTTAAGTGTGCCACATAGATCATATAACATGGATTCATTCAAAATCATCATTTATTCCATGATAGAATAATGTTTAATACATACATCTAAGTCTCCGATAAATAATTATATGTGAATAAATATTAATACCCTTGATAGAGGAATGAGTATGGTATTCACTACATGATGATATTTTGCATGGAAAATCGTGGTGCAATTTCAACAACATAATTGTGTCATATAGAAATTCATAAAATGGGTAGATGAGATAGAAAGGGGTATCTCTTTATTTATAAAAAAACAGACACTGATGGGATCATAGAACATAATATCCCATCATATTAAATGGAATTTAAGACTCACAATACAAATGATGTGTTTGAAATGAAAATGAGGAGAGAGAAATACCTTACAGAATTTCAGTATAGTAACCGCGTAGGTAAGGGTCTAAATGGGGGAGGATAAATGATCCATCATTTAAATAAAATAAAATTTAAAGTAGTTAATTGATTAAAAAAAGATTAAAAAATAACCAATTTAAATTAAAAAAATTATTTTCAAACAAGGTTATTGAATTGAATGGAAGAGAGAAAGGTGAGGATCCCTTACTTGGATGTTTGATATCGATGGTTTGAGAGAGGCTTATTGGAAGATTAGGGTGCATCTTGAGGAATCTATAGAGTAGGGGTAATAGGTTGGTTTATCTTTAAATATCTTGAGTGATGAAGAATGGGTGCTTGGGTGGATTTATATAGGAAATGTGAGGTAATTCTTTATTATTTTGGTTTTGGTCCCTACACACTAAAATAATCAAAACCAGAAACCCTCCCATGGGTTTTTCCCACAGTTTCTATAAAAGGGGATTGGTAATAATTATTTTAAAATCCTAAGGGTCTAAGAAATAAAAATATTTCCCTTTCCTATGTGGAGGGGAGTCACACTTTCAAATAAATGATTTTGAAATCTAAAAATATTTTATATTTCATGGAAAATTCACTTAGTCCTTATAAAATAAATAAAATAGACCTAAAATTACATTATTTTAAATTGAAAACATATATGTGGATGAATATACCTTTTATATTATTTTATTACATCACTATTGGGTCATTATGATGTCATAAAACACATTATATATTTATACGGTATTTAATTTTTTCCTAAAAATTCAACTGTCTTAGAAAATTATGAAAAAAACACAATTAGATAATTTTAATGTCATTATTCCAAAAATACAATTCATTTTATATAAATGTTTTTATTAATATTTTAATTTTCACTTTTAAAATAAAACCAACATTTATTGAAAATTGACACGTTTTAACAAAAACAATTTTCAAACTGTAATAAAAATTACAGTTGACTTATTAAAAATTATATGATCATTTATATTTAATAAAAATAATTTAATAATAACATTTTATTATAACATTATTTATTTTAAAAATCTATTAATTCATCAAAATAAATTCTTTAATTGAAATAAAAAATTATAATTTATGTTTTATCGTATAAACATATAATTTTTATTAAACTGATTACTTAATAATTTAGAGAGTAAAAACAATAAACAATAGATATAATAATCATTTATAATTAAAAAGAGTATTTCTATAAAACTTTTTAATTACAAATAATATTATTAATAAAACCATAGTTTAATATAATAATTTATATATTTCTCGAAAAGTACCATTTTACCCAAACAATTAATTTATTAAATTCTTAATATTATTAAGAAAGACAATTCAACAAATTAAATTTATAGAATGAGAATTTTATTTATTAAAAGGTATTATAGAATAAGTAACTAGTACCTTATTGCATAACCACTTATAATGCCCGCATATGGCCTAAGGGTAAGGTGTGTGATGGTGATAGACTCCTGGGGCGACTCTGATAACGTCGCCCTAATGGTGATTTCCACCAACTTGAACTTATCCCACAGGCGACATTGTTCAAGCTTAACATGTGGAAGCTTGGATTGGTCTTGGTCTAGAGTGAATCCAAGTGACGATACCTCCTTCCTGAGCTTTAAAAAATGGGCTTTGTATGGCACAATTTTACTAGTATAGATCATCGACTCTTCTTTATGAAATAATATTCCATTGTCATTTCTATTTATAAACAATAATTATAAAATTAAATTTATTATTATTTCCAATGTTCATATTGATAATTGGTCATAATTGACAAATGGTCACATAACAGTCTAAAACTGATAGTTACATTTCAATTTATACTTGTATATTTTAATGAATGTGACATAGTAAAACATACATTTTCATGAAACAAAATTTTATTCAAAATTTTGGGTCATTATATTCTTCCCCCTTAAGAAATTTCATCCCCCAAAAAATTCATTTTACACATTAAGGTGAAAACATGTGAGGGTACTTCTCCTTCAACTTTTCAACGAGTTCATCAGTCTTTCCTATTAGCATTTTTTTTAAGTAGAAATGGTTCATGTGTCATAATGTTACCTCGAGATATTTTCAAAATCATCTACTTCATTTACCTAAAAACACCTTAGGATTCTCGGATAATATCTATAGAAGCACCGATAATTCATTAAAAATGTATTTCTTAAATATGATTTTGAAATATTTTCTTGAACTTGTTTTTTATAAAAAAAATTCTTACTGATTCATCTTCAAATATTTCAAAATAGGGTTTTGGAATATCATTTTTGGTATATTCCCAAAGACTGAAATATAAAATTTCATACGTATAGGCTACTTATATGTCTCTTGATTTTACAGAATCAAGAAAATCATTTATTTCTTGATCATTTTGAAATAAAGTAAATAATTTGAATAGAACCTGATGGTACAACCCATGCTTAGCATGGTTAGAAAGTTGAGAGTGCTAGATTATCTAATAGACGATACTTGATCCTTGAAATAATCATGAAAATATAGAGTTATTAGATGCCTCATAATGTTTCTTTCTTGTAACATGGATAATTGAAAAAAAAATTACAATCCATCTTAGCATGACTTCAGGAAAATATTTCTATGTAGTTCTTGAGGAAGAGAGAGAATAGTTGTTTGTGACCTTCCTCCTTCCATATTTTAACTACGAAAAATAAAATAAAATTAGGGGTTTTGAATTATTAGCTAACAATAATGTAAACAATTAAACATTTAATATAGAAGGGTAACCATGTATATGAATAATATACCCAAACTTCTGATAACCTAAGATTCAATCTAGGTTATCCATGATCCATTTCATAACATACATTCTTATGGGATTTTTTTGTTCTTTTAATAATAGTTCATACTAAGAATATGAATTTACCAAATCATATCCCGTGGGAGTATCTAACCAAGAGTGCAACATGTCCAGTTTTTGTGTATTATTTGCCCTTCGAGTCTAGCTCAATGTAATGTTTTTGAGTTTTGCCCCTAGATACATCTATGTCAGAGCCTCCTCTACTTGTTTATATCTAGACAGTGATTTATTTTCGTGATAAACCAATTACTCTATACTCACAAAAATTTATGGATTCTTTTCTTATACATAGTCTTAACCATGAGGATTTCACTAGAGTTTTCTAATCCTAGTCCCAAAAATAACTAAACATCCCTCTGATAACAACTATAAAAACCCTCTTATTTATCTCATATTTGAAAAAGAATTATTACATAAACTTAAAATTAATAAAACTCAGAAGATCGAGAGGTCTCGGGTCATTAAGGATTAGAAGCATTACATAACAACTTAAAACATGAAATACACATCTTTATTGAAAAGTTCATTTACATGACCACAAAATTCTTTCATAATAATAATTTCATGGGATAACCTAAGGATATACATAATAAAGGGGTGATCTATAAATCCTAGTAAGTGATTAAAAAATTCTTAACATGAAGAATACAATACATGCTAGGAAATAGTAATATTAATGAATTATAAGATAAACATGAACATAAATTCATGATATAAAATGATTATAATAACATGGGAATGTAGAAACAACTTAAAATGCTACATAATTAACATAAATGAATCAGGAAAACATCTTTCCCAACATGATGTACCATGATACTAAATATAACCCAATATATTGGACCTCTATGAGGGTGAACCCTTCATAAACATTTCAATCTCCAACTTAATTGTGCCACATAGATCATATAACATGGATTCATTAAACATCATCATATATTCAATGATCTGAGAATGTGGACTAAATACATGTAAGTACCAAATAAATGGTTATATGTGTAGAAATTTTAATACCATTGATATAAAAATGGGTATATTATCCACTACATGATGATTTTGGCATGGAAAATAATAGTGCAATTTCAGCAGTATAATGGTGTCATATGGAAATTCATAAAATGGGTAGATGAGATAGAAAGAGGTATCTGATCATATATACAAGAAATGGATAGTAAGTAGATCATGTAACATAACATCCCAACATATGAAATGGAATTTAAGATGCATAATACAAATGAAGTTCTTGAAATGTAAATGAGAAGAGAGAAATCCCTTACGGAATTTCTTTATAGTAATGCCATATAAAGTGTCTAAATGGGGAGGTTAAATGATCCATCAATGAAATAACATCAAATTTACTTTATTTAATTGATTAAAAATGATTAAAATATAACCAATTGAAATTAAAATGACTAATTTCAAACAAGGATATTTAATTGAAATGAAGAGAGAAAGGTAAGGATCCCTTACTTGGATGTGTGATTCCAAAGGCTTGGGAGAGGATTTTTAGGATATTAGAGGAACCTAGGGATGGCTCTATGGAGTAAGGGGAATAGTGAGTTCAAGCATCAAAGATCTTGAGTGGAGAGGAATGGGTGCTTCGATGGTTTTATATAGGAAAGGTGGGGGAATTCATTATTATTTTGGTTTTGGACCCTACACACTAAAATATTCAAAACCACAAAGAGTCCAATGGTTTTTTGCCATGGTTTCTTGAAAATGACAGTGGTATACATTATTTTAAAAGTCTAAGGGATGAAGATATTAAAATATCTCCCTTTATTATGTGGAGGTGAGTCATGCTTTCAAGGAAATGATTTTAAAATTTTAAAATATTTTATATGTCGTGGAGGATTGTCTAACGCTTTATAAAATATATTAAATAAACCTTAAATTACATTTTTTTAAAATTAAAAACATAAATTTGGCAGAATATATAGTTTAAATTATTTTATTACATCACTATTGGGTCATTATTATGTCACAAAACACATTATATATTTATACAGTATTAAAATTTTACCCAAAAATTTGATTGTCTCATAAAATTATAAAAACTTTACCATTAAATAATTTTGACATCCTAATTCCAAAAAAAAATAATCATTTTATCTAAATATTTTTATCAATATTTTTATTTTAACTTTTAAAATAAAAACTGATAATTATTTAAAATTCACGGGTTTTGACAAAAATAGTTTTCAAACCTTAATAAAAATTACTTTTGTCTTCTTAAAAATTATATGATCATTTATATTTAATAATATGTATTTAATAATAATTTTTATTAGAATATTATATATTTCAAAAATACATTAATTTATAAATATAAATTATTTAATTGAAATTAGAAATAAATTTTTTGTTCTATCATATAAATATATAATTCTTATTAACCTGATTACTTAATCATTTAGACAGTAAAAAAATAACCAATAGATATAATCATAATTTATAATTAAAATGAGTGTTTTTATAACACTATTTAATTATAATAAAATTATTAACTAAACCTTAATTTAATTTAATAATTTATGTATTTCTTAAAAGTACAATTTTACCTGAAAAATAAATTTATCAAATTCAACATCTTTTTAGGGAAGGATATTCACAAAATGGAAATGATAGAATAAGAATTTTATATATAAAAAGTTATTACACATTAAGTAACTAATACCTGGTTACATAACCCCTAATAATACCCTCATATGACCTAAGGGTAAGGTGTGCAATGGTGATCGACTCTTGGGGCGGATCTGATAACATTGCTTGAGTGGTGATTTCCACCAGCTTGAACTTCTCTCATAGGTGATTCTGTTCAAGAATAACATGTTGAAGATCAGATTGGGCTTGGTCCAGAGTGAAACCTAGTGACACATTATCCTTCTCGAGCTTTAAAAAAAGGGCTTTTATGGCATAATTCAACTGGTAAAGGCCATCGACTCTTATTTCTGAATTAATTTTCTGTTTTTATTTATATTTATAAACAATAATTATAATGTTAAATTTATTATTGTTTCCTATGGTCCTATTGATCATCATTCATAATTGACCAACAGTCATATAACGGTTGAAAACTAATAGTTATATTTCAATTTATACTTGTATAGTTTTAATGAATGTGACATAGTAAAACATACATATTTAGGTAAAAAAATTATTCAAAAGTTTAGGTCGTTGCAGTGTTTCTATTTAAATTGTTTTAAATTTATAAAATTAATAACTTAAAATAAAAATCTAGATTTTTTAAAAATTAAATGAAATATAATAAAAACTCATAATTTATTTATAATATTTATAATATGTCCCACAAATACTCCTTGGGATATGATCATTTTTAGCCCTATACTATATTCCATGTATTTATAAAAAAATTATGTTTGACCATGGCCTATGATAATTGCATGATCACCCAGGAAGTCTAATAAAGAAATAAAAGATAAATAAAAATTCTAAAAATATTTGTGCCACTGACCTATGAGATTTCAGAGACCTCCCCCTGCTACTTTTTTCCCCATAATTTTTTTAGAATCCTCAGAATAAAATAGTTGAGGCTACTACTCTCTCACCAACGATCCCAACTCTAATACCTTATGTTTGTCACTGCCCCACATCCAAATAACACGAGACAAAGGGATCACCTTACCATAGAGAACCTTTCTTTGAGAATATATGATATGAATAGTTTGCTCCACAATGGTGGCCTCAGGATCAAACACAAAATATTCTCACTATAACACATGAGATGGATCTGGATGGAATCTATTTAATTATGAAATCTGAAAAATTATATGGATTGAGGTCAACTGTAGTGGAAACTCTAAATGATAGTCTACCTTCCCAAGGCGTTCCATGACTTGAAATGGAACACCATAATTCGGTGCCATCAATCCATTATTTACCAATCAATAATTTCCCAGTCCAATGAATACCTAAAGAAACACCTTATTTACCTCCTAAAACACTAACATGAAATTATATCCATCGCTATAAGAATTATATCAACTTTGATCTATCATCAACATTTTATAAATCATAAATACTATCTATGTCGTATCCTGGATGAGACTCGGTCCTAATAAGAAACTCTCACCCACCTCATCAAAAAAATAGAGGAATGGAATGGACACCCATACAGAACCTCAAACAAGGCCATCCTAATTGAGGTATGATAAATTTTATTATATAAAAACTTTTCCAATAATAGATTCATTTCCAATGAATCGCTGAAGTCAATAAAACATTCTCTCAAAATATACTTTATATTCATGATGGTTTTCTTAGTCTATCTATCTATTTTTAGGGGTTATGTGGTGATCAACCTCATCCTAGTTCCAAAATACTCCTAGAATTTTGACCAAACTAAAGAAGTGAAATGGTTTTCCCAATTAGAAACTATTTTTGAGGTCACTCAATGAACCCTAAACACCTCTTGAATATAAATGTTCCAATGGTCCTACTCCTTCGTCGACACTCCAATGAGAAGAAAATGGTATGATTTTATAAAAAAATCAACAATATCCTATATATCATATTACCCACTCAAAGTACAAGAAAATATAATCATGAAATTTATCGAGATCTTGTCCCAATACCACATAGAAATAGTGATAGGTTGCAACAACCTTGATAGTCTCTGATGCTCATTTTTCATTCATTGGTAGGTCAATCATAAGAAAATAAATCGTGAAACTGTATGCCTCATCCCAATCCTTTAATACTTACCTCCCAAGGTACAAAATATCTTTTTTCCCAAGGTTTCATGACCTAACTAAATTGATTCCATTATTTCACCACCACCTTTCTCAAGCCCAAGGAAACTACCAACCAATTCCAAAAAATGAGGGCACAGTTAAGAGACTAAGACCAATAATTTTAGATCACCCCACCTTTAGGATACTACTAATCTAATAGAACTCAGGGTTGGATTCCTACCTGCTGCTAACCCAACCAATAAGAGATAGTGAGATCTAAATGGTGGTTAAGAAAACTAGTTCTTCATACTCATAAACCTCCAAAATCATTTCAATAAATAATATCAATAGACCCCACTCATTCACTACTTATTGAATAGCCTACACTGGATGATTTCAACTCAACTCATCAGTGACTATATTCCCATTCATGGTTGAATAAGAAATGTTGACGTCAAAATTCTGAAGATATTATACCCAATGTATCTATCTGAGGTTTACGTCCCTCTAGGAAAAAATATATTTCGATATATTATAATCCGAGTATACTATAAAATGATCCATGAAGAGGTAATGTCTCCACATATTCAGTGGATGCATTATAACTTCTAATTAGAGCTCATGGGTGGGATAATTCTACTCATGTAGAAATAGAAAATGCAAGACACAAGCCACCACATGGTCATCCTATATCAATATACACCCAAATATCACAACGTAGGAATAAAAAATTATTACATAATGATTACTTGCCTTGAGAAGAATCAAGAATAGCATGGATGTCAAACAGGCCTACAAATTCTCAAAATCATGCCAAAAATTCACATCCCACATAATCTCCACCCCTTTCTTGATCAAATACATCAAGGAGAATATAGCTAGAATTCTTGAATAAAATATCTATAGTACCCATCCATTCCCAAAAATCATTAGACCTCGAACACATTATTGGTATGCTCCCAACATATGACAACACAAACCTTCTCATAATCCACTAAAACATCACTATTAGATATAATGTGGCCCAAGAGCTTCTTATATCGATTCCAAAAATGTAAATTATAGAGCTTGGAATATATAAAATACTATCTCAATCTCCTAGAATAACCTCTATATGGTCATAATGATACTCTTATGTCTTGGAATACACCAAGAATTATTCAACATAAATGACCACAAATAAGAATAAAAAAATTCAAAGATATGGTTCATCAAGTCCATAAATACCATAGAATAGTTAGTAAGACCAAATGGAATTACCAACACTCAAAATGCTCATAAAATATTTGACAGGTGGTCTTCGAGGAGTCCTCTTCTTAGACCCTCGACTGGTGGTGCCCAAATCATAAATTAGGCATTTAAAACAATAGGATCCTCTTATATGATAAAAAATCATCAATTCAAGGCAATTATTATTTATTATTTATGGTATCTTGATTAATATTATGATAGTAAGTGTAAAGTTAGAGTCTTCCATCGGCCTTATTTGAAAAAAATTTCTAGAAAATCCCTTAGTAACACACTAGGGAGAATAAATATATTACCCTTAATATCCTCTATCTAAAATTTCAACACTCCCATCTTGGTCATATCTATTTGGTGAGATGGTATAGAAATAAGGATCAACCTGAGGATTTTATCAATCATGAACTTGACCTCTCAATAAGGTATAAAACTATAGAAATTATCTCAAAAAACATCTGGGTAGTTTCCGATCACCATCGAGATACCTTCCTCTGAACCTAGCTCTGATGCATTGAAGAACATCTTAAACAACCCATATGAAATTAAACCCATATCAAAAGAAATTTTCCCTACCCTCCATAATCGCAGATCCCATTCACCCTAAAATATGTGAGTGCTTCCATCATGAGTCAAAAACTATACCTAGTAGTGATAACAATCAACATGTGCCTTGAATCTGATCAATTGGTCCATTTCAATGATATGGCTGATAATGTCTAGGTTGAACATGAGGAAATCCAAAATGACTTCCATGTCAGCAACCAAAACATGATACCTTGGAACTTGAAACCTCGATCCATCTTCCTACCTAGTAAATCCATAACATAAGGTATCAAATATGATCACATACCTATGTCATCAAGAAACCTTAGTGAGATGAAATAATTGGATTCACCTATATCAAATAAAAAATCCATGTAAGAATAAATAAATATCATGCCTCTCATGTTGGGTGGCCTAGAATCCCAGTCCTCTTGTATCATATCAGTTGAAAGAAGACATATTGAATCAAACCCAAACTGATATTTCATCACCTAGTAATAACCCCATTTTCCCTGAGAGAAAGATCCACCACAATTGGAAGCATCAGAATGCACCTAAGAACCCTTTGAGAATATAGATCATATACTTCTCTCTTGTAAAAAACCATGACAGAAGCATTGAATATGTCTTGAACATCTACATCGATGGAATGTACATAGAGCCTCAAGGTAGCTAGACATGGAATGACCAGACTTCCCACCCTGAGAGATAAAAACTAGCTTATTCTATATATAATCCACTAGTTCTGTCCTTGATGAATGTTGAACACTCTTACCAGATCCATGATGAGATTCTTCTTGCTTCCACTTCTTACCTGATGAAGTGCCACCCCTTGAAGGCACACCATTGAGACTTGTATTTCTAACCATACCATCCCTGTACATGGATTCCTTTTCAACCACCTCAATAATGGTTTTAATATATATAAAAACAAGAATGGTCCTGAACTAAAACCTCAATCCCATCTCAAAATTTCAATCCTTGAGATAATCATTCATGGGGAGTTCTAGAGAGATAAGGAATAACGAGGTAAACCGAGAAGTATACTCCTACACCAAATAGTTCCCCTGATCAAACATTAAAAAATAATCATCCAAAACCACCCTCAAGGTCACCAAGTGGAACTTCTAATTGAAATCTTACTTGAAAGTTGTCTGTGTGATATCTTTAGGCCTCTTTGCTAACACCATTTATTCCAACCCCTACCTACCTAGCTCTTACAACATATAGGTGGTGAATCCATATTAAAAAGTCTCAGGGGACTTTAGAAACTCAAATATCCTATAAATATAATCCAACCAATCCTAAAGCTTATTGGTTACCTTGTCTCCATAGAAGACTGGTGGTTTTTACCTAGTAATCATTTGGGCATAGTCTACCATCAATGTTTTCTCCCAACTTCACACCTGATCAAAGAAATTTATCATTTGGATCACAAAATCCAACAAATACGAATAAACTGGATAATTAAATTATAAGGAATCCTCTGCATCACCCTATATAATATTTTATTAGGCCCTTATAAAAGGAATTTTCAAAAAAACACAAAACACAAAACAAAAGATCAATCAATACAAAATTGAGTCTCAAACACTATTAATTAAACCAAAAGAAAAACATAAAATTGGTCTCAATAAAAAAACATTAGCATCAACAGAAACATTAAATGAAAAATGTATGAAGACATATAAATTTTAAATATATCTTCACTATGTATGTTTAAGTTACACAGTTTAAAAAACAATGTACCATCCATTCAAGTGTCACTAGAAGGAGACAGACAAGGCAGTATGGGCTGCAAATAATGACTACTAACTCATCTCCTAAAGCATTCACCTCTTGCATACTTCCCCCATTTCACCCTGAGACTCATAATAACCCACAAGACTTTCTCATACCTTTAAAAAACAATATATTACATCAAAATATCATTAAAATAACCCATAAATGTGCTAAAAATATAAAAAAATTACAAAACACCCATGAAAACTCGAGGTTCAATACCAAGAAGAGATGGTCATCCAATCCTCCATTCCTACCTCCCGAATCCTGATGGTTCTGGATCTAGTAAACCACTAACCCTATAAAAATTGATGTCTCTGATACCATTTTGTATAAAAACAACTTAGGTCAACCTAAACCATTACCCAAAACAGTAAGACACACAACAAAAAGTATGTTCCTAATCTCCATGGGATGTGGACATTCACTAGGTATAAAGAGTAACCTCTTAGGAAGGGTTTCACCCAAGGAAAAATGAATTAATCTATCCATGAAATGGGATTTCCAAACCAAAATAATCATATTCAATATTAACAAACATACATATATAGTAACCCAAAAAATAATAAATAAAATAAAATAAATAACATCATAGCATAATATACATATCATTCCATTTAAGAGGCATAAATATGGTATCTCGTGTCAAAATCTCAAAACCCAAAAATAGGGAAGGTGATCAGACATGGTGTCTAATACATTTATACTAAAAGTCCAAAACTTCTAAACATCTCCTTATGAGATAACACAGTGAGACAACATATCCTCCAACAAAATCATAGATGGAGTTAATCAAGAATATCCACATATATACATAGTTCCCTTGACCTTACCCATGCCCTGTAAAAAAAGTCTATATATGCATAAATAAATATATAGTGTGTAGGGAAAAAGACCCAATATGATACGACCATAAATATATTTAAGTATTAAACAATTAAAACGAATAATCAGGTTTGGAAACTCATTTTCCGAAACTATTTCACTTTGTAAACATTTTACCTGAAGAAAACCACTTAAAATCGCTTTGGTTTTCCTTTAAAAAAACATTCCAAAAACTTTTATTAACATGGATAAATTAAATAAGTAATTATATATGGAACCACATAATCAATATACCCAAAAAAGGCATAATAAGGGTAAGCATAAATATAATCATCATATAATCAAATAGAAGAAAATGGTCATTACACATGATATCACATCTAACAAGGAACTAGCATAATGTTTAAATCATATAAATCAACCAAAAATTAGTAATTTCCAACAAGGGATCGAACCATATGGTTCTAATATGAATACACTTCAAAATATTTTGATAACATACTAAAAAATTGGAGATTGTCAAGTTCTAACATGGGCCCAACTCTAAGAGCTCTCTCAGTCTATTGAACAATATGTGTAAGCTCTCTTATTCTTCCTCACAAATTCTCTCATGGTACCTTGGATAAAAAGTGTAATATCTCTCTTTATCCCTCCCAAAGGGTCTCATGGACTTATTTAAAACTATTTCTCACACCCTAGGAATCCCATGTTCTATTTAATTCTAAACATATCCACATTAGATGTATAAGGCCCCAGCCTTAAACCTTACTTAATATTGAATTAAATGAATAATTCACATTGAGGATCTTTTCAGGTTTAGAGTTTTAGAGAATTAGAACATAGATTTTACATCTTAAAAGATTACAAAGTAGACACTTCTACTAAGTCTCCATAAACTAAAAACTCTTAAAAAGAAAGATGTCTAGATTCCATGTTTTAGATAGCATGAAATTCCCTTGATCCCATCCTTGACCTTATTCCACTTTAAGTCCTGTGAAAACTATTTCGAAAAACTTGGGGTGAGCATAAAAAGCTCAGTAAGGGATACAAAGAGAATGAAAACTGTTAGTTTTTCAAACATCAAGTAAACCATGTATACTATATCAATGTAATACCTTCACCTTCATGAAGTAGTAAAAAAAATCTTCACTGAATAAAGTATCATGACTTACCTTTTTGTAACCAAAGGACTACCATAAAACCCATATAAAGAACACATAGAATATATAAAGGTAACTTGGGACATAAACATACTTAAGTGGAATAACCATACGGTTGACTTCCACACATATCACTTAATGAAATAGCCATACGGCCAATTTCCATACATACTTAATGGAATAGTCATACGGCCGACTTCCATACCCAATGCATTGGAGGTTATAACGTAACCACCCGTCCTGGTATTCCCGGCACCACCCGTCATATGGTTTATAACGTAACCACCCGTTAAAATGTCCAAGTACCAATATAAAATCATAAAACATAAAACCAATATAAAGGAATGATAACATTTCCACATTTCAATCACAATATATCATAAATATATTGACATAATAGAATCCTTTTTCAAAACCATTTTCAATACCAAAATACATAAAAGAGTATATGGTATTTGTTTTATTCGAAAAACATTACGGCTTGTTGAGAAAGCCAAAGACTAAATAATACTCGCGGCGGCGGAAAAGGTCGTTGTCACTGCGTACGTTAAAAGAAACATTCCTTTTTGTCGTTTTGTAAAACGCTTCATATAAAAAGATTACTTTTGTATAAAAGTAAAAGTCAAAGGAGTTTATACACCATATAAAAGAAATTTGTGTATAAAACCAAATATGCCTCAATGAAAGGAGATTGAGACGAAGTCCCTTACCTTAGGTCCGACTTGACTCGATCGTTCTTTAACGTCCTGAATAATAAACTTGAGTTAATTTATACTTGATTAAGAACCTTTTTAAAGTTCATTATTCCTTTTATATCACTTATTGCCATGTTATAAACATTATGTAACCATTTAAGTTAATAATGTTTGTTTTGTCAATATTTGGTTCTTAAGTCGAAAGTTGACTTCTTACAATTACATGTTGTTCGTGTGGTCAAAATTTCTTTATATCCAGAATGAAATTCCTGATTTGGATATCATATATATCATATATATCCAGCATATACATGTATTTATAATATTACATAATCATTTAGAGGTATGAAATGAAATGCACCGTTCATGGAGACGGTAAGCCGTACGTACGCATGAACGCTACTTTCATTTCTTTGTCATATTAGTGGAATTAAAACTAAATGAGAGGTATGTATATTTTAATTCAATAATTATATTCATCATTTAGATATATCATTAATTATATATATACATTATATACATGTAATTTTAATAGTACATTACATTTAGGGATAAGAAATGAAATGCACCGTTCATGGAGACGGTAAGCCGTACGTACTCATGAACGCTACTTTCATTTCTATCTCATACTTTAATGGAATGAAATAATAATGATATAGAGGTATATTATAATTCCAGTATAACATCATATATAATAACTTTAAATCCATCCTTTACACATCCCACATATGGCATTAACGAATCAAAACACTTTGAGGGGGCGGTAGTCCGCACTTCCTAAAATGAAGATATCGTGTTTACCCATAATGGAAACCCTGAAGGTATTCCAAAAATGAAAAATACAGAAGCTTAAATAAAAAATAAACATATTATATATCATATATAAAAATAGTGACATCATAATGGCCACCCTTGAAGGTGTTAAATGAGTATTGAACAATCATCGTTTCGGGAGGCAGAATTTCGCCATCCACGGAAACCGTATGTTCTTTAACCATTTGATGTATTTGTGTGAGAGTGTAGCTAAAATAAATGTTATAACAACATCCTAGTATATTGAAGATACTGGTGTTGTTACAAAATAAGTAAATAAAAAGAGTTTAGAGGGTTGGAGAAGCAAAATAAAACAAATGAACAAGAGAGAATGAATTACCTTTAAAAGTGTAACTCCCTTTTGATTTGAGCCTAAAGGAATTCTTTTGAAAGGATTATGCCCAAAGGGAATCCTCTAGGATGAGGATAGGGATGTGGAGAGAGTAATTGGGCAGGGGTTGGCCGAGCCACAGGCTTGAGAAGTGTGTGAAATGGGGTAGAGGTGGGGGCCTTTTATAAGAGGAGAGGAGGGGCACTTTTGGAATGTAAAGAAATATTACTTTATTTGAAAATGTGTTTCTGTTTTAAAAGGTCCCACATTGATATAATTCGTGGATAAGGTGATAAGGGTTCGAAATCCACTCATCCAATTGGTTTTGGACATGTGTAGGTTTTAGATTTTTCATTATCTTTCCATTTTATTTAAATCGTCAAATAATGATGTCATCACTGCATCATTATTATGTCATATATAATTTAATTTATTTAATGTCTAAAAATTATAAAAAAAATACTATGATGTAGGAAATATTTTTAGACTTCCAATGACTATTTATAATCAAAATTTGGACTTGTATAACCCCACTAAAAAATTATTTTAGTAAAACAATTTATGTTAGTGTCATTTTCACTTTAACATTAAATAAAAATATATTAATGTCATTTTCCAACTAAAGTGGCTCCATGGGGTCCCCAAGTTGACCCATGGCTTGTCTTGGTCGGACATGAAACACCCAATAGGTGTAGGACAAGTGTCATGGTGTTTTCACATTCTTATAATACCATTTTTACCTTAAACTACATTATTTACCTGTAATCGCGATTAATGAAAAAAAGTTACTATTCACCAAAATATTATTTTAATCTCATTGAACCACATTTTACTTCTTAATGAAAACCATGTATGTCGGATTTTAAAAATTCAATACACATTAGTGGTAAACTTTCATTTAACTGAAAAATCAGTTTGCTTGATTACCACTTAGTGGTTTCACTATTCATCAAAAATTGAAGTTTTTCAGAAAATTACCAAAAATTCACCCTAAGCTATATTTGATATTCCGAATTCAAAAATGAAGTCCATTTTACAAAATTCAAAACTTATAATTCAAATTAATTAATTTAATAATTAATTCCCGCTGTAATGACAAATAGCGTGTTTTTGTGAAACAATAAGTATCAAAAGATTGACACCAGTTTAAGTCCAATTTCAAAGTGAAATTGATTCCAATGACCACCATTGGATTAACTGGTAAAAATATTTTCTAATTTCACTTTAAAACCAATTAAAATAATAATCTAATCATATAAATAATTTAGATTAAAAAGTTGTTTTGAATTAAAATACAACATTTTACACTATTCATAAAAAAAAAGAACTTTATCAGAAAGGTACCAAAAATTTACTCAAAGTAAATTTTGATGTCCTGATTCTAAAGAAGAGTTATATTTGGTCCAAAATAAAGTATAAGAGTGATCAAAACTTTATTTAATGACGGTTCACCATTAAAAGGTGATAAGTGAACCTTTAGTGAAAATTAGAGTATATATGCCCTAAAATTGAACTCTTTCTGTATTTTAAGCCTTTATCTTTTATTGGGTAAATGTATAAACATTTAAAAACATATCTAATCTTATTTTAGTTATTTCTATCCATTCCCGCCAGTACAACGGCTACTTGTTAACTAACATTTAAAATAATATTATTTTATTACTAGTGTGCTACGTAAGTTTCAAAGAAACTCATCGTTGCGTATCGGGTACGCTATCGAACATAGCAACCCCTTTAAAATAAAATTAATATTTAATTCGTAAATATTAATAAATATGAAAATTCTTTATTCTTTATTTACCTGGGATGTTACATCCTTCCCCCCTTTTGGGAATTGCGTCCTCGCAATTTTATTCACTTATCAAAATAAGTGGGGGTATTTATCCCTCATAGCATTTTCAGATTCCCACGTTGCCTCTCAATCACATGGTTTTTTCACAAAACCTTTACCTGATGAATCACCTTATTTCGTAAGACCTGCTCCCTGTGGTCAAGAATCTGGACCGGTTGTTCCTCATAAGATAGGTTCTCTTCCAGCTGAACTACCTCTGGACTCAAAACATGAGATGGATCTGGCATATACTTTCTCAACATTGAAACATGAAAA
The DNA here is from genome assembly GCA_963277665.1 of Viscum album. Taxonomy (NCBI): domain Eukaryota; kingdom Viridiplantae; phylum Streptophyta; class Magnoliopsida; order Santalales; family Viscaceae; genus Viscum; species Viscum album. Next base: position 2,092,865,201 of record OY728131.1, on the reverse strand, counting down.
ACATTGTGTACCTGAGACAAACTTGGAGGTAAAGCCACCCGGTATGCAACTGATCCAACTCTCTCCAGAATTTAATATGGTCCAATAAACCTTGGACTCAGCTTTCCTTTCTTACCAAATCTCATCACACTTTTCCAAGGAGAAACCTTGAGAAAAAAAATGATCACCTACCTCGAAAGATAGATCCTTCCTCCGGTTATCCGCATAACTCTTCTGCCTGCTCTGAGCTGTTCTCATGTGCTTCTGAATCAACTGAACTTTTTCTGCCATCTCTTCTACCAATTCTGGTCCCATCAACTTCCTTTCACCCACTTCATCCCAGAAAGCTGGAGTTCGACACCGCTTCCCATATAATGCCTGAAATAGTGCCATCTGTATACTGGAATGAAAACAGTTATTATATGAAAATTCAACCAAAGAAAGATGTTGGTCCCAACTTCCCTGATAATCCATAGAACAAGATCGTAGCATATCCTCTAGTGTCTGGATTGTTCGTTCTAACTGCCCATCTGATTGAGGATGAAAAGTTGTACTAAAATTTAATTCAGTACCCAACGACTTCTGAAGGCCTTTCCAAAAGTTAGATGTGAACCTAGGATCAAGATCAGATACAATGGAGAGAGGAACTCCAAGTAACATGACTCTCTCTTTAAGATACAAACGGGAAAGTTGATCAAGAGAGAAAATATCTCGTATAGAAAGGAAATGAGCAGATTTGATCAAGCGATCAACAATAACCCAGATTGCATTATTACCTCGATATGTCCTCGGTAATCCCACAACAAAGTCCATGGATATGTTTTCCCATTTCCACTCTGGCACTGGTAAAGGTTTAAGTATCCCTTTCGGTAACAGCCGCTCTGCTTTAACCTGTTGACATGTCAAACACTTCACAGTAAAATCAGCAATGTCTCTTTTCATTCCATCCCACCAGTAATACTCCCACAGACCTCTGTACATCTTAGTACTGCCAGGATGAAAAAACAACTCATTCTTCAACTGTGAATAACAAGGCATACATAACCTCTTCACAAACCTCAAAACACAAACACAAACTTATCCAAGAACTCATGGAAAATTTTATTCATAAGGTCCATGAATACAGCAGGTGCATTGGTTAACCCAAAATTCATAACTACAAATTCATAATGGCCATATCTAGTACGGAACGCAGTCTTCGGAACGTCTGCTTATTTTACTTTCAACTAATGGTACCCCGAACTCAAGTCAATCTTCGAAAAATACTGAGCTCCCTGGAGCTGATACCACTTCATTCGATGGTCCAACATCTGCTGAAGTTGTTGCAAAGGATTTCACCACCCCTTTCTGCTTGTAGTTTGGCTGCATTCCCCCAGTTGAGTTCTTCGTTGGACACTCGTTTTCATAATGATCCATTTCATTACACTTAAAACATCTTACCGTTGGCTTTTCATTGCCTGCTTGATCATCTTCCTTACAGTTACGAGCAATAAGACCAGACTTACCACACCGAAAGCACTTACCAGACTTGGATAAACATTCTCCAGGATGCATTTTATCACACTTCTCACAGGATGTATATTTGGTTTTCTTACCTCCTTGCTTATTTGATGAATTCTTCCCCTTTTCCTGCCAACTAGACCTCTTATTCTGTTGTTTTTCATAGAACACCTGATCATCGGCAAACTCCATTTCCACCTTCTCCGTACATCGAACAAGTTTTTCATAACTTTTGAACTCACAAGAAGCTAAATCCCTTCGATACTTTGGCTTTAACCCTGAGTAAAAACGGTTTATTTTACTATCAAGATCTCGTATGAAGTTTGGAGCATACCTTGCCAATCGAGTGAACTTTTCTTCATAAGCAGCCACTGAATCATCCTCCTGCCTCAATTCTAGGAACTGTTTTTCCATCCTAAGACGAACCACCTTAGGAAAATATTTCTCAAGAAACATACCTTTGAATTCGTCCCAGTGAAGATCCTCAATCTCATCACTATCCCTTATATTTTTCACCATCGACCACCACTGATCAGCTTCACCTTCAAACTGGTAAACAGCAAGACTAACATTTTGATGTTCTGAACACCCCATGACATCAGAAATCTTCTCCAGTGCTTTAATCCACCCTTCAGCTTGCACAGGGTCAGATGATCCTCTGAATGATGGGGGATGTTTCCTCATGAAATGTTCCACCACTGACATGTTCCTCTGCGGTTGATCTGGCTGATCTCGTGCATGGATACCACCACCATTTATAGCCTGAGTCAACTGTGCCATCACTGCAACAAACTGTTCAGTTCCGATTCCGACCATCTCAGGTTGCTGATTTGGAAGGTTATCTTCCTCCTGATTTCGTCCCAACATAGCGGCTTTGTTTCCTCTGCGGAAAACCATTTTTAACACAGAAATATCTTAGGCGAAGAAACATGGTAATCCCTAAATGCTATATCATTTCAATCATATTATAATTTAACACTTTTCTAACTCCTAAAGTTGTCTAAACCAACCTTTGATACCAACTATAAGGCCCCAGCCTTAAACCTTACTTAATATTGAATTAAATGAATAATTCACATTGAGGATCTTTTCAGGTTTAGTGTTTTAGAGAATTAGAACATAGCTATTACATCTTAAAAGATTACAAAGTAGACACTTCTACTAAGTCTCCATAAAATAAAAACTCTTAAAAAGAAAGTTGTCTAGATTCCATGTTTTAGATAACATGAAAATCCCTTGATCCCATCCTTGACCTTATTCCACTTTAAGTCCTGTGAAAAAAATTTCGAAAAACTTGGGGTGAGCATAAAAATCTCAGTAAGGGATACAAAGAGAATGAAAACTGTTAGTTTATCAAACATCAAGTAAACCATGTATACTATATCAATGTAATACCTTCACCTTCATGAAGTAGTAAAAAAAATCTTCACTGAATAAAGTATCATTACTTACCTTTTTGTAACCCAAGGATTACCATAAAACCCATATAAAGAACACATAGAATATATAAAGGTAACTTGGGACATAAAGATACTTAAGTGGAATAACCATACGGTTGACTTCCACACATATCACTTAATGGAATAGCCATACGGCCAATTTCCATACATACTTAATGGAATAGCCATACGGCCGACTTCCATACCCAATGCATTGGAGGTTATAACGTAACCACCCGTCCTGGTATTCACGGCACCACCCATCATATGGTTTATAACGTAACCACCCGTTAAAATGTCCAAGTACCAATATAAAATCATAAAACTTAAAACCAATATAAAGGAATGATAACATTTCCACATTTCAATCACAATATATCATAAATATATTGACATAATAGAATCTTTTTTCAAAACCATTTTCAATACCAAAATACATAAAAGAGTATATGGTATTTATTTTATTCTAAAAACATTACGGCTTGTTGAGAAAGCCAAAGACCAAATAATACTCGCGGCGGCGGAAAAGGTCATTGTCACTGCGTACGTTAAAAGAAACATTCCTTTTTTTCGTTTTGTAAAACGCTTCGTATAAAAAGATTACATTTGTATAAAAGTAAAAGTCAAAGGAGTTTATACACCGTATAAAAGCAAGTTGTGTATAAAACGAAATATGCCTCAATGAAAGGAGATTGAGACAAAGTCCCTTACCTTGGGTCCGACTTGACTCGATCGTTCTTTAACGTCCTGAATAATAAACTTGAGTTAATTTATACTTGATTAAGAACCTTTTTAAAGTTCATTATTACTTTTATATCACTTATTGCCATGTTATATACATTATGTAACCATTTAATTTAATAATGTTTGTTTTGTCAATATTTGGTTCTTAAGTCGAAAGTTGACTTCTTACAATTACATGTTGTTCGTGTGGTCAAAAGTTCTTTATATCCAGAATGAAATTCCTGATTTGGATATCATATATATCATATATATCCAGCATATACATGTATTTATAATATTACATAATCATTTAGAGGTAAGAAATGAAATGCACCCTTCATGGAGACGGTAAGCCGTACGTACGCATGAACGCTACTTTCATTTCTTTTTCATATTAGTGGAATTAAAACTAAATGAGAGGTATGTATATTTTAATTCCAGAATTATATTCATAATTTAGATATATCATTAATTATATATATACATTATATACATGTAATTTTAATAGTACATTACATTTGGGGATAAGAAATGAAATGCACCGTTCATTGAGACGGTAAGCCGTACGTACGCATGAACGCTACTTTCATTTCTATCTCATACTTTAATGGAATGAAATAATAATGATATATAGGTATATTATAATTCCAGTATAACATCATATATAATAACTTTAAATCCATCCTTTACACGTCCCACATATGACATTAACGAATCAAATCACTTTGAGGGGGCGGTAGTCCGCACTTCCTAAAATGAAGATATCGTGTTTACCCATAATGAAAACCATGAAGGTATGCCAAAAATGAAAAATACAGAAGCTTAAATAAAAAATAAACATATTATATATCATATATAAAAATAGTGACATCATAATGGCCACCCTTGAAGGTGTTAAATGAGTATTGAACAATCATCGTTTCGGGAGGCAGAATTTCGCCATCCACGGAAACCGTATGTTCTTTAACCATTTGATGTAGTTGTGTGAGAGTGTAGCTCAAATAAATATTATAACAACATCCTAGTATATTGAAGATACTGGTGTTGTTACAAAAGAAGTAAATAAAAAGTGTTTAGAGGGTTGGAGAAGCAAAATAAAACAAATGAACAAGAGAGAATGAATTACCTTTAAAAGTGTAACTCTCTTTTGATTTGAGCCTAAAGGCTTCCTTTGAAAGGATTCTGCCCAAAGGGAATCCTCTAGGATGAGGATAGGGATGTGGAGAGAGTAATTGGGCATGGGTTGGCCGAGCCACAGGCTTGAGAAGTGTGTGAAATGGGGTAGAGGTGGGGGCCTTTTATAAGAGGAGAGGAGGGGCACTTTTGGAAAGTAAAGAAATATTACTTTATTTGAAAATGTGTTTAGGTTTTAAAAGGACCCACATTGATATAATTCGTGGATACGGTGATAAGGGTTCGAAATCCACTCATCCAATTGGTTTTGGACATGTGTAGGTTTTAGATTTTTCATTATCTTTCCATTTTATTTAAATCGTCAAATAATGATGTCATCGCTGCATCATTATTATGTCATATATAATTTAATTTATTTAATGTCTAAAAATTATAAAAAAAATACTATGATGTATGAAATCTTTTTAGATTTCCAATTACTATTTATAATCAAAATTTGTACTTGTATAACCCCACTCAAAAATTATTTTAGTAAAACAATTTATGTTACTGTCATTTTCACTTTAACATTAAATAAAAATATATTAATGTCATTTTCAACCTAAAGTGGCTCCATGGGGTCCCCAAGTTGGCCCATGGCTTGTCTTGGTCGGAAATCACTCACCCAATAGGTGTAGGACAAGTGTCATGGTGTTTTCACATTCTTATAATACCATTTTTACCTTAAACTGCACTAATTACCTCTAATCGCGATTAATGAAAAAAAGTTACTATTCACCAAAAATTTATTTTAATCTCATTGAACCACATTTTACATTTTAATGACAATCATGTATGTCGGATTTTCAAAATTAAATACACATTAGTGGTAAACTTTCATTTAACTGAAAAATCAGTTTGCTTGATTACCACTTAGTGGTTTCACTATTCATCAAAAATTGAAGTTTTTCAGAAAATTACCAAAAATTCACCCTAAGCTATATTTGATATTCCGAATTCAAAAATGAAGTCCATTTTACAAAATTCAAAACATATAAGTCAAATTAATTAATTTAATATTTAATTCCCGCTGTCATGACAAATAGCGTGTTTTTGTGAAACAATAAGTATCAAAAGATTGACACCAGTTTAAGTCCAATTTCAAAGTGAAATTGATTCCATTGACCACCATTGGATTAACTGGTAAAAATATTTTCTAATTTCACTTTAAAACCAATTAAAATAATAATCTAATCATATAAATAATTTAGATTAAAAAGATGTTTTGAATTAAAATACAACATTTTACACTATTAATAAAAAAAAGAACTTTATCAGAAAGGTACCAAAAATTTACACAAAGTAAATTTTGATGTCCCGATTATAAATAAGAGTTATATTTGGTCCAAAATAAAGTATAAGAGTGATCAAAACTTTATTTAATGACGGTTCACCATTAAAAGGTGATAAGTGAACCTTTAGTGAAAATTAGAGTATATATGCCCTAAAATTGAACTCTTTCCGTATTTTAAGCCTTTATATTTTATTGGGTAAATGTATAAACATTTAAAAACATATATAATCATATTTTAGTTATTTCTATCCATTCCCGCCAGTACAACGGCTACTTGTTAACTATCATTTAAAATAATATTATTTTATTACTAGTGTGCTACGTAAGTTTCAAAGAAACTCATCGTTGTGTATCGGGTACGCTATCGAACATAGCAACCCCTTTAAAATAAAATTAATATTTAATTCATAAATATTAATAAATATGAAAATTCTTTATTCTTTATTTACCTGGGATGTTACATCCTTCCCCCCTTTTTGGAATTGCGTCCTCGCAATTTTATTCACTTATCAAAATAAGTGGGGGTATTTATCCCTCATAGCATTTTCAGATTCCCACGTTGCCTCTCAATCACATGGTTTTTTCACAAAACCTTTACCTGACGAATCACCTTATTTCGTAAGACCTGCTCCCTGTGGTCAAGAATCTGGACCGGTTGTTCCTCATAAGATAGGTTCTCTTCCAGCTGAACTACCTCTGGACTCAAAACATGAGATGGATCTGGCATATACTTTCTCAACATTGAAACATGAAAAACATTGTGTACCTGAGATAAACTTGGAGGTAAAGCCACCCGGTATGCAACTGATCCAACTCTCTCCATAATTTAATATGGTCTAATAAACCTTGGACTCAGCTTTCCTTTCTTACCAAATCTCATCACACTTTTCCAAGGAGAAACCTTGAGAAAAAAAATGATCACCTACCTCGAAAGATAGATCCTTCCTCCGGTTATCCGCATAACTCTTCTGCCAGCTCTGAGCTGTTCTCATGTGCTTCTGAATCAACTGAACTTTTTCTGCCATCTCTTCTACCAATTCTGGTCCCATCAACTTCCTTTCACCCACTTCATCCCAGAAAGCTGGAGTTCGACACCGCTTCCCATATAATGCCTGAAATAGTGCCATCTGTATACTGGAATGAAAACTGTTATTATATGAAAATTCAACCAAAGAAAGATGTTGGTCCCAACTTCCCTGATAATCCATAGAACAAGCTCGTAGCATATCCTCCGGTGTCTGGATTGTTCGTTCTAACTGCCCATCTGATTGAGGATGAAAAGCTGTACTAAAATTTAATTCAGTACCCAACGACTTCTGAAGGCCTTTCCAAAAGTTAGATGTGAACCTAGGATCACGATCAGATACAATGGAGAGAGGAACTCCATGTAACCTGACTATCTCTCTAAGATTCAAACGGGAAAGTTGATCAAGAGATAAAGTATCTCGTATAGAATGGAAATGAGTAGATTTGATCAAGCGATCAACAATAACCCAGATTGAATTATTAACTCGAGATGTCCTCGGTAATCCCACAACAAAGTCCATGGATATGTTTTCCCATTTCCACTCTGGCACTGGTAAAGGCTGAAGTATCCCGTTCGGTAACAGCCGCTCTGCTTTAACCTGTTGACATGTCAAACACTTCACAGTAAAATCAGCAATGTCTCTTTTCATTCCATCCCACCAGTAATACTCCCGCAGACCTCTGTACATATTAGTACTGCCAGGATGAAAAAACAACTCATTATTCAACTGTGAATCACAAGGCATACATAACCTCTTCACAAACCTCAAAACACAAACACAAACTTATCCAAGAACTCATGGAAAATTTTATTCATAAGGTCCATGAATACAGCAGGTGCATTGGTTAACCCAAAATTCATAACTACAAATTCATAATGGCCATATCTAGTACGGAACGCAGTCTTCGGAACGTCTGCTTATTTTACTTTCAACTAATGGTACCCCGACCTCAAGTCAATCTTCGAAAAATACTGAGCTCCCTGGAGCTGATACCACTTCATTCGATGGTCCAACATCTTTTGAAGTTGTTGCAAAGGATTTCACCACCCCTTTCTGCTTGTAGTCTGGCTGCATTCCCCCAGTTGAGTTCTTCGTTGGACACTCGTTTGCATAATGATCCATTTCATTACACTTAAAACATCTTACCGTTGGCTTTTCATTGCATGCTTGATCATCTTCCTTACAGTTACGAGCAATAAGACCCGACTTACCACACCGAAAGCACTTACCAGACTTGGATAAACATTCTCCAGGATGCATTTTACCACACTTCTCACAGGATGTATGTTTGGTTTTCTTAACTCCTTGCTTCTTTGATGAATTCTTCCCCTTTGCCTGCCAACTACACCTCTTATTCTTTTGTTTTTCATAGAACACCTGATCATCGGCAAACTCTATTTCCACCTTCTCCGTACATCGAACAAGTTTTTCATAACTTTTGAACTCACGAGAAGCTAAAGCCCTTCGATACTTTGGATTTAACCCTGAGTAAAAATGGTTTATTTTACTATCAATATCTCGTATGAATTTTGGAGCATACCTTGCCAATCGAGTGAACTTTTCTTCATAAGTAGCCACTGAATCATCCTCCTGCCTCAATTCTAGGAACTGTTTTTCCATCCTAAGACAAACCACCTTAGGAAAATATTTCTCAAGAAACATACCTTTGAATTCGTCCCAGTGAAGACCCTCAATCTCATCACTATCCCTTATATTTTTCACTATCGACCACCACTGATCAGCTTCACCTTAAAACCGGTAAATAGCAAAACTAACCTTTTGATGTTCTGAACACCCCATGACATCAAAAATCTTCTCCAGTGCTTTAATCCACCCTGCAGCTTGCACAGGGTCAGATGATCCTCTGAATGATGGGGGATGTTGCCTCATGAAATGTTCCACCACTGACATGTTCCTCTGCGGTTGATCTGGCTGATCTCGTGCATGGATACCACCACCATTTATAGCCTGAGTCAACTGTGCCATCACTGCAACAAACTATTCAGTTCTGATTCCGACCATCTCAGGATGCTGATTTGGAAGGTTATCTTCCTCCTGATGTCATCCCAACATAGCTGCTTTGTTTCCTCTGCGGAAAACCATTCTTAACATAGAAATATCTTAGGCGAAGCAACATGGTAATCCGTAAATGCTATATCATTTCAATCATATTATAATTTAACACTTTTCTAACTCCTAAAGTTTTCTAAACCGACCTTTGATACCAACTATAAGGCCCCAGCTTTAAACCTTACTTAATATTGAATTAAATGAATAATTCACATTGAGGATCTTTTCAGGTTTAGAGTTTTAGAGAATTAGAACATAGCTATTACATCTTAAAAGATTACAAAGTAGACACTTCTACTAAGTCTCCATAAAATAAAAACTCTTAAAAAGAAAGATGTCTAGATTCCATGTTTTAGATAGCATGAAATTCCCTTGATCCCATCCTTGACCTTATTCCACTTTAAGTCCTGTGAAAAACATTTTGAAAAACTTGGGGTGAGCATAAAAAGCTCAGTAAGGGATACAAAGAGAATGAAAACTGTTAGTTTTTCAAACATCAAGTAAACCATGTATACTATATCAAAGTAATACCTTCACCTTCATGAAGTAGTAAAAAAAATCTTCACTGAATAAAGTATCATTACTTACCTTTTTGTAACCAAAGGATTACCATAAAAACCATATAAAGAACACATAGAATATATAAAGGTAACTTGGGACATAAACATACTTAAGTGGAATAACCATACGGTTGACTTCCACACATATCACTTAATGGAATATCCATACGGCCAATTTCCATACATACTTAATGGAATAGCCATACAGCCGACTTCCATACCCAATGCATTGGAGGTTATAACATAACCACCCGTCCTGGTATTCACGGCACCACCCGTCATATGGTTTATAACGTAACCACCCGTTAAAATGTCCATGTACCAATATAAAATCATAAAACATAAAACCAATATAAAGGAATGATAACATTTCCACATTTCAATCACAATATATCATAAATATATTGACATAATAGAATCCTTTTTCAAAACCATTCTCAATACCAAGATACATAAAAGAGTATATGATATTTATTTTATTCTAAAAACATTACGGCTTGTTGAGAAAGCCAAAGACCAAATAATACTCGCGGCGGTGGAAAAGGTCGTTGTCACCGCATACGTTAAAAGAAACATTCCTTTTTGTCGTTTTGTAAAATGCTTCGTATAAAAAGATTAATTTTGTATAAAAGTAAAAGTCAAAGGAGTTTATACACCGTATAAAAGAAAGTTGTGTATAAAACGAAATATGCCTCAATGAAAGGAGATTGAGACGAAGTCCCTTACCTTGGGTCCGACTTGACTCGATCGTTCTTTAACATCCTGAATAATAAACTTGAGTTAATTTATACTAGATTAAGAACCTTTTTAAAGTTCATTATTCCTTTTATATCACTTATTGACATGTTATATACATTATGTAACCATTTAAGTTAATAATGTTTGTTTTGTCAATATTTGGTTCTTAAGTCGAAAGTTGACTTCTTACAATTACATGTTGTTCGTGTGGTCAAAAGTTCTTTATATCTAGAATGAAATTCCTAATTTGGATATCATATATATCATATATATCCAGCATATACATGTATTTATAATATTACATAATCATTTAGAGGTAAGAAATGAAATGCACCGTTCATGGAGACGGTAAGCCGTACGTACGCATGAACGCTAATTTCATTTCTTTGTCATATTAGTGGAATTAAAACTAAATGAGAGGTATGTATATTTTAATTCCAGAATTATATTCATAATTTAGATATATCATTAATTATAAATATACATTATATACATGTAATTCTAATAGTACATTACATTTGGGGATAAGAAATGAAATGCACCGTTCATGGAGACGGTAAGCCGTACGTACGCATGAACGCTACTTTCATTTCTATCTCATACTTTAATGGAATGAAATAATAATGATATATAGGTATATTATAATTCCAGTATAACATAATATATAATAACTTTAAATCCATCCTTTACACGTCCCACATATGGCATTAACGAATCAAATCACTTTGAGGGGGCGGTAGTCCGCACTTCCTAAAATGAAGATATCGTGTTTACCCATAATGGAAACCATGAAGGTATGCCAAAAATGAAAAATACAGAAGCTTAAATAAAAAATAAACATATTATATATCATATATAAAAATAGTGACATCATAATGGCCACCCTTGAAGGTGTTAAATGAGTATTGAACAATCATCGTTTCGGGAGGCAGAATTTCGCCATCCACGGAAACCGTATGTTCTTTAACCATTTGATGTAGTTGTGTGAGAGTTTAGCTCAAATAAATATTATAACAACATCCTAGTATATTGAAGATACTGGTGTTGTTACAAAAGAAGTAAATAAAAAGAGTTTAGAGGGTTGGAGACGCAAAATAAAACAAATGAACAAGAGAGAACGAATTACCTTTAAAAGTGTAACTACCTTTTGATTTGATCCTAAAAGCTTCCTTTGAAAGGATTCTTCCCAAAGGGAATCCTCTAGGATGAGGATAGGGATGTGGAGAGAGTAATTGGGTAGGGTTTGGCCGAGCCACAGGCTTGAGAAGTGTGTGAAATGGGGTAGAGGTGGGGGCCTTTTATAAGAGTAGAGGAGGGGCACTTTTGGAAAGTAAAGAAATATTACTTTATTTGAAAATGTGTTTCGGTTTTAAAAGGTCCCACATTGATATAATTCGTGGATAAGGTGATAAGGGTTCGAAATCCACTCATACAATTGGTTTTGGACATGTGTAGGTTTTAAATTTTTCATTATCTTTCCATTTTATTTAAATCGTCAAATAATGATCTCATCGCTGCATCATTATTATGTCATATATAATTTAATTTATTTAATGTCTAAAAATTATAAAAAAAATAATATGATGTAGGAAATATTTTTAGCTTTCCAATTACTATTTATAATCAAAATTTTGACTTGTATAACCCCACTCAAAAATTATTTTAGTAAAACAATTTATGTTACTGTCATTTTCACTTTAACATTAAATAAAAATATATTAATGTCATTTTCCAACTAATGTGGCTCCATGGGGTCCCCAAGTTGGCCCATGGCTTGTCTTGGTCGGACATGACTCACCCAATAGGTGTAGGACAAGTGTCATGGTGTTTTCACATTCTTATAATACCATTTTTACCTTAAACTACACTAATTACCTCTAATCGCGATTAATGAAAAAAAGTTACTATTCACCAAAAAATTATTTTAATCTCATTGAACCACATTTTCCTTCTTAATGAAAACCATGTATGTCGGATTTTCAAAATTCAATACAAATTAGTGGTAAACTTTCATTTAACTGAAAAATCAGTTTGCTTGATTACCACTTAGTGGTTTCACTATTCATCAAAAATTGATGTTTTTCAGAAAATTACCAAAAATTCACCCTAAGCTATATTTGATATTCCGAATTCAAAAATGAAGTCCATTTTAAAAAATTCAAAACATATAAGTAAAATTAATTAATTTAATAATTAATTCCCGCTGTCATGACAAATAGTGTGTTTTTGTGAAACAATAAGTATCAAAAGATTGACACCAGTTTAAGTCCAATTTCAAAGTGAAATTGATTCCAATGACCACCATTGGATTAACTAGTAAAAATATTTTCTAATTTCAATTTAAATCCAATTAAAATAATAATCTAATCATATAAATAATTTATATTAAAAAGAGGTTTTGAATTAAAATACAACATTTTACACTATTCATAAAAAAGAGAACTTTATCAGAAAGGTACCAAAAATTTACACAAAGTAAATTTTGATGTCCCGATTCTAAAGAAGAGTTCTATTTGGTCCAAAATAAAGTATAAGAGTGATCAAAACTTTATTTAATGACGGTTCATCATTAAAAGGTGATAAGTGACCCTTTAGTGAAAATTAGAGTATATATGCCCTAAAATTGAACTCTTTCCGTATTTTAAGCCTTTATCTTTTATTGGGTAAATGTATAAATATTTAAAAACATATCTAATAATATTTTAGTTATTTATATCCATTCCCGCTAGTACAACGGCTACTTGTTAACTAACATTTAAAATAATATTATTTTATTACTAGTGTGCTACGTAAGTTTCAAAGAAACTCATCGTTGCGTATCAGGTACGCTATCGAACATAGAAACCCCTTTAAAATAAAATTAATATTTAATTCGTAAATATTAATAAATATGAAAATTCTTTATTCTTTATTTGCCTGGGATGTTACAAGAAGTGTCAGACATACAATCTATTCCACAATCCTTTTAAATAAAAAATATGATCATTTTAATAAAACACCTTTATAATGTTAAATCCATTTCCATAATGTATTTATAAAATCCATTTTAAACCCTAAAAACCATTTTGATACATTTTTTCTAACATGTGTAGTGTAGAAAATACACCCCCCTTTGGTAAACTTTCTTTAAACCTTAAATTTCCAATACAAGCCCATAGATCACATAAAAAATGGAATAAACATCAATTATAGTTCATTTAAATTTAAATTAAAAATTATAACCCAATGATTCTTATGAATTTAAATTTAATACATGGAAAATACACTTAAGTTAAGATACCTACCATGTGAATGGTTCTAAACTTATCGCCTTTGACGACAACAAACCAACATTGGAAGAAGAAGAACTCATACACCTAAACCACAATAAATCAAATAAAAAACCCCATTAAACCCCTTGTATTTGTCTAACCCACCCATTAGGGATTCACACTTCCATATAAAAGGAATAAAAAACGAGAGAAGGGTAAAATGATGAAGAAATATTGATGATTTGGACATAACTCAAGTCAAAACACCACAAATACCATGAGAATCCACCATAATTAAAGAAGGGGAATCTCCCAAGATTGTGGAATAGAGCATTCCTGAATTACGGGATATAATGAGGTTGAAGGGGCTAAAAATTAATCATGGTTATTTTGGTAGAAAACCAAATTTTTTAATGAGTTGTATAACATGCATGGTTCAGGCGCACAATGAGGAAAATCATGCGCCAACCATTTAGGTGATCTTATCTCTATAAAACTAAGCTTAATGGTTACCCTAAGGTCCCACAAGGTTTGAAAAATTGTGCTCGGACTGGGAAGAGTAACACTTAACCCCAACCATCCACCCTCACATAGTTAGCCATGTGGTTAGACAAACTATGAAACAACTGTGTTCTAGAGTCTATTTTCTCTGAAAACTTCAATTTTGACCCCCAACCCCTGAGAATCCTAAGAATAAAAGAAAATTAAAATTAAAATTAAAATTAAAAAAATATCTGTATCAATGACCTGATGAGTTTCACATTCCATGTCACTAATAGAATATAAGTCCTCAAATATAAATAATCCTTGAAATTTAAATATAAAAGGTTATAAATAATATGAAGTAAATTGGGAATTCGAAGAGGAAGAAAACCTTAATACATTTCTACTCCATGATGTATTAGGTCAAGAGAATGCAATGATGTATAATGTACATTATATAATTTTAATTAATAGATACAACAAAAGTAAATATATTTTTATTTATTTCATATTGAAGCTCACATATAGTCAAAGTTTTCCATTTAACTATAGGAAAAAACATGTAGGGGTAGCGGTCTTCTTTTACACCCTTATTAATAATCTATGAAATACATATTCTATGGAAGTATATTGGTAATTTAAATTCATGTATGGAATATTTATAATGATTTCATAAGAAGTGTGATGTATTTAATTATGTTTACAAAACCATTGCAAATTGGATTCTGAATACTACAATCAACATCCAATGTATTTAAGTATGTTTAAAAACTACCTAGGATAATAGACTAAACCCATATGAGTATACTAATATATGAAGTAATTAGATTGGACATAATGAATAAGAAATATGAAAATAATATTAGAAAAATATTTATATGAAAATAAAACATAATGTAACATAATATAAATTATACATGTACTAAATATGCTAAAACATAAACAGTAAATCCATGGGAATGGGTTATACAGAGTATTAAATTAATCTATAAATATAACATATTAAAACTATGTAAATAATACTGGAAGAATAAAACAATGGAAACGGTTCAAATTTTTTATTTAATCACTATATATAATGTGTAACACCAATGTTCATCATCATAATTTCACACATGTATATAGAGAAATTTAATAATAGAACACTATTTTTAGTATTCAAAAACTAATTTTTAAAATATCCAGTAATTCTAGAGTAATAGAGAACAAAGTATTGAATCAATAATACTTAGAAAATAAAAAAAATCTATTTCCTTATAAAGAAAATATGAGTGGTCAAATACTACTAATGAAATGAAATTAGTGGTGCTTAATGTCTATATAATGTAAATTATAATTCAAACTATGCGAGTTCACTTAAAATATTAAGAAATATGTTTTTGTATTTTAATTTCAAGTTACCTAGTATTATATGAAATCTTGTTCTTAAAAAACGATGCCTATAAAATAATACTAAAAAATAAAATTTTGAAATTAGTTCGTATAGTTATATAATAAAAATGAAATATTTTTAAACCATTTATAAACATACCATTTACAAATATTCAGTCCCATCAGCTATATTATCAAAATGAAATAAATAGAAACTATAACTAATGATTTTCACATTAGAACATTCTATAGCCCCGTAAATCATAATAAGGAAATCGGTCAAAATCCACATCCAAAATAAAATTTATGAGGACATAATGTTCAACACTCTAATGAAAATATATAACAATCATATACTGAGATATCTAAATGATTATATCATTAACAAATGTTAAAAAAGGTATCCACCTTGTATTTATGTATAAGAAACATTGTCAACATAAAGAGTAAAAAATTATATCATCCATCCCTTTTTATCACATTTATCAAATATATTAACATGATTTTAATGTAAAATTTTTTTGGTATAAGTAAAGTAAAAAAAATTAAAAATATTCAAATCAAAAATTAATATATTAAATTTAAAACTATGTGCAAAATATATGGGGCCCTAAAGGATATAATATGAGGTTTTTTGTGACCTGGGATGAGTAATACCATTTAATACCTGTAAAAACATGTATATATGATTATAATATTCTTGAATCTTAAATCCTTATTGATAAAAGGTAAAAAATGAAGCAAAATTGAAGATTAAAACAAAAAAAATTGAAAATGAGAGAACAATAGATAAACCTAATACTAAATCACCTTAAGATTCTGTATAACATGAAAAAAAAACTGACCCTGTAAATGATAGTAAATAAAATAAATATAACATTATCAAGAAAAATAGCAAAAAAATCAATGATTTATTATAGGACAATAAGGAACTCGGAGGGTATAAGTTATACCAACATGAAGCAAACATTGAAATTTAAATCCTAAGATGATGCCCTTGAATACCTTAAGTGACAGCTCTTATGTTAAAATAATAATAATAACTCAAAGTTCACTAAGAAATAAAAATACACCAATCAATGGCTATATTAAAATTTCGTAGTATATAGTTGAAATTTATAGTGGTGTTTGTGGTCGGAAATGATAATATCATGAATTCCAAAAATTGTTGGAATTAAATATAAAATATCTCTAATTTCATAATAAAAATTAGGAATGCTTGAATAAATTAATGTATTAAAAGTTGGAAGGTTCAAAAATATTCACTTCCTTTTAAAAGGGAGATACATGAAGACAAAAATTAATATAATCCAAAAAGTGCTACTAAAAACTATAGGGAAAGCCTATAGTATTTCATTTTTTATAATTTATTGTTCCTTAAAACATAAAAAATTGGTATCGATTTCTTCTATGAATCTAATACCTTGGGAAAATTTTTTATTATCAATTGTGTTTTGAATTTTCTATAAATAATCATTGGAATATTATCATGATCAATGTTGTTTGATAGAATCACAAGACTAGTAGAAAATGGTACGCATAATTTTGAGAGGTGTTATAGAAATGTACAAAAAATGGTTGATTATTTCATTTATTACTCTAATCCATGAATCCTATAAGGCTTATAGAGTTGAAAAAGTGATCCCTTTACAATACTTTCATTACTATATACTTCTATACGATGTTTAGTAGTATTTTTTTATGATAGACAGAAATATGTGAATGGTATAGGGGATAGAGATGCTACTATAAGTTGATGTGCTTCTTATATTAGAATGGGAATTTCAAATTAGTAAAACATCTTTGAAAATGATTAATTGAGTGTGAATGAATAAATTAATCGAATAAACTAATAATGATATTTCATTTGAATCATTACAATTAATACTAATTATAAAATATAAATTGAATTGTTTTTCCACTATTACTTTTTTGGTAGAAACTACATCTAATAATTAAGTATATAGTCATTCATAGATTAAATTATACATTTAAGAGTATATTGTGAAATATTAATTGAGTGAAAATAAATACAGTCAGCTCTTTGACAAAGCATAAGTTAAAAAATTAGGAAAAGATTAAATCATCTTGAATAATTAAATCTCATTACATCGAATTTATTTTAGTGAAAAATGGTAGTTTTAAGGGGGAAATAAAGAGGGTTAAATGGGATTGAGAGAAAAACATATTATCTATAATAGATGTTTTAGAAGTTACTTTTTAATTATAATTCTTTTGTGAAATATTATGAATTATTCAGTAAGGTGCGGGACATAGTTTTGATATCTAATGTTGTAAATATTGACTATTTTATTAAATTATAAATTAAAAAATTAATTGTAATATAAATATTAATAGTTGATGTTATCTTCATAAATTGATAAGTTAGTTTCAAAAAACACTTTGTGGTACACGACCAAAGTCAATTTGGAATATTGTCTAATGAGACAAAAAAAAATGAAAATAGTGAATATGAATTTAGATATAAAGAAAGTAAAATGAAAATTATTTATGTTTAACAGTGTTTTATGACTTGCAATGGAATAGCATAATGATGTGCACCTTTGTAATTTCTAATTGCTTCTACCATGGAATGTTAGGAGTAACAGGAATTTGATATTAAATTTTTCAAATTTAAGATGATTTTATAATCATAACAGATATAAAATCCCTATATTTGAAAGTAGAATTAATTTTTAACGTCAACATACATAATTTAAAACAACACCAGTATAACCTGGCAATTATTAATAATTTTAAAATTATTTTGGTACAAATAATTCTAAAATTTAATACTCTGAGATAATTGGAATACACCTTAGAACAATTCTTCAATAAACACAAAATAGAGAACCAAATAATTATAGATAATTTCTTTGTGTAGTGATAAAAATTTGGAATATTAACTTAATTTTTTTAAACATATCCAATAATATCTATCTAAACTATGTATCTCTTGATTGGGAAAGTAACTTTTTTAAATGTCAAATAACTGATTAAATCTACTATATTGAATATAATACCCCAAGTTTAGGTCCTATTTGAATAATAAAAATATGAAATAATATATAAATTAATAAATATATTTTATGTAATTCAATATAGTTGTGAAAGAGTATATTTTATAATTTATATGTTTCATTATTCATATGGATAGTGATTGAATGAAATAGTACATCAACAGGCCAGTCACACTATAATGATTCTATTGTGAAATGGAATCAAAGAATATGTAATCAATAGAAGGTCCGATCGAAAAAAAATTTGAGGATTGGAATATAGATAGAATATTGAGAATCAGGGGGTTCACAAATAGGAATAATAATGTAATTCATAAAGAGGAATCATAGAGATTATGTTATCTCGACTGTGAAGTAAAAAATGAAAAAGGATAAATTTTACATGTGACTTTAATCTCGAGACAACAGGTCTTTTTGTATGTGTTTCCTTCATTATATTATTTATGTCATCTTTAATAGGAATCCATAATTTTATTTGGTGAAGAAAATAATCATCCAAACAAGTAGAAAAGAATGAAGAGGTTGAGGATGTTTTAAAAATTCCTACAGATTGATGAATATGATTGGAAGAAAAATATATAAAAATTATAGTATGAAGTTTTACCTATATAGAAACCAAATGATAAATCCATGTATAGATAGAATTATGTAAAAATGGAGGACAATTTTCTAGTAAGAATTTTTGATAGGGAAATGCTCAGTGGTGGAGGTATCTACTGAATGGAATTAAAAGAGAATGTGGAAAGAGTAATACATACTCGGTGTTAGGGTTTTTTGAGTGGATGAAGGTTTGTTGGTAGAGATATGGATTGAATGAAATAAGGAATTTTATTGAAAGGGGTGTAATCATGGTGGGTGAAGAAAGAATCAAGAAAATAGGAACTGTGGGAGTGACACTTGGGATGGTGTTTACCATCATTTGATATCCCCTAAAATCACAATAGTTGAAATATTCAAAATTCACTTAAAAATAGTATTTATGAGGAGTAAATCTTCAACACTCTAATGAAAAAATATAATAAACATATGATGATAAATATATATGATTATATCATTGATCTTTTTTAAAAGAAAGTATCCTCTTATCATTTAAATATAAGAAACATTGTAAATGTCAATAGTCAATAATGATAACAACCATACCTTATTTATCAAATTAATCAAATTGATCAACAAAAATTTATTGTGAAAAGTTCTTATTAAAAGGGAAGTAAAAAATTTAAATACTATATATTATAAAATAATATATGAAATTTTAAATTGTGGAAAAACAAAATCTATGGGACCATGGAGGATTTAATATGAGCTTCATGTGTCATGGGATGAGTGATATATTTAAGACCTATAAAACCATATATATATATATATATATATATGTGTATAAGATTATTTATTCTTAGATACTTTTATATCAAAGGTAAAAAATGAAACAAAATTACGGATTAAAACAAAAAAATTGTAAATGAATGATAAACAGATAAACATAATACAACATTTCCTTACGATTCAGAATAACTTGAAAATAAAAATTACTATATTGTAAATGAACATAAAGAAAATTAACATAACATTATCAAGTAATATAGTTTAAGAATTTATGATATCTGGTTGGAGGAGAATGCACTTTGATGATGGAAATTTCACTAAGATAAAGTGGATATTATAATTTAAACAATGAGATGATGCACTTGAATACCATATATACAAGGTCCCACGTAAAATTATTAATAATAACTTGAATATGACTAAACATTAAAAATATGGAAAAAATATCCATAATAAAATTTGGTAGTATATTTTTCCAAGTTATAGTGGTGGTTGTGGTTGGAAAATATAATATCATGAATTCCAAAACATGATGGAAATAAATATAAGTTACCACTAATTTCATCTTAAACATTAGGAAGAAAAGAATCGATTTGATGTTTTAAAAGATGAAAGGTATTATACATTGGGTGAGTATAAAATTATACTCAGTAGGAAAACCAAAATCTCTCGTGCATATGTGAAAGAGGAATACAAATGAACCTATGAACAAATAGTAGAACCAAAAAACACCTAAACAGGTCAACTATCTATCCCAAACCTCCCCAAGGAACACTCACCAAATAACTCAAGCTCTGTAATATAATATAACATGAGTCACATCATTAATGGGTACCCCATATCATAGTCCCTCTGGTATGCCACTCTCATACCTCAACATCATACTTCCTGGTGCTTCCATATCTACTGAATACCACAATTCCCTACAAGCATGGTCACAACACATATCACATGAAGATAATTAGGATCACTGCCCCACAATAAAAGACACATTACACCTCACCCAAAAACACATGGTCCACAACACATTCACAACCATACCCATATTAGTAGGGTCTCGTGATCATTAAAGACATCAACCTCATTCCATCCTATTACCATGAATGAACCCCAACATATTTGGCCTCATACCATCATATTCCACCTAAAAACACCTATCCTATGTCACATCGCACCTGAATACACATAGGCTTTCACAAAAATAATCTAGTGCATTGTCAGACCTCCATCCATAAAAGATTATGCAATTCCTACCTCGCTTGGAAGAGAGAGCAGTATAGAGTGGGTACCTGGTCATTTTTCCTCCTCACTGAATGTTGGTAAAACAGCCCATACATGACTTTTTGGGTGTCTACACATAGTGATCTACATGTGTAGGTTGAGTACAAAAATCACAATGAATATACAAGTATATACACATTGGCACACACAGGCTCAACCTATGGGTTCACACTCATGAAATAACTAACCCACAACATCACCACTTTTTCTACCACCTCTAAATGAATAACACTACATATTCCATAATAAAAATTTCATATTTCTAACCAATACCATTATCCATCCCATTCATTTCATTATTTATAATGATCCATATTTAACCACACATTCCATAATTTATTATTTCATTAACAATTCTCATTCTATTAACCAAAAAAACCCCTTCCATTTCATACATTATTAAACAATTATTTATTCCATCACTTCTGAGGCATCTAGCACAAAGAAACCAAACATTAAAAGCAGATCATTATCCCCACAATACCATCACCTCACCGCCCAAAAATCATAGCTAAATAACCACCAACTCACCACCCCAAAATCTCATCCAAACAAAAATCAACTCATGACCCCAAAACCATGTCCAAACAACAACCACATCACCACCCCAAAATAAAATCTATCAAACAACATTATCACCCCAAAAACATGACCATCAAACCATCATCACCACATCACATCGCAAACACACATCACCTCTCCACAAGAACAACCACACCCCACAACACATCAAATAAAATGTTATATACTCGATAGAGAGTATTTTATAATGTTTCTCTTTATTTTAGGGGTGTTATCCAACAATCCAAAAGCCTAAGGCAGCAATTTCATTAGGCAAATATAAGTGGTTATCCAATTTCTATTTTAGGGTGATATAAAAATAATAAAAACAAAAGAAGAATTCAAGAACATATCATCAAATGAAAACAAATCCCCAAAAATCCACAATTCTCAGTGGGCATTAAACATGTACAATCACAATGCTACAATCATATCAAAGTTGTAAAAATAGGTGAATCATTCCCTCTTTTCCCCCTTAAATATCAATTTACCAATTACTAATATTCGATTAATCCAGCATAACCATAACCCATAGGCAAGAAAACCCTCCCACATGATACATAATAAAGATAAATGAGGGATTCCATACCTCAGAGAATATTTTCCAATATGCTGAAAACAATAAAGAGAAGAAGAAATACCCACAAACCACAACCACACCACGAGATCATGGATCAACTTGAACCACATAAATGGATCATCAAAATGCATCCCAAATCATGATCTAAACCAAAACCAAAACACTACAGTGGGTTCCCAAAATAAGAATATGTGAAAACCACCAAGAAGGGAGAAGGACTTTACATGGATTGTCAATGAAGATAAACAGGAATCAACGAATTAAAGCAAGAGGAAGAGTGATAGAAGATGTTACAAAGGTGTCTGTGGATATTACAAAAAGAGAGAGGGAGGGGGTGGTTTAATGAAAGTAAAATTTTCTAAGAAAATAAATCAAAACTTCTAATCCTTCTAGTTTCATGTCATGTAACCATTACATGGCATGTAATTTTTTGGTTTCTAAAAATTTACATCTTTCACTAAAAATAATGTTATATCATCCATTAATTATTTAATGTCATCAATTACACTTACCTGACATGTATTCCATCTCAATGGTTCCCCATTAGCCTCGTTCGATCCATGAACCAATCAGATACACAATCTGTAAACAACATTTACAAGTCATGAATTCCACTTACACAACATGAACATCTTGAAACAACTCTACTGTAGTTCCAATATACACCAAAAACTTCTGAAACCTACCTCTAAACACCTCCAACCCAAAAAGTAGAAAATTAATAGATTTGGAAGGCATGGACCATTACAACCACATCTTATTTACATCAGATGAGGTAAAGTGGGAGGACTGGGGCCTTGGTAAAATTACCCTTATTCTAGGAATGATATGTATGAAAGAATTGGATCCCAATTTCAATCCATTTGAAGTTATTAATTCTATATCCCAAACCTAGATCATGTTTATTGGTTTGAATTAGATCCTATGGAAACCTTGAATCCTACATGACATCGATAGTGTTGTTGGGGTTTCTATAAGAATGGACCAGTCCACTAAGGATGCATAGTATGGTCACTTTATAGTTTTTTAGTAGAGGTTGATCATAATTCTATTTTGATTTATAAAGTAGTTCCTTCCACTATAGAAAATTATTTCAATTTAAGAATTTTATATGTGAACTTTTCTATGTATTGTTTTAATTTTTGTGTTATTGGGCATGATAAGGAGAATTTTATAAGGGACTTGAAATGTTCCTTCCTCTCATAGATGGTACATGATCTTTAACATTGTCGGAAGAAAAATCATGAAGGGAATGATAATTTCACTGGTTTGGTATCAATAGGATAGATGACAGATAGATCTGCTAATATACAAGAGGCTCCCATTACTCTAGAGCAGAATGCTGATACGTGTGGTGCTCCTCAGGAGTTTCCAATCGAGTACGAGTTTGGAAATCCTCGTATTATAACTATTATTATGATCATATGTAAGGATAAATACTAGTGATAATGGAAGGACCTTGAAAAAAGAACTGAGCTGAAATATCATAAGATTATTGGGCCTACCCTAACTTCCCATATCTAAGAGCCATGAAATATGCATACAGAAAATAATTTTTATGTGTTATGGGATGATATTGTATTTGAGGGGCTGAACTCTCACAATGGATGCTCCTCCTTGGATGTGCTTAACATGGGTATTAGGGTGTAGGACAACGAGGATGGATGTACTAAATGTGATCTTGTTGCACAAGAAAATTTTGATTATGAAATGTTGTAGGAGAGGCATTTTCCATATAGTGCTAAAAAAGGGAAATGGAATTTGAATGTTGTAAAGGAGTCCCCTAATAAGGGAGAAAATGAGGAATATTCTAGGTCGAGGTAGACTTTGCGAGCTCATGCCCTAGACAATGGGAATTTTTCTAATCAAGTTGTGGGGAGGAAAGAAATTAGTAGGAATGGATTTAGAATATAAATCATATGAAAAAAATGAAAGCCTTTGAAATGAGACATTTGGAGAAGCCTCAACCTATTAGAGTTCATGAAAAGGAATATAATTTTGTGATCCTATAAGAAAACTAAGGTCCTAAATATTGTAGTCATGTTCTAAGAATTGTGAATGTACCAATCAGATTGGCTGGTAATTCTATGGCTATGATACAACTTGTTTTTACAATTGATAGTACCTATATAGTATCAGTAATATCATCATATTACTCCAAACACTGAAGATCCTATAGAATAAGATAAGAGAGGTTTATTTTTGAACCATCATGTTTCTATAACACTTAATCTCATATAAAATATGATAATATAGGTCCTTAGAAAACTATCCCTTGGAGGAAAGTTCACTATCCAAGAGGTATGTACCCAAGAGGTTGGATATCTTATCAAAACCTGTGTATGAGATCTAAATTTAAAGCCATCAGCAAATCAAATTTAGATGTCTAAATATTGTTAGGTTCATGTGCCCTGCACATGATTTCATTTTTTTTCTTTTCTCTTGTCATTTTTATATTTCCCATCCTTGATGGTGAACTTGGTTTGTAACCACCATCCTTTGTATTCTTGTGATTCTTCTTAATAATAGGGTCGGGTACCTTCAAGTATCTTGGTCTACCTTTTCTAAAAAATGAATATATATTAAAATGACGATGAATACATATTGGAAATATCAAAACGTAATAAATAAATATGTATAAATTTTAAAAAATGATTTAATTCTAAAAATATAAAAAATTAATAAATATAACAAATGAAAAAATATTAACTAAAATAATATTAAAAATCATTAAATAAACAATAAATAAATTATAAAAATATTAACTATTGAAATGAAAAAATTATTAAATATTTATTTAAATTAATTAATTATATAAATTTCTAACATATTTCAAATTTTAAAAATTAATAAACAAAAATAAATAAATATTATTGATATAAAATACAAATAGATTGAAAATATTACAAGTATTGTAAATAAATATAAAAAATAATTAAATTCCAACAAATATAAAAATAATAAATATTAACAATGAATTAATAATATTAAATTATAGAAATATTTAAAATGAATAAATAGATTTTAATAAACAAAACTATATTAAAAAATTAATTCATATAAGAATAACACATGAATTTTAAAAACATACAGAAATGAAGGAAATATTAAAATTTTCATTAAAATATTTATATAACTTTCAAACATTTATAGAAAATTAAACTTAATAAATAAAATTGAATAAATATTAATCATATGAATTAAAAACATATAAAAAATACTTAGTAAAATATAAATATGTATAAAAATAGAAAAATTCAAAAAAAAATATCACAAATAAAAAAAAAGTATTCAACAAATGTGAACTAAGTACATGTCATACATACACATGGTCATATACACGAATATGTACATATCACGCACATGGTAACATATACATACACATACATACATCGCTACATGTACAACATCTATATATATACATACATAAAACACACACACACACAACATAATGCATACACATATATGCACATAGACATTGATATAAATATATAAATTCAAATATCACATATTAACAATATAACATTTATATTTATATTTTTTAAATTATTAAAAAATATATATTAATATATCATATTTATAATAATTATATACATTCATTTTGTAATTAATCTATATAAATAAACATTAATTTTTCAAAATTCGTAATGTCCTGGCCTGAGTTCCACTAAGTTGGTGCCCCAATCCAATGCAATGCATGACTATTGGCATGCCTCCACATACTCTAGAAGCTTCCAAATAGTAGCGAGGGTCTAAGGAACTTGTGGGGAGACTATAACCTCTTTATCAAAGTATTCCACAATATAAAAAATAAGAAATAAAGGAAACAAATAAACTATAATCAAGCATTCCAAATTAATTCCCTCAAAACATGGTAAATCCCACAACCGAAGAGTAAATATGCCATGTCATTTCATAAAATTTCCAAGTGTAAAGGAAAAACAAAAATAAATACATGTTGAAGAATCCCCAAAATGGGTCCCAATACCAAGTCAGTTTCCTTAATCAATGTACATCCCAAAGCCCCAAATGAACCGTCTAACATAGGGACTTTTCCATTGTCCTGAATTGCAACCATAATGTTTTCTTGGGTATCCAATTAAAACCCATGTAGAGTGTGAGTACAACTTAGCAGTCCACCACCAATGGTTTCTAAAAAATATTCTGTCTAAAATTGTGTATGCAAAAGTATGGTAAATAATAAAGTAAGTAACAGATTTATCAGGTTTCATTATGTAACTAGATTAAACTATCCATGTAACTCCCTGACCCCAGTTACCTAGATTCGGTGAATTATTATGTAACATTGGCATGATCACAAAAGATAAAGTCTCGAAAGACCGATTAGTTTAGTAGCCTTGGAATAACTAGATACATTCATAAAATTTAAATTACATCATAAAGTGAAAACTAAAACAACATCTTGTCTCCACACTCATATCCCCTTATACTATCCCTACAGGTCATTCATAAATTATTAATTCACATTCTGGGAAAAATAAAAAATAGAAATGGGTGAGCTTAAATTCCATCTAAGGATAACAATATAGTGGAAACATTCATAAATAAGCATTAACATTTAAGTAAATGTATAACTAAAACAAAAGACTTTTAAACATGAACTTTAGCATAATATGGAAAAAAATAAAATGAAATAATGACATTTACATATCCACATGTATATTCTATTAGTCTAATAATCACATCCAATATCAATCACCACTTTCATAATGATGGAATGCATAATGCTAGACTATCATAACCACATAGTGAAGGCCTCGTGCCAGGACTACAAATAAGATTTTTTTCAAGGCCTTGTTCCAAGACACTAGTTTGTCTCATGAGACCTACTGATGCATTGAGGAGATAAAGCGGGCTCCACCTGTCACTTATTAAGTCCAATGCATTCCTCATATGAACAGGTTTAAACATAACATAAACATTCGTATTAAAACTATCATACAAAATGTCAATAATTTCTCCACAAACCATGAATGGTGTAAAAATAACACATCCACAGTCAAACATATCACAAAACCTTAAATACTATATAGAAGTTTTGTATCATAACAAATAAACGTCAAATAAGCTTAAAATCCATCAAAAGATGTTGACATAGATGAAATCAAAACTATTTGAGAGAAATATCTCTTTTATTTAAATAATTTAAAAGTCACATAATTATAAAATAAAAAATCTACTTTGAAAATATCTTTATAATCTTGTATAGTAAGCTTCGAATATTTTATAACGGTGGAAAATAGCCGTACCCGTAGAATAAGTTAAAAAATACATTCTTACCTTAATTCTGTCGAAAAGGCTAAAAAGGACCTTGTTTGGAAAACGATTTAAAGATTCCTTTGTAAACATATTATAAAAAGTCAAACAAGGGTATAAATAACATTAACTCATATTCTGTAAAATAGTAAGAATTTTTTGAAATACATTTTTGAAAAACATGGATGTGGATGATAAAGAAGTCCCAGTAGATAATTACGTATAAATAACCTCAGATAATGAAGAGATTGTGAAATAAACCCTTTCCTTATACTTTTCCCTGGTCTAGGGTAGGTTAACCTCTTGTATAATGGTGAAATAATTGTCATTAAATTATAAAATAATCATATAAATTAATATGATATCATATATGATCTTTTTAACACTGCTTTGTTAATAATATCATAGTATTATCGTCGTTTCGGGTGTTAACTTACTCATTTTATTTTATATATTTTGTTACATAAGACATATTTTTTATGGATAGGTTGTATCTTATTAATATCCATACTGATATCAAGTCCTTAAAAATTATTTTTAATCGTCAAATGAGAATTAGACTTGAATGGATATGATGGGGAATGAATCTCATCGCGTTCGTGGAGATGGTAGTCCGTACGTACGCACGAGCAACAATAACATTCTTTTGATATTAAAATAATATATAATTGGATGGTATATAATATATACAGAATCATTATATTTTTATATTTATTATTTAAATGAATTACAAATTGTTATTATACCCATTCAAATAATAATGTATTGAATAACAATTACACCACGACGTGGAGACGGTAGGCCGTACATACGCACGTATGGTGACATGTCATTCAAAGGATGTATAGAATACTGAATATGGTTGTACCATATTTATAATAACATCACAGTACATATAATATACTGGATTTATAATTTTATAATTGAAATAACAAAGAAAAAAGAAGTTGAAGAAGAAAGGAACTTGAAATGGGGTGGTGAAAACATTACCTATTCTTCGGGTTCTTCCTTTTGATTTGATCAAAAGGGCTCCTTAGGATGGCTTTCTGATCGAAATAAAGACTCTAGGTTGAAGTGAGGGAAGGTTAGAGAATAATTTTGTAGGGGTTGGCCGATCCAAAAGGCTTTAAAGGTGTGAAAAATTGGTTAGAAGTGGTGTCCTTTTATAAGGGAGAGGAGGAGCTCTTTAGGAAAATCTAAAAGTATTATTTTATAATAAATTCATCTTCGGTTTCTAATGGCTCCAAAGTGGATTATTCAAAGTCTATGGTATGTATGGGTCGAAAATATTTCAACCAATAGATTTTATATAGGTTTGGATCATTACATTAACCTTATCTTTTATTTTTATCTCTTATTTAATTAGTTTGACATTTACCATGTCACTTTGTATTTTTGTATTATATAGTTAATAAACATACTATATACATCCAAGAAACCCAAAAGTGGTCCACTAATGATACACGTATCATGATATAAGTCTTTTGGCCGATCCTTAGATTTTTAAGAATAGAATATCAATTAATAATATAAT
Organism: Viscum album; assembly: GCA_963277665.1. Classification (NCBI taxonomy): domain Eukaryota; kingdom Viridiplantae; phylum Streptophyta; class Magnoliopsida; order Santalales; family Viscaceae; genus Viscum; species Viscum album. Next base: position 2,092,836,013 of record OY728131.1, on the reverse strand, counting down.
ATTTGTTTTAAAAAATCTTTATTTGTCAATTTTGACACTCTTGGTATTTGATTTTTTTTTGGAAATTATAACAGCATGATTACTTCGAAAAAACATAATTAAATCAATACTAACATTTAATATTAAACTATAAAATTAGTTTAATTCATAAAAAGTCTCAAATTACATTTATTTTGATATTTATAATATCAATTATTTTAATATTTCATTAATAAGGTAATTACTGCATCACCATTGTGTCATAAATAAATTAAATTATTTAATATCTAAAAATTAAAAATAAAATACGATTATGTAGGAAATATTTTTATCTTTATAATTAATATTTATAATCGAATTTATCTTATGTATAACCATATATAAAAAATATTTTAGTTATTAATCTTTGATTTTAACTCTTTTAACTCTTCTTTGAATTAAAAAATAATAAATGTCCTAATATAATCCAAGTGGACCTAAATGATAATATTTTATTCCTAAGTTTGTTTTTGGTCGAGATACACTTTTCCAATAGAATTAGGACATGTGTTAGGGTAATATTAATATCATTTTTACCCTTAATTACCCTATTTACTTTTAACCGTGGTAAATAAAAGTAAAAAGTTACTATTCATCAAAAAATATTTTCATCTCATTGAACCACATTTTACAACTTAAAATTAACTGTGTCTCTCATATTTTTGAAATTCCTCTCACAGAAGTGGTAAAATTATGTTTTATGTGATTTTCCAAATTCTCCTAGGAGGTGGGTAAGAGACGGTGAAAAGTTCAATAAAATTTTTATTCTAAAATTATTCTGAACTAACTCCAATGAATTACATTGAACATATATAGGTATTATATATCTATTTTGACCTTAATTTAATTTAAGAAAAATAAAAAATTATTTAAATAAAAATTTGATTTTAAACTATAACTCCGAGTTTTTCACTATTCATAAAAAATTGAATGTTTTCAGAAAAATAAAAAAAATTCACCCTAAGCTAATTTCGATACTACTAATCCAAAAATAACTCCATATTGAAAGATAACATTTATAAAATATCAAAAAGTGGGTATTACAATTCATAAATGCTAGTTTGATTGGTTATGGTGTGAGTTAGAACTCAAAGTTGCGTACAACACACTCTATTGTATTATTCAAAGTGAAACGTACCATGGAAACTTGGGGTGTTAGATTCTCCTGTCCTTAAATAAATTGCGTCCTCGCAATTTGAAATTGTTATTCAAAAATAAAAGTTTGAAAATAGAAAATACCTTTGTGGAAAACCCACATCGGAAATAAGGTTAATAAAATTTATTCTTAATAAGAGGGAAAGGGAAATGAAAAAGTCACCACCAAATTATGATCTCGGTTAGGAGAACATTTGTGGAAATTAGAGACACATAATTTGAGTAAAAACGTAAATATTTTTAGGGAGTGATTGAGGTCATCAATCACAAACAAGTGAAAATTTTAGGCCCTCAAAGCCTTCAATCTATGGTGATTTAAAATATCATCAGTTTAACAAAACATAAGGTATTAGGATAACACGTCTTTTTAAATATCCCTTTCCTAAATTTTAATAATTAATTTATTCATAGAATATGATAGAGTAATATATATATACTTGACAAATAGAGTTTCAACCTTCAACTAATTGCTACCACAAACTCATCTTTCACTCAAAAAGATAATAGAAAATCAAAAATATAATATTTCTCCTAATCATACAAGGTTCCAAATATTAACACATACCATTTATATTGTGAAAAATATTTTGTAATAACTGGGGACATCATGTAGGCTAGCGGTAGGTAATAAAGTCTTGTCGCACTATGGTTGTGGGTTCGATTCCCGCAGCTTTGTCCGACGTGAAGGGTTATCCCCTGACTGCAGGTTGTCCGTTTCCTAAAACTATAGTATTATAATATTACAAAAATAATCTTAATAAATGTTTTAAACTTAAGACATACTATCCAAAGTTCAACATAATCCATTCCAACCTTTATTGTTATCCAAAATACTTTTGTCCAAACTCAGTCTCATAAAGGGTTCTAAATTTTGAAATCAATTGTAACATCAGATTCCCCAAAAAAAGTAATGATTCTTGTTGTCACATACTAATAATATGATTACCTTAATCATATTATAACCTTAATGAAAAAAACAAGTACTACAGTACAATCCTTATATATATCACATTATTCTTATAACCAGAATATAATCATTGAGTCCGAAAACACAAATACATTAATTATTCAACTTCATCTATAGTAACAGCATAAGCTTGGACTTGATCCCTTGGCCTTTTATGAGGTAAGTTTCCTTGGAATTTAGGGAATTCATTTACATAATGCCCTATTTATCTACAATTGTAGCATTCAACATTGACAACCTCTTTCTTTCCCTTGCAATCACGAGTATGGTGAATTTTTTTCTCCACATTTTTAATAAAAACCCATTCCTTTTAGGCAAGTACCGGGGTGTTTCTTACCACAATTATCACATAATGTAAATTAATTATTTCCCTTTTTCCCTTTATCTATCTCTTGCTCCACCGTTATCTTCTTCTCTTGCTTTACTCTGTTGTCATAAGACTTAGATAATTCCTTTTCTTTCTTGATAGCCCACGAGACAATATATTCGTATGATGAGAAGGATTGTGATACTAAAGCTTGATGGATAAATGGTTTTAACCCATAAAATAAATGATCAATCTTACTTCCTGGGTTACATATATGATCTGTAGCATGCCTCACTACCCTTTTAATGTTAGATTCATACTTGGCAACATTCTTGTCCCCCTTTTTCCTCAGACTCATAAATTTTCTTTCCATATCCACTCGATGGTCACGAAGAAAGAATTTTTCTAAGAAAATCTCTTTGAAATCCCTCCATTCCATATTTTATACTTCATCATCTTCCTTTGTGTTTTGAATCAATGACCACCACTGATCATCATCTCCAGTGAGGCGATAAACTGCCATGATAACCTTTTCCCTTTCACTACTCTCCAAAGCCAGAAATATTTTCTCTAGGGAACTTATCCTTTCCTCAGCTACTAATGGATTTTTACTCCCATTTAATGTTGGTGGTTTTTGCGTCATGAAACTATCTAACATCAATCCTCAACTCTGTGGAGCAGGGAGCTCTAGACAGGTAAGGTTATTATTCATAACCTGAGTGAGTTTTCCCAGTATGGTTATAAGCTGATCCGAACCAGTTTTATCACCTGCTCCACTATAATTATCTTGAGCATAAGTTAAATCCCTACATGGAGTTTGTGCATTGATATGGTTTCCATTCCTTCCACAAGGTTCCATTTCTAAACAATGGCATACACTAGATTCGTTTATGAATCGTAATACATAAATCCAAACTTGTAAAACACTTAACATAAATTGAACAGTTTATAGATATAATCCATAATCATAAATTTTTTTTTTGAGGAAGTATATACTCATTAACCCTCAATAATGGTTTGTAAAGAAAATGATAATTATCCTAAGCGTATATCCCGAGAGTGTCATAACCAAGGGTTCAGCAAGGCCCGTTGTTGTGCACCAGTTCTCGTTCATGTCTAGCTCAAAGCGGTGTTTTCGGTTTTTACCCCTAGGTATATCTGTGCCAGATCCGCCTCTACCTGCTCGTATCCAGACAGGGATGTGTTGCTCGTAAAACTCACAAAATCTCTACAATAATGAAATTCTAGGAAGTTATTCTATACTGATCCTCAAAATCTATTTTGGGCTATGTGCTCTAATTAGAGTTTATCTAAATCTAGATTTCAAGGATAATACTAAAATTCTCTGATACCAACTGTAATGCCCCGACCCCAGTTACCCAGATTTGGTGCATTATTACATAACATTGGCATCATCAAAAAAGATCAAGTCTCAAAAGACTGATTTGTTTAGTAGCCATGGAATAACTAGATACATTCATAAAGTTTAAATTACATCATAAAGTGAAAACTTCAACAACATCTTGTCTCCACACTCATATCCCCAGATACTATCCCTACAGGTCATTCATAAAATACATCTTCACATCATGGGAAAAATAAAAAATTGAAAGGGGTGAGCTCAAATGCCCAGTAAGGATAACAATATAGCGGAAACTTTTATAAATAATCATAAACATTTAAGGCAATGTATAACTAAAAAATAGCCTTTTAAACTTGAACATCAGCATAATATGGAAAAAGTAAAATGAAATAATTACATTTACTTATTCACATGGATATTCTACTAGTTTAATAATCATATTAAATATCATCAACCACTTTCATAATGATGGAATGCATAATGCCAGACTATCATAACCACATAGTCAAGGCCTCGTGCCAAGACTACAAATAATATTTTTTCAATTCCTTGTGCCAAGACACTAGTTTGTCTCATGATACCTACCAAGGCATCGAAGAGATATAGCTGGCTCCACCCGTCACTTATTAAGTCCAATGCATTTCTCATATGAACAGGTGTAAACATAAATAAACACTCTTATTAAAACCAGCATATGAAATGTCAATACTTTATCTATTAACCATGAATGGTATAAAAATAAAACATCCACAGTTAAACATATCACGAAACCTTCAATACAATATGGAAGTTTTGTATCATAATAAATAAACTTCAAATAAGCTTAAAATCCATCAAAGGATGTTGACATAGATGAAATCAAAACTATTTGAGAGAAATATCTCTTTTTTATAAATCATTTAAAAGTAGCATAATTATATAATAAAACATTTACTTTTAAAATATCCTTATAATCTTGTAAAGTTTTCTTTGAAGATTTTATAATGGTGGAAAATAGCCACACCCGTCGTATAAGTTAAAAAAATACATTCTTTCCTTAATTCTGTCGAAAAGGATAAAAAGGACCTTGTTTGGAAAATGACAGAAAGATTCCATTGCAAAATTCTTCTAAAAATTCAAACAAGGGTATAAATGACTTTAACCCATATTTTGTAAAATATTAAGAATGTTTTGAAATACATTTTTAAGAAACATGGATGTGGATGATAAATAAGTCTGAGTAGATAAATACGTATAAAAAACCTCGGATAATTAAGAGATTGTAAAATAAACCCTTACCTTGAAAATTTCCTTGGTTGAGAGTAGGTTAACCTCCTGTATAAGGGTGAAATAATTGTTATTAAATTATTCAAGAATCATATACATTAATATGATATCATATATGATCTTTTTAACATAGCTTTGTTAATAATATCTTAGTATTATCGTCGTTTTGGGTGTTAACTTACTTGTTTTCTTTTATAAGTTTTGTTACACAAGCTGTGTTTGTTATGGATAGGTTGTATCTTATTCATATCCAGAATGATATCAAGTCCTTAAACATTATTTTAAATCATCAAATGATAATTACACTTGAATGGATATGATGGGGAATGAATCTCATCACGTTCGTGGAGACGGTAGTCCGTACGTACGCACGAGCGACAATATCATTCTTTTGATATTAAAATAATATACAATTGGATGGTATATCGTATATACAGAATCATTATAATGTTATATTTACTATTTAATGAATTACACATCATTATTATACCGATCCAAATAATAATGTAATGAATTACAATTACACCCTGACATGGAGACGATGGGTCGTACGTACGCATGTATGGTGACATGTCATTCAAAGGATGGATAGAATTTTGAATATGGATGTACAATATTTATAATAACATCACAGTACATAGAAGATACTGGATTTATTATTTTATAATGGAATCAACAAAGAAAAAAAGAAGTTGAAGAAGAAAGGAACTTGAAATAGGGTGGTGAAAACATTACCTCTTATTTGGGTTCTTCCTTTTGATTTGATCAAAAGGGATCCTTAGGTTGGCTTTCTGATCAAAATAAGGACTCTAGTATGAATTGAGGGATGTTTAGAGAATAATTGGGTAGGGGTTGGCCAAACTAAAAGGCATTGAAGGTGTGAATAATTGGTTAGAAGTGGTGTCCTTTTATATGGGGGAGGAGGGGCTCTTTAGGAAAAACATAAATTATTATTTTATAATAAATTCATATTCGATTTCTTATGGCCCGAAACATAGATTTTTAGGAATATAATATCAATTAATTATATAATATTTGTTTTAAAAACACTTTTATGTCAATTTTGACACTATTGGTATTCGATTTTTGTGAAAATAATAACAGCATGATTACTTATAACAAACATAATTAAATCAAAACAAACATGTCATATTAACCTAGATAATTAATGGAATTCATTAAAAGTCTCAAATTACATTTATTTTTATATTTAAAATATCAATTATTTTAATATTTCATTATTTATGTACTTACTGCACCACCATTGTGTCATAAATAAATTAAATTATTTAGTGTCTAAAAATTATAATTAAAATACCATTATGTATGAAGTATTTTTAGATTTCTAATGAAGACTTATAATCTAATTTATCTTATGTATAACCCTATATTAAAATTTTTTAGTAATTAAACATTTATTTTAACTTTTTTAACTCCTCTTTGTATTAAATAATAATACATGTCCTAATCTAATCCAAGAGGACCTAAACGGTAATATTTTATTCCAAAGATTTTTTTTGGTTTGATACACTTGTCTAATAGAATTAGTACATCTGTTAGGTTAATATTAATATCATTTTTACCCTTAATTACCCTATTTACTTTTAACCGTGGTAAATAAAAGAAAAAAGTTACTATTCACCAAAAACTATTTTCATCTCATTGTACCACATTTTAATTCATGATATTAACCGTGTCTCTCGGATTTTTGAAATTCCACTCACAAAAGTGGTAAAATTATGTTTTATGTGAATTTCTAAATTCTCCTAGGAGGTGGTTAAAAGACGGTGAAAAGTTCAATAAAAATTTTATATATCTAAAATTATTTTGAACTAACTCCAATGAATTAAATTGAACTTATATAGGTCTTATGTATCAATTTTGAACTTAATTAAATTTAAATAAAATTAAAAATTATTTAAATAAAAATTCGGTTTTAAACTAATACTCAGTGTTTTTTCACTATTCATCAAAAATTGAATGTTTTCAGAAAAATACCAAAAATTCACACTAAGCTAATTTCGATATTCTGTATCGAAAAATGAAGTCCATTTTGAAAGATAAAATTTATAATGTTTCAAAAAGTGGGTATTACTATTCATAACGGCTAGTTTTATTGGTTGTGGTGTGTGTTAGAACTCGAAGTTTCATACAACACACGCTACTGTATTATTCAAAAGGAAATGTACTAAGGAAGCTTGGGTTGTTACAATCCACTTTAAACTTTAGTTCCACGTGTTACCCATATTAATCAACTCACTTCATCCCATTCCTTTTATTTAAACTATACATAAGGTAGTCAAGTTTCATATATCACATCGACATTTATTCCATAAATAATTTAACAAATTGACTAGGATCCTCAGTACAAGTAATCATATCACGTCTATTTTTTAGTAGAATAGAGCTTCAGTATGACATCATAACCCATGAAATATATTGATGAGTCCTATAGCATCATTCTATCCTGAACTATAAGAGTATATCCTCAATCCAATACCCCACTCTTACAATTTACCACAAGGAAATTACTATTAAATCATTATTTATATTTACCCATTACGTGTTGTATCTCAATTAACTCTGTTAAGTTACGTCAAACACTTCCTTATACCATATTAGCATGCTCAACACCGTTTTCATCATTTTTATATTATAAACCATTAATATTCAATTTTAAAAAATCAATTCCATGTTCAAGGATGTAGCACGCCCCATGTGTAGCACCTTAGGCTTGGTCTAGTCATCTCGATGGATACAATGGGAATTGTGAGGGGGAAATCATACCATTTAGACACATAATTAATCATTTACTATTAAGGATACAAATTTATATCATAACGACATAAAAAAACTACCACATACTCATAAATTAGGGAATCAAGACTATGTGATATACTTATAGGGCACTTACCTCAAGTTCATAGACGAACGCTTGCCTAACCTTAGCCCTTAATTCAGACACAAAAAACTTTAAAATACCAAAATTAGAATTTGTAAAAAAAAAGTAACGGTTTAGGGATTTATAAGGATAATAATAATTAAACAAGTCCTTTTCCATAAAATAGGAGTAAGAGGAGTGTTAGAATTACCCGGATAATTGATTCTCAACCAATGACACTCCAAATGGTCTAGAAATAAAGGAGATTTTTTCCTTTGAGAACTTGGGAGGAAATGGTTCATCACCTAGGCTACTAGATAATTAAATAGGTGGAAATAGGGTTAGAATCCTTAAATCTTGATAGGGGAAATGGTAATTTTCCAACTATTTAATGGGTTCATGGTTTTCATTCATAGTTTCCCAAACTATGCGCCAACCGTTAAGATCTATCTATCCTTGGGGGGCTGGGTGCACAATCTCTTAGGGGCACCCATACAGTTTGAAAAACATTGTAGTGCTCGTGCACGCACGTCTATCCATGGGGAGGGTCAGGCCTCATGGTTTAGTGGGGCCACCCGCATGAAAAACCATGTGGTGGATGTGTTCCTACCTATATCCAAGGGGCTAGGATTCATAGTCTCCTAGGACATGGAATACAGTTATCTCTAACCATGTTCCAACCATGAACTATGCACTGGTTGGCCTCCCCCCTCCCCCTCTTTCACATCCTGAACCCCCAAAAAATCCTTAAATCCCCTCATAAACTCAGGAATAATAATATTAACCAAACAAATGGGAGTTAAAACAAAATTTAAATAAGGATGTAAATCCTCTAAATGTCAGGATCTTGCAACCCCCCCCCCCCTCCGCCTTATAACAGTTTGTCCTTGAGCTGCACTCCTAATAATTACTAACATACTAAGGTAAATAGATCGGCACAGTAGGCCCACATATCTCTCTTACTCTACCTAGTTTCCTCTTGAACACTAACATACTACCACAACACTCAATACAATGTAATGGTCTTACCCTATAAAAATTTCTCACTGTGATTCATAATACAAATCGGGTGCTCATTAAAGGACGCATTGGCCTCAATATCTACATCTTCAACATCGATCACATGAGAAGGGTCAAGGTTATATTTCCAAAGTCGAGACATATAAAAAACATTGTGCATCCCACCCTACCATTATGAAAGATCCACTCAGTATGCCACCGGTTTGATGATATATAAAATCTCAAATAGACCCATGTACCTAGGAACCAGCTTACCCTATTTATGTATCCAACAGTTCCCAAATCTCAGTGACTCCCAAAGGAACACACGATCAAACAATTTAAACTCAAGTGATCAATTTCGTTAATCATCATACAACTTCTTCCTACTCTATGTTTTATCCATAATTTTATGAATCAACTGAACCTACTCAAATGTCTCCTCCACAATACATGGTCCCAACAATTCTAACTCACCATCTTCCATCCAACACAATTGTGATCTACATGGTCTATCATATGGAAAATTATATGGTTTCCTCTTAATAGTCACCTAATAACTTTTGGTATAGGTGAACTCAACAAGTTCCAAGTCATTTTACCATGTCCCACCAAATTCAATGATTTTTTCTCTTAGAACATCCTCTACTACTTGGATGGTATTCTCTAATTTTCCATATGTCTATGCGTGAAAATCTATGCTCAGAAATACCGAAGTACCCAGTGCCTTCTATAAACATTTATAGAACCATGAGTTAAAATGAAGATCATGATCTGAAATAATACTCTAAGGTACCCCATGCAACGACACTATCTCCCAAACATATAAGTCACCCAACTAGTCCACGATAAAATTCTCTCAAATTAGAATGAAATGTGACAACTTTTTCACTGATCTACAATTAACCATATCACATCATTTTTCCTAGGTAGCCTTGGGAGACCTATCAAAAAATATATGGTGACATCATCCCAATTCCCCTATATAATGAGAAGTATCTGTATCAAACCACCCGGTCATTGATGCCCGGGATTCACCTACAGACTGGTATATCATCGCACCATGAAATCTGCAATTTCCTTTTTCATTCCCTTCCTCTTATATTATTGATGATGATCTAGATACATCTTGGTAAAATCAGGGTTCACCTCCCACTTCAAGGCCGGAAATCTCCACATCAACTCTTCTTGTATACTAGTGTCCACAACAACATAAAAACGAACATGAAAATTTTCATCATCCTTGATCATCCAATAGGAAGGTGAATCCCCACCTTTCATGATTTACATCAAGGAAAAACACTCCAGATCCTCATAATACCTCTCCTTGATCCAACTCAAAAGTGTATACTCAATAGATAAGGATATGAGGGTCATCTTCCCATGTCTCTCCTGAACCTCTATATACAACTCATAACATAAATCCATCATCTTCCACTCAGAACTAAATTCGCGAACTACCTAATCTTGTACCTTCTAACTCAGCGCATCTATAACACTATTTTCCTTCTTGGGTGTATAGGATATGTCAATGTAAAATGAATATATATACTCAACCCATCTCCACTACTGGATGTTTAATTATTACTGAGAAAATATGTACTTTATACTTTTATGGTCTGTATACACAATGATCCATTCTCCCAACAGGTAATGCTGACAAAACTATAGAGCATAAACCACTATAGATAAATCAAGATCGTGTGTAGGGTAATTCCATTCATGAATCCTCAACTGTCATGACCCATATACTATGACCTATTCTCTCTACATCAATATTTCTCAATGTTTGATTCTATATGCATCACAATGCAAGGTGTAATCCTCGCATAGCTCAGGTAGGATCAAAATTGGTGCGGTAGTCAAATGCTTATTCAACTCCGGGAAGGAATTATCACCTGGTCTTAACCACACAAACATGACACCCTTCTTGGTCAGGACTGAAAGTGGTGTTTTCAAGTGAGAAAATTCATTTATTAACCTTTAATAATATCCTTCCAAACCCAAAAAAAATTATGATATCAAAAACATTCTTAGTATGGTCCGAAGATGGAACTTATTGAACCTTCTTAGGGTCCATAGATACACCTTCCTCGAAGTTGATGTGACCCAATATACTCAAGATGATGTCAAGGTATTTGGAACGATCATAATGAATCTTAGAGTACACCAAGATTTTGTCCAAAAAAACAACTAAAAACTGATCTAGATATGGATAAAATATTTGGTTCATTAAGTTAATAAAAAAACCTGAGCATTCTTTAACCTGAAAGGTATTACGACAAAATCATAAAACCCATACATAATAGTGAAACTAATTCATGGTATATTATAATGTTCCAAACTCAATTGATGATACCCTAAACTCAATTATACGTTGGAAAACATAGAAGCACCTTTCAGCTGATCCAAAAGATCATTGATATGTGGAAGATGATATTGGTTCTTAACTACCATCCAATTAAACTTTCGATAATAAACACAGAACAGTAATGTTCTATCAGCCTTCTTCGAAAAAAAATATGAGATATCCCAAAGGTGACATAATTTTGGTGAATAAACCCTTTATTCTCCAATTAATCCAATATATTTTTAATCTCTTAAGGCTTTGTTGGTCCATCCTATATAGCAGAATGGAGACTGGATCAGAACAAAGAATCAGGTCAATCATGAAATATATGTCCCTCTCAATTGGTAGCCCTGAGAAATCCTTCGGAAATATGTCATGAAATCAATCCACCATAGGAGGAAATAGATCTTTCTCTACTCAACCATCATCAAGCACAGATACTTAGGTTGTGAGATCACCTAACAGCTGAAGAATAGGCCTTGCATGTCCCGCCTAGGTATCTCATTCCCCATAGTAAGTTTCACCTTCAAGGGATGTGAACATTAACCTTTGGAGATAACAATCAATATGGTCTTGATATAACACCAACCAATCCATCCTCAATATCATTTCAAAACCTAAAATCTCATGCACAAACAAGTCCCAAATGAAGCGGTACCAACCAACCTCAAGGGAACACTTCTTACAATACCTGATATATTCTTCTCAAACTCTTAATTGTGTTTTAATCGACATAAACCCACACATAAATTCTACTAATAGAACCAACATATTCAAAAATTTAGTAGATATAAAATAATTTATGGATGTTGTATCAAATAAAGTAGTAGAAATAATTGAAGATACAAGAGTCATAACTCAAAAAAACGATGGTCCAGCCTCACGACCGCTTGGTGCATGATGAATTTGATGAATCTCACCTGCCACACTACCTCAGGCTTTAGAATGACCTCCTGGTTCTACACTACTTGGTAGATAAGGATGATTTTTTCTTGAATTGACACATTCACCACCTTGAATGGTATGTCCATTGGAACTCCAACTACCTTCCTTGTATGGGGTAGTAGTCCCCATTCTTGCACTATGAATCTGTCGTGACCCACCAACACTACCCACCTTTTGAGGGTTACTGAAAAACCTCTATACATGTCACATATTTCTACATTCTTGGTGCTCAAATGGTGGTCACAGATACTATTCACACATGGATCCCGACCCTCTGAACTGATAATAGAACACTAGATGACTACCCTGAGCGGCCAATCCTCTTATTTGGCTACTCTTTCAACCACTTCCCTAGTGGAAATTCTCAAAAATGGAGCTTCCTACTATCAGAAGTCATACCAATGGACCACCCAACTGAATTTACATGTTCAAAACTAGAAGCCACATTTAGGTTCCCATATAAAATGAGATCCTAGTTAATAACCTCAGAAAACCTATTTCAATATAAGATATTTACCTATAAATTGATCTCATACCTAATTCCATTCTAAAAATGTCATGTTCTCACTACATTATCCCCTAACAATGTTGTAACAAAGCATTGAAAATCGGTAAGGCAGCCAGCATAATACATCACCGACATAGTCCCTTAAGTAAACCTCATAAATTATGTGGATCTATAATGTATTAGAGTCTCTGGAAGGAAATGTTTTAGGAACTCTTCCTGGAAATATTACCATAGAATACCATCTGCTTACATAGTCTGAAACAGAATATCCAACTAACACTTCACTGATCCTCACAAAATGTAAGTTGCCAACTTGAATCTCTTCTTAGGAGGAGTGTCTATTTGATCCAAAATCATCTGGATATACCCTATCCAAAACCCAGTTTCCTCAATTCCACCCTCTCACAAAAACCTCAGAGGGTGCTACAACTGAAACTCTCTAGTCCAGTTAAACATGCTCGACATAACCCACGCTGGGTCTCATTCCATCATCTGCATAAAATGAGAGAATTTGTCATGGAATTATACATCCCATATATTAAATATAACCAATGGGGACTCTTGTTCCAGTAACGGAGGATTGTTCTCAGTGATATACTCATGTTTCCCAACAGGTAGGAGTTATTATAGTGGAATCTCTTTACAATTCCAGACACTCATATCAAAACACATAACATAATATTACCATATGTATGAAAAATATGGATTAAATCTAATAAAAAAATACCCTATCTATATTATCCCAATGATTAGCATCACATCTCTAAAAGTATTCTCAACCATCCCTATCACGAGTCAGGGCTATCATAGGGTATCCAAATATTTAAATTTATTCTTTATATTAAACACCATTCTAACCCCATTATTTGAAATCCTTTAATTCTTTAAATAGTTGTAAATTTCTCATTGAAAACTATTTTTTAAACCAATTAATTTAACCCAGCCCATTTAATATATTTAATTATCTTTATTAGACATCATTTCTTCAAAATTTCATGGAATCTAAAAATCATTTTATCCCTCAAATCCCACTTTCTATTCCCCAAACATTCCTATCATGATTCTTACCACATAAAGTTCTATGTGTCTATAGTGATTCAAGTATGGACAACCTCATTGTATTTCATCCCATGAGAAAAATACCATAAAACAATAACACTATGCATCAAGTTCATCACCAAAGGCGAAATAACATTCAACTATAACAATGAATATCAAGAACAACAATCCCACCTATGGTAATTGGGTTTTCCCCTATACATGGGTTAGATACTTCCATCCATAATATCATTTCCAAGGCCTAAAATCTCTTAGTCTCTTTTCTACCTTTCCCAAATAAAATAAATAATAGAAAATAAACCACTCGGATACCACTTTTTAATCTCCCAAACCTTGTTCCACTAAACTGGTGCATTGAGCCAGTGTGCCACATGACCTAAGGTACACCTCCCCATATTCTAGAGACTTACAACTAGTATTGAAGGAATAAGTAAAATGTGGGAATATTGTACGCTCTTTATCAGAGTAATCCAAAATAGATAAAATATGTAATGAGGGAAACAAATAAACAATAATCAATAATTCTAAATTAATTCCCCCAAAATGGGGTACATGCACACAACCAAATAGTAAATATGTCATGTCATGTCATACAGTGCTCCTGTGTAAAGTAAAAAAAAATCATGCTAAAGAATCCCCAAAAATGGGTCTTGATACTATGTCTGGTTCCCTCGTATATGCACATCACAAAGACCGAAATCAACACTCTAGCATGAGGCCTTTGTTTCCCTCGTCCTAGCATTCACCCATGTAGTCTACTCAGATACCCAATGGTGTCTGAGGTAGGGTGTGAGTAAAAATCAATAGTCCACCACCAACGGTGTCTACAAAATATGAAGTCTAAAATAGTGTATACAGATGTATGGAAAACAATAAATTAAGTAATAGATTTATCATGTTCTATTTTTTAACAAGATAAAATTAGCCACTTAAAATGTTATTTCCATATGTTACCCATATTCATCAACTCACTTTATCCCATATCGGTCATTTAAACTATACATAATGGGACTCAAGCTTCCGACGCCATAGGAACATTCTTTCCACAAAAAATTTGACAACTTACCTCAGAGCCTCCATTCAGGTAATCATATCATGTCCTTTATTTAAGGGAATAGAACCTCAGTTCGGAAAAATAAGCCACACAATACATTTTTGGGACCTATAGAATCATTCTATCCCAACCCATGGGAGTAGAAGCTTAATATAATACCCCACTCCTACCATTTACCACAAGGAAATTGTCTTTAAATCATTATTAATAATTACCCATTATGTGTTGTATCTCATTTAACTCTTTCAAGTTAGTTCAAACACACCATTATTCCATATTAACATGATTAACACCATTTTCATTAGTTTTATCTCATAAATAAAAAATATTCAATTTTTATCAACTCAATTCCATGTTCAAGGAAGTGGAACACCCCATGGGTAGCCCCTTAGGCTTGATTTAACCATCTCAATGGATCCAATGGGGATCATGAGGGTCCCATTGTACCATTTGGACATCAAATTTAATTTTTATTACCATGGATACAAATGTGAAACAAAACGACACCGAAATAAAACCATATACATATAAATTATGGAATCTAGACTATAGGATATACATTTAGACCACCTACATCAAATTCATAGATAGAAACTCACTTAACCTTAGCCCTTGATTACAACTCAAACAACATTCAAATCAAAAACATAAAATCTACTGGAAAAGTAAGGTTTTATGAATTTTCACGGAGAAGAACAATTACACGAAGACTTTTCTAGAAAATAGAAGGAAGTGGAGTGTTAGACTAACATGAATATTCGATTCACACCCAATGACACGTCAAATGGAAAATAAATGAAGGAGATTAATCCTTGACGAACATGGTAGGAAACATTTCATCACCAAGGCTTTTTGAAGAAGAAATTGGGGGAAATTGGGTTAGAACACTTAAAGTTTGAGAGGGAAAATTGGAATTTTCCCACTTTTTAAAGGGTGAATGGTTTGGCCTTATGATTGGCCAAGCCTTGCACCAACCATGAATATCCCTTTGTCCAATATGGTTCCTGGTCACACGATCTCCTTGGGAACTCATATGGTTTCAAAAACCATGTAGCTCCCATGCTCCAGGTTCTATCCAAGGGGAGGAACAAGCCTCATGGTTTGGCTGGGCCACCCACATGGTTTAAAAAAATGTTTGTTGGTCATGTTCTTGCCTTTATACAAGGGGATAGGCAATATAGTCTCATGGGAAATGGGGTACAGTTATCTCTAACCATGCATTGTGCACTGGTCCCCCTCCCCATATCTCACATCCCAAAACCCAGAAACACCCATAAAGCCCCTCATAAACTCAAGAAACACTTTATTTACCAAAATAAATGGAGTTAAACCAAAATTTAGACAAGTACATACCTCCTCTAAAGTTCAGGTTCTTAAAATATAAATATGATAATTTTATATATATTAAAAAATTATTAATTTTTGTTATCATCACTAAGAAAAGTGATGATAATGATTGACATTTATCCAAGCTAAAAGATGTGCTGATTGTAATGGCCTGGACATTCCTCGTCCATTATTTTTTCAAATTCATGTGTTCTAGGGAATTAGTGTTAGTGGAAACAAGTCAACATGGTGTCACCTAATGGTTCCAGTTACCAGTTCCACCCATCGGTCTCACCAATCGGTTCCACCTATCAGTCTCACTGATTCGCTCCACCGATCCGCTGCACTGATCAGCTTCACTGAGCAACTTCACCGGTTGGCTTTACTGATCTGCTTCACTAATCCACTTCTCTAATCAAATTCCCTGATAATCTTCATTGGTCAGCTCCACAGATCAGCTTCACCAATTACCATCACCAATTAGCTTCATCGATCATCTCCGCCAATCAGTTTCACCGTTCCGCTCCACTGATCATCTTCATTGATCCTATCCACCGATCAGGTTCATTGATCCTCTCCACCGATCATCTTCACAGATCATCTCCATCAATCTGATTTACCGATCATCCACACCCATCGGTCTCCCAAATTGGTTCCATAGCGGGGTGTCGGGGTTTCTTTCCCTAGTTTTTCCATAATCTCCTTTTTGAGTATTATTACCTATTTTAAAGTGTCTTAAGTATAGTAAAACATATTTTAAAATCCCCTAAGAGTGGGGTGACCCTTGAGTTACCAAAATGTGTGGCTGTCACCCCCCCCCATACACCTTTTATCGCATTTTATAGGTTCTTGTGTTTTACAGTTTCACCCATGTTACATGTTTTCTCTGTTTAATGGAAATATATTAACTCACAGTCATATTATATTATATCTACACATTATCCAAGGATAATTATTAAATCTCAATAAATTATAATATCTGCAACCGCCCATCTGCGTTGTCAAACCATGATCTTCTTTTTAAGCACTTCAAGATTGCACATCCCATAACTCTAGTATAGGGCCTTTTAACACACTAATACCTTCTTCTTACTTGATCTCTTTCTTTTCCTATGTGTGATTATCATCCCTCTTTTATTGATAAATCATGAACCATTGCTGGATCCCTTCCCACTCAGCCTTGGAGACCTTGGAGTTCTTCCTCTCCAAGTCACGCATCCCCAGTTCTTGGTGCCAGGAGAAAACATCAATCCTTGATCATCCAATTAGGGGTTTTTCTATCATCTCTCTTTAATTGTACATCATGTGGGGTGGGTATGATGACGATATTTTGGGATATAGATGAAATTATATTTAATGAAGATAATGAACATACTTTTTTAAAGAAAAAAATGGGTGGAAATGATGATGTTGACATTGCTATGTTACCTTTGTTTTTATGTTGTGAATTTTATGGGATTTTTTCCACTAAAAATCATAGTCATTGGAGGTCCTTTCTTAAACACTAATGAAGCTCTATTTTTTGGACGATCTCATGTATAAATGGTTGTAACATGGAAACTAGTAAATCACGTAAATTTGGTTGATTAAATGGGTACCCGATGGACAGATCCCATGTGTGATCACCACAATTTACAAAAAGGATAGAAGGTACATAATGAATGGTGTTGGACAATTATAGAAACTTCTTTCTTCATTCTAGTGATATTTATGGTTTCTCGTTGTGATGATTTGTGGGGTGACGTGAATGTGGATGGGACATATGGTTGTCCAATTGAAGCTTTTTGAATCGGGGGCTGTGTTGAGTCGGTATGTTGGGGCTTGGTTTGGTAACAATACTTCGAGGGATCCCACTGATCTCTTTTTTTGCTGTGAATTTATAAGAGAATAAGGTGTGAATGATTAAAATCGTGTTTGGTCATTTTTCTTTAATTTGTAGTTTTGAATTCTGGTTATGCCTATTAGTAGACCAGTTGTTGAGGAATGTTTTAAAAGGAATCACTTTAACATGATAACAAGAACAATTAAAATGGGTGATTTTTTTATATCAATTAGTTTTTTTCTGGTTGTGGCTTTTGCATATTTATGCATGTAGGGATAAAAGCGAGAGTGGTGGTGTACGGGGTGGTTGTCTATTTTGGAACCCTTAGGTTGGGATGAGTTCTTGATTTTATAATATGTATAAGATTTTGTTCTTATGTTTCTTATACACACCCACCCTTGTTGATCACTTCATTCCGAACACCCCCATTTCATTGGGGAGGGTGTTTTCCAAACATTCTTATAAATGGCTGGTTATTAGATCATTTCTGCTCCCTCTCCCAGGTATCCCCTAATTCTTCTAGTAGGCTATGATGACCTAAGGATTATTATGGCCCAAGAATCTTCGGGCAGGGTGTTGTTGTGGTGGGTGGACCAAGTGTTTGCAGGTAGGTTGTTTTCCCAAGTTTCTTTAGGATGAAGCCCAAGTTTCTTCAGGCATGGCAGTGATTGTTCTAGCCCAGGTGTCTTTGGGCATGTTGGTGGTTATTGTGGTCCAAGTTCCTTTGGGTGTGGTTATATGTGGTTGTGGTGGCCCAATTGTTTTCATGGTGGACGTACGGTTGGGATGACCCATATGGTAGTTTTTGTGGATGGTAGTGGGACTGTACTGGGATCTGTGGGGGAGGACTGATGCGTAGGATGTTCTAAATAACCAGTGGGAAAGCGGTGCAGGGTACCCAAACATCAACGTTCTATTTATATTTTTTTAATGTTTGGGGATGATGTATCATTTTATTATTTAAAGAAATGACCTCTTTTCACTGGGTAGAGATAGACCCATTACATAGACCAAAGTCCCAAGGCCATGTGGGATGAATATAAGGCTTGAAATCCCATTTTTTGGCCCAAAGGGACCTTTGGTGAACAACACTGCTATAGTACCCGGGCTACTACAGCACCTCCGCTGCTTCAGGGCTACTACATTCCCCTACTATAGTGATACTATAGTACCACAGAATTCATACCTACCCAAATTTGGTCCTAGGTATTTTGGATGCCAAGTAGGAGCCTGTAACAATTAGGTACAAGCTCTTTTCCATTCATTCAATTGCATTTTTTCCTTCCTATTTATATTATTTTACTTGGTTTTTGTTATTTAGGGAGCATACCATGGTTAGGTCGGGCAATTAGTTTTCCTTATTAGGTGTGTTGGTTACCTTTACTTTCTCATGGGGCATTAGAATGTCTCGCCACTTGTGCATGAGATCTTTTGATTTGTGGTTTTTTCTAATGGTATTTTATCTACTTTGAATTTTGTAAAGGTTCACACTCAACCTTAAAAAGTGTTTTCAGAAAATACAAAAAAATATGGACGAGGAAACATGCATATGGGAATATATTTTTGGATTTTATTTTAATTTTAGTTTTTGGATTTTTTGGGGTTTTACCATATTATCTCCCAATCTTTTTCTATAAAAGGTTAATGTCTTCCATATTACGTGATATTATATACCCTTGGTGCTAGTCTTCACTCTAAGGCATATTTAAGGTGGGAATGAGAGGTCATTATCCCTCCATCAACTTGATGAAGGAAGTGTCTGGCAGTTTGATGTCCCTTCCCTCATCTTGGTGAAGGCGGGCCATGACACTGATAAAAGGAACACTTTTATCAGTACTTTACTTAGTGTTTATAAAAGTAACTTTTATCAGTGCTTTTAGATAGCATTGATAAAATTTACCCTTTTATCAGCAATTTATATTTAGCATTGATAAAATCCAGTGCTGGATAAACCGTAATATGTCGTAGTGAAACTGAACCAATGGTATCAATCCGTTGGACTGAAGAATGGTGGTGAAACTATCAAATTCCGGGTATTTCACTACTAGAATCTTAACCTTTACCTATGATTTAGAACCGTGGTTATAGCCTATAAATTCGTGGGTATAGATTATTCCCATGGTTCTATGAACCATAGGTGATTAATCCATCATGAAAGGGTTATACCCACAGTTTCTATGCAACTATAGGTATAGGCTATACTGATTTCTTAATATTGATAGTTCACTTCAATTCATGGGTACATGTGGTTTTCTAAAAATCATGTATACACACACTTTTGTGAAATTTGGGTATAGAGAAATTGTAACATCCGAGGTAAATAAAGAATAAAACATTTTTATATTTATTAATATTTACGAATTCAATATTAATTTTACTTTAAAGAGGTTGCTATGTTCGATAGCATACCCAATACGCAACAAAGTGTTTCTTTGAAATCTTACGTTGCACACTAGCAATAAAATAATATTATTTTAAATGGTAGTTAATACGTAGCTATTTTATTGGGGGGAATGAATAGAAATAACTAAAATATGATTATATATGTTTGTTAATTTTTTTTTACATTTATCCAGTAAAGGATAAAGGCTTAAAATACGAAAAGAATTCAAGTTTAAGCATATATACTCTAATATTTATTGAAGGTCCACTTATCGCCTTTTGATGGTGAACCCTATTTAAATATAGTTTTGGTCACTCTTATACATTATTTTGGACCAAATAAAATTCTTCTTTATAATCGGGACATCAAAATTTACTTTGTGTAAATTTTTGGTATTTTTCCGATAAAGTTTATTTTTTTAATGAATAGTGAAAACTGTTGTATTTTAATTCAAAACTTCTTTTTAATATATTATATTTATATGATTAGATTATCTTTTGAATTCGTTTTAAAGTGAAATTAGAATATATTTTTACCATTTAATCCAATAGTGGTCGTTGAAATTAATTTCACTTTGAAATTGGACTTAAATTAGTGTCAATCTGTTGATATATATTGCTTTATAAAAACACGCTATTTGTTCTGACAGCGGGAATTAATTATTAAATTAATTAATGTACCTTATATATTTTTAATTTTGTAAAATAGACATCATTTTTGGATTCCGAATATCAAATATAGCTTAGGGTGAAGTTTTGGTATTTTTCTGAAAAACATCAATTTTTGATGAATAGTGAAACCACTAAGTAGTACTTAAAAAACTGATTTTTCGTTTAAATGAAATTTTACCACCTCTGTGTTTTGAATTTCAAAAATCCAACATTCATGGTTTTCATTAGGAAGTAAAATGTGTTTCAATGGGATTAAAATAATTTTTTGGTGAATAGTAACTTTTATGTTTTTAATCGTGATTAGAGGTAATTAGTGTAATTTAATGTAAAAATAATGTTTTAATAATATGAAATGACCTTGAAACATGTTCTACCCTTATTGTATGTGTCATGGCCGACCAGTAAAATCCATGGGTCAACTTGGGGACCCCATGGAGCCTCTTCGGTAGGAAAATGACATTAATAACTTTTTATTTAATGTTAAAATAAAAATGTCACAAACATGTGTTGTTTTACTAAAACAATTTTTAAATGGGGTTATACAAGTCATAATTTTGACTATAAATATTAATTGGAAAAATAAAAATATTTCATACATCATAGTATCTTTTTTATAATTTTTAGACATTAAATAAATTAAATTATTTATGACATCATGATGATGCAGTGATTACCTCATTAATTAACGATATAAATAAAATGAAAAGATAATGTAAAATCTATGACTTACACTTGTCAAAGACCTATTGGATGAGTATATTTTGAACCATTATCACCTTATCCTAGAAATACATCAATGTGGGACCTTTAAAATCTGAAACTCATTTGAAAATAAAGTAACATTTTATACCTTTCGAAGAGTGCCCCTCCTCTCCTCTTATAAAAGTCCCCCACCTCTACCTCCTTACCCACACTTATCAATCCTTTGGCTCAGCCAAGATCTGCTCATTTTATCTCTCCACATCCCTCTCTTCATCCTCTAAGCCTTACCTTAGGCAAGAAGCTCTTCGAGAAACCCTATTCGTTCAAACCAAAGGGAGTTACCCAATTTTAATGTAACGTCTTCAATTGTGTTCTTTTGTTTTACTTTGCTTCTCCAACCCCCTAAACTCTTTTTATTCATTTATTTTGTGACAAAATCAGTATGTTCAATATACTAGGATGTTGTTATAATAATTATTCGATATACACTTACACAAACCTACATCTAATGGTTAAAGGACATACTGTTTCCGTGGATGGCAAATTTCTGCCTCACGAAACGATGATTGTTCAATATTTTTCTAACACCTTCAAAGGTGGCCATTAAGATGTCACTATATTTATATATTACATATAATATGTTTATGTTTTCCTTAAGCTTATTTATTTTTCATTTTTGGCATACCTTTATGGCTTCCATTATGTCTATACGCGATATCTTCATTTTAAGAAGTGCGGACTAGTGCCCCCTCAAAGTGATTTGATTCGTTAATGCCATATGTGGGAATATTGTACGCTCTTTATTATGTCATATCTTTTATTTTTACTTTATTTATGTGTAAATATAGTTAACACACATAATAGATCAATTTTATTTAAAAAATGATCTTTGTAAGGGACGTCATCTCAATCTCCATTCATTAAGGCAAATTTTGTTTTATACACAACTTTCTTTTATATGGTGTATAAACCCCTTTGACTTTTACCCTTATTCAAAAGGAATCTTTTTTTAAAAAAATCAATTTACTAAACGAAAAAAGGAACATTCTTTTGTCATACGTATGCGGCGACAAATACTTCTCCACCGCCGTGACCATTATTTGAGTTTCAGCTTCCTCTACAAGCCATAACATAACTTTTTTTTAAAATGAAAAATAAATACCATGTATTAATTTTATTTTATATTGGTATTGAAAATGGTTATCATAATGTTTTTATTAAATCAATGTGTTGTATTGATATCTTGTGATTGAAATGTGGAAATGTTATGTTTACTTTATGCATGTTTTACGTGATACAATTATGTTATGGTTCTTGGGCATTGTTTTGAAGATGGGTGGTTCCGTGATAAACGAAGGGTGGGTGAACCTGATATAGCTATCCAATGCATTGGGTAATGCGAAGGAGTTAAACGTTAAGGTTTCTCCGATGATATTTAGGGAATATACTGTGATGTGTATTCCAAATGTAACCATGAGGGTTACACCATACGTAAGAATGTTATGAATGCCTCATGTTACCTTTATGTCTTATGATTTCTATGATTTATTCATGATTTGATGAGGTATGTTAAAATTCTTATGTTTTATGAGTAATGTATGATTTTATACATGGACTAATTTTTTCATTTCATACTTTTATATCCATTACTAGGCTTTTTATGCTCATCCCATGTTTTTGAAATGTTTTTTACAGGACTTAATGTGGAATAGGGTCAAGGATGGGATCAAGGAAAAGTCATGCAATCTAAAACATAGAACTAGACATTTTTCTTTTTAAGAGTTTTTATTTTATGGAAACATAGTAGAAGTGTCTACATTGCAATCTTTTGAGATGTAATAGTTAGGTCCTAATTCTCTAAAACTCTAAACCTAAAAAGATCCCCAATGTGAATTATTTATTTAATTAAATATTAAGCAAGGTTTAAGGCCAGAGCCTTATAGAAATACCCCCATTCGACAGAAATAACACCATCCAACTCTTCTCATAGAACCAAAAAATAAATAACAAACCATGGCACACATTTTATGCAGTACTGACTCTATCATTGCCGCTAAATCCAACACCACCATCATCACCATAATTAGTTTCTGGATAACTATTATCAGCATTATCATCATCATAATCATCACCACCACCACCGTCTCCACTACTGATGCCACCACCACCAGTACCATCAACTCGACCGCCACTAGGAACCTCATTGAAATCACATGGGGAATCCGATAAATCTCACATTGATGTCTTACATGAATCAAAAATAGTATCATACTATGTAATATTTTAAGAACATATAACTGATAGAACTTTCAAGAAGTGTTTATTGACCAGTTTACCTCTTTCAAGCTCTGGTATAGATATCGTTTTGGCCTCAACTACTTCTACAGTATTTTTTTGTAGCTCAATGGTGTGAAATGTTTGATAGGTTCATGATGAGGTCCAATACCATGTGGGGTGTTTTTTTCTTCCATGTTGACATCAGACTATCCCTTGGTGATCCTCACCTAATACCCATCTTAAATGATCATTTAGTCGAAAGTTGTCATTTTCTTTATCATCAAGGGACTCCCGACACACTATTAAAAATATAAATAACATATTTAATTATGAATTACATATCAAAATTTGAGATATCAATAAAAATGCTAACAACATTTTCTTATGTCTATGCATTTATAGCACTTCCGTACATTTTCTTCCTACTCAAGAAAAATAGTTTTTTCAAGATGTACATGGCCTTAGACTTCCAATGTCACTTGATACAAATGAAATTGATTAGTATAATACTACATTTATGAATAATATGAGATTGATAAATTTGAAATGAATTAAAATTATAGTTTTTTAAGAAATCTATAAAATTAAGAAGAATCAATATATTCATAAAATTAGAAATTTAATAGTAGTGGCATAACATAAAAAATACATATTAATTATCATAATAAACATGGGTAATGTATGGGTTCTTCTTGCATGTTCATTCCTGTCCAATTCAATTTCTGTTATGTTATTGGTTTATTCAGTCACTTAGTAATTTTTATAATTTTGTCGTTAGGTTTATTTTTTGGTTAGTTTCTTTGGTAATTTTTTCATTTGTTTAATTTCCCAATTGGACATATGACCATTTGGACCCTTGTTCATTCTATCATTTGGTCATTAGGATCATTTTTTTGTTATTTTGTTTGGTCAACTATCCATTTGGCCATTGGGCCAATTTACCCCCTTCTTCATTTGATCATTTGGTCATTAGGTTTATTTTTTAGTTATGTTGTTTGGTTAATTTTTCATTTTTCCACATGTCTAATTGTCTATTTTTCCATTTGTACATTTTTCCATTTGGTCTATTTTTTTGTCATCTAGTTTGGTCATTTGGACAATTATCCATTTGGAATTTTGGTTTAATTTTTTTAGGTCATTTGGCCATTTAGATATTTGGTTATTTGGATATTTTTCCATTTTCCATTTGGGTGTTTGACCATTTTGCTATTTTTCCAATTTTATAATTATCCATTTGTCCATTTGGAAACTTGTTCATTTTAATCCAATCCAATAGAAATATCCTTTCTAATTTTAACTTCATCAAATAAATATCTTATACTTATGTAACAATATAAATATAGATATTATTTCTATTCATATTAAAGTAATCGGGGCCACTCATGCTCGGGCATTATAGTTCACCCCAAAGTGTGAAAATACATCATAACATATTTTTTTATTCTTTTATTTATCCAATGCATCTTAAAAAAAATTCAATACAATTAATAAGAATTAAATTTTCAATAAAAACCATTAAAGATTAGGAATAACTTAAACTCATAACTCTTATAATGTGTGATCATTTCTTGATACTGTGTTATTTGATAGTTGGGGAATATTGGTACACCCTCTAAATTGGAATAGATTCTACCATTCAAACAAACATATAACATGTGCTTATATGATCGCCAGAACTCCCCAAGATCCATAAATCGTGCAACCTAGGAAGCTTCACCGTCGATAAAGTTGAACTGATGTTGCAATGAACATGATAATTCATATAAATACAATAATAATATAGATATCAATTTAATAAATTTTATTACCCATATATCCACCCATGATTTCTTCTTAATTTAATTACTGATGTGCCTCCATGAGGTAGGTTTCATAAGAATGATATCATTGTACTTGACTAAATTTCCCATAAAAATTATACACTGCCTGAAAATTTTACCTAGTATCTTATTGTATTCATTTTAATCCATCATTATTTGTGTTTGGTGATTCTAGGCTTCATGCATACAAGTGCTCCCATGTCTCCTATTAGAATAACCCCCTGAATGAGATCAAAGGAAAAAATAATTAATTCACACTACTACATGAAAAAAATGATGTGATATAATTTGAAACACTTATAATAAAAAAACATAATGAAGACTTCTCATTAATCTATGATGGATCCATGGGTTGTCTTGAATCGATATCCTCTAAAGGATGTGCCTATTCCAATGCATGCATCATGTTATCTATATGCATAAGAGTGGAAGATAAAGGAATAAAATCATCAGATCATGGATGGATAGTAGGAAATGGAGGTGGCATTGACATGATAGGATACAGATAGAAGGGTTGGGATAAAATATAGGATATAGATATGGAATAGGTGGGAATATCCCTAGAGTTGGCATATATATGGAATGAGAAGAAAAGGCTAAATTAAATGATGATTATGGAGGCATGGGTGGGAACATCCCTAGAGGTGACATAGAAATGGTATGACAAGAAGAGGCTAAATTAGATTATTATAGTGATGATGGGGACATGGGTGGGAACATCCCACGGGGATCAAGTGTAGGATTAAAAGGTGTTGTTGATGGGGTGGTTGTTTGCGGGTCAAGGTTTCAACGGGTATAACAAGTCCTCCATCTAGTTCTAGGATCACCTCCGCTCAGACCCATACTAGAAGTATGATCAGAAGTAAACTCAGCATCTAATGTACGTCCCTAAAAATCTGATAAAGAATAAGAACATGACATTAAATGTAATGTTGAAGAAAAAACTACAATTATTTTACTCACTATGGTAACCATAGTAGGAAACCGTAGCTCACGCATCTGTTGATCATTATCAAATAATCACCTCATTCTAAATTCTTCAATATCTTTCATAATTTTCATAATAATGAAATGTAATTTTTTTAGAAATTGTTTTTATAAATCATTCATACAAAAAAAGTAAAATAATTCATAAATAACGTCATAACATGTTTTAGAAACTATAATTTAAAAAGAAGATATACATTTTTAAAAAAACTGTTGTAAACTTGGTTTTTTGAATTGAAATAAATCTAATTAAATGCAATGGAAAAATATAATACTAAAAAAGAATATCATTCCAAACTGAAACTAAATTAAAGTAATTATAGTAGTACCAACATGATAAACCCACATTAAGGTAAACTGAATGAACTATGAACATATATGGTTTCTTCTATATATTGCCTCTACTACTTCAGGTTCAACATAAACTCTCAAAATGGAAAAATTTGAGTCATCAAATACAATATTTTGGTCAACATCAATGTAAGAGTCAATGGTGTCAATTTTTTCCCCACCATCATGAAAAATATCTCTTGGTATTACTTCAATAATGATACTGTAATCCGGTCTCACATGATCATTCACATAAAACACTGGTTTTTTCGTTGATTCCAAAATATATGGTTCATCAATATCCAAGAATCGAGTCATGTCAATAAATCTAAATCCACAGTTGTCAAAAAAAATGTACCATGTTGCATCATTTAACCAAACCACTTACATTTCATCATAGTGACTCAGCCGTGAGAGTTGTAGTCCAATAACAATATTTTCTCAATAAGTCTATAATAAGACACATTTTCATATTAAGGCCTAGTATCTGATGCAATAGCATAATAGTCTATTATAGCATTTAACATAATGTGATCATACTATGTTCTCATTTTCCCCACTCGATCAGTTGTAACAAATTTATACCCATTGATTATTAAATATTTGAATTCACGAACCAAAGATTTGGGACCAAAATCCAACACTATTAATTATTGGGAGATGTAGTCAACAAGTAAACTGAATACCTAAAATATTTATGAATAATACAATTAAATGAATATCTATAATTTATGTTAATAAAATTAATGTTTATACCTTTGATTCCAACCAGGTATGAAACACTTTACAATGAAAATCCTCTCTCTTTCTCAAAAGAAAAGATCGATGAACTCTAATTATAATTTTTTTACGTTCCCCATATAAAAATGTAATAATTGTTTTAGGTATATGTGAAATGACATTGTATGAGAAAATATATAAATATTTAAATTACTTGCATGATATAGTCATTTAAAAACCCACAGCTAAACAAGACTGTGTGATGTGTCATATCCTGCTCTTCAAGGCTTAAAGTAGCCAATGTATATGACCCATGAATTCATCCAATTTGAGGAAAAATGGAAATGAGGGCTCAATTTCCATATAATAATCATCATTATTTCTCATTGTCTAGTTTGGTATTGTGCTAACATCAAAAAAAATACATTGAACAGAAATCCATATATTCTTAAGCCAGATAACAGATCATAATGAATCATTTGGGGTGATTCTTTTTTTGAAAATAATATTTCATTGTGCACGCACCCTGAATTCCTCTTATTTGGATGTCATGCACAATGAAAAAAAAAATCGATAATATATTGTGGACCATTTATGGAGTCAGTAGAAAATCAAAGTACCATGTTAATGCACATCGTGATTTGGAAGAAATGGGTTTTAGGAAATAGTTTCATTTACAGTTAGCTGAGGGAAACAAGGAATATATACCATTTGTATAGTATACGATGACTAAAAAGGAAAAGATACATTTATTTTCATTTTGAATATTCTAAAAATGCTTAATGGTTACTCTTATAATATTTCAAAGTGTGTGAATCAGATGAGTAGGACATTGTAGGGGTTGAAAAGTCACCAGATCACATAATACTTTAGCAGTTGAGACATAAAAAAATATTTCCAACCTATTCATTAGGGGAATGTAACTCATTTGCTTTATGGAAATCATAATTCCCTATTTTGCAGTATGACTTTGATGAGTCTCATATCTCCTATTCTCTTTCCACGTAGAAGCTCCACAGACCATACAAATATCCAAATGGGAAGTTTCTTTTCTAAAGAACATACAGTTGTTTGAAAATTCATATATGGTCTCATATATAAAACCTATGTTCTCTATCGACTTATGTGCAAGATAATACAACTCCGGAATCATAGCTTCAACAGGAAGAATCATTTTCAATAACACCAATAGCACATCGAACGATGTGTCTGGCCACTGATTCAAAGTCTTCAAGTGAAACAACTCCACGATAAATAACAATTTATTGAAATAAGTACATCCAGGATATAATTCCATTTTTTCATCATCAAGTACTTCATAAAACCTCCTCAAATCAAGATCTCCACCAGAGCATAGATTTATCTCATTGGTCTCAAAATTCGGGATGTCAATGCCTTCAGGATCTAACCCATGTACCATTTCAGTATGCATTTCATGCATTGGATCATTCATCCTCGCATCAACATCCATCTAAACTACATTTTTATTTTGACAATGAATATATTGTTCCCCATGATGAGTCCAACTCTTATAATTTTTCAGAAATCCATTCAAGAATAGGTGGTCCCCCACGGTATCTTGTGTGAATTGATATCGGTTTGCTCATTTTCTACATTTAAAACTTATATAGTCACTTTGAAATCTACCAGTGAACTCAATAAACATCATAATTCCCTTGAAATATTCTCTAGATGTTTGATTTGGAATATCAATCCAACTCTTATCCATAATAATATATGTATAACAAACATTTACATAGGACTTCATATTACATGATTTTTTTATATCGAATATATTTAAACTATATATTGGCCAATTGCATGTTGACCATTGATAAAATAAACAATTTATATCTTGGAATAATAAACAAGAGAATAGAAAATGGAATTGAAGTAAAATCACATGTCATCGCCACCATGATGGTATGGTAAATCTAATGATGATTCTATATTCAAGAAACTATATTGAAAATGAATTTTTTCTATAATTCTATAGAGTAAATTTTTTTCAAGAATGGAATATTAGAACCTACATGCGTATGTGTTACATGAAAAAATTCATCAAATACCAATCTTGAACTATCATCCTCAGTGACTAGTTAAAACCTACCAATAAATCACCAAATATAATTTTTAATGAAAGTACCCAAAATCAATTAGTGATGAATAGTATTCTAAAATTAAAAGAAACTATATATTTGTATATATAATTTCTCACAACCTCTTGGATTCACACTACCTTTGTGCCATTAGAGGTAGTAAAGATTAACCATCAAAGATAGCAATCAATCTCTAATTTATGGAAGTCTAGCTATTGTATATCAAGGATAACATCAAATATAAACAATTCAAGAAAAAAATACCAATATATCATCACTTATGTCATCAATAGAGGATATGTGGGAAGATAAAGGTGATTCCCCATGCTATATCATAGGGTCCAAGATAGTGTTCCTCATGGCCTCAAGCAGGTATCCTTTTATGCCATATCATTGTTACTAGCAGTATGGGTAGGAATGTCATCAGTGCAAGAAATATACCCTTGGTAGTAATAAATAAAAGGATAAACAATAAATTAATATAGTAAATAAATTTTGAAAAATCATAATCCATGGTAGGTATCTCAATTCATGTAGTAAAAACCCAATTACCCCCAAAGAGATCAGTAAATAAAAGTGTGCGAAATAACAAGAATGTGAAAAAAATATTGATACATCACTCTAAATTCCATCCTAATTATACCTCTAAACACCATTCTTCGTATCCTAGCCCCTATCATCAGGTCATTTCCCTTGTATCCCAGACTATGAAGTCTTCATGTGCATCAAGATGCCCATGCATGGTCGGAATATGAAAGTAGTAGGAAAAAACCAATTTTTCTTTAACACATGTTCAATGGTATAAGAGTTTACGTTGTGATAATAAATAAATTTCCATGAAATAAAACACAAAACCATGTTTAATGTGGTCATATGATAAACAAAATTTGGATCCACAATGGAAATGTAGTTATAAAAAAATTTATGAACTTAGTCATCCACAATGTCACATCCTGTATTCTAAAACATAAAAAGGTAAGAGTGTCAAGTAAAACCATAGAATTCCATAAAGCATCATCTACCTATAGGTTAATCCATAATTCTAACACATTTTTACAAAACCTTGGGCCTTTATATCCCAAAACTACTTCTCAAGTCATGTAATTGAATACCATCATGTCATGTTGTCACCTCAATGTTCAGATCACATAAGTCTACCATGACCCTATTTTTTGATAAAAAAATACAATATACCCCATCATCTACCACAATCCAACCATCATGGAACATACATCATCTTATCATGATCCCCCTTAAGAGATAATGAGCCATGATGAGTACACCAGTAACATTGGTAACATGCATAGAACAACACAATATAAAATATACAAAGTATGTCACATTGAAACATGGAATATCATATAATGGAAAATTATATTATATTAATAATAACATGTAGTAACTAAACACATGTGTTCAAATTCAAACATGGGTCTCATGGGCTATGCAAGCACACACATGTGGTCAAACCTCAAACATTTTCTCCTGGGATACACACACAAAGAGAGACATGTGATAAACTCAAGAATGGTATAAATCAAATAACAACAAAACATAATATCAATCCAATCACCATATACATGGTCTCTGCATTATATGTAACTTCAAACCTCAAGTAAAGTGTGAAGTCTTCTCATACACACACTATGAAGACACATTATTTCATGATTATTCATGCACACAAATCCATATACACATGAAATTCCATTTCCACACTTTTTATTCACACACAATATTCATATAATCTTTATGCATGCCAAAGTTTTGTGGAAATTTTACCAAAATTAAAACCATAAAATGAAAATTAGGGCATACCTAGTAGTGAGACAAATTCTAAACTGAGTGGAGTCGGAGGTGGTGCTGCGAGGGAGAGGAGGGGCAGCGGAGGGGAGTCAGAGTTAGAGACTATGCGTAGAGGGAGGGGATAGGTGCTGATGGCGGTGGGGAGATGGAGGAGGAGTGGGTTAGGTGGAGGTGATATAGTGAGGTAGGGGACGAGAAGTGTGGTGAGGGAAGGGATGGGCGACGACGTCGGTGGGGACCGGAGGTGGAGGCGGTGCGACATCGGCGGTGTGATGTCGCTGGTGCAGTGAGGGAGGAGAGGCGGTACGAGGGAGATAGAGGTGGAGGTAGTGTGGAAAGGAATGGTATGTAATGTGGGGGGTAGGGTTCTAGATTGTAGGGAGGGGGAGGGGGCGCTGCATTATTTTTTTTTTGGGAAGCCTTGCGACCGTCGTTGGCAGTCTCTATAGGGTACCAATAGCGACCGCCAATGGAGGTCGCCCGTGTATGGGGCCTCAAAACCCCTATTTTTTAGTAGTGATGTATTTATTTTAGTATGGTACATCCATAAAAAAAGAAAAGGGTCCCCCAATAATTGTTTCAGGTGGAAGATGAGCTGTTAAATGCAACATGCATGTGAAAAATGGAGGATGAAATTTTTTTTCAACTCACAAAAAAAAATAATGGTGCCTTTTGTTGATTTTTTATCAAGAAATACTTGGATAAAAAAATTTCATAAAGTTATCTACAAAATGGAATAAGAAAATCACCATCACCCTTACATTAGTGGATACTAAATTTCAGATTTATCTTAGAATAAATTCAGGAAGAATGATATGATAATCATAAGTTTTTAAGGATTTAGTTTCAATTCCTTTCTTTTGACTCATTTAGATATGTTACTAGTATAGCCATCAGGAACATTGATATTCTGAAATACAGATATAAATTGATTTTTCTCTAAATGTTTCATTGCATAAGATACACAAAGAACTTTCCAAAAAAATCACTGATACACACAGAATGTATTTCTGGTCAAATACACCAATCCAACAAGTCCTGGTGATATCATAAGTCATATTTGGTCTTCCCCTTGATATTTATAATAATTTAAATTATAATTTCAAATATATTTTTCTCAATGTGAATTATGTCAAAAAAATGACATAACAAATTGGTAAAGCAATATGGAAAATAAAAAAAAGGTAATTTTCTTTTTCCAATTGCAAGTGGATTCAGTGTCAATATTATTCATTTTTTATATTTCTTCTGAAATTTATATAATAAAATACTAAAATATATTGATTCATTAATAACATTAATTATTGACATATATTGAGGTGGTTGTTCAGTGTCAATAGTATTATCAAGCCTCCAGTGATTCTTCCTATATTGATGATCCATTTGAAAGAATCATTGATACCACATGAAACTAAAACTATGTTTATATTTAAGTCTTCTAGATCATGTATTCTTTATAGAAATAGTACATTATAGTTTTCCCTTAGTTCTACAACAATACATCTCAAAATAAGAAAATAAATCATTTATAGTCCATATAAGGGATGCATGAATCTGAAATATATTTTTTGAAGAAGCATCGAATGTGCGCACACTCACATCACAATGTTTCTTCAACACTATTATTAAAGGTTTCAAGTAAACATTTATATCATTACCATGATCAGAAGGTCCAGATATTATTATACTCAAGAACGTGAATGTTTTTATTTTACACATCCAAAAATGATGATTTAAAATGTGAATAAAAACTAGACATGTGTTGTGAGAAGTAAGCATCTGACCAAGTGAATTAAACCCATAACAGGATAGACACAAACTAACATTACACACCTCAACTAGAAAATTGGAATGTTTTGAATCAAATTCCAACCATGCTAATCAATTTTTATGATTAACCAACTCAACTTTACCATTTATTCTCTTAGCATCATGTCATCACATAATGATTAATATTTATGCAGATATGAATAGATTTTGAAGCCTGGGAATCAATGGAATGTTCAACATTACTTTCTCTGGAACATGAGATGGTGTTCCAAAAAAATTTGACTTCCATAAAGATGTACCGCATTATTTAAAGTCTTTAAGTTCTTATATTTCTTCCCAAAATAAACTGCAATCTCTCAAACAAAAATGAATTTTATTAGTTGAAAATTGAAGGTGCTTAATTAATATCCATACCTTATAATGATTTGAAGGAGTATGTATATCATTAGGAAGAAAGTCCTTAAAAAATTTAAGAATATAATCAATGGAGGTGTTATAAATTGCATGTGTGGTTTTTCCATGATATAACTGCATTAAAAATTATAACTTTTTCATTTTAGTACATTCAAAATATAAAGGAGTTATAGAATCATCCATTAATTTTTTCACTCTCTCAACAACATCATTTTCATTCTTTTCATCATGTGTACTAATATCATTGTCTTCTTCCACTAGAATACTGTCTCTCTCATGATGATGTTCAAATGGAAACTAATTGAATATAAAATTCTATATACCACTTCTTTCTTTCCATTCATGAACAGAAGAAGATTTTCTCATCTCACCATTGTGATACCAAAAATAATAGTTTGTTTGAAATACAGATTTTTTATATGATAGATAACTGCTTCCTGACTTAACCATGGTCTTCCAACA
This sequence comes from Viscum album, assembly GCA_963277665.1. Lineage (NCBI taxonomy): Eukaryota > Viridiplantae > Streptophyta > Magnoliopsida > Santalales > Viscaceae > Viscum > Viscum album. Next base: position 2,092,801,555 of record OY728131.1, on the reverse strand, counting down.
GAATTATAACATAGACATCGAATACAAACTCTATCTAAAGCATTGTTAAATGAAAAATCTAAAAAAATATCCAAATTATTTTGAAACTCGGTTGAAATATGAACGGTATGATACATAGATCTTATATCCATTCTATTATAGTGAAAAAAAGTTATATTCAAATCATCAATATAAACCATAATTATAAAATTAATTACAACCAATATTAATATGAAATTCATTAAATCATTCTAGTAACTTGAAAAATAATAATAATAGAAACAACATATGTTATAAGTGATTACTATAAATAAAGAACCAAATAGATTATAAGACATGAAATGAAAAATAAACTATAACAAAATTCAATTAAATACATATGTCTTTATGAAATAATTTTTTAAATAACTTCTATGTTTTGAATATGACATTAATTGAATTAAATACCCTTTTCTTTATGATGGAAAACATTTACTCAATAATAACAATAATGTGTCACCCAACATAAAAACCACAAAAATATGGTATAATAATATCATGAAAATTCTGCCATAATTGATATAAATATAAACACTAATCCATCCCTAATATCATATAAACTAAGATTTTTAAAATAACAAAAATATATCCAAAATGTAGTAAAGGATATGGAAGCCCGAATTTGTATGATATATGAAATAGTAAAGTGTATATGTATTTAATACTCCTTTAATACCATCATATTGGGAAAGGGAAATTGGGAAAAGTCAGAGCGCCATAATCCTAGCCCATATAGAGTCAACATATCCAAATACTAATTCATTAATTCAAAACCAATTCATTACTAGCTATGATACCACATTAGGGGATCTATAATAAAAATATATCCCGTTTATATGATTAATAATAGGATAATAAGCATGAAAATGTCTTCTATACTAACTATAATGCTATAAAAATATCTAAATTCTTAGAAAAATTAAAATTATAGCGTAGAGAAAATTAAATAACACTAATAGGAAACCAAATTGAATACAGTGGATGATTTAAGTGGCCATTATATAATACTACTATCCATCCAAAAAAAGAACAAGGAATATAATAATCACAAACCAAGGAATACTCATAGAAATCCAAACAAGGAGCTTGTATTGGAATAAATTAGAACTAAGGAATACTAGTAGTAAAATGTGTATTTATTATCTAGAGAGGTACTCTTAGTTTAAAACATAACTAAAGATAACATTTATTCATGAAAGGATTCTATTTAAGGTAAAAATTACTTATATTATTCAAATATAAGTAAAAATATCTTTTATATGATGTTCTATTTTAATTTAAGAAGTATTTAATTTGGGGAACATCCATTAAAACTAAATGATTAATCCACTTCACTATACATTATGAAACCTATCCATAAATTCACCACATATGAAACCTATTAATTGAGGTAATGTTTAGTTAGATGGATTTTAATTCATTTAAAGTGTATTGGGAATAAATGGCTAAAAACTAAATACATGATAAATGAACAAATGAAGAATTATTAACAAAGAACAACGTTATACTCAATAGTTAATTAAAATAGGTGAAACTAAGGTTTATACCATTATTTTTTTTTAAATTACTAAATTCTTATGTAAAACTTTATCAATGAAAACCATGTTTTATAAAATGAATAGGATCCAAAAATATTTCCATTCTTACTTAGATAATTATTTCATGACATTTACCAAAGGCTTCTATAAATATTTGTACATAATAAAGGCTCTAAAATTCTTAAACATTTGAAATCTAAATATTTATTTATTTGAAATAATATTTTATCATTAATCCATGTCTAAATCATAATGATGAATTATAAGAAACATGATTTATAGGTATTATAAATACAATAGTGAATTCCTAAAGAACCAACATGCATAGATGATATAGTATTCCATATATAATTATATTGTTATAATCATATACATCATCGTACAATTATTTTTTCTAGGATAAAACAATCCAATAAATATTTTAACCATGGTTCATGACATAAAAATTTAAATTTAAATAATTAAATATCATAACATAAGGATAATAAAAACATTCATTAACCCCTGTATTAAAATTAAATGTGATTCCGAACACTAAAAATATATAAATCCCTAAAATATTCCATGAAAAGAATCTCAAATTTATGTTATATTCATAATAATCTATAGGATAGTTTTCAAAATGAATAAATTATAAATAAATAAGTACTTATCAGAATTTAATAGACTATATTTGATCTCTATTAGACAATAAACATAAAATCACAGTGATAGAAGTGATTCCAACATGCTCTAGATGAATTACGTGCATTGAATAAAAATGAAAATAATATCCAAAAGAATATAAGAAGGATTTGGAACACACAAATCTAATGTCGAGGAAGATTCAAATAAAAAAATCCTTGAATTAAGGGAGAATTCTAGATAATAAAACCGATCATCTCTTAGGTGAGGGGAGAAGAAGGAAGATGAGGGGATGAATGTTTACCTCTAAAAAATCTCAATAAAAAAAGAAGAGATGGTTGGGGGTAGTGCCACCTGAGGAGGGGAGGCGAAGGTTGAGGATCGTAGGAGGGGAGAAAAAATCAGGGCTCATTGATGAGGAGGGAAGGGGGAGCCCAATATCTGAAGGATCTATTTCCATGATTTTTTAAAAACTGTTGGTATAGCTCAACAAATACGAATAGTTTCTTAAAACTATGGGTATGCCTTTTTCCAATAATTCTATACCCACAATTTTTATAAACCATGGGTATAGAAGCAAGGGGATAACCCCATTTTCTAGTAGTGATTGTTGAACAATCGACCAAAGGATTTTTCGGTGATGAACCTGCAAACAAACAAGGAAAAAATATGCAAATAACAAAATAGGAACGAATAGAGGTCATTGTTCCGGTTGGCTTTGATTCGTTGTTTTTAGAATGATGAATGAAGAACCAACAATAAAAAAATAAATCAAATCCTAAACCGTAGAAAGATAAATCATTAACCAAATTCAAACATTGATTTGTGAACAAATTTTGTTAGGTGAGTTGGTTTACGTTCGACATGGGATATTAAAACAAGATAAATCCAAATAAAGATAATTCCCTACCTTGTGTTTGGATAAATTGTTAGAGAAGAATAGTTTTGAGCCACTATCGTTGGAGAGATCCACAAACTCCGTTGTTGTTGGTGATTCGTGCAGTACTACGATCATTGATCCATGATCCTGACATCGCCAACACTTTTCCATGCTCTCCTCTCAAATACCTAGGGTTCTGTGGCTAACATTAGGGTTTTGAAATAATCATGAATTTATAAATGGTATAAGGTTATGATTTTAAATAAAACAGTTGAATAAATATTTTTAATTTATTTAATTATTTCATCCACGATGGTGCTCAAGACCAAAACCTTATGCTGATAAATATTATGTCCTGCAAAACGTAAAACCCACATTTTGGACTCAATGATGATCTGGGATTTCCAATAAAAGATCCTTTTAGAAGTTATTCCCTTATTTCCCAAAAAATATGTATGCATTATATAACATGTTTAATATTTTTATTATATCGAAACCATTCCTCTACAAACCTCAGAATATCGTGCCTAGTGCTAAAAATATTATTAGATATATTCCATGTCTTTATAAGGATAAAATAAAGTCTTTACAAAGTAGGAAAGCATGAAGAGGCTAAAGATCTGTGAGAATCACCGAAAGATTGATACGATTGGAATAAAAATATAATTGAACAATAGTATCATGTTTTACCAGGATACAAACCAACAGAGTAATCTAAGTGCACATGGAAGCTGGTTAAAATGAAGGACGATTTGTTGGCATGGTTTGTTGATTGGGAAAATGCTCGGTTGGTAGAGGGATCTATCGAATGGAACTGAAAGAGGTGGTGGAAAGGAGACGATGTATTCGACATTAGGGTTTATTGAGTGGGTGTAGGTCATCTGGCGGAGAGAGGGATTAAATGAAACGGGGAAATGACCGAGTGAAGAAGAGTAATCAAAGAGGGTGAAAATAGAATCTGGAAAATAGTGATTGTGGGAGCAACATGTGGGTGTGAGGTTTCGTTGTTTATTATAATTATAAATTATATATACTCAATATTGGTTTAGTGCTAAGTTATTTTCTTTGAATCTTGCATTATCCCCCTTTGGTTTATTTTTATGTGGGTGCACTACCACAAATCCGGGTGAGGGATGTGCCAGCTTTTATCAGTGCTAATCATAAGGCGCTGATAAAAGGGAGACATTTATCTGCATTATTTTTAGTGCTAATAAATGTTTTTAATAAAAAATACTATTACTTTATATAAAATTATTATATTTATGTTCAAAAATATTGTTTATTTTTATACATTGAATAAAAAAGCATATTTATAAATAATATATATTTTCTAATAATTTAAATATATATATAATAAATTTCATTAAATAATAATTATATTTATTATATTTATGTATTTATGATTATATACAAATAATTTTTAAATATATATATTTATAATTATATAAAATTACTTTTAAATATGTATATTTATAATTATAATTAAAAATATATAAATATATATATATAATTAAATAAATATATGTTTCCAAAAAAAATTTCAATTGATGCATGAATATAATTGATGTTCATATGTTATGTATTCATCATGAATGATCATTTATACATTAGACCCTTATTACTGTTTATGTGGTCCATATATATGATGAATCATTTTTATGAGATCTATACTTTACTTGGTGTATATGACTCATCCATGTTCCCATGAAGGTATTATGTTCTAATAAATACACTTAAAATCATGATAAATATATTTAAATAATAAATATATTCATTATATTTATAATTATAAATATTTAGTTATATATAATTACTTTTAAAAATATATTTATAATTATAATTATATATATATAATTAAATAATTATAAAATTACATTAATTTTTTTAAATGATAAATATATTTATTATATTAATAATTATATATAAACTTTTTATAAAATTACAATAAATACATTAATTATAATTTTATAAAAACATATATTTATATATTAATATACACATATATATAAATATAATTATATCTATAATTATATACAAATATATATATATATATATATATCTCTTTTTAAAAAATTAGAAAATTACAATAAATTTATTTATAATAATTATAATTATATACATATATACAAATATTTATAATTATAATTATAAATAATATATATATATATATTTGCAAATAATTAAAAAATTATAATAAATAAATTTATTATATTTATAATTATAATTATAAATAAATATTTATTTATTTTTAGTCATAAATATAAATAAAAACATAAATATTTAAATACATATGAAATTAAAATAAATATATTAATTATATACAGTCATAAATATAAATATATATATATATATACTTATGAAAATAAAATAAATATACTAATTATATCTATATTTTATAATTTCAAAATTATTTAAATAAATATATATTTATATTTAAATAATTATAAAATTATAATAAATATATTTATTTTATTTATAATTATAATTATAAATATATATGTATTAATTTATGGTCATAAATATAAAGAAATATATATATATATATATATATATATATATTTAAATGATTATAAAATCAAATAAATATATTAATTATAATTTTTTTTTAAAAATAGTGTTTATTTATTTAAATAATTATGAAATTATAAAAACTATATGTAATTAATATATTTATTTGAATTCATAAGTATTTATGTATATATATATATATATATATATTTATGACTATAATTAAAATATTTATGTAATAAATCAATATTTATAATAAATCTATAATAAATATATATAAATTTGTAGTTATGAAATTATTATAAAATTATAATATATATATACAAATATAATTCTAAATAAATATAGATATATTTAAATAATTATAAAATTATAATAATGATATTAATTATACATAATTGTAAATATAATAAATATATTTATTGTAAATTTAATTATAAATAAAGATATATTTATTAAATATGAAAATATAAATAAATATATATTTATGTATAGTTATTATAATAAATAAATATATTTCTGTATAGTTACTATTATAAATAAATATATTAATTTAGTATACATATAATTATATAAATATAAGTAAAAATATAAATAAGTATTATCGTTATAGTTTTATCAGCAATTTTTTAGAGTGGATAAAGATAGGACTTTATCAACGCAAAAAAAGCACTGGTAAAACAAACCTGTATCAGCGCTTTTTAACTAGTGGTGATAAACAGATTTCCTGCTTTTATAAAAAAAACTAACAACCTCCTCCTCTTGTCGCATGACTCAATCTCTCATGGAAGTCTATCCATGCTGCTTCCTCCTCCTCATCCTTAGCCACCGACTCTTCCTCATCCTCCTCATCCTCCACCTTTGTCATCGTGAAGCCCTTATAGTGACTCACGCTTTACAAACATTAAAATTACATAACTTTTGTGGAATACTTAAACATTATACAAATAAATGCCAGAAGACCGTACTAGTCTGTTGCCTTTAGAAACATGGAATACATAAACATTGATACATAAGTGAGATACATTATCTCCCACTAGGTTCTTCTTGACTAACACCCTTTTTAGACACCTCTAATATAAAACATATCATCACAAGTTGGGGAAGGAAACATAAAAAGGGGTGAGCTCAAATGCCTAGTAAGGATAAACAAGGGATATATGTAAGCATAAACATGATCATAAGGGTATGAAAATGTGATCATGAAAATAGAAGACCATACACTGCATATTAGAGATCATGGAATAAATATTGGCAGTTCATAAGACATGAATCAAAAGGAAGTAAAGAACATAATCCATGAAATCATAATATATGAGTATGAAATGGAATTGTGGAAAAAATATAGGCATATAATGATTTACATAGTATCCAAGGCATCTATGCCAAAACCATCTTTGTAGTCATGGAACATTTCCATGGTCATCGTAGTAGTACGAGTTCACTCCTCATACCATCATAGTAGTCATGGTTCACTCTGATGGCTATCTTAGTAGTCAAGGTTCACTCCCACGACCATCTTAGTAGCATGATTTCACTCCTTATTCCATCACAATCTATCCCATGAAATAAAAAACTTTACCCAGTGCATTGGAGGGATATATAGGTCCCACCCATCACATAATGAAATCAAACATACATGTTCTACAAGAACATAAATTAAAACATCATAACTCATGAAATGAAATGGGTATCATAAACATGTAAAAAAATCATAACCTATGGAGAGAGACATGTTTCATAATCATTTCATCATAAACATAACTCATGAATAGAAGAAGGTTTCAAAAGCATATTACCTGTGAGAGGGAAATAGGTTTCATAACATCATTACATCAAAACACAATACATTCAGATAATTATTATAAATGGATAAATTGAATAATTTCCCATAAATTCATGATTAACACCAATGGATGTAATCTCAAATGGGAAATAATTTTGAAAGATTTTTTAGAAACACTTCTTGAGGAAAATATCCTTTCTTATTTGAATTTTTTTTTATTACATAAACAAATTGGAAAACATTTTTCTTTGAAAATAGAATTTCAAAACATATGAAGTATGATTTAAAAAAATACTTGAGAATTATCTTCAAGTATATTTTAAAATCAATTTTGAAAACATGGTTTTTGAATACAATAGATTTCTGACCAAAGAGATAGGTGGTCAGATTTTCCTAAAAGCATTATTTTAAGTAAAAAAGAGTGGGAAAATGGTACTAACAAATGATGATATCTCAAATAAATAGAGGATAAGGAGACTCATGAAAATTCTTGAATGACGGATCATAATATTTCATCAAAGGAAGTATGAACATAAACAATCTCAAAAAAAATGAGGAGATTATCTCAATAACCTCTTATAAATTGTTGACTTGGGATCATACTCTCCATGTATGAAAATGAGAATGAAGCTGAATATGTCATTAAAATAATGATATTTATGAAATAACATGTAAAATGGAAGTATATTCCCCTTGAATAAGAGTTTAGGTGCACAACAATAAAGGAGTCTCCAAGAAGGAAAATTGAGACAAAACTCTTTTACCAATTTGGTAAATTTTGAAAGATAATCTCCATGAAATAAGGATAATATAATTGGTATGTGAATACCCATAAATTTAATTATAATATAAATAAAATAAAATCATGTTCAGAACACAAACCACACCAAAGGAAAGAGTGGCGAACATAGCTTGTATCTAACAGAAATTAAAAGTGAGATGAAAATCCCCTTACCTTGTGACTTGACTCTCTTTATACTCATAAAAGATTCATGTATAATAAATATAAGTTTTATATAAATATTTTAAATTATGATATTCTTATATATATTACCATATATTCTCTTATTATGACCTTATATTGCCCTATTGTTAACAATCTTATGTTATGGTTTCACTTTGGGTAATATTTGCTTTATTCTTTTCATGTGTCTTAATTTGTTAAATACCTGGTCCTTATACTTAAATCATGATTCCATAACTTATAACCTGATATAAATAGAAGTTATATGCAGTATATTTATATTCTTATAATCTATATCATAATGATGTATGTAATGAAATACATTGTACATGGAGATGGTAAGTCGTTCATACACATGAACGTTGTTTTCTATTTTTATTGTCATATTGAAAGGAAGTATTTAGATGACATATGAATATATATATATATATCATTATTCCAGTATCATGAATGTATTATATATAACATATAAGTTTATTAAAACCATCCTTAATGCAATCGATGTGGTATGTGAATGAATCACATCGCTTTGAGGGGGTAGTCGTCCACACTTCCTCAAATGCGATTATCGTATTAACACCAAATAGAAAGTAAAGATATGTGTTTTTTAAAAAGGAATAAAAAAGATTAAATACATATTAAATTTTATATATAAAATATAAAAATAGAGTGTTCTTCATAATGGCTACCATGATTGGTGGTGAAAGAGTAATGGACAATCATCATTTCGTGAGGTAATAGATCACCGTACACAAAAACAGTTTGTTCAACATCCATTAGATGGAGGTGCGTGTAATTGTAGGTTATTAAATTTTAATAAAAAAATCCTACTAAATTAATGATACTGGTTTTTTCAGACAATAATGAAATAAAAAGACCGGAGGGGGATGAAGATGGAATATAATGAAAGGAGCTTGAGAGAAGACGTTACCTCTGAATCGGGTAACTCCTTTTGGTTTGTGCCAAAAATCTTCCTTCAGAATGTTTCTTCCAAAAGGGATATTTCATGGTAAAAGGTAGGATTTTTAGTTATTGGATTGGTTATGTATTATCTGAACTTAATGGGTCTTAGATGTATTAGGAATGGGTAGAGGTGGTGGCCTTTTAAAGGGAAGTAAAAGAACTCACTTGGAATCTTTAGAAACAAGATATGTGTGCCCATGTTCATACCTAAAAAAGAAAACAAAAAAAACATAACTCAATAATGATTTTTTTCCAAATTATGGGCATAAAATGGGTTTTGTACAAGTTTCTAGGTCATTTTGACCCTTAATTTTAAGGTTTAGTACCTAATTAAGCTTAATTTGTCCTTAACTGTTGTGATTGTTTTTAATCACTTTTACTAATCATTTTTTTCAAAAATTAACATGGTATTATTGGAATATAAATATTAAACTGAATATCTTTTTTTCTATAGTATTTTTAAATTTCAAATCAAAGAATAATAAAATTTAATATTAGTTTTAATCAAATAGATGGGTCGAAATAACATGGTTTTAAAGTAGGAAAAAGGTTAAAATGTTGTTAATATTTTATGTTCCGTTTCAAAGTAAAATTTATTATAATGGATGAAATTATATTAATATGTTTAATATTTATCTAATATTACCTTAAAAAAATTTATAATATCATTTATCATTAATAATTAATTAGACAAAAAGACAGTTTTTAACTAAAAAGCCTTATTTTTCACTAATCATCAAAAAATGAAGTTTCTTAGAAAAATACCAAAAATAAACCCTAATATAATTTATTTATTCTTAATTCAAATTAAAGTTTATTTTATCAAATTCAATTTATAAATTTGTCTAAATTTAATTTTATTATTAAAAGTGGTTCATTCGAGAAAATAGTGTTTTTGAACATAAAAAGGACTTTACCATCGCCGAATGGCCTAAAGGCCTTAATTTTTTATTGAATTTTGATAAAACTCATTCAATGGGATGAGGGGGAACCCTTAAAGGGCCTATGGGTTTAGATATTACATGGACTGTAGGTTTAGAATATTACATTACCCGAAGGTCTTAGGGAATTCAACAAGACTATCTACAAGGAACCGCCCATCCCCAGCATCTGCATTATGATAGTAGCTCTCCACCTTCGCATGGTTGTCTGGAAAAGCTTACTATGCAAGCACAAGTTGGTATTGATCTCATAATCATACCCTCTCATTCTGACAAATCCATTTGGTTCTGCTCTGGTTAGTGCACCTGCTCTGAATCCTCTACTGGGGCTGCTCTTTTTTGGTAGTGTGTCTGGAGAAACTGCATGTTGCCCAAAGGCCTTGAGGTGGCCCGAAATCCCTACTGACCCGAAGACCTGGGTGGCCTGAAATCCCTAAGGACTCCAATACCAAACCAGTGGCCCAAGGTGAATAGTTCCGTCTGCTACAGTACTGAATAGTACCTACAACAGTAACTGCTCCAGTACCCACACAGTGTACAGTTCTACTACAGTCCCTATACGGTGTACAGTTATACTATAGTACCTATATAGTGTATAGTTCTGCACAGTACTGCTACAGTACCTACTATAGTACCCAAAAATATGCCTCTACGTGGGTTTGAACCTGGGTCTTGTGGATGCACTTAATGATACCTCACCAATTGGGCTGAGGATCATGTGTGACTTTACCAAAAATCATATCTTTCAATATCAATATGTTTTATTTATATAAAAAAATAGTAGGAACTATTAATATTCATATAACTATGTTTAATAGATAATTTATAATTATCTAATTTAGATAATTATATGAAAAAAATGAATTTTCGTAGAAATGTAGTGTTACGTGTATCGTACGCCAAGTCGATGTTGGGTGTAACATACGCCGAGTCCGTGTTGCCTGTAACATGTGCTGAGTCAGTGTTACTTGTAATGTATGTTGAGTAGATGTTGCATGTAATTTAATCCAATTCATTGTTTCTTATAAAGTATGCAAATTAGATTTAGTGAGAAAGGAATCATTGACTTAGTTCATTTTAAGTTATAAATGAATATTTATATTAATTCGAAAAAATAGGTCCATAAGACCTTGGGGTGTCACATTTTACCCCCCTTAAAATAAGTTTAGACCTAAAAATTCATCAATCAGGTAAAAAAATGAGGATACTTTTGCTTCATCATATTATCAAGTTCGCACGTAACTTCCTCTAACTAGTGATTTCCCTAAAAAACTTTGACCAGGAAAATGGTCTTGTTTCATAGAACTTTCTCTGATCAGTCCATAATTTCAAAAATTTGTTTATTTTAAGAAAGTTAATGATCCAGTGGTATGAACTCTGAGTTTAATACATGTGAAGGGTCAGGTATGTACTTCCACAAGAGTGATACATGGAACACATCCTGAACTTGAGAGATATTTGGAGGAAGTTCGAAACGATATGCTACTCTCCTGATAAAATCAAGAATCTCAAAGGGACTAATATACCTAGGGATTAGTATCCCTTTCTTCAAGAATATCATAAATTTCCTCTAGGGTGAGATTTGTAGAAACACTATTTCACTAACTTCAAACTCTAGATTACACTGACGGTTATTAGTATACCTTTTCTACCGGCTTTGATCTTCCCTAATATGTTACTCAATGGTTCTGTCATTATCGACCATTTCATTAGTGATATCAGGTCCCAATATCTTTCTATATCAAACCTCATCTCAACATGTGGTAGATCTACATTTTTTCCCATATAGGGCTTCATCTGGTGCCATCTGAATGCTTGATTAAAATCTATTATTGTAATAAAACTAAACTAGAGGAAGGTGTTGATCCAAACCTCCTTTGAAATCCAGAGAACAAGATCTCAACATATCTTCTAGGGTTTGAATTTTTCTTTCAAACTGACCATTTGTTTGGGGATGATAAGCCTTGAGAAACTCAATTATGTATCAAGTTCCTTTTTAAGACATCTCCATAACTTTTAGGTAAACCTCGGATCTCAATTTGATACAACATAATGTGGTACTCCATGCAGCCTTACCACTTACATAGTGTATATTTTGGAAAGTTTATTAAGGGATAAATTTTCTCTAATAGAAATGAAGTGTGCTGACTTAGTCAGGCAATAAACTACAACCAATATAGCATTAAACACTTTAAAGGTTTTGGGTAGTCCAATGAAAAAATCCATAGTGATGTTCACCCATTTCCATTCTGGTATGGGTAATGGATTCAACAACCCTTTAGAATTTTTCCTTTTAGCCTTAACATTATGGCATACCAAACACCAAGATAAAAACTCAATGATATCTCTATTCATTCCATCCAATCAAAAGTATTATTTCAAGCCCCTATAAATATTCATACTTCTATGATGAATAGATATTGAAGAACTATGAGCTTCCTCTAACAGATCCTTCTTCAAATCTAGCATGGAAGGAACACATAAACAGTTCCTGAATCTTATCATTCCATCCTGATCATGGTTAAACATAGAAACATTTATAACCTTCCTTTATAGTTATTTATCTTCCTTCTTTTCCTCTTTAATCGTCAGTTGTATATAGGGTTGAACATTTATTTGGGAAAGATAAGATTTTTCCCCTTCCTTCAGGGTTTCTAGATCCATCCTTTGAAAATCCATAAATATTAGTCCTTTTGTGATCGTCATCATAGATAATCTATCATGATATTTTTGACTCAAATCATTGGCCACCTTGTTCACTTTCCCAGGGTGGTAATGTTTTTATCATTCATAATCCTTTATCAACTCAAACCATCCTCTCTAACACATGTTCATCTCATTATATTTGAATATATATTTCATAATTTTATGATCGGTATATATATCCCACTTTTTCCCATAAATATAATAACTCTATATATTTAATGAAAAACTTATCGATGCTAACTCTAAATCATAAGTTGGGTAATGTTTCTCATGAATCTTCAACTACTGTGAGGCATGGTCTATAACCATGTTATTTTGTATAATAACACATCCCAATCCCTTCTGGGATGCATCTCTTTAAATTAAAAACCCTTCTTCATTATAGGGTAATCACAGGTGCACTGACCAACCATCTCTTTAGTTCCTTGAAATTTTCCTCACATTCATCTATCTAGAGGAACTCGACTCCCTTCTAGGCTAACATTTTTAGAGGATTATATATTCGTGAGAAATTCCCTAAATACCATTGATAATATCCAGCTAAACCAGGAAAACTACAGATCTCAGTCACTCTGGTTTCTTTAGTCTAGCTTTCAATAGCCTCTGTCTTTGAAGGATCTACTACTATACTATATCTTCAGATTATGTGACACAAAAATGCAACCTTTTTCAGCCAAAATTGACACTTTGTAAATTTTTCATACAACTCATCCTTCCTTAGTATATTTGGTGAAGTTCTCAAGTGATCTTAATTATCTTCTTTTCTCTTTGAATAGATAATAATATCATCAATAAAGACTACCAAAAACAGATAATGTTAATCTCTAAAGACACTATTCATTAAATCCATGAAGATAGTAGGAGCATTAGTGAGCTCCAAAAGAATCACTATATATTCATAGTGACCATACCTTGTATTGAATGTATTCTTGTTTACATCCTCTTTCTTGACCCTCAATTGATGATATCCTGAATGAATGTCAATATTGGAAAAGTATTGAGCTTTGTGCAGTTGATAAAACTAGTTATCAAAATGGGGTAGAGGATACTTGTTCTTGATTGTGATATTGTTCAACTCCCAATAATCAATGCAGAGTCGCATTGATCCATATTTATTTTTCACATATTGAATTGGTGCACCCTAAGGTTACACACTTGGCCAAATGAATCCCTTATCAAGGTTTTTTTAGAGTTTCCTCTTCAATTACTACAGCTCAATCAAGGAAAATTCTATAATGAGTCTTTGAAATTGTTTTGGAACCATGTGTTGGTTCAATTGAGAACTCAACTTCACATTTTAGTGAAAGACTAGGAAACTCTTCTGGAAAGAAATACTCCAAATCTTAAACAATAGGCATATCATTGATGTCGATTTTCACCCTGACCATTTGAGATAAAAAAAACTTTTGAATAGGGATTAAGACCCATATACTGGATGAAATCTCCACTATAAGTTCATACATGTTGACACATTGATGGATGATCATATGAGGGTTTGAAATATCAAACATAGCTTCATTTACTTGACAATTGATGTGAGATTTATGTAGATAAAGACAACTCATGCCTATGATGACATCAAATTCATCCAAAGGAAGAATGAAAAGATTTTCATGAAGCACACTCCCACAAACTTCTACGAGAGAGGAATCATAGACTTGACATGCAATCATCATAACATTAGGTGTTTTCACTGCTAATTCCAAATCTAATTGTTTTGGAGGAATCTTAATACCATTATCAAATTCTTTAGATATAAAATAGTGGGTATATATAGAATAAAATATAAACTTAGAAGTTCTATAGAAGATGGAATGTGTACCTTTCATCACATCATTATTTCACCCCTCATTAGAAATAGTGATTGCATGAGATTTCCCCTTATCACTCAGCTTAAGAGGGTTATAACATCAATCATCATCACCAACCCTTGGGTTTGGGCAGTGGTTATCATAATTTCCATTCTCCTTACACTTGTGGCACTAAATTTTGGGAGGTTAAATATGCGCATCTATGACACCTTATGTTTATCCTAGGTTTTTCATAGCCAATTTATATCGAAATCCTTCATAATGGTTCGTGAAGTGTTTTTAAACTCAAAAAGAATATCCCCAGGGAGTGTCAAACTAGGTGTGAAACAATTCCTATTGTCATGTACCAGATTACCCCAAGTCAAGCACATAACATATTGTTAAATTTGTTATCCCTATGAACATTTGTTCTAGAGACACATCCACTTGTAGTATACAGACACAAATTTATTACTTGGAAACCACTCACTCTATAATTTAATAAATTCCAAGACATTTTCATATACTTAGACTCATCCCTATACTTATCCTTAGACATGTCCTTAGTGTTATAGCCAAGGATTTTTTATCCTTGTTTCCAAAGGTTAACTAAACTTTTAATCTGATACCAACTATAGTAACCCACACTTTATAAATATTAACATTACATAACTTTTACAGAATACATAAAAATTAGAGAAATAGATGTTGTAAGACCGTACTAGTATACTGCCTTTGGAAACAAGGAATACATAAACACTGATACATAAGTGAGCAACATTATATCCCACTAGGTTCTTTTTAACTAACATCCTTCATAGACACCTCAAACAGAAAACATATCTTCACAAACTGGGGAAGGAAACATAAAATGGGGTGAGATCGAATTCTAAATAATGGTAAACAAGTGAAACATGTAAGAATAAACATGACCATAATGGTATGAGAACATGATCATGAAAATTGAATATCATACCCTAAATATCAAAGATCATGGAATAAATATTGGCAGTTCAGAAGACATGAATCAAAAGGAAGTAAAGGACATAATCCATGAAAGCAAAACATATGAGTTAGATAAGGAATTGTGTAAAAAACATAATGATATAATTATTTCCACATTATCCATGTCATCACTACCAATACCATACTAGTAGTCATGGTTCATTTACATGGCCATAATAATAGCATGAGTTCAGTCTACATGCCATCATATAAGTCATGGTTTACTCTCATGTCCATATTAGTGGTGAAGGATCACTCCTAAGAGCATATTATTAGCATTATCTCACTCCTAATACCATAATAATATATCTCATGAGATATAAAACTTTACATAATGCATTGAGGGGAGACATAGGTCCCACCTATCACATAATGAAATCATCCATACATGTTCCACAAGATAATAAATGAACATATCATAGACCATGAAATTAAATGCGTATAATAAACATGTAAACATATCATAAACTATTTAAAGTTATAGGTTTCATAGTCATTTCATCATAAACATAACCTATGAAAAGAAGCGAGTTTCAAAAGCATATGACCCGCGAAAGAGAAACGGGTTTCAAAACATCATTCCATAAAAACATAATACATTCAAAAAATAATATGAATAGATAAATTGAATAACTCACAACAAAGGAATTATTAACACCAATTTATATTATCTTATATGGGAAATAATTTTTGAAATTTATTTTATAAACACTTCTTGAGGAAAATATCCTTTCTTCTTTAAAAAATTATTTTTGTTACATAAAACCTTCTGAATTCCTTTTTATTTTAAAATAGAATTGAAAACTTATGAATAAGGTTTTAAAACAATAAAAAAATTAGTTCCATTTTTCCTTGAGAATTATCTTCAAGTATCTTTTGAAAACATTTTTTAAAACATATTTTTTGAATAAAATAGATTTCTGACCAATGTGAGAGGTGGTCAGATTTTACTGAAAACCTTATCTTACATACCAAAGAGTGTGAAATAGTACTAAAAATGAGGATATATTGAATAAATATAGGATAAGTAAACTCATCAATATTCTTCAATGATGGATCTCAATATATATTCATAGGAAGCATGAACATAAACAATATCAAAAAATGAAGAGATTGTCTCAATAAACTCCTATAACATGGTGACTTGGGATCATACTATCCATGTAATAAAATTAAATTAAATGAATCTTAATATATCATGAAAATAATTATATTCATGATATAACATGTAAAATTGAATTATATACACCTTGAATAAGATTTTAGGTGTATAAAAAAAATAGAATCCTCAAAGAAGGAAAATTGAGACAAAATTGTTTTAACGATTTGGTAACTTTTGAAAGTTAAACCCCATGAAATAAGGATCATAAAATTATTATATGAATACCTGTAAATATATTTATAATGTACATATAATTCAATAATTTTCATAACATAAAACACATAAAAGTAAAGAGTTCTGAATATAGCTTTTATCTCACAAAAATTTAAAGTGACATGAAAATCTCCTTACCTTGTGTTTTGACTCTCTTTGTACTCATGAAATATTCTTGTATAATAAATATATGTTTATTAAAAATATTTTATAGAATCATATTATAATTTATATTACCATATATTCTTATATTATGTCCTTATATTACCCTCTTTTTAACCATCCTATGTTAAGGTTTCACTTCGGGTAATATTCACTTTTTTATTCACATGTGTCTTAATTTGTTAAGTAGTTGGTCCTTATACTTATATAATGATTTCAGAATGTGTAACATGATATAAATATAATTTATATCCATTATATTTATATTCTAATAATCTATATCATAATTAAGTATGTAATGGAATACATCATTCATGGATACGGTAAGTTGTTCGTACGCATGAACGTTGTTTTCCTTTTTTATTGCTGTATTGAAATAATGTATGTAAATTACATATACATATACATATATGTATATATATATTAATAATTGTTATATTAGAATTAATATAATATATATAACATATAATTTTACTAAAATTATCCTTAATACCATCCATGTGGTTGAGAACAAATCACTTCACTTTGAAGAGGCGGTAGTCCACACTTCCTCAAACAAGATTATTTATTTACACAAAATAGAAATTAAAGATATGTGTGTTGTAAAAATTAATAAATAATTTAAATACATAATAAATATAATATATTAAATAAAAAATATATTTTCCATCATAATGGACATCATGATTGGTGGTAAGGGATAAATGAACAATCATCATTTCGTGAAGCAGTAGTTCGTCGTACACAGAAATAGTATGTTCAACATTTATTAGATGGAGGTGTGTATAAGTTTAGGTCCAAAAAATTTAGTAAAAAATCCTATTATATTTAGTATAGTGTTTTCCACACAATAATATAATAAATATATTGGATGTGGTTGAATAAGAAATATAAAGGAAAGGATCTTGAGAGAAGACGTTACCTCTTAATTGGGTAACTCCTTTTGGTTTGTGCCAAAAGGCTTCCTTGAGAAAGTTTCTACCAAAAGGGAGGATTCAATTTTGAAGGTATAATGGTTGGGAAGTGAATTGGGTATTTAGTTTTTGAATAAAAGGGTTTTTATAAGTGTGAGTAATAGGTAGAGGTGGTGGCCTTCTATATGGAATGAAGAAGAACTCAATTGGAATTTTTTGAAACAAGTTAGGTGTGAACATCTTATTACCTACAAATATTCAGAAACAATTAAGAAAAACTCAAAAATATAAGGTTTATGGACTACATATGGACATAAAATGTGGTTTTTACAAGTTTCTAGGTCATTTGGACTCTTAATTTTAAGGTTTTGTCCCTAATTAAGATTAATTTGTCCTTAATCGATGTGATTAATTTTAATCACCTTTACTAATAATTTTGGTCAAAAATTAAAATTTTCTTTTTAGAATATAAATATTAGACTGAATAAAATTTTTTATGTAGGATTTTTGATATTCAAATCAAAGAAGTAGAAAAATTATGATTAGTGATAATCCCGTAAACAGGTCAAAATAACGGGGTTTTAAAGTAGGGAAAAGTTCAAAAGTTTTTTAAGATTTTATATTCAGTTTCAAAGTGAAATTGATTATAATAAATTAAATTGAATTAATATATGTAATAATTATCTAATTTTTCCTTAAAACAAATTTATAATATCATTTATCATTAATAATTAATTAGATAAAGGTAGTTTTTAACTAAAAAGTCGTATTTTTTACTATTTATCAAAAAATGAAGTTTCTAAGAAAAATACCAAAAATCCACCATAAGGTAATTTAAATGTTATGAATTAAAAAATGAATTTTATTTTATCAAATTAAATTTATTAAATTTTTATAAATTTAATTTTATTATTATGAGTGGTTCATTCGAAAAACAGTGTTTTTAAACATAAAAAGGACATTACCAAAAATCATATCATTCATTGTCAATATGTTTTATTTGTATAAAACAATTGTATGAAATATTAATATTAATATAAATATATTTAATATATAGTTTATAATTATATAATTTAAATAATTATATTACAAAAATGATGTTTCGCAGAAATGCAGTGTTGCATGTATTGTATGTCATGTCGGTGTTGCGTGTAACATACATCGAGTCAATGTTGATTGTAATGTAAACAGGGTTAGTTTTGCATATAATGTATGCCGAGTTGGTGTTTCATGTGACTTACACCATGTTAGTGTTGCGTGTAACGTATTCCAATTTAGTTTAGTGAGAAAGGAATCTTTGACTTAGTGCATTGCAAGATATAAAAGAAAATTTAAATTTATTCGAAAAACAGGTCCATAAAAACTCAGGGTATTACAACCCCTCTCCACTTCCTTGAAGCCCTAATCCTCCTCCTCCACCTCATACTTTGACTCTTCCTCCTCATTCTTTTCCACCACAAATCCCTCCTCTTCCATCACCACTGTGAAGCCATCTTCCTCATCCTATTCTACATCCTCCTCCTCCTCAGCTGGTCACTCTTCCTCCTCCTCCACTACCACCGTGAATCCCTCATCCTCCTCCTCTTCCACTGAAACTTTCCATCACGAATCCCTCCTTCACATACCCCTCCTCTACCACCAAACCAAAAATCTACTGTGAAGACCTCATCCTCTGGGAACCCAACTCTACTGCGAACCCATCTCCTCATGTGCAACCACTGTGAGTTTTCTTGTATTTCCCTAAGTACATTTTTGGTTAAATAAGTATATGGTTATCTAATGTATGATTCTGAACTAATTGATGTTTATTAACATAGAAATTAGTTTTCTTCTTAGGTGATTTTCAAAATAGAGTCCATCTTTGGTTGGATATCATTTCATAGAATATAACCCATCCATTTTTAGTTATGTTTTTTCTATGTAGTTTCTCATGTTTTTCATTGTCTGTTTATATATGGATATGGTTTGTTGTTTATGACTACATTCATATAGCGATTTTGGTATTTATTTTATATTTTTATTCAATTATAGAGGAATTTATTTTTTATTTTTCTTGATAATTTATGGAATATGAATGTTTCATATTGATTCTTAGGATATTTTGATTATAGCTTATCAGTTTAATAAAAGTGGGTAAATTATGCCCTACATATTAAACCAATAAACTAAGTGATAGGCTCCAGCCCTAGGGAATTGATGTACACTCTTGGGGTATTAGTGAAATAATTCATCTATTTTGAGATTGGGTCATTATAATTACACCCACATCTTATCATACAGTCACCCATAATCATCAACTTTCATGTCCATGTTTGAGGATTATATTATAGATATCATTAAATCCATGGATAATAAACAAGATTAGTTATCATCCAAAGGAATTATCCCATCTAGTAATATACTATCATCCACTATACCACCAACCCAATCCCATGAAAAATATTTTCTATAATATTTTTAGTGGTAGAATAATGAAAAATAGGACAATGAAAAAATGTAAAAATTTAGGTATGGGGAGAGAAATACTAAGGAATAAGATTAGGAATGGATTAATGAATAAAAATAGGGAAAAATTTAATGAAGTGATGATGAAATAGTTCTTGGAGGCTTATCCGGACAAATTCATGCACCTGGTGGAACATGTTCATGTACTTTATCCACTTACTGATCCACTACTAGAAAAATGTTCTATATCCAGGGATCTATAGCCAAGGTTTTTTTATTTGTGGTTATTTCTTGGTTTATATCCGTAATTTTTATCAAAACTGTGGCTATATTTTTTAATCCCTCGCATGAGGCTCTATCATCTCTCCGACCCCAACCCATTACCCTTACGACCCCACCCTTACCCTAACGACCTCTCCTCTGGGTGAACCTCTCTCCTCAACGGCAACCATCCTCCACCCTCACAACCTCCTCTCTTGGTAGTGACCTATCCTCTCGGTGGAAACCTCAAGGAAGATACCTCTTGGTGGTGTCCCTCCGCAACCTTGCAACCTCCTCTCTCAGCGGCGACCTCTCCTCTTGGCGGTGACCTCTTGGTGGTGGCCCTCCTCCACCCTCGTGACCTCCTCTCTTAGTGGAAACCTCTCCTCTTGGTAGTGACCTCTTGGTGTAGGCCCTCCTTCACCCTCGCGACCTCTCTACAAACCTATTCCCACTAACACTACTATCCAACATGACCACCCCACCTCCCTGCTGACTCTCCTCTCAGGGGCCCTCTCCATACTTGGCTTGTTGCCTGAGTGCAGTTATATTACTGGGTGAGTTAAGAATCAATTATAATGATTTTAGTTCTTATTTTAAAATATTTTGTTGTTTTATTCATGTGTATTCATGTCTATTCATGTATGATATAGGGTATAGAAGGATCATTGGTTTTTGATACAAGCTTTAGATCGATTTATAGATTATCAGTTGAGGTAGGTGTCCTTTACAGTACTAAGTCTCTTGATCATTTGGATTATATTATGTTTGTCTAATCATTAATATTATCCTTGTAATGTGGATTGAACTTGTATGAAATTTCCCATAAAATAGGTTGGTATTTCATTGAAATAATATTCAATAAGAATCATATAACTTTATAAATGGTTTGTTGGTGCAATCATGGTCGAATAAGTTCCGGTTTCCCATCATATAGTTTGTTTTGGTGGTGTGAGTTAAATTTGTCTAGGTAAATGTGATTTACTTATTAATTTTTTTAAGAAAAGATATTTTTATTTAAAGTTTAATATTAAGGTAAAATTGTGTCTTAATAAAGTGGTTTTGAAATGGTTTTTCAAAAAAAGGAGGGGTTCATCATGATAGTATCAATGGGTTTTGGGATAACGAATAACATGAGTAAATCCGACATGTACTATATTTTTATATGATATATAAATAGTGATTTGAATTGGATTTAAAAAAATACATGGGGTCTAGTTTTAGAACTTCTTTTTCTCCACTTGACCTCGTGAGGGTTATGATTATTTTTTTTAATGTTTTGTTGCTTGTGAATTCACCTCTTTTTATGGTTTCCTTATTTGTTAACTATTATTTCACAATGATGCATGGATGTTTAGTAATTATGATAGAGACCTACCCTTGTGTGAATGGTAGGTTAGAATTGATTGGGATATTGATTGGGTTACCATTTGGTGAGGGTTTATGGAAACCTTGGGATTCCCTTGATGTGGGTGTGAGTTATTGTGATTGATCCGGAAATAGGTGAGATGTTCATTGTTTCCCTTTAAGAACATATTAAAATTTATGATGGGTTGTATTCACACATTACTTTTCTTATGGGAGAGCCTCATGTTTGACCTTTGTTAGGCCCACAAGGTTCTTTTGTGAGAGATACCCTATGGGGGTGGGAGGTGGGGTGAATCAGGGTACGAGACTTATTCTAATTTCACCATTTAATCCTTAAACTCTCATTATCCTAAATGATATTTACCTCACTATTAATAGTTTCATTTATATGTTATTCTTTTAATGATGATCTGATTTATATTTCAATTACATTTACTTTAATACAATTTGATAAATGATTACTTAACCTACACACACCTATTTATGTATTATAGAAAGTAAGTAAATCATGAATACAAGACATAAATATTTTAATTGTTTCACCTGTACTAGGTTAATTTAAGGAGAATACAATGACACTATTTCGATGTTCCAAATTCCACTAAATTAATCATTCTGTAGTGGGTTTAGGCTAGGGAACTCCAGTCCAAGGGTCACTCCCCATACAATGATTCATGGATATTTCACAACCTCTCTAGTTTCACTATCATCTCAATGATATAGAGTATTATCACTCCTCACCCATAAGGACACTCCTTCCTTCCCTTTTACTCACTAATTAAAAAGGGATAACATTTTTTATACATTCCCAGTCAAGGCTTCACTATATATGTAGTACATTAAGTATGGGTAGGTTCTCATTGATCATCAAAATACTCTTTCACACATGACATGTGAAATCCTCCATGAAAATATTCTTACTTTCCTTAATTATATTCTATGTGTCTTTAAGGAAAAATTCATAGTTTTTAATGGTATTTAATGAGTGCCCATTCACTTTCCTCATTTTTCACTTACTATGAATACCCAATGACCACATTCACACAACTTCTATTAATGTTAGTATGAAAATATAAATTTATATACAAGAACTCAATAATGTTTAGTTATTTTTTGATAGACTATTATTCACACAATGAAAAGGTTCAAATAAAAAATATATTCACATTACTCAATGGTTTTCATATTTTTCTTTCACAAAACAATTGTTCATGTAACCCTTTTTCGTAACTTCACCTTTGACGAAATTAAAGTGTTTGGATCTCTTAGTATCGTCACCAAAAATCACTTCTCTCTATCTATTCAGTTCTCTCTTCAAAGATTGTTTATTTATAAAAAAACATAACCCTTTTAATGTTTTAAAACCCTTTCTTCATGTAAATCACTTTCTTGAAAATTTTCTATTTCATCAGTGATTATATTTCACCAACATAAATTAATTCACACAACTCCAAACTTATATGAGTTGAAATTCAGTGAACATGGTCATCTAGATTTTTAGGTCAAAGTGAGTATGATCAGTTGGAAAAGACTCAAGATGGTGATTTAAGGTGGTGTAGAATAACAAAATAAGGATGTATGATTTTTGGGATTTCCTGATTGGTAATGTTAGCTATTGAGAATCATTGGTAAATATTAAAAAATATCATCCTTTATAATTTACTTAGTGAGTGTATTTTTCTAACCTATATGGTAAGTGAGTTGGTGAAAACATTGTTTAGACTTATAGAGGTAAGAATGACATTTTAAATTATGTGGTTGTCATGGATATCATGTGAGATATGTCAATATGTGATTTCTTAATCTCTAGGATAGGGATATAGAGTTGGGAATTTTTCATGACACAAGAGGTGAGTTCATGATAACAGATGAAAATTCAGGGTGGATGCATTTGATATTGATGGTATATGGATAAAATATTTCAGGGTGTATGTATATAGTCAATAGAGACCTATTTGAGTTATGAAATTAATAATTTCATTCATGTATTGGTTAGTTCTAGGGATCATTAGATTTTCTCTACCATGGGAATGAGGTTTTGGTTTGTGATAGGATTAGTATAAAATTTCATTATGAAATGTTAGTGGAAAGGTATGAGATTACCTGTTTGTCGGTGGTGTGTTAATTATCCCAACCCAAAGTTGTTTTTAGTTTGGGGACATCACATATATAATAATAGTGGACTTATATAAAAAATATAGGACACACCAAAGTACAAGTGTTAGATGACAAATTTTTTGGGTGGAGTAAAAACATTTTGTTTTTATAAAACCACTATATAAGTTATAATAGTTAGGTTGTATGACCAGATATGAATATATGGAAATAGGTTTTTATGAAGACCAGTTCAATAGGACTTTGGTTCTCAAGGGAAACCTATCAACGCAAATGATAAGAAGAGGAATTGTGTTATAAATACTATTGGGAGTGGGACAATGGGTTCAAATGAGATGAACTGTGACATAAAAATTTGAGGCAAGATATTGGAACATTTTTAATTCATTAATTCTACTAGATGTGGTGTATCATAGTGGGTTTAGAAAAACTGATTAGTACATTGGTGCATAGGTCGGTGAAGTTTTAAGCAATGGAGATGGTTTGTGTGTAGTGTTAGAATGAACATAACCAGTGAGAGTTGTAAAATTTAGTTCATTCATCAGTCATGATTACTTGATAGTATGAGTAGACATTTCAGATATCATAGTACATGTTGAGAGCATACATCCTAAATTATATTGGTTCATTTGAGAACAAATTTTCTTTAGTGAAGTTGAAATTACGTTGGTTGGAGAAGGATGATTTTGTTTCAATTAGGAATAATCTCATGTAGGAGACATAAGATTTTGTTTAGTTAATCTATAAATAGTTAGAGACTGCCTAGAGAAATTCAGGACATGATTCAGGGAGTGAAACCCTGTTTCATGACTTGATTCAGGGTGTGAACCTATTTTTTCACCTAATCTTGGTGGTGAAACCCCATTTTTCAAACAAGAATATTCTATTAATCACTAAAAAAACTCTCATTTCCAAAAGTCACATTAAAACTATCATTTTTTGGAATAATTTTAATGATATTTGAATCTCATGTGTTTTTTAATCAAAATACACTTTCATGTATCTATGTCTTTCTTTTCTTGTTCTCTTTGAGTGAAACATCAAAACTAAGAGATTTTTTGACATTAGATATCTATTGAGTCTTATTTCCTTTAGAAGTATATTTTTTATAACCTAGAATCATGTTTTTATACTCTTTTTAATAATAAAATTATGTTCAAATATATCATAGATCTCTTCAATCCCAATAAAATAGTTTTGAATGGGTACTATGGGTGGTATTCCATTCAAATTGTATTTCCTTATTGCCTTAGTGAATCTTTTTTTAAGATAGATCCCCCAAGTTGAAGCATCCATTGGTAGAAAGGGAGTGATATATCATACCATAATATATATGTTCATGAAATCCCTCCACTATTTTTATATCATATACCAACATAGTGGGGTGAATACAAACTAATATTTTTTTAAAGATCAATGTATTGGACAATTGGTAAAAAATAATTGTTTATTTCTCATGGTATGAGGACAAGATATTGTGACAATTCGGTACCATTGAGTTGGGAACTAATGGGGTTGGGGTGATTTATTGGTACAATTTTATAATGATTTCATTTAGAATTAATATCTATGACATGTTAATGTCTCATTCCTGACCACTTTAATTATCTCATCCTCACTTATTTTATAAAAAAATAAAATGAGCATAAAACACAAGGATTTAAATGTTTCAGTAGTAAAATAACACTCCTTGACCTGATTTGATGGGTCATCAAATATATAATACTCCACTATAAATTCTAATAGTTGCACTAAGGACCATCCAAGTCCTCTCAACATAGAGTCCCCAAATATTCCTATTGTATGGTTCCTTTAGAGAATTCATCATTCCACTTTTCCACTAAAAATATATGATTCAATAGTTGGAAAGATTTTCTTCGACTCTGGGTTGCATTAGAACAACTTGATGTTGATCTCCCTCCACATACGAAATAGATCATATAGTCTTATCATGTTTAACCACATAAATAATATTGACAACTAATTATCACAATATGTTCTATTAGTATCAAACAATCGCATTAGAGTATAAACTATCTGATTCTTATCATATTTTAATGTACTAGGTCACATAGATCACCTACTTCTTGAATGGATCCTGATATCAATCTATTATTTCTCTCACTGAAACAACTATGTATTAGGATATCATCTTCTCAATTATCTTAATTAGTATACTCAATGACACATTATCTTCATTACATACATTATTTTATATTAATATTATATCATCAGTAATTTCTTTCAATTTTATTTCATAATCTCTTCAATTATCAGTTGGAAATTGTTATCCATATTCAATTATCAGTTGGAAATCATTATCCATATTCATTAAATAAATTATTTTATACATTTATTGTTCAATAAATTAAATAGCATGTATTCCATATTTTGATTCACACCAATTTAGTGGAGGGGCAGGGGGTTATTGTGCAGGTGGTGATGGTACAGAATGGGGGATAGTGCAGCGGGGTAGGGGAGGGTGCATGGGGTCAACAGGGGGAGGGGAGGGGGGGGGGGGCGTCTGCAAGGGCATGGGGAAAGGGAGAAATTGAGAAGGATGGGTGCATGGGGGAGGGGGAGGGCCGGGGTGCAAGGGGGGTCTACGGGGGTTGAGGGTTCTGGTGCGGGGGGGGGGGATGGTGCTGGGGAAGGGGACAATGGTGGCGGATCTGGGGGTGCGTAGGGGAGGGGGGATGGGGTGTGTAGAGGAGGGGGTGTTGGGGGTGTTCAGGGGGAGGGGGTGAGGGGGGAAGGTGTGTGTTGGGGGTGTGCCTGGGGTAGGGTGAGGGGGTGAAAGTTGGGAGGGGTATGGGGTGCAAGGGGCAGGGGGAGGGAGCGGGTGGGGTGAAAGTGGGGAGAGGGTGGGTTAGGGGTGTGCATGGGGTAGGGTGAGGGGTGGGGGTGCAAGGGGGTATGTAGTGAGTAGGGGGTAGGGGGAGGGGTGTAGGGGGGTGCGAGAGGCAATGGAGGGTGCAGCTTGGGTGCAAGGGGGATGTGGTGGGGAAGAAGTAGGGGTGAAAGGGGGGAGGGGAAGGGGGTGTCCGAGGGGATGGGGCAAGGTGAGGGGGGAGGGGTGCAAGTGTGTTCATAGTGGGAAGGAGGTGGGGCAGGGGAACTACTAGTAAAATAAATTATTTAAAAAATATATGATGAGTTAATGGTGTTTCCCACTTTCTCTTTTGTATGTCCCTCTATCATGATTAAGTAGTCAAGAATTATGTAAATGTTTTTAGAATTATTATACCTTCCATGCACAACCTCAATATCCTCATTATCTTTCAGTTTACCCTTCTTAGGAAGCATCTCAATCCAATCATCAATTATGTCTTCAACATAAAGAACTCTTGCTTCATCTAGGACCCTGAAGATCCAAGGAACTTATGAAAAACAATAAGTGTAAGTTTTTTTAATCACATTTTTATAATTTCTTATTCTATATCAAGTTGAATAGATCTAAGATATTGAATTTCACCTTTAGGTAATTCTAAACGTACTGTATTCTATTCCAGAAAATTTCCATATATCGCCGGAATACTGGCTTCAAATTTCAAAAATATTCATAGTTGACCCTACTGTGGTTTTTAATACATATTGAGTGAAAATTTTATGAAAATTATAATTTTCAGTATACTCTTTTTGGGTGTCACTTCTCCCCTTTTATGAGCACATACTTTTACATCTGATTAGGATTAGGATTTGAGGGTTTAGTCCCTTTTCTTTATGTGAAGCTTCTGATTGAGGTATTGCATGTTTCATGTGCTTCATTATAACCTAGATCTTGTTCCATGAACTCTTCCCAAAAATGATAGGCATTTAGTTCATTTTCCTATTGTTTATGTAAAAAATCTTATACATCTATCAAGTTGGGTTTGGTTAAAGAAATCATGAAAGAGAGAATAATAGTTCCAAAAATATTTCAATTAATTTAAAATCTAGTGAAATAAATTCCTATAATGTTGATTTCATATGAATCTTTGAGAAACCTATTTTATAAAATCCATATTCCTTCAAAAAATATTGGTAATGAAGATTCTAGGATCAAGTTTGACAAAAAATAATCATCAACACTTAATATATATTTTCAACTCCATAAAAAATAATTAGTATATGAAATTGTTTTACACTTTTAATGTATATTGTTAATAGTTACAATATCATATTAAACATATTTTTCAAACTAATATATGTGTTTAAATTTTTATAAACTTTTATAATATCTGTAAATTCATTTTCAAAAGCACCAGATGCTTAAAAATCATATTATATTTCATGTTATTATGATGATGATGTGTATCATTGAAAATTCACTAGGGCTCTATTTCAAATGATGCTCCTATTGTAGAGGATGCTTCTATAAAAACTATTAGAGAGATCAAACTATTGGTGTGAATGCAACAAGTCAATTGGTTTATTTATGGTTTTATTTACATTTGATATTTTTTTTTTACATTTTTAAACTAAATTTAATTACACAAGATTGGTTTCTCAATAAAAAATTATCGCATTCCATCACTATATTATGTGGAATCTTCTACTTTAATAGGTGGTCTTTAACGGAAAATTTTTTTGATGAATTTTTAATCATGTTTCATTTGATGGGTTAGTTAACTTTCAAAAAAGTGCTCTTTATCAATATCTTATAACTCAAATTTCAAGTGTTTTATGAGTGTGTAAATTATATATTTTGACACAATATATTTTTTTTCTTGAAGAGTTATAATTATTCTATCATGTTGTAATTTATTAGTTCTTCAGACTACTGAAAGTAGAATTTTGTAGTGTTTACTTATTGGACCCTACAAATTACAATGCTGAAATGATTACTCTTATTTTTCTATTCCTTTTTTTATTCATGTCTGGTCCTTTGTTTTTTTTCTATTCCTGGTGAAGGGGATGTCTATGAGGGTGGAGGGGGGATTTGTAGAGGGAGGAAGTTCTAAGACTGGTGGAGGTGGGGGGGGGGGGCTGGCGCAGGGGGATGGAGGGGTATCTGTATAGGGAGGGGGTGTCAATGAAGGAGGGGTTAGCCCATGAAAGAGGCGGGTCTGTCCAAGAAGGCGGGGAGGGTGTGTGGAGGGGGTGTAAGGGGGTCTATAGGGGGAGGGGGTATGAAGGGGGTGAAATGGGGTATTTAGGGGGAGAGGGTGTGCAGGGGATGGGGTGTGTAAGGGGGTATGTCCAGGAAGGAGGGGGTCTTTCTAGGGGGTGGGGTCTGTCCATGGAGGAGGGGTTTGTCCAGGGAGATGGTGTAGGGTGCAGGGTCTGTCCAGGAAGGGGGGAGTCTGTCGAGGATGGAGGGGGGTCTGTCCAAGAAGGAGGGGGTCTATCCAGAGGGTTGTATAGGGGAGTGGAGGGGGGATTTTCAAGGGGAAGGGGGTTTTGGGGGGAGTGGGGGGGGGGGGCTTTACAGGGTTGGGATACTGCAAGGGGAGTGGGGGATAGAAAAGGTGAGGGTGGGGTGTTTTTTTATGAAATGGGAAGGCCTACAACCATGGTTTCAAATCTTGTCTAAATCCCTATAGCAACATTTTCAAACTGTGGCTATGAAACCTATGTGGCTTATGCTTCTGTCATGATTTCAAACTGTGGCTATAGGGCTCTAGCCTTAGTTTTAACCCTGGATATAAGTCATTATCCACGGTTTAAATCATGGATATAGGGATTTAGCAATCATTTTAAACTGTGTCTATAGGCCTTCCCCTATATCCACACCAATACTAGCCACATATCATTAAACTATGGCTATAACCTATTGGAATGGTTTTTAGGCTTATAGATATGGTTCCAAACCATGTCTATAGCCTAAATTTCTAGTAGTGATTTGGTTTTGAGATGAATTTCCTCTTGAAGAGAAATAAATACTATGATACATATAACAATTCATATAACGCAAGTACCCTGTGATCCTATAAAAATATGTATGATTTTGGTGAACCTTGAAGGGTCATCCTCAGTCTATGTTAGAAACACCTCTAGGGTATAAATCCCAACTCAAAGCCTAGCCTAATTATTGGTCAAAAATATAATTTTTAGTATAGAGTCATAATTGTGGGAACTAATATTTTGAATAATTATTTCTTCTTCTAAGTTTATAAGTTAATAACTGCAGATATGACAATATATGTGGTTCACCCCCTAATGAAGCATCCTATAACCAAGATCTTTTCTTAGTCTAGTTTATGGTGATGATTAATTCATCTCACCTGTTGATTCCCTAGTTATGGTGTTGCTATCGACACATCACCCAAAAAACAAAATACATATATGGTAAACTTCTATGATACAATTTAGTATTTAATACCCACCCTAATTATATTTTAGAGTGGTAAGTGACTCATTCAGACAATGTGTAATTGGTTGGAAATTTCTAGTTATTACCAAAGGGTCAACCATGATTCTTCCTAATTAGAAGCGCCAAGAAGGCCTTAAGCAATAATGTTCTATAGTTCCTTTTATTATTGATGTTTATGAGATATCCTTATAATATATTAACGAGAGATTGATTAAAACACCAATATTAACCAACAATGAGTGGGGTAATGAGTATGGATTATATTGTGTTGTATCAGGAGTCAGGATTTGAACAGTTTCTATCCATGATGATCGTGTGGTTTATTATGGGTATAGAAAATTAAGGATACATCAAAAAAACTTCCAAAATCCTTTCCTAGATTTGGAAATATTGGTTCATTCCACGAGGAGTTGTTGGTATTATCTTTAGGGTGAGATATTTTTGTAATACACTAAGAAATCATTGAAATATATTTAATCACAAAGTGAAATAAACCATTTATAGTGGAGAAGGTTTTTGTACCTATAGTACTTTAACTTTTACTTAATGTATATCCTCAAGAAGGGGAACATTTTTTCAAATGTACTATACTGGAAGGATAAAGCTTTGTTAGTATATGATTCTAGCATCAAGTGGAAGATGGTTTCCATCTTTTAAGAGATGTGAATTTATGTTCAAGTGACACATATTTATTTATCTATCACTTACTAACTACTTAGTAGTATTATGGGAGTAAAAAATAGGATTTATATTATCTATTCATGAGAAACATGATAAACCTTTTATAGATTTATACTTCATAAAATGTTGGTTATTTTTTATTCATATATACTTTATAAAGTGAATCTCTTGGGATCAATGTCTTTGTTAAAATTTATAAATGGATCTTTTAAAATGATTCAAGTGTTTCTAAATGTTTCTTAAAAAAATATATGTGTTCAACTTACCCTTTTTGGTTCTAAATAGCTTTAAAATTATTTAAACACTTTTCATGGACATTGGTTTCATGCCAATTGTTTTTCAACTCACCTGAATAACTTTCAAAAATTAATGTTAATGTTATAAAATTGTATTTAATGTTGGTTTCATTTTAAAAATGGAGTATTATTTTAATGAGGAACTTGTGTATGTTTTTGGTTTTTTTAATGGAATTTCAAGTGTGATTTTATAAATAGTTTTCAACAGAAGATGGTGTTAGAATTTAAGGGGATAAGTCCAAGTCAACAAAATGAAATAATACCTATCATTAAAATATTGAGTTCCACTTATTTAAAAGTCCCATTTTGTGTATATATTTTTTTGAATATTAATATCACCAAATCAAATAGGATGGATATGAATAAACAATGGACGGATTCCAATTGTTTGATAAAATATTATGATGATGGAGTGAAAGTGTTCATCATGTTTTTAAAATATCATGTATATGAACCTTATAAATTCCTTTATTTATGTTTACACTATTTTTATTCAAGGAAATTTAGTCCAGAGGAGTTGGAAGAACACTTTATCTGGAATGGAATATATCAAAGTTATAAAAGTTCAAATAAACACCGGGAAAAAGACAATGTATCTAGTGTTTTGGAGAGGACTGTGTTTTATGGATCATATTATATTATTACAAGTGTAGATAATGAAGAAGACTGTATCAAGGATGTGATTAGATATGTGAATGATGATGAAGGTCATAGTTAGGAAATTACAAGGACAGTTAAATATGAACATCATGATTGCCCAAAATTGTTTGAGAGGTTAAAGAGTTGTTAAAAGATGACATTATATGGTGGTTTCACTAATATACAGCATTATCAACTATACTGAAGTTTTATAATTTAAAATTAGGCAATATATGGAGTGAAGCCAATTTTATAGAATTAATTTCTCTCTTGAATGACATGATCCTAGAAGATAATGAGATCCCGATCCAAATATACGATGCTAAACAAATTCTATACTTGATTGGTATGATCTATGAAAGAATAAACACCTACCTTAATGACTGTATAATATTTATCAAGGGACAAAAATCACTTAGATAATTCCAAAAGTGTGGTGATTCTTGATAAAAGATAGATGAATCTAGTCCTACGAAATTTTTATGATACTTTCCAATCATTCCACAGTTAAGGAACCTATATAGAAGTGAGGAGACTGTAGGAAAAATAATATGGAACACAGACACAAGAAATAAATATAGGAAACTATGTTATCTGGATGACACTCCTTTGTGGTGTATAATTGATCATGAGTTTCTTGAATTTGAAAATGATCCAACAAACATTCATCTTACGTTATCTATAGATTTCGTGAATCCATTTGGTTTTCAAAGCAGTAATCATAGTACATGGTCAGTTATGTTGGTAAATTATAACTCGCCACTATGGATATGTGTGAAATGAAAATAAATCATCTTATCTATTCTTATATCAAGACCAAAATAATTGGGTAATGATATCGATGTTTATTTGGATACATTAATCAGGGGTTTGAAATTTTTGTGGGATTTAGGTGTTACTTTGTATGATGCTTACAGAAATTAAGATCTAACGTAGAGAGCCATGTTGTACAGGATGATAAATGACTTTACTATTTATGGAAATTTTTTAGGATATATAATTAATATAACTCAAGGGTGTACCATCTACGAACAAGGTACAAAATCAATTAGGTTGAAACATTCATCAATACCATTTCTCGAGGTCATCGTAGATTTTTACCCCGACAACATAAGTACTGATCTTGGATAACATCCTTCAATGAATGATCATAATAATGTACAACACCGCCTCCACTAATAGGTGATCAAATATCTGAGAAAGTAAAAGATGTGTTCGTTGCTTTTGGTAAACCATTTTTGAAGAACCTTATGAAACCTAGTCGAAAAAACATATCATTTTTTTAATTACCATACTAGAATTTTCTATACTTCAAACATTTTCTTGATGTTATTCATGTTGAAAAAAAATGTTTTTGATAGTGTCATAGGTACATTTCTAAATTCACCCATCAAAATAAAGGATGAAAATAAGACTAGGTTGGACATAGTTGACATGGGAATTTTAGAAGAGTTGGCGCCACTAAAGGGTGAAAAATGAACTTTTCGTCCTCCAGCTTCTTACACTATTTCCATGAAGGAAAGATATTAGTTTTGAAACTTCATGAATGATGTAAAGGTTTTAGAGGGGTATTCATCGAATATCAAGAACATCGTGTCAATGACCAATTTAAATTTAAAGGGTTTGAAATCACATGACTGCCATGTTTTGATGCAAGATCTAATGCCAATAGCTTTACGTTGCACTTCTCCCAAGAATTTCTATCATAAATTAACCAGGCTCTATTTCTTCTTCAAATCTATATACAGAAAAGTTATAGACCTTGTGAAATTTCTGACTATGGAAATAGAAATTGTTTTCATTTTATATGAATTGGAAATGTTCTTCCCATCAACATTATTAGATATGATGGTTCCCTTGGTGAGAGAGATTCGAATATGTGGTCTTGTACATTATAGATAGATGTACCCAATTGAATGGTATATAAATATTTTGAAATGGAATATAAAAAAATTTAAGTCGACCATAGGGTTGTATTTCATAGTGATATATTGTTGAGAAAACCATTAAATTATGTACCAAATACCTGTCCGGTGTGGAAATCATTGGTCTGCTGAAATCTCATCACACAGGATAGCTTGTGGGTGAATAAATTTAAGGAAGATATGTTATCAAAATCAATATTACATATCAGAAGTAGGCCCACATTTATGTTTTGTATAAAAGTTTAGAGGTTCCATTATATGTTGAAACCTATAAAAAATTCTTAGGCATTTTAATCTATCAATAGAAGAATGATGGATATCAAATAAAGCTAATCAAAAATTTATAGGATGTTTTTATAACAATATTTTTAAGGAGTCGGATTAAAATTAAGATTCAATTTCAGAATGACCTCGATGGCCAACTGGAGGACCAAGTGTGTACGTATTATCTTACAATAGTTATGTAATTAATGGTTATACGTTCTATACAAATGAGCATGATGAATACAGTACCAAGACAAATAGTGGAGTTACACTCGTGGCTGAAGTGATGCATGTTTCTAGTAATAAGGAATGAAATAATATTTATGTAAATATGTTATACTTTGGTATCATCAATAAAATATGGGATTTTGAGTATACAACATTCCACGTTCCGATTTTTCAATGCAAGTGGGTTGATAACAGGATTGTTGTTAAAATAGAAGTATTTTGATCCATGAAAGTTGATTTCAGTAAGGGTTCAAAGAAGAACCATTTATAATGTCATTACAATCAGTACAAGTATTTTATATTCCATATCCTCCAAACCAAAAGTGGGAAATTGTTATGTTATCGACCCAAACCACTAAAGGGTCAAATGAAATTTTAACTGACGATGACCCTTTCATTGGGATATCTCAATAATTTCATAGTGGTCCCAATATATATGGAATTTTGTATGACATACGAGAGCACAATGAAGGGATTTGGATCATTGATAGAGGGGTAAAATCCCTTCATCCTTTAAAAAAGAAAAAGATAGTTCAATAATCAGGTTACATTTTTCTCTAATATATATCCTGTTTGCTCGTGTTATTATGTGTTTTCTGCTACATTTATGTACTCTAAGTTAAATTTTAAAGAAATTCTATAGATAATGACTTGATCACATGTTGGTGATCCCAATCCTAAGGAACAATAGGTCTCTCAACCTGCTAATGCTCGTAGTGCAGATCAATTACCTCTTGCACTTACCGGTGGTCCCATTGTAGAGGAACAATACGTTTCTCAACCTACTGGTTCTCCCAGTGCAGAGGTACAATGACCATCTTCACATGACGAAGCCACTGCTTCATAAGAACATATTGAAAATGTTGATTACGTGGAAATGGTAGGTTACAAAAAACCGGCATCATAGAAAAAATAGGTGTGTCGTAGTTTGATAGTGTTAGAAAAAATATTTAAGGTGAAAGTCAAAGGCATCAAATTCGAGGTGGGTTGGAATGCACTGGTTTAGCATGTTAACCCTAACAAGGCCATGATTAGAAGTTATATTGGAATCATCACTCGATAATGCATGCTGATTAACATAGATTAATGGAACAATGTTGTGTCTCGGCTGAAGACACTAATGTGGGAAGATATTATGGTAACATTATGATATCATTTATTTATTTTACTAAAAAATAAAATAATGAAACATTGACTTATTTTTCATCATCCATTGTAGAGTACATTTATAGTAGATGAATCCCATAATAAGTATGTATTAATGCTTTTCGGAAGGATTTATAGAGGATTTCGCACAATCATAAAAAGACATCATCTTACAGATACTGAAGGGAAAATAAACTTGCACCCGTCGGTTATCTATACACACCTAATAACCCAAGAAGCATGGGGTTCATTTACAATCCATCATGAAAATGTGTCTTTTTAGGTACATTGTGGACATTAATATGTTATTTGATGATATGTATATTCATCACTTTGATTGAAATTTTTTTATTTATGAAACTGCAACAGAGTTCTAGAAATAAGGAACAAGCAGAAAAACCCATATACCCCTACAATAAAGAAAGGATGGGGTATGCTTCACTTGAAAAGGAAATGGTATCTATTATAAATCTACCGTAATACTTTTATGTTACATAAAACAACACCATAATTATGTTCCTCTATTTATATGCATATTGATGAATCTAAATCTAAAGATACTTCCTTCCCACACTATGTTCTATACAAGGAGGCACGTTTAAATAATGATGGGATACTAATAGATGAAAACACACAAAAAGTTTGGGTAACATGTGTAAGTATTACATAATAAAATTTTGTTTTTATTTAAATCAATACTACATAATAATGATCAATTATTTTCCTATATTCTCTATCCGACATAGTCACAGTAATTAACAACACATCTTCCGAATGAAAACAAAATATTAGTGGCCTTGAAGAGGCCAGAACAGTACGGTCACGTGAGAGGTGCAGGGTTTGTGGTAACACTGCAAACATATTTTGAGAAAAAAAACAAGAGTACAATCAAAGTCAATTAGTAAAACATATTATATAAAGAATATCTACCCTTGAAGGATAATTCCAATGGCAGCGAGAGATGATGGAAACTTTAATGAGGGAGTGGAAAAGAGACGAATCTACTCAAGAACAGCCACTGTGTAGAGATCTTTCCCAAAATAACACCAACTCTATGGATATCCATTCCCCTCAAAGAGTTGTCTTAGAAGAGGTAATAAATGTTCTAATAAATGTTTCTATGAAATGTGAATCAGATATATATGAATACCTTTCCTATACTGATATTCTACAGCGTGATAGTGACTATGATTTATATCTAGAAACACCCACCCATCACCTTGTGGAGAGAGATACAATGTTCAATATTCAAAAGGAAATTCTACACAATAGACCACTTCCAACTGGTCATGTATGACTGTTGATCTACACATCCCATGAGCGAGTGTAGAGATACATATTTCATATCATAAAGATGATATTAATATGATTGAAAAAGTTATTGGAACATTCATCATATGTCCATCACATCTTGTAAAAAAATATTCTGACAAGGAGCTATTCATTTTCATTTTACTTTTCAATCTGAATCTTTAACAGTTAATGAATAAAGGATTGAACTGATTAATGTTATTAAATATATACAAATAGAAGGGGATGAAATAAAAAAAAACCCCTCAAAACCATCGAAAGGATCGACCAACCGATCAAAAAGATCTTCCCAAAGCACCATTGCCCTGCCTATTCTATATACACATTTACTATCATTGAATGATCATGTGGATAAAAAGTTAAAAGATAGTCGCAAACACATATTTTAATTAGAAGAAAATGTGTATCAAGAGAAATATCAAGACTTCATTGGTGTTGAGAGTGAAACTAAAATCCTTGACTATGAATAGCTAGACGACTTATTTTTAAATGTATACATTAGGTATGTTTTCATGATTTGATTTTCCAAAATCTGGTATACTGTGTTAATTATGACTAAACACATTTCGTGTTTTTGGAAGGCATATATATGAAAAACAAATGAAGGGATTTTCCTATGAGAAAAAGATCAGACTCATTAGTCCTCACATCACCTCTATAGAAATAGAAAAAATAGTACTAAACATCAAGTTATAGAACTAAACATCATGTTATATAATTTATATTATCTTTTAATGAGGATTATGTTATGATAGGATGGTGAATCACTATCATGGAAAAATGAATGAGACTAGGGGATAAGGTTGAGAAAGAAGACAAGTTATAAGACTAGATAAGTATCAGGTTATATATAATAATATTTCACTATCCAAACACATATAAAAACAAATTACATATTCTCCTCAATGTTTCTGTAGTTTCCAAAACAAAATAATGGAAAAATATTACTGTTTTTATGTTTGTATATTTATGAGAGTGATCATATTCCAAGAACAAACTAGCATCCCTAAAGAGGTATTTTTTATGATAATTAAAATTTCATTCAAAATATTTATTAATCATTTTTTATTTATATTTCTCTGTTAATATTATGACTATAAAAAACTCTTATTCACAAGATGGTATAGATGTGCTCAGAAACGAATGGGAATCATTCTTGATGAAAGAATGTACAAAAATAACACAAATATGCGACTTCTATAGATGTAGTGGATTGTTTCATATATATGTTTAATTTAATTATTTTTAGTATTACTCAAATAAGAATTATTTTCTTATACAAGTGGATTCCTTTATTCATGTCGGGGGAGTTTGTTCGAAACTGACCATGCTCATGAGTTATTGGACTTCAAGGTTGTAACTGAGATAATGAAACAATGAATTGGGTTAGGAATTTATGAAGGTTAATTACAATTTCTTATTTATTTAATTAATTTATCATCATTTTATTTACTATTTTAAAGTTAATTTCTTTATCATTTTTTTCTAATACTAATTTAGTTTCCTTACAGATCTTTTGGGAAGCTATAATTTCCTTTCAACTATGTGCAACAATCTAGAAGATGGAAAACTTTTTGAATGAAAATTATGACTTATCGGTAGTTGAATGCAAATTATAACTTCCAAAAATATATATAATGAATATTTTCCTAAAAAATATACTAATCAGTCGTACCTCAATATGATACACAGTGGGATTCATATGACTCGAAGTGTATGTTTTTAGTTGATAATATTCATTGATCCTTTAAGAATCATGTATTTTGAAATAAAATTCTTTGATCCATGACTCATTATTAAGATCTATATTATGCAGGATATGAATTTCTAATGATAATATCACCTTCTAACATATTTATTCTCATGTTATCCATATATAATAATTGATATCACCCCTTTTTAAACTTACCGAGCATCTATGATCACCCTTTATTATGTTTCATATCTTTAGTTTATTAAGAATGGTTTTATAAATGAAATTTCAAAGAAGTTTTCTAGTAAATAATAACATAATGAGAGACTCTTATGAAGTAGTTATTTATGTTTTCATGTTTCCAAAATCACTAGAACACAACTATTCTTGGAGGAATCATTATGTTATATAAGGAATATTAAACTACTAAGCTGTGATATCTATATATGAAATTTTTGTGTAAATATAGTTTGTATTAGAGAAACTGAACCACTCAAAATTGAGAAAAAATAACAAGTGACTATTATCACTCAAAGTGTCTTTTTATTTAAAATTAACATTACTTTTAGTAAAAAGAACGAATAACATACTAAAAACTACGAAAATTCATTCTGATTGTTTTAATATTTTAGGAAAATGATCCATGGGTCATTTTTTATGTGTAAGAATCAACCGCACCTCAATCTGATGCACGGTGTGGCTAGTATGATATTTAAGTGTGTATTTTTATATCAAATTGACATTAACTTGAGAAAAAAGAACAATTGACATGCTGAAAACTGATAAAATACATTATTATTGTTTTGATTCTTTAGGAAAATTATCCTTGAGTCATTTTTGATGTGTAATAATCAACCAAACCTTAATTCGACGCACGGTGTGATCAGTATGATTAAAAGTTCATGTTATTAGTTTAAAATTGACATTTTACTTCAAAATGTTTCACTCACTAAAAATCAAGAAAATGCACTCTGATTGTCTTGATAATTTAGGAAAGTGATTAATAAGTGATTTTGGATGTGTATGAAGAAGTCTCACATCAAACCGACATATGATGTGACTACTATGACTCAAAATGAATGTTTCCAATTTGAAATGACATTTCACTAAAAAACACAACTAACATATTGAAAACCGAGAAAACATATTCATATTGTTTTGATACTCTAGAACAATTATCTATAATTCATTTTTGATGTGTAGGAATCAGTCACACCTCAATACAATGCATAGTGTGGCTGACATAACTCAAAGTGTTTATTTTTATTTAAAATTGACATCAATTTAAGTAAAAACAATAAGTTACACACTGGGAAATAAAAAATGAATTTGGATTGATTTTATATTTTATAACAATGATCCATAACTCATTTTTGATGTTTATAGGTCATTAAAACCTCAATATTATGCACGGTGTCACCGGTATGACTCGGAATGTGTCTTTATTAAAAATTGACATTAATTTATGTAAAAAGAACAAGTGGCATACTGAAACCCAAGAAAACACATTCGGATTATTTTGATACATTATAAAAATTATCCCTGAGTCATTTGTGATGTGTATGACTCAGCCTCACCTCAATACAGCACATGGTGTGGCCAGTATAACTCAAAGTGTCTCTTTTTATTTAAAATTGACAAGAATTTAATTAAAAACAACAAGTCGCATACTGAAAACCGAGTAAACACATTTTTATTGTTTTGATATTTTTGAAAAATGATCTATTAGTCATTATTTATGTATATGGATCAGTTTCACCTCAAAATGACATATAGTGTGACTGGATTAACTCAAAGTGACTCTTTTTATTTAAAATTGACATTATTTTAAGTAAAAATAACATGTAACATATTGAAAACTGAGAAAATTCATTCAAATTGTTTTGATACTTTATAAAAAATTATCTATGGGACATTTTTGATGTGTGGGAGTCAAATTCAACCCAATCCAATGCATGGTGTGACTGGTATGAATAAAATTGTCCATTATCGATTTAAAATTGACATTTTAGTTCAAAATGGGCCACTCACTGAAAAACAAGAAAATACGCTCCGATTATCTTGATAATTTGGGATAGAGATTAATATGTTATTTTTGATGTGTATGAATAAGTCTAGCATCAAACCTACACATGATATACTGGTATGACTCAAAATTCATGTTTCTTTTTGGAAATGACATTTTAGTAATAAAAAACAACTAATATACTGAAAACCGAGCAAATGCATTCATATTTTTTTATGCTTTAGGAAAAAAATCCATCAGTAATTTGTGATAGGTTGGAATCAACCTCACCTCAATATGATGCACGGTGTGGCCGGTATAACTCCAAATGTGTCATTATTTAAAATTGGCTTTAATTTTAGTAAAAGAACAAATGACATACTCAAAATAGACCAAACACATTCGAATTGTTTTGATATTTTAATAAAATGATCCACAACTCATTTGGAACATGTAGGAATAAACTCCACCTCAATAGGACGCACGGTGTTCCTAGTATAACTCCAAATGTGTCATTTTTATTAAATATTGACATTTTATTAATGTTTTATTAATATTAATTTTTAATTTATTTATTTATAGTATCACTAACATAATATTTATTTTCTTATATAGGTGGAATCTTTTGTTCGTGTTGATATTATATTCTCAGCAACTAATACCATGGGCGAACATTTTTGAGAGGGGATCACGAGTGTCAAAAGATGTAATATTAATGTTTTAGAATGTTTGTTGGACAATGTTAAATGTAATTATATAACACATTTTTTGAAATATTAATACAAGTATTTTTTATATATATAATTGGTGGAAATTTTTTTATTCATGATTTTAATTAAGTGTATATATAAGGTTTTCTTCCAGGTGTGGTGTTTGAATTGCACGTTTTCTTTTGGGTGTGTTGTTATATAAATAGCACACTTTAGGCGGATAGGCCTCTATCATCGCTGTGATTAACAACGTTTTTTAAGAATTGTTAAATACCATTGTGCAAACTATTAAAGGTCATATGTGTAGTTGTGGTGATGGAATTATCTTCTGTGATAAGTACATTAATCTCATGTGGAATCTAGTTAACCTTTCGTTGGGTTTTTACATTTTGAACTCACTTTATGTAAAGCGTTTGTTTGATATTTTTACCTAATGCAATAATAATTCATTCTAATGCAAGAGTTTGGTATTATGATGTTAGTGGTGCATTGTGAGATTTAATTACATGTAGGTCGATTTTTCACCTGAAGAGTGTTTGGATTTCACTTGATGTGAGATGTGTGTCGGTTGTTCATTTTTATGTTCCGTGGATAGTGATCGAAAGAAAACACACCTTAGCAAGCCAATAACACTATATAGATATGGAATGAGAAAATATGTGATCCACATAAGATCCGATTGAAAACATTATGAGGATCAGAATGTAGATAAAAGACTGAGACTCAGGGGTTCAAAGATAGATAAAATAAAGAATTTAGAGAGAGTATCCATAGATATTAGGGTATCTCAAAACATATGTAAAAAAATTAAAATGGAGAAATTGTACTTGTGATGTTCAGCTTTAGTTGATGGGTCTTTTTGTCTTTGTATCCTTTAGTCGATGATCTATTTAATTGTCAAAGGGGAGTCATAATTTGATGTGACTACAATAAGAAGTATTGATTCTAGTAGGAAGAAGTAAGTGATTAAAGAGGTGTGAGCATGACCTACACATTGATGAATATGATTGAAAAATATATAATTAAATGATGGTATGAAGTTGTAACAGATACAAACCAAAGGATAAATCAATGCGTAGATGGAAGTGGGTAAAAAATGGAGGACTATTTTTCGGTAGGGTTTGTCGATATAGACAATGTTCAGTAGGTGGAGGGATATACTGAATGGAATCGAAAGAGGTGGTGGAAAGCGGATTATGTATTCAGCGTTAGGGTTTATTGAGTGCATTCAGATGTGTGATAAGGAACACGTGTGAGTGTTTTGATTTCACCTGATGTGAGATGTGTGTTTGAAGATTTTACTTATGTTTCATGTATACTAATATTGGATTAATCTCATGAAACAAATTTATTTTCTTTATGGGGTGAATGGGATTCACCTTACATTTATCTTTTCCTAACCACCCATTTTATATAAGGGTGTCACATGTAGCTCGTGTCCACCATTTGATCATGGTCATCTAGAGAAAGTAGAGAATGTTCGAGAAGAAGTTCGTAGATGGATCTGGAGTCCACTACAATTCATGTGTTCAGATATTGATTACATGGAAGGGTTAAGGATTACATGTAGGGGTAAGTTGTTTCTTAGTGAGGACTGTTCAGGGCTGGTATTCTTCCTGATCATACTAAACCTCATTGTCAGTGAATTATGGGCCCTATAAATTAAGCGGTAGTTTTAAAT
Source organism: Viscum album (assembly GCA_963277665.1). NCBI lineage: Eukaryota > Viridiplantae > Streptophyta > Magnoliopsida > Santalales > Viscaceae > Viscum > Viscum album. Next base: position 2,092,758,318 of record OY728131.1, on the reverse strand, counting down.
TTAATATCAATGTTATTATAAAATTATAAAAAAAATTAGATGTTGAATCCATAATCATTTTTGGGTCCATGTCATTTATTATAATATTATATATTATATTAGTTCTAATTTGTGTTGTGATGTTTCTTTTTTGTATAGTTTATATTGACTTTATCCACTAATTTTATTATAAATAAACAAATTCCCTATAGAAATTTTTAAATTCATGTACATGCCTGTTTAAGTGGTTTGTTTTTATTTTATTTTTATTATTTATTAAAAAAATAAACATATTACATATATGTATATTTATGTTGGCGGTAATTGTTAACTTATGGTCATTAATTTCACAGTTATTTCATCATTCCTCCCATACTTTTTTTGATTTACTTTTTTTATGGACCAAAACGATTTGAGCTCATTAAGTCTCTCGTGGGGCTTTTAATTATGTTGTAAATATTTTTTCTTAATATAAAGCAATGAAAAACCAAAATCATCGTAGTCTGTGGTGTATAAATCAAATTTTTTTATTCCTCCTTTTGAGGTGTTCGTTTGTATTCATGGTTGTTGACCGTCCATGAATTTCTAACATTTGGTAGCAAAGTGAGGTTGACTTGATCCATGATGCTAGACTCCAAGCCCTCATTTCCCCGATGTTATTAGACATCATCAGCACATCCCAGATCCCTCGTTGAAGGTGACAACGACACATTGGCAGTACATCGGGAATTGAAGGATATCGGGGGATCAGAGACGTATCTAATCTCCATGAAGACAAACTATAGTGAATTATCCTTGATGATGATGGTTATACCCCAAGAACATGTACTTTGGGACGTCTTCGACACCGACAGTGCTAAAATCTAGGAAGGTTATATGGCATTGGAGGTCATCTTGCGCACTATCCTACTAGAGATGATTTCCATAATTTTCATGGATGCATGTGACGAGGAAGCATGAGACACTTTCAATATCATGTGCATCAATATTGATCGAGTGTGCAAGGCTAATTCTTATATATTTTATGAAGTAAAAATAGATTTCTTTTTGTAATGGTGATTCTTGGGATGACTTCACTATCTGACTCACTAGATTGGTCAACCAACTCACAATCCTCAATGATCTAGAACCTCAACACAAGGTCCTTGAGAATTATGTTTGTGTCATCCCTTTTAGGTTCTCTCAAGTATATCTTTAAATTGAGATGCAATCAATATCTAGGCACTCTCTGTGGAAGAGGCAATAGAGAGGTTCAGAGCTCTATATGACCATTTTGATTCAGGGTCCACCACCATTGATGTAGGGAAGCTACTCCTCACCAAGTAATAGTGGGTTACATGGATAAAGGATCAAAAAATTATGGAGATGTCATTCAATGACTCCAAGTTTGACAACCAGAAACACCAACCACCACAAAGAAAGACTAATGGTGTAAACCACAAAAATATAAAAGATGACTAAAGATATGACGATAGTCATGATGACTCAAGGGACAAATGATGCCACTCTGAAAAAATTGTTCATTGGGCCAAAGATTTCCACAACAGGCTAAAACGGGCTGAGGACCTTCTAACTCAAGGTTATAATGACAAGCTTGTTCTTCATATGGAAAGGGTGTAGACCGTGGTTCCTGATCCCCCACCACTGCAATCTTCTACCCCAGATATTCTACCACTATGATACAGCCCTCTGCGATTAGTCGGGGCGAATGTCTTCGAACAACTAGAGTCGGAGGATGCGTGTGATGATGACTTATGTCACCTAGACATCGGTTCCACAAACCACATGATTAGGTCTACCATTATCTTCTCTGAGTTTGACTTTGGGATATGTGGCACTATGAATTTTGTAGATGGCTCCATTGTCAACGTCACGGGGTTTGGGACCATCTTGTTCACCTGAAAAACCAACGAGCACCGCATGATCCCGGGGGTGTACTTTATCCCAAGACTCACCTCCAACATCATTATCATTTGAAAACTTTAAGAGAATGGTTTCCAGATACTAATCAATGAGGGAATCCTAAGGATCTGCGACTAGCAGAAGTGCCTTCTGGACAAGGTGAAGTGATTCCTTGGATGGATATGCAAGCTCAGACTCGACATTGAAGAACTAGTAGGCTAGTATTCAAGGGGCTCAGCAAATTCATGGTGCTAGTATGTGGGGTATGACCACCTTAATTTTTAGGCTCTACGTATGGTCTCTCATTGAAATGTGTTGTGAGGGGTTATAAATATTGATAGGGTGAATAAATTATGTGACAGCTACCTCACTAGGAAGTAGTGAAAAATGCCTTTTCTTAAGCAATCAAAGCATCATGCATATAAAGTCCTCGACCTTGTCCACGCTGACCTTTGTGGTCTGATCATGCAGAAAATGCCATGTGGGAACCACTACATTCTACTTCTCATGGATGGCATGAGCTACTACATGTGGCTCAATCTACTAAAAAGCAACGACTAGGCCCCAACGTCAATGAAATGCTTTGAAGCCATGGTTTAGGTGGAGACAGGGTGCAAGCGAAAGGTCTTATGCACCGACCACGATGACGAGTTCACCATGGTATAATTTATTGAATAATGTGATGAGCGTGGAATACAAATAAAACTCATGGATTCGTATTCACCACAATAGAATAGGGTCAATGAATGATGAAACTAGATTGTGGTTTCCACGACTCAAAGAATGCTAAAGGAAAAGGGCCATTTTGGGAAGTTCTTTGGTGAGGACCTATCTACCACCATCTTCATCTTCAACAAAATGCCATCACAAAGTCTTGAAAGGATGATTTCATATAAGTTCTAGCATGAAAAAAGACCGGTAGGGCACTTTCTCCGCCCCTTTGGTTGCATTGAACGTGTGAAGATCATGAAGGTTCACTTGAAGAAGCTAGATGACCGGATTACACCAATGATATTCATCTGGAATGATTCCATATCTAATGCATACTGTGTGTATGATACCATTATCAATTGTTTCAATGAAACACACGACATCATCTTCAATGAGGTGGAGTATTGGAACTATAGTTCTCATGAAAAAAAATTTATATTGAGTATTTATGTTCCATTACCTATCTATCACAATAAATTATATGTGCCAGGGGTGGAAAAGACTGATAACATAGCTAGAGTCAAGGTATTATCACCCACACCCACCGGAGATCACGTTGCATACATTGCAACACCAATTAAGGATGACGTGATACATGTTCTATCAACCATAATGGATTTTGTCTCTCCACCATCCAACATGGTAGATTCACTTGACGTCGATCACGATGATACCCTGCTTCAGTTCTACACCATCTACAACAACATCGAGACCGTAACACCGCCTAGGTTTTACCTTTGTGAGCTCAACCCTGGTGAACTACATTTCACTATGATTGACAACACAACCTCCTTTGTCAAGTAGAACAAAACCATTATTGGTGAAAGGTGATTCTTGGGGAGATGAAGTCAATTGAGGACAACGAATGATAGAAGCTCATTGATCTCCAAATTCACCATCATCCAATTGGGCTCAAATGGGTCTTCAAGGTGAACTGAGATGACCATGGAATGGTAGAAAATCATGGATAAGCTCATTGCAAGGGGACATGTCCAGCAGCAGGGGATTGGATTTGAGGAGGTCTTTTCCCCTGTTGCATGCATGGAATCTATGCAGCTCCTCATCACAATGGAGGAATAAGAAGGGTGGTATATCCATCACATGGATGTCAAATCAGCATTCCTAAATGGTAAACTTCAAGAAGAGGTATAAATCAAGGAACCACCTGAATTCCTCATTGAAAATCATGAGAAAACGGTGCTTCAGATCTGTAAAGCGCTTTATGGACTCTAACAATCACAAAGAGCATGGAACAACAAGATCTATGCAAGCCTTCTGATGTTACGGTTTCACAAGAGCATATATGACCATGTTTCGTACACTCGTGGTAATGACATATCCCATATGATCATCTGGTTTTATTTATATGACTAAATCTTCACCGACATTGATGTCTCCAACATCAGTATGTTCAAGTATGAGATGAAGAAGCTCTTTTAAATTAGTGACTTCAGATTTCTCTCGTACTACATCGACATCGAAGTGAACTAAGGGCTAAAACAATTCCCTATATCAATCCTCCTATGCATCTAAGTAGTTTAAAAAGACCGCAATGATAGAGAACAACCCCTATCATGTGTCGATGGAGGTTTTCCTAATGTTGAGTAAGTTTAGCACCTTCCCTTTGGTCGATGCCACTCAGTACTGGGGCATCATCGACATAATTTGGTACCTAGTGCGAATGTGGCCAAACATTACCTACACGATGGGTTATGTAAGTCTTTTCATGGAATAACCACACAAATATCACTTGGCCATAGCCAAACACCTATTGTGATACATCATTGGGACACAAAACTATAACATCCAATAAGCAAGAAAGGTAAATAGTCAGTAAATCCTAATGGGTTGTAGTGATATTGATAGTGACGTTGATGACCGCAAGAGAACTAATGTGGTGTTATTCTCGTTTAGAGACGATCCAGTCTCATGGAAATCGTAGAATAAAATTATTGTTTTATTGTATTTTTGCAAAGAATAGTACACTGCCTCGATGAATACAACATGCTAGGGAATTTGGTTGGCTCGAATATTAGGATAATTTCTCTTCTCAGACCTCATTACACTAATACTCAAAGTAAAAAACAATTCCACCATTTCCTTATGTACGAACCCCACATTCCATGACCTGAGAAATCACATTTACAATCAAATCCATTTTATTTGGGAGTGCATTGATGGAAGAAAAATCATTCTTGAGCACACTCGCACCAAGGAAAACCTCACAGACATTCTCACAACATGACTTGGGTATGCCAAATTTTTTGATTTGTGTGTAATGATTATCATAATTGAGATCCATTGAATGAAAAAATGGGGGTGATATGGTTGACTTATGGTGATTAATTTCATCTCTATTTCATCCTCCCCACCATAATTTTCCATCATTTATTTTTATTTTTATGGACCAATGTGGATTAACCTCATTAAGGATCTAGTGTGGCTTTTAATTATGTTGTAAATAAATTTAGTTTTTTTGTGTATATAAATCAATGAAAACCCTACAAAAAAATAATCGTAGTTTTTGATTCACAAAACATCTCTTGTGTTCCTGATTTTTTTCATTCATCCTTCCAAGGTGTTTGTCTGTATTGTGGTTTTTGACCGACTAGGCATTTCAAATAGTGAAATAGTAAAAATTTACATTTGGTATGTAAATTTTCAACCTGAAATGATACAAAATTTATTATTAATATACTATATGATAATTCAGTTTTTTTCTGCAAATATTTATTTTAGTAGTTTTCTAAAATTAAAATATATTTTATATTTTTTCATTAACAAGAAATCACTATTTTATTGTCTTTTTTTGTAAAATTTATTAAATTGGGATCTTTCATAGCATTTATGAGTAAGATGAAATCTAAATATTCATTAAAATCACATTAAATAATATAATATTTTTGGTATATAATAATTTTTACCTACATGAATATTTAATATATTTTTATTATGGATGAAATATTAAATTTATTTTCATAATTTATCACAAATGATTTTTGCGAAGATATGTTCTAAATATTTATATATATATATACACACATGTTGATTTTGAATTCTGATTTGCATGCACATATGGAAATATAATTTTATTCAATATGTGATTGTATCAAAATGTTAAATTGTTATCATTCATTTTTACCCTTTAAGGTTTCAATTAAGAATCTATTTCATAAGATGAAATAAATGGGAGTTAAATGTATTCATGAATATGATGTAAGAAATATTTAAGAAGTTAATTCATGCAATATAAATGCACAAGTTAATGTATACACCACCCATGAGCATCCTTAGGTTCCATATAAACCCTACTACCATATAATGTCATGTAGGGGTGTGGATTTTAGATCCTCATTCTTGGATTATACTACCTAACTTGATTATCCCTTTAATCTTTCTTCTTTTCATATATAGGTACTTGCATACTAAACAGAAAAGGAAAATATCATCCAAATGTCAGACGATTCAGTCGAGCCTGTGGATACCTATGAAGGTGGGATTTTTTTATTGGAAACATTAGTGATATCTCTCAAACTCATGTGATAGAGATTTAAGATGATGCATTAGTTTCTTTGATATAAGGAACACACATTTTACAACCACATTTTTTTATTTTAGTTTTTATGCAGTTTCATATATTGTGCATGTATGATCCTCGAACACGGGTTTTTAATTGCTGTTACTTAATTTAATAATCATTATTAGACTCTAAAAATCCTTAAATGGTATGAAATGGAGGTTAAGATTAAGATTTATGAAATAATGTGTTAAAATGAAGAGGAACTGAAAAAACAGACCATCATTTTCTAGGTTTTTTGAAAATCTAGAAATAAATATTACCCTTACGAAGCGGGGTTGTGTAACGACAGCCAAGGCTTTTCCATTACATCGAGAGATCTACATAAGGGTAATCTTACCTTAACCTTACATAGATCATTATATGTAAGGGTCACCAGAAATTTACCCTTATACATAAAGTGTTACGTAAGAGTATGATAGCACTTACATTTATGTGTAAAGGAAGTTGTGGTTTCAAAAAGTTTACGTAAAGGTAACAGAACAATTACCCTTATGAAAAACAGACTATGTAAAGGTAATTCCATGTTTTAATGGTTTTCATAAAGGTATTCACTAGGTCAAATTTACATGAGAGCTCCAGAAATTCATTACCCTTACATAAAGCATCTGTGTAAAGGTAGAGGAAATAAACCCTTACATATAATATGGATTCTACATAAGGGAAAATAGAAAATATTTTAAAAATTATTTTTAAATTCTTAAATTATTTTAATGGTTTAGTAAATGTTTATGAAACATTATAGAAGGTATTTTTGGGATATTTTAATTTTTTTAAAAGGATTATAAAAAATTAATTAAAATTTTTTTATAATTAATTAAAAAAATTTATATGAAATATTTTATCCCCAAATATTAAATTTTAATAATTGAAATACATTTTAACCAAATTATATGGAATAATATATGATCTATAAATTAGAGTGTTTATTTATAAATCACACGTGATAATTTATAACGAGTCATAAATAATGAAATAAGGCCAAAATATAAAATATTTATTTTTAAATTGTGAATTTTTTCATAATTAATTATTTTTAATTGATCAAAATAAAAGGGTAATTTCTTGTATATAATTTAAGCCACATCAAAAGTTTTTTGATGATTTATATGATCAAGGTTTACATATTTAATAAGTATATGATATTTATATTGTGTAAAATGTTTACTTAAATGAAATTGGATTATAAATAGTTTATAATTCAATAAATATCATATATTTAAAATAGAAATGTCATATAATGATAAATATGAAGAGTTCATATTGTAATTAAAATAAAATTTTTATATTCAAAACTATGGAATGTTTATAATGTTAAAACTAAAATAATAAAAAAAGATTTATAATAAGATTTTACTTATGAATTTCTCATAAATTGTTATCTCATGTTTAAATATTTGAATTGTCATTTTATATAAAAGTTTTATTCAATATTATATTCATTTTTAATAATTTTTTTAAAAAATTTGAATATTGTGTATGCTTTTGTTTACATGTTAAACTGCTTCTAGATAGAGCCTAGCATTAATGCTAGGAATTTATATACAATGAAATTAGTTTTTATCTACCTTGAACTCAGTTTGTAACTAAATTTATGAACAATAATTTAGTTTTTGAATATATTTTATGTATATTACGTTTTAGAGTTTTGATAAATTCGATTCTCTCTTGATTAAAGTATCCTTGGATAGAGGGACTTGGGGTTAGAATATCTACCTACGTGAAGGCTTGTTCCTTATCCAGGATAGTGAATGGGGTTATAAATCTATCACTCCAAGATTACTCATGTAGAAATTCTCAATCTCATATAAATCTATTATTTTACATGAAACGTTCATGTACCTTATGCATAAGATGGATATGGATATATATGAATATGTTTGACTACTATTTTTGGCTAAGTAAAACAAACTTATTGGATATGTAAAGAGTTACACATCAATAAGTTTTTAATATATTGATTAGGTGGATGGAATAAGCATCCAAACTAAATTTCTAAAATCATGAATATATTAAAAGGGAATAACATGATATAATATAGTGATATTAAAACCCCCTTCAAATAATAAGTTTGAGATTCCTTCCAAAGTGACAATTTTTAGGACCTCGATCATCCAACTGGCTAGTTTCATGCCAAATATGAGTGCCCGTGGATTATATTTGTAATGTAAAGAACGTAATAATTGAATCTATATTGACTTGTCGGGTACTTTCATGCCAAAGTTGGGTGCCACTATATTGTCCTTGGTTAGCTTATTTTTATCATTTTCTTTGGGGAATACTTAGTTGGGAAGCCCTAATGGTTATGATACTAGAGGAATAGAGTTTAGTTTATCCATATTATGTATTGTAAAAAGGGTTTTCCACTTTTCTATCAATGAATCGTATATTATGTGACTTGAATGACTCCTTAACTAAATAATTATGTGGTGAGATGAAAGAAAAAACGAACTCATTACTTTGTGAAATATGTATCATGTCCCATTAATGGTTATGAAGAATTTTTAAAAAGGGTTCATAATTTTAGTGGGGCACCATTTAATAAAAGTACTTATTAAATGGTTAATGAGACATGTTAATTATTTGATAAAATATTATATTGTATATAAATATCATCATCATCATCAAGCTAAAAATTGTGATTTTTCCTTGTAAGGGGAAGCATGATGTAAGTTACTCAAAATATTGGTAAATTAGGAAAATTTCTTAAGAAAGATTGGTGATTTACGAAATGTTATTAAGGAAAATTATATTTTTCATATTAGTTTCTGAGTTATTATCCAAGTGTTGATGTTTTTAAACAAGTGAACGAGGATTATTATGGAAGAATAGAGTGACTCATTTAAGGTTTCAAGGGAATTGGATGAAAAAAGAAATAATGACATCTTAGTCTCCCCTCATCAATTCAATATGATTGGGATTGTTAATGATTTAATGAATTTTAGTCTCATATACTCAATATGACAGGATATGTCAAATTATATTTAATATAATTGAATATGTTTATAAATCATGAGACTAAAGGTTTCCATAAATAATTATTGGTTATATAAATCAATTTTATTATTTTGACAGATATATGATATCAACTGTATGATTTTAATAGTGTTTTACATATACAAGAGGTCAAAAGTTAAGAAACAATTGGATATTTAGGGTTTATTTCAATTAATGAAGCAAAGGAGTTTCTACATTGATAACTTGGATGATTCAAGGTTGGATAATCTTTTCCTAATATGTGTATATGCTCTCATCTTGATCTTGAGAAGAAAATGTAAAAAATTATTGTTAAAATGAAATGAGATGACTTTTTTTAATACATGTGGTTTATGATTTTTTTAATTCTATAACATTCTTTAAGTGGATAATAAAATGGATTGTTTTGGTTAAGTAATTTATTCTATTTTCATCAATGGAAATGTTTCAAAAATATAATTTAATTTAAATAATTTTTACCTGATATTACTCAAAGTATTTGTAATATATATGAACATGGAATATAATTTCTCGGTTATAAAGTTCTGTATAGATAGTAAAGTTAGGTAAAAGGTCAGATCAGAATTAGAAAAGTTGGTTAAAAAGTTCAAAAATATTTCTTTAAGAATCTATTCATGGTCATTGAAACCTAGGGTTGTTATGAAGGAGTAATAATAATACAATATGATTATATTATCCATGATATGTACCTAAAGGAGTCTATGAAACTCCATGGAATTAACGCGTTAGGTATAAATTTTATAAAAGTTTATTCTTCAATTTTCAAAAGGTATGTGATGCCGAATATATATTTTACAAAGTGTTTTAAATATATAGGAGTTCAAAATCAAAGGAAGATTTTATTAAGCTTCTAAACAATATTCATGAGATAAAGTAAATAGTTACTACATCAAGGATTTAAATATAAAGGATTTTATCGAGATCAAATAAATTGAAGTCAAATATGTGTATCTTTATTTTATTTACCTTATGTGATAAAATAAGTTGTTCAATTAAAAACAGTTGTCATTAACAAGTATGACATTATTAATTGTATAAAAATGGTTTATGATTCATCAATTTATATAACATGTTTTGATAAGAAGATATGGATAAATGTGTTTTATTAAGGATAAAAACATTATCCAATTATTAGTAAAAATTTGTTGGAATGTGTTCCCACCACCCATAAGTGAAATATTTTAATAAAATTTTCTTTTTAGAAAATAAAGGCTCCAAACATATAAAATGCCATATATGACATGGAAATAATAGTTTATTTGTTTAATATTAACACTAAAAAGAAATAAATGTTATTTCATAACACAAAAGGTTTTATGTTTATAGGTGGATATTATGAAAAGAATATAGTTTCTAAGAGTCTAGTGGGTATATATTTTTACTTAGAGAAGTTCTCTGTTAAAAAATAAAATATTTTACCAGTCTAAGTTTACAGTTAATTTTACATAATATCATAAAAGAGTGAAGATATATTAGAAAACAATAATGTCATTAGTTATATTATATAAAAGCTTTTTTTTGAGGTAACAGTGCTCCAAGGATTATGGTGATGAACATAAAAATAGTTCTATATAGAAAAAAAAGATTACATCATAACATTTTATGTAGTGAAGTTGAGATGTTTGAATATGTTCAACGAAGTTGAATGATTGGGAATATGATTCCTAAATATAACAATTATTCAAAATAGATTACATCATAGATGTTTCTATCTAAATATTTTAGTAGGAGGGTTTTATTATATTTCCATATAAGTATGTGATATAAATTACATATGATGTAATTTGTTTACAAAACTAGAAAGTGTAGCAAACATAAGGATGTTCTAGTAGTTTTATATATATGATATGTTAAACTAGTTTTTATGTTGGGTTTGTTATATATTATTAAAGAGTTTACAAATATTAAAATTTATCATATTAAATGCAACCTTGATTTTATCATTCTTTCACGTTGGATACATAAATGTATATATAGATATACATTTCATGAAGTTAAATGATAATTGACCTCTTAAAGTATGATTTTGAGTTATCCCAAATTTATATTCTTCTTGGAGTATTACAGGTTATGAATAAATGTTATGGTCAGGGTGAGTAGGATTCATAGAGATACAAAATATTCTCATAAATCACAAAATAGAGAATATGACACTTTGTTTTCTATGAATGACCTACTAAGTATACCACATTGAGTGTTATAAAAATGTATTTTGTATACTAGGGTTTCTTGGATCATATTTGAGTCCCCAATACTTAAGCTTGGTGAGATATCTAGCATGATAACATTTATACATTGATACCCTAATTACAAAATTCTACGTACTGACACAACTAATATATGGGTGGTTGGGTATGTTGTTGATCATGTAGTCGCTTAAAGAATAACCAAGATGAGATTTGTCCTCTCGTATGATGGGTTTGACATCTAAGCCCTTTATTGACATAGATTGTGGGAGTGTGTGGATGGACCTAGATATTATATATATAGTAATCCCAATTTTTCTTACAAGACTATTTTAAATATAAACACTATAACACGGTTAAAAATCTAAGATCAAAAAGTTCAGTGTCTTGGGGAAATTAGGCTCGTACATCACAATTACATAATAATACATAAACTTTATTTAATTACTTCTTATCCAGATTATTAGTGTCTATTTAATTCTACATAGAATAATTAATCGCCTAAGGATATACATTAAGGAAAGGGGTGAGCTAAAATCTCAATATGTGGATAAGGAACATGAATAAATATAACATGGGTGAACATAAACATAATAATCATAACATAAGCATATTATCATAATAATAATCATGAGAGGAAGAATTAGATAAAGGAATGGAATGTTTAAATACATAAAAATGAAATATCATTTTTAGTGGTAAAACAACACACATAGTTGTGAACAAAGATAGCATCATGTTAACGCATAAAATATGTGAATTATAATAAAATCATCATTGTGAGGAAATATAGAAAACTTTTCATGCATATTTCACCATATATCATGAGATATATCACATTACCTAATTCATTGGACTGCTATATAATTAATGGGTGCACCTGTCACATCATAAAATTTACATAATCATGAATGCCACTTTGAATGTATATCAATTTTAGACATAAAATAACCCATGGAAAGGAATTAGTTTCATTATATACATCATAAATTCTAGAATAAACTTGGGTGGTTACCAGATGATAAATAAAAAAATATATTTTTGATAAGATTCATCATTCTTGAGCGAAGAAGAAACAAATAAAGAGGTGCCAAAATGTGTTTTGGCAAGAAGAGTTATTTTGGAAAATATTTCTATTTATCATAAAACCATATTTGAAACATTTATATTCTATAAAAAAGGGTAAAACAAAAACATTATATTTAAGGTCCATAGAAATAAATATCTACACAATAATTTGGAATGAAAGAGTGATAACCCAAAGAACGGGAGTTGGGTTTGAGAATCCTCTTACCTTAATACCCACTTAATTATGTTGCTTTTTCACTTCCTAAATAACAAAACTATATTTATTAAAACGCTTATCTAGAAGTTAATTAGACTCACTTATAAAACTATTTATGAATTATAATCATTGTATTAAATTCCTCAAATTTTGATGATGAAATTGAATCCTTTTGATATCTTGATTTTCATAAAATTTCATTTTTTCCCTCGAGTTTTCTATTTTATTAAATATAAATTATAAATTAGTATAATTAATTAACTAATAATAGAATACATGTAATTAAATATTTATAATTTATATAAAATTAAAATTTTCCATTCATGAATGTGGTTAAAATAATTGTCCTGGGAATTTCTCCCTAGGTGGTTAACTGACCTTCAACGGGACGTTGTCGAAAGAGCAGGAAAAGGGAGTATGAAAATTATATATGTCATATATATGATACTTCCAATATGTTTACAAAAATAATATAATGTTAAATTACAACATAATTAATTTTATGTTATATAGTTTTGAAAGGAAAAAAGAAAAGAGGGGAGAGTTAATGGAGACTTACTCTTTCCTCGGTGTGAATTCTCTTGTACAACACTATAAATACCTTGGTGATTGGAGTTGGACAAATCTACAACGTCCCTAGGTTTTATAGGAGGCTTGAGGGGGAATATTTGGATGTATATTTGTCCTTGAAAAGAGTGTAATGAGTGGTTTTCCAAGGGAAGAGAGATGGGTTATTTAAACATGAGGAGAGGTGTATTATTAGAGTAAAATATTAAATAAAATATTATATCAAAGGTGAGACTTGTAATAGTGAATTTCTGAAAATATAAATCATATATTAATAAAATATAATGGGTTTAACACTTTAAAACACCTTTATAATTCAAATTCATTTATTTTTTAAAAGGAAAGTGGAATGTGAGAAAATTCGATATTTTAAGCAATCACTTTTGACTTTAGGTTTTGGAAAATATTTTTAGGTTTTTAAATATATTTTTTTGTATTTTAAGGCACAATTTTTAAAATTAAATATATAATAGACGATCTTGAAGTTCTATAAATCATTATGTCAAATATACATCATGAATGATGTAATTTAAGTTACATTGGTTACGTGAAAATTGTATTTTTACTATTCATTGGAAAATTGAAGTATTTCGAAAAATTATCAAAAATCAACCCTGAAAAATATTTATGTGATGATTTTAATAATGGACTCAATTTTATGAAAATAATTTTCTAAATATGAGAAATTTTATTTTTAATTAAAATCCTCAATTTTTTTTGGAAAATACCGATTTTAATGTTATAACCAATTTTATAAAACCTTGATAAACTAATTAAGGTATTGTAAAATTATATTATAATCAGAAGACAAAACAATATTAATTTATGAATCTATTTTATGAAAATATTTTTTTGAATCATCATATTAATTATAAAATTTTGAATAAACATTTATTTTTTACAGAAATACCAATACTTAATTTGTCATTTTGAAAAAATTCATTTATTAATAATATTATATAATTATATCATATTATCATTTATAAAATGGATAAAATTTATTTCTAATTTCTTATGTAAGGTTACTATTCTATTGGTTATATTACTATTCATAATGGTCAAGTTACTATTTCAAGGGTTAAGTTACTCTTCCATAGGTTCTTTAATTTCTATGATTATCAGTAATTTCATTCTTTATTTATAAGAATAATTTTTTCATTTAGATATATAAGTTATGTATGTGTTTTATACCATTAAACAAAATTATAATAAAGAAAAAACAATGATAAAAGTTTTGGTCATTATATTTTCCCCCTTTTGAAATTTTACCCTCAAAATTTAATTTTACATAAATAGTTGAGTGTATTTGTCCTCTATTGCTTCCTTAGTTGCCCAAGTCTCTATTTCATACTTATAATTCCTCCACAACACATTTACAAGGTGAGTTGGTTTTTTGAATAATATGTTTTCAATTCGATCCAAGATATTTACTGGTTTCTCTTCATAGGAGAGATCATTTTCCAAGTGTAACACCTCTGAATTCAGTACATGTAAGGAATTTGGTATGTACTTCCTCAAGTGGGATATGTGGAATACATCGTTTGATTGAGACATGGTTTGTAGAATTTCTACTCAATAGGCCATAGCTCTGAAATGATCAAGAATATCGAAGGGGCTGATGTAATTAAGACTTGACATTATATTCTTCCCAAATCTCATGATTCTCTTCCATGGAGATATGTATAAGAATACTATCTCTCCAACATTAAAATCTAGGTCTCATTCACAATTGTTTACATAGCCCTTGTATCAAATTTGGGCTGCCATAATGTGATGCTAAATGGTTTTCACCTTTTCAATAATTCATTTTCCCATTTTAGTTCCTAGAAGCTTACATTCATATACTTCAACCCAACATGCTAGTAATCTGTATCTTTTCCCATAAAGGGCTTTATATGGATCCATTTGCAAGCTTGAGTGGAAACTAATGTTGTAATAGAAATCATCCAAAGGTATATGTTGGTCACATCCTCCTTTGATGTCTATAGAAAATAATCTAAACATGTATTCTAGGGTTTCAATAGTCTACTAATATTGATCATCAGTTTGAGGATGATAATCCATACTGAAGTTCAGCTCAGTGTTTAGAGAATGTTGGATACTTTTTTAGAATATGGAGGTGAATATCATTTCTCGATCGGATACAAACAATAGTGGTACTCCATGAAGCCTTACCACTTCTCTAATGTATATTTGTGGTATTTGATCTAGTGAGAAGTCATCCCAAATTGTAATAAAGTGAGTTGTATTTGTAAGATAATCCACAACAACCCATATAGCATTGTTTCCTCTGGATGTATTTGGAAGTTCGGTGAAAAAGTCCATGGTGAATTTTTCCCATTTCAATTTTGATATGGATAATTATTTCATCATTCCCTTAGACTTTTTTATTTCATTCTTCACTTTCTACAACACCAGGAACATTTATGTATATTTTTTTATCTCTCTCTTCATATTTTCTCACCAATAGTTCTCTTAGAGATCTAGATACATCTTTGCGCTCATGGGGTCAATAGAGAAGGTTGAACTATGTGCTACATTAAAAAAACTTTTTTTATCTTGGGATTGGATGGTATAAATAGTTGTGGTCCAAATCTTATGACTCCTTATTCATCAATTTTTAAATTTGATGATTTATCTTTTTTGATAGATTGTTCCTTCTTCTATATTTCTACATAATTTCTTCGAGCATCCTTTAATTTCCCAATGAGGGATGGTTGAGAAATCATTTGAAAAAGGATTGGTGATTTTCATTCCTTAATGATTCCCATGTCCATACTTTTCAAATATAATACGATTGGATCTTTCTCAATTATAATCATTGATAATGTTACAGGATCATTTCTACATAGAGAATCCACCACATTATTTTTCTTACCAGGATGGTAGTGGATTGAGCAGTCGTAATCTTTGATGATATATAATCATCTTAACTGGTTCATTTTAATATCCTTCTATGTGAATATATATTTTAGGATCTTATGATAATATATATATATATCACACTTCTCCTCATAGAGATAATGCAACCAGATCATCAATGTAAAGGTCATAACCGCTAACTTCAGATCACGTGTGGGATAGTTTTGCTCATTAATTTTCAACTCCCTTGAGGAGTAGGTGATCAATTTATCGTTTTCATCATTATATAGCCTAATAACTTCTTTTAAGCATCATTTTATAACACAAATAGTTCCCCACTTATTGTAAGTGTGAGTACTGGTGCATTGATAAGACTCTTTTTCAACTCTTTGAAGAAGACTTCACATTCACCAATCTAGACAAACTTTACTCCCTTCCGAGTCAGTTTGTTTAGTGGGTTTGAAAATCATGATACAATATTCACAAATTTTCAGTAATACGTAGCTAGAATAATGAAACTATGGATATTTGCTATAGATATTTTCCTGGTCTATTCTTCGATTTTGTTTCTCTTAGAAGGGTCCACGAATATTCCATTGCTGGTGATAACATACCCCAAGAATGATACGTCCTCCATCTAGAACTTACATTTACTATACATTTCATATAGATTATCCCTTAAAAAAAGTATTTAGCACATTATTAAAATTCTTCTAATGTTCCTCCTTGATCTTGGATTACATCTGAATATCATCAATAAAGACTACCACAAATTTGTCAACATAATATCTAATGACTATATTCTATAAGTTCATGAATATTGTTGGAGGATTAGTGAGTCCAAAAGGAATCACTATAAACTCATAGTTTCCATACCTCATACTAAAGGTAGTCTTGGGAATATATACCTTCATTACCTTTAATTGGTGATATCCCAACCGAAGTTCCACCTTAGAGAAATATTTATCCCCACACAGTTGAGAAAACAAGTCATATATCCATGGAAGGGAATACTTGTTCATTATAATGATTATTTTGAGCTCATTATAATCAATGTAGAGGTATAACAATCCATAAATCTTCTTGATGTAGAGGACTAGTACACCCTATGATGAATCACTCAGGTGTATAAAACTCTTTTCAGGATTTTCTTGCTACTGCTACATCAGTTCCACTAACTCAATAGTTGTCATTCTAAATGGTGCCTTTTATATATGCATAGACCCAGGAATAAGTTCAATTTAGAAATCAACCTCTTGGGTAGCAGGAAGACTGGAAAATTCTTCAGGGAACGCATCAATGTAATTCCTCAAAATGGGAATGTCTCCAAGCATGATTCTCTCCTTTGTCTCAGTTATTTGAGCTAGATATATCATAAAGAAATAATATCAAAATTTGAGATGATAAATCTGAATGATATTCATCCTCCTCATTACACTTGTACAGAATTGGAGGATGCCTTATGATGTGAAGAGTGATATCCCTTTCAATATATTTTATGGTTTATTTTTATAAAGATAGTAAATTCATGCCCAATATATCATCAAAATCCACTAAAATAAGTATGAAAATATTTTCTAAGAGGTTCAGTCCACAAACATTAACTTGGGAGGAGTTAAATATATTGGATAAAATAATTTCACCATTTTCTATTCTCAGAGATAACTCGACATCCATATTTTGAGGTGGTATTTGAATAGGTCTAATAAACATTAAAGACATGAAATAATTCATAGAACCATAATCAAATAGTATGTTCTCTATCCTAGAATGAATAACCAGTGTATCTTTCACCACATCATTTTTTGGCTCCACCATAGTAGTAGTGATGGAATAATCCTTCCATTTCTCTTTTGTATTTGGTGGCTACTGACATTGACTATCCTCAAGGAGTCTAGTTTTAGTGCACTAGCTTGCATAGTGCTCTTTCTCCCTACATTTGAAGCATTGAATCATGGGAAATTCTCTCATTTCATCCATTATATTAGATGGATTCTTTATATCTCTATAATATTTATTAGATTGGTGGCATTCTCTCCCACTCTTTAAGTATTTTCCCAACCCATTGAGACATTTCCCATTATGCTTCTTCCCACATTTTTTACATGTGAGTTGTTGAGTTTTCTTTCCACATTTTTCATTAGATACTCTATCTTAAAAGCCCATATTTTGTTTCTTATCTCCATAACCATAGAACCATTCTCTAAACTCTATCTCTAATTTGAGATCACTTCAATCAAATTATTCATAACTCTCAATGTATTGAATAACAATATCCCTTCGAAGGTGTGGTTTTAAACCACTAAATAATCTGTCAATTTTTTTTTATCATTTTTATAACAAAACCTAAGGAATAACATGAAATCATTTTTAAATTTTCTTCGTAATACTTGATATATTCACCTTCCCTTTTCTTCAGCTCTATAAATTCACTCTCCATATTTTTACGAAGAGTTTGAGGGAAATACTTGTTAAAATTTATTTTCTTAAATTCTTCCCACTCTATCTCTTCTATTTTTTCATTTTTCATGGTGTTATTAATCAACACCCATCATTGATAGGCCAATTTATCTAAATTATAAATGTAAAGAGTCACCTTCTTTGTCCCAGAACAATGAAGTACCAAAAATATCTTCTCCATTTAGTTCACCCGTTGTTTTGTGACAAGTGGATTAGAAGATCCACTAAACATCAGTGGTCATTGTCACATAAAAGACTATATAGCTAGTTTCTCCCTCTTAGAAGAAGTTATAAATTCCACATTATTTAGGTTATGGTTCATAGCCTGAGATAGATGGGTAAGCATCACCAAGAAATTTTGAAATCCTCATCCCATGCATTGAGGATATCATTCAGTCATTCATTGTATTGTCTTTCACATAGGTTGTTGGCCTAGTTTCTCCTAGTTCCGACCATTTTATAAAATAGAAATGGTTTGAACAAAAAATAAGTCAACAATTCATGAATTAATAATTTCTTCCTTGATTCAATGAACTCTAAATGTATATATTGTGGAATCCCTATTTTTATCATTTTTTTCTAAAACAAAGCTTCTTAGGTGATTACATATACTTAGTATCATTCTAAGGGTTTTAACTGATGTTATATAATCCTAATTCCCAAATTAACTAAATCATGCTCTAATACCAACTATAACAACCTTAATTTTTCTTACATGACTATTTTAAAGATAAAAAACATAATAGAATTAAAAATATAGGATCAAACATTTTAGTATCTTGGAAAAAATAGTCTCATACATCAGAATTACATAATACAACATAAACATTATTTAATTTATTCTTCTACAGCTTATTATTTTCCCTTGCATTCTTCTTAGTGGTCAAACACCACACATTGTTGTGAACAAATATAGCATCATTTTCACACATAACATATGTGAATAATCATAACATCATCATTGTGAATAAATATAGCATAATTTTCAGGAATATTTCACCTTATCTCATGAGATAAATCACATTACCCAATCCATTAGGGTGCTATATAATTTTGGGTGTACATGACTGAATGGACCGCAGGCCTTATATTTTTTTATTACAGATAATCCCCCTTTTAAGGGATGAAGGGGGACCCAAACTTGTCTTGTAGACCTAAAGGTATGAGGCCCTTACATGAACCGATGGTCCAGAGGCACAAGGCCTAACACGTGACCCGAAGCCCAGACCTTGACCCTTATAGCTTCACCTCCCTAGAATCTACAACAATGAAAACATAGCTCTCCACTTCAGTATGGTTGGTTGGATAGCATGTCACCAACACAAAGTTATATGGGGCCTGATACCGATGGAAAATCCATACCCTCTCATTCTTCCTAATCAGGTAACTCTACAAAGGTGGATGATACTTGATATAGAACCACTTCTGGGGCCTACTCCTGAGAAATATGTCCTGGCAGTTTTAATTCACTACTGTGTAATCCCACAAAATCCCACCACAGTCTTCTGTCCATGTCAGGGAACCTACACACCACCACAATGCGACATTGTCAAAAGATCAGGAAAAGGCAGTACGAAAATTATATTTTTCAAATATATGATACTTGTAGTATGTTAAAATAATTAATATAATGTTAACTTACTTCATAATTAATTTTAGATTACATGGTTTTGAAATTAAAAAAAAAGAAGGAGAAGAAGAAAAAAGGGAAGAGTTAATGGAGACTCACTCTTTCCTCGATGCGGCTTCTCTTGTATGACACAATAACTCCCTTGGTGATTGGATTTGGATAGATAAAGAAAGTACCAAACTTATTTAAGAGGGTTATTAGAGAGTATTTGGTCAGATATTTCTTTTAATGTGTGGAATGAGTGTTTTTGCATGGTAATGGAGATGTGTTATTTTTACTTGAGGAGGGGTATTTTTAGAATAAAATATGTAATAAAATATTCTATCAACGGTGAAACTTGTAATAGTGATTTTTTCACAATATAAATAATATATTAATATAATATAATGGGTTTAATATTTTAAGACACCTTTATAATTCAAATTCATTAGTTTTTTTAAAAGTAATTTGGAAGGAGAGAAAAATTTATATTTTAAGTAATCACTCTTGATTTTAGGTTTTGAAAAATACATTTTAGGATTGGAAATTGTGTTTATTGTATTTTAATGAATCATTTTTTAAATTAAATATATAATATCCTAAATTTAAGTTCAATAAATCATTATCTCACTCATAAAACATGAATGATGTAATTTAAGTTACAACAGTTATGTAAAAACTATATTTTTACTATTCATTGAAAAATTGAAGTATTTTAGAAAATTACCAGAAAATCACCCTTAGAAAGTTTAGATGAACTGATTTAAAAAATTATGTCCATTTTATGAAAAAAAAAATTATAAATATTAGAAATTTATTTTTTAATTAAAATCATCATTTATTCAAAAAATACTAATTTTCATGATATATTAAATTTTATGACACTTTGAAAAATCAATCAAGGTCTTATAAAATTAGATTATAATCATAAGACAAAAAAATTAATTTATGAATCTATTTTATGAAAATAGATTTTCTTTTAAATAATTATAGTAATTATAAAATTTTAAATAAACATTTATGTTTTACAAAAATACCTACACTAAATTTATCATTTTTAAAAAAATTATTTATTTATACTATGATAAAATTATATCATATTATCATTTATAATATGGATAAATTTTATTTATACTTTCATAGGTGAGTTTATTTTTCTATTAGCCAGATTACTATTCCTAATGGTCAAGTTACTATTCCAAGGGTCAAGTTAATATTCTATAGGTTCTCTAATTTCTATGATTATCACTTATTTCTTTATTTTTTTATGTGAATAATGTTTTTACTAGGATATATATTCTATGTTTGTGTTTTATAACAAATAACATAATAATAAGAAGCGAAAAATACATTGATAAAAGTTTGGTTCGTCACAATATATCTATCTAGATGAGGGACATGTGATGTGCCTATCCATAAGGACGAATGAAATGTGATGTATTCATCAATCAGATGAGTCTACACATAGAGATTTTAGAATATATGAGTTAGATATATGGGGTTTACGTGTTTTATTTCCCATGGTTACTCGATATCTTAGAGAATGTAAAAATACGAGAATTGACATTTGTATATGATGCAGACCGGTGAAAATAGGTATATAGATACTTGTGTTTAAAAGAGATCATTCCAGATCCCTTTATAGATTGAGTAGAATTGGAACTTTTTTATAATCTACTCTTTTATTTATCTTATGTATCTAGAGATTCATATTTTTGTCAACGCTATAAATTCCCATGAGGTAACACTTTGTGGTTTGCTGAATGGAGATTGAGTTTAACATATAGAGATTCTCTAAATGTGTTTTAGAGTTAATAAAAAGTGTTCATATGGATATTCATAAGGTATTTCATAAGATATGATATAAGGTGATGTTAATGATATCTTTCTAAAGGTGTTTTACAAAATATCAAAAATGATTTTTTGATATGATTTCATGAGTTATTATATATGATAAAATATGTGAAATGGACCAATGTTTTTAAGGATTTAGTGAAAAATGGATATTGATGGATATATTCCATAAATAAATATATATATATATGATATATATATATATGTATATTTCATGAGAATTATTATTTTCCTTTACATAAGTATATTTTAATTAATGCAATATTTTATTTAAAAAATGATTAATTGTAATCATTTATTTTTCTCACATAAGCTATCATTTAAGAAACCATTTCATATGTTGAAATAGATGGGAGTTAAATGTATTAATGCATATTATGTATAAAATATCCACGTCATTAACTCATGTGTTATAAATTCAAGAGTTAATACATACACAACCCATGAGAATCTATGGGTTTTATATAATCCCTATTTCCATATGATGGCATGTGGGGTTGTAGATTTTAGATCCTCACACTTGGTCAATAATCCCTAACCCAATGCTCTCTTTCATATTTCTCCTTTTCATATAGAGGTACTCGAATACTAGGGAGAAAAGGTGAATCCCATCCATACATCAAATGATTCAGTTTAGCCCATGGAAACCTACAGAGGTGGCATGCATTATCCCACTTTTTTATCTCTCTTAAAACCATGTGATGGAGTTCGAAGATGATACAATGTATTATTTAGTGTATCATACACACTTTTTACAACAATATTTATTTAATTTGGTTTTTACATAGGTTTCATATATCGTGCATGGTAGAACCTCAAAAAACGGATTTTAATCTCTTATACTAGATATAATAATCATTATTATACTCTAAAAAACCCCTTCAATTATGAATAAAATATTAAATATTATTTGATATGGTTTATCAAATTTTCAAATTAAAATTTATAATTTTATGAATTAATTTAGTACTTGATAATTCAAAATAAAGTATTTTAATTTATCTAATTTAAAATTTCCCCCATATTTGTTTTAGATTCATATTTTTATAATTTACTACATAAAGTATGTTATTTACTCACAAGAATGTATTTAATCATAGGTTTAACACCTAAATTTTCTAATATTTGTTGTGATATTCCTAAAAAAGGTGAAATTTTTTAAAAAATGCGAAATGAGAGAATTATTATTTATTTTGGATGCATGTACATTGATTATGCGATTTATAAATATAAACCACCTTCACTTAGCTCAATTTATGAAATAACTTCATATGAACATTATGAGCTATCAAAGCATCTTAGCGTAATGTTCATAAAAACTAAATTATGTGTAGGGATTATTAATAAGTTTTACAAGGGTAAAGCAGGACAAACTAACACTAAAAAATAACTCATTGGTTTCTTCTATAAATAAATATGACATGTGAAGAAAAAATAACTAAAATTTTAGAAATGAATTATAAGGAAAGGTTTTTCAATCTCTTTTTTTTAATTTAGGGGTTGAAGCCTCATTTTATTATTAAAGCAAAGACCTCTTTTTTTTTGGGTAGAGGGAGACCCATTACATAGCCCAAAGGCCAAAGTCCAAGTGGTCTAAATAGAAGGCTTGAAAGCTCATTTTTTGGCCCAAAGGACCCTTTGGTGAATAGTAATGCTATAGTACCCGAGGTGATATAGTACCTACTACAGTACCACAGCTGCTACAGTCCCTTCTACAGTACTACCTCCACTACAGTTCCATAGCTTCTACAGGCCCTCCACTACTACAATTCCTACTACAATACCTAATATAGTACTACTACAATTCTGCTACAGTACCCATTCTAATTCCTCCCCTGTCCATATTTGATCATGGGTCTTTTGGATGCCAAGAAGGGACCTCTACCACTTGGGTATAGGATCATTGGCACAATCCCTTTTTTATATTAAAAATTAAATATGGTTGATAGCATTTATAAAATAAGGTGGATTGGTTTTTCTTCTACGATTTATATTCTAAATACCTTACACGGTTTGAAAAACCTAAAAACATTGATGGTAAGTGAGTTTAGAATTTATTTATGGAACATGATTCTCTAACATATGGAAGTTGTTTGAACATTTATTCTGGTGGTAAGCACTATATTTACTTTTTTTTTAAAAATTTCCTTTTATATTCAAATTTTCTCTAGAAAATTGATTTGTCTCCAAACATGTGTTATTAGTTTTTACATTCATAATTTTTAAAACTAGTTGCTTTATATTTTATATAGATAAAATTGATTCAAATTTTACTTTATTGTATGGTCTTTTAAATATTAATTTACAATGTAATGATTTTATGCATGTTTACACAGGTATTAAAAGAATTGTTATAAATGAAAATTCTTTTATATTATGGAATTAACAAAAATCATATCTCAAAATAAAGAATTCAAATATTAATACCTAATAGAGTACTTATTACTCTTGATTTTACTGACTTTGGAACATGTTTGTATTGAATTACGGGGATGCGATCTAATAAATCAAAGAAGGTAAAAAATATAAGTTCAAATATATTATAAATCATATATATATATATACGTTGTTCCGATATTTATTTACATGGCTATAAATTCTTTGTTTCATCTATAAATAAATTTTCATTATAAATTTATTTCTACTTGATTCATAGTAAAAACGAATTTCTTGATGCCTTTAAATACTTTAATTATGAACTAGAAAAAATGTGGTAAATAAGTTAAAAACACGTAGATAGACATAGGTGGAGAATATTGTGGAACATACACTGAAGATGGACAATTACCTGGTCCATTCACAATGTTTCTTTAAGATAATGGAATACTTTCTCAATACACTATGCTTGGTTCACCAGACCAAAATGGTGTAGTTGAATGAAGAAACCAGACCCTAACAGACATGGTACATAGTATGATTAGTAATTCTAAGATACCTAAATTCTTATGGATTAAATCACTTAACAACATAATTCATTTTAAATCAAGTTCTAACAAATGGTGTTTCCAAAAAAACTTTTGATTTATTTAAGGGAAGGAAACCAAATCTGTAATATAAAAACATATGGGGATTCCATTCAGAATTATGAGTTTATAACCCATTTAAAATAATGTTGAATGAAAGTACAATCAATGGTTTATTCATTTTAAATGATGAAATTTCTAAAGGATACAAGTTTTATTTCCCATCATTGAACATTGTAATTTTAGAATCATGAAATATAATATTTCTTGAAAACGAAATGATTATTGTGAAAATATGAATAATATTATCCAAAGAAACATAATTTAGAATCTCATCCCTCCACTTTAGGAGATTGTTTTTGTAACATCCTGACCTGAATTCCACTAAACTAATGCTCCGAGATGGTTTTCCATAAGGCCTCAAGTGAGACTCTCCATATTCTAAAGTCTTCTGATTAGTAGTGAGGTCCTAGGGTGTATCTGGGGAGAGACTATTCCTTCATATTGGAGTAAACAATAGCATAAATAACTAGATATAATCTAGATTAGTAAGTAAATTGATTCCAGAAGTAATGAATAACAAAAAAAGAAACATGTTGTATTAATAAATGAAATGATATAAAATTCTAAACATCCATGTCATACATACAACACTGGTCGCCCACTAGTCCAACCATACATGCGAGAGTATATAAAGGAAACTAAAATAAAAGTATAAGGTTATACTTCTTACTCAGAGCTAGACCACATACTCAGTATCAATGATACCATTGAGCTACACCATCCCGATCATATGAGTTCACACGAGTTTCTTCTCTTGGTCATGAATCCCTGGGCCTTAATCTTATCAAAAATGCATTTGCGCTCAACCTAAAAAACAAACACAATGGTTGAACCCACGCTGAGTTGAATATACAAGGGTGAGAAATTATCCTAGTAGTCCAAACAAACAATGAACCTATAAAATGCTACCATAATTGCATGATCATGCAATATTCTCAACCTAGATGAGACAACTGGATTGGTAAAAACAATAGGTATAAATAACATAAACAACTTCACAATTTATTCTTGGGTATGGTACCCCTATCTTCTAGACACAATGCCATATTATATGAGTATATGTATGCATAGTTATATATAAATCCCTATATATATACACACGCATGTTCTCATATACATACTTATATAAGAAAGTAAAAAAACACCAACAACTCAATCCACTATCAATCCTTGGATAAACATCTGATTGAATGGACATCCTATGATTTGGTCACTAAGATGGATTTCGTACCACTTAATCCATGTATAATTAGGTCAATATTTGGGTTCATAATCCCAATTTAAAATACATTCATTGTCTAATGTCGAAAATGTATATGGGCAAGCTACTCCATAATTGGGGATAAACGTCCTAGCCCTGGGTTCACCTATATAGTCCTCCAATCACTATAATTAAAGAATATAGGTAATAAAAGACTTCATATAAATGACCTAGAGTTGGAATTTATATAGTTCATTCCATGTAAATCCCACCCAACATCTCATCCCGCAGTCCCTATCTGTAGGAGGTCATGACATTTCAACTCATATAATCCCTAAGGGTCTGATCCTTAGTCGATATATAAGGAGATATCACTGATGTGACTCCATGACTACCCCTCCAGGTCTCCAATCAGGGAGAGAATAATCATCACAGTCACTCGGGATAGAGTAATCATCCCTGAGTATCCAACAATGTAAAATTCCATGTCCAACGCCACAATCAAGAAACCAATTAAGGAGAGAATCATCATCCCCATCTCTAAGGAGAGTGTAATAATCCATGAGTACAATCAATAGGGAAACCATGCTTGAATATCATAATCAGATTGAGGAGAGTGTAATCATCCTCATCACATGTAGATTATAGAAGAGTGTTATTATCCTCAACATATAACAATTATAGGAGATATTAATCATCCTCCTCATCCTCAAAAGGGATGTGAAGAACATCCAAACACATACAGATCAAAAGATGGATCCCAGGATATATCAACCCTCACTTTACAAACTTTACATTACATAACTTTTTCAGAATACATAAAAATTATACAAATTGATTTGAGATGACCATAATAGTCTAGTACCTTTAGAATTACGCAAAAATAAACTATGGTAAATAAATGAGCTATATTATTTATCACTAGGTTATTCTTGAATAACACCCTTCTTAGACACATAAAACATAATACATATATTCATAAACTTGGGAAGGAAACATAAAAAGGGGTGATCTAAAATTCCTAGTAAGGTTAAACATGAGAGACATGTAAGCATAATCATGAACATAAGGGTATGAGAACATGATTCTGAAAATAGAATATCATACCCTGCATATCAAAGATCATATACATGAATCATGGCATAAATCTTAGTAGTTCATAAGACATGTGTCAAAAAGAAGTAAAGTACATAAGCCATGAAAGCATAAGATAGGATCAATACATGGAATTTTGGCAACACATAGGCAAATACTAATTTCTATAATATCTCAGGCATCAATTCCAAGACCATCTTAGTCGAAAAAGTCCTTTACTAGACCAGGTAACCCCTGTTCCAGCCCTATATTATTGAAACAAGTGACCCTTTTTCCAGTCTTGTATTAATGAACTAAGTAACCCTCATTACATCCTTGTATAACTAAACCGATTAACCCTCATTACAACCCCATATTATATCATGAGATATAAATCTTTATCCAATTCAATTGGAGAGATATATAGGTCCCACCCATCACATAACGAAATCATACATACATTTTCCATAAGATCATAAATAAAAAGATCATAACCCATGAAATGAAAAGGGTATCATAAACATGTAAACTTATCATAACCTATGTAAAGAGATAGGTTTCATAATCATTTCATCATAAACATAACCCGTGAAAAGAAACGGGTATCATAAACATCAGGCCATCAAAATATCATCCATTCAGATAAATAATACGAATGGAAACATTGAATATTTTCCCCATAAAGGCATGATAAACACAAATGGATGTTACCTTATATGGGAAATAATTTTTTAAAGGTCTTTTAAAAACATTTCTTTTTAAAAATATACTTTCTACTTTGAAAAATTATTTTTATAACATATAACCTTTTGAAAAAAACTTCTTTGATGATAGCTTTGAAAACTTATAAAGAATATTTAAAAACAATAAAACATGTTTAAAA
Organism: Viscum album; assembly: GCA_963277665.1. Taxonomy (NCBI): domain Eukaryota; kingdom Viridiplantae; phylum Streptophyta; class Magnoliopsida; order Santalales; family Viscaceae; genus Viscum; species Viscum album. The sequence continues at coordinate 2,092,730,145 of OY728131.1, read as the reverse complement.
CCCTTTTTCCTTTAAAATTGTCTTCAATGATCTTTTGAATACTTTTTTGAAAACATTTTTGAAAACAATGTTTTTTGGAATACAATGGATTTTCGACTGAAGAGAGATATGGTCCGATTTTATTAAAACATTTATCTTAAGTACCAAATAGTGGAACAAATGGTACTAAAAAATGATGATATCTTGAATAAAAAGAGTATAAGTAAACTCATGAATAGTTTTGAGATATTTAATCAAAGGAATCATAAACCTAAACAATCTCTAAAAATGATAAGATTGTCTCAATAAACTCTTATAAATTGGTTACTTGTGACCGTACTCTCTATGTAAAAAAAAGAAATTACATGAATCTTAATATATCATGAAATTAGGGAGATACATAATATAACCTGTACAATGGATTTATATAAACCTCGAAAATGATATTAGGTGCATAACGAAACTTGAGTCTCAAAGAAGGAAAATTGAGACAAATTTTTTTAACTGATTGGTAGCTTTTGAAAGTTAACACCCTATGAAAGAAGGATCATAGAATGGATATGTGAATACCCATAAATATAAATAAAATATACATAGAATACAATCATAGGAAGTATATACACCACACATAATGAAATAGTGTCAAACATAGCTTGTATCTCATAGAAATTAACAGTGAGATGAAGATCACCTTACCTTGTGTATTGACTTTCTCCATACTCATACAAGATTCGGGTATAATAAATATAATTTTATTATAAATATTTTATATAATAATATAATTATACATTATACCATATATGGTTTAATTATGACCATATATTACTCACTTTTTAATGATCCTATGCTAAGTTTTCACTTCTGGTAATATTTTCTTTGTTCTTCAGATGTGTCTTAATTTGTTATATTTTTTGTCATTATACTTATATAATGATTCCAGAATGCATATAATGATATAAAAATCATTTATATTCATAATATGTATATTATAATAATTTATATCTTAAAGAAGTGTGAAATGGAATACACCATTCATGGAAACTGTAAGTTGTATGTATGCATGAACGTTGTTTTCCATTTTTATTGTTGTATTAAAAGAAAGTATGTAAATGAAATATGTATATATGTATATATATATATCATTATTAAGTTAGAATTAATATATCATATAATTTCATTAAACTTGTCCTTAATACATTTTATGTTGTGTGTGAATGAATCATATCGCTTTGAGGGGACGATAGTCCACACTTCCTCAAACGAGATTATCGCATTAACACCAAATGGAAGGTAAAAATATGTGTGTTGTAAAATTAATAAAAAAGATTAAAGACATAATAAATATAATATATTACATATATAAATATATTTATCATCATAATGGCCACCATGATTGGTGTTAAAAGAGAAATGAAAAATCATCGTTCCGTGAGGCAGTAGTTCTCTATACATAGAAATAGTATGTTAAATATTCATTATATGGAGGTGTGTGTAAGTTTAGGTCATAAAATTTTCATAAAAACATAATATTATATATAGGATACTATATTTTTCACATAATAATGGAATAAAGATATTTTATGGGGTGGAGAAGGAAAATAAAAGAAATGATCTTGAGAGAAGACGTTACCTCTAAATCGGGTAACTCTTTTTGGTTTATGCCAAAAGGTTTCATGAGAGAATTTATACCCAAAGAAAGTATTAAAAGTATAAGGTGGGATTTTTGGGAGGCTAATTGGGAGGATAATGGATTAACATATAAGCTTTTAGAGGTGTGAGGAATGGGTAGAGGTGGTGTCCTTTTATAGGGAAGGAAAAGTACTCACATGGAATTTCTAGAAACAAATTTTGGTGTGCACATGTTCTTACCTTCAAAAAGTCTTAACAAAAAAACAAAACTCAACAATGGATGATTTATATACCAAATATGGACATAAAATGCGTTTTTCACAATTTTATAGGTCATTTGGGCCCTTAATATTACGGTATAGTCCCTAATTAACCTTAATTTGGACTTAACTGTTGTGATTAATTTTAATCCCTTTTACTAATTGTTTTTCTAAAAAATTAAAATGGTATTATTAGACTATAAATATTATAATGAATAAAATGGTATATATAATATTTTTTAAATTTACTTCACAGAAGCGGAAAAATTAAGATTTGTGATTATCCCACAGACCGGACGAAATAACGGGGTTTTAAAGTAAGAAAGAGTTCAAATGTTTTTTAAGATTTTATATTCAGTATGAAAGTGAAGTTAATTATAATGAATTTAATTCTATTATTAGATTTAATATTCATATAATTTGAACTTAAAACATATTTTTAACTTCATTTATCATTAATAGTTAATTAGACAAAAATACTATTTTTAACAAAAAAACAGTATTTTCCCCAATTAATCAAAAAATGAAGTTTCTCAAAAAAATACCAAAAATTAATTCTAAAATAATGTCAATATTATGAACCCAAAAATGGATTTTATTTTATCAAATTAATTTTTTAAATGTATCTAAAATTACTTTCATTAGTAGAATAAGTTCATTTGAGAAAATGATGTTTTTAAACGTAAAAAGGACTTTTCCCCAAATAGTATCTTTTATTATCAATATATTTTATTGATATAAAAAAATTATAAAAATTATTGGAAAATTAGTTATTACTATTCATATTACTATGTTTAATTTAAATGTTATAATTATCATATTTAAATAATTAAAACAATAAAATGTCAAATTTTAAAGAAACTCAATGTTGCATGTATTATACACCAACTCGGTGTTGCGCATATCATACACCAAGTAGGTGTTGCGTGGAACATATTCCAAGTAGGTTTTATTTATAACATATGATGAGTCAGTTCTATGTGAATGGAATCTTTTACTTAGTTCTTTTTAAGATATAAATGAAAATTTAAATTTATTCAAAAAAAATTGGTCCCTAAAAACTCAAGGTGTTACATTATACCCCCCGTAAATTGAATTTTGTCCCCGAAATTCATCACTTGGGTAAAAAAAAGTGAGGATAATTATAATTCATCATATCCTAAAGTTTCCACATAGCTTCCTCTAACTGGTGATTTCTCCACAAAACATTGACTAGGTGAGTTGTCTTGTTTTGTAAAACATTATATAATCGATCCATAATTTCAACAGGTTGATTCTCATAAGAAATATCTGGCTTCAGTGGTATGACATCTGAGTTCATTACATGTGAAAGGGTCTGGTATGTACATCCTTAGGAGCGATACATGGAACACATCATGGATTTTAGAGAGATTTGGATGAAGTTACAACCGATAGGTTACCGTCCTGATATGATCAAGAATTTCAAAGGGGGTGATATACCAAGGGATTAGTTTACCCTTCTTCCTAAATCTCATAAATTTCTTCTAGGGTGATATTCATAAAAGCACATTTTCTCCAACATCAAATTATATATCACGCCGATGGATAGAAGCGTAAATTTTCTGCTGACTTTGAGATGCCATGATATGATACTGAATTGTTCTAACCATCTTGATCATTTCATCAGTGATCTCAAGACCTAATAGCTTTCTTTATCCAACCTCATCCCATAATGTTGGAGCTCTACATTTCTTCCAATATAGGGCTTCATAAGGTTCCATCAAAATTCTTAAGTGAAAGATATTGTTGTAAGAAAACTCAACAAGAGGAAGGTATTGAACCCAACCACCATTGAAATCTAGAGAATAGGATCTCAACATATCCTCTAGGGTTTAAATTTTTATTTTAGATTGCCCATCTATTTGAGTATGATAAGCAGTTCTAAAACTCAAATCCATATCAAGTGCTTTCTTAAGACTTCACCAAAACATTTAGGTAAACCCTTAATCCTGATCTGATACAATAGAATATGGTAATCTATGAAACCTTACCACTTACTTAATGTATATTCTGGAAATATGATCAAGAGAAAAATATTCTCTGATAGAAATAAAGTGTGAGGACTTAGTAAGGCGACCGACTACCACCCATATAGCATTTGACCCTTTAGTGGTTTTGAGTAATTCAATGGAAAAATCCATAGTGATGTTATCCCATTTACATTTTGGTATGGGTAAATGATGCAACATCCCTTTAGAATTTTTTCTTTCAACCTTAACATGATGGAATGACAAACACTGAGATACAAACTCCGTGATATTTCTATTCATTCCATCCCACTAGAATTATTCCTTCAATTCCACTATACATATTCATACTTCTATGATGAATAAGGAATGATGAACTATGAGATTAATCTAACATCTAATTCAAAAATGGTATTGATGGAATACATACACAATTCAAAAACCATATCATTCCATCCTGAACAAGGTTAAACTCAGAAACATTGCTAACCTTCTTTTTTAGCTCTTTGTCTTCCTTCTATGCCTCCTTAATCTTCAATTTGATAGATGGATGAACATTCATTTAATAAAGATAAGGATTTCCCCTTTCTTTATGATTTCTAGATCCATCATTTAAAAATCTAGAAATATTGTATCTTTTATGATCCTCATCATGGATAAGCTATCACAATCCTTTCGACTCAAAGTATAGGCCACCTTATTCTCTTTCCTAGGGTGGTAATATATTGAGCTGTTAAAATCCTTTATCAAATCTAACTGTATTCTCTGGTTCATGTTCAACTCCTTCTATGTGAATATATATTTTAAACTTTTATGATCTGTATATATATCACACTTTTAACCATATAGATAATCCATCCACACCTTTAATGAAAATATTAACACCGCTAACTCAAAATCATGAGTTAGGTAATTTTTCTCATGAATCTTCAACTGTAATGAGTAATAGGCTAAAACCGTGTTATTTTTCATAAGAACACATCCCAATCCCTTCTTTTATGCATCACTATAGATTAAAAACCCTTCTACACTATAGGGTAATGTAATCACAAGTGCACTGACCGGCCTTCTATTCTGTTCCTTGAAATTTTCCTCACATTCATCTATCCAGAGGAACTTCACACCCTTCTGAGTTAACATGGTCAGTATAAGGCCCCAGCCTTAAACCCTACTTAATCTTGAGTTATTACAAGATTACACATTGAGGATATTTTAAGGTTTAGAGTTTTAGAGAATGAGATCATAAAACATGCATTACATTCCACATTTAAACAAAGTGGTTACATAAAAGATAGTATTCATTTTTCCCATCAACAGAAATATATTTAAAAAAAAAACATGGATTCTTCTTGACACTTTTTTATACTATCATCATATCATGTACCTTTCCCTTGACCTGTGAAAAACATTTCAAAAAAACTTGCGATGAGCATAAAAAGATCAGTAAGGGATATAAAAATATGGAAAGGAAACATGAGTACATATACACATAAGAATGAAATCATAATTTACCAATAAAACATAAGCACTTTAACATACCTCATCAAATAATTAATAATTCATAGAAATAATAAGACATAAAAGGTAACTTGAGGCATTCCTAACATTCTTACGTAGGGAGTAACCCTCTTGGTTACGTTTGGAATACCCACCACAGTATATTCCCTAAATCGCTTCGTAGAAACCTTAACGTTTCACTCCTTCAAGTTATCCAATGCATTGGAGAGCTATATCGGGCTCACCCGCCCTTAGTTTATCACAGAACCACCTGTCTTCATAAAAATGCCAAAAACCATAACATAATCGTATCACATAAAACATATATAACAGAAACATAACATTTCTACATTTCAATCACAAGATATCAATAACACATTGATATAATAAAAACATTATCAAAACCATTTTAAATACCAAAATAAAATAAAAAGAAAACATGGTATTTATTTTTATTTTAAAAAAAATTATGGCTTGTAGAGGAATCCAAAACTCAAATAACAGTCACGGCGGTGGAGAAGTCGTTGTCGCCGCATACGTATGACAAAAACATTCCCTTTTTTCATTTTCTAAAACGCTTCGTATAAAAAAGATTCCTTTTGGATAAACGTAAAAGTCAAAGGGGTTTATACACTGTATAAATGATGGTTGTGTATAAAATAAAATATGCCTCAATGAAAGGAGATTGAGACGAAGTCTCATACAAAGACGGTATCCTTGGTTTAAGGATAAATCAATTACATAATTATGTGTGACAAAAGAATACACCAAATATAAGTGGATATTAAGTGTAAAATAATCAGAGGTTATTCACACATATTCATAGAACGACATATTCGAGGAGTACATGTTTATCCCAAAGAATCAAATTTGGGTTAAGAAGTTCCCTTGCAAAAAGTTGACAGCTTAACAGTGTCGCTACAAAATTTAGAAAATGAGTTGATGAGAGATAAAAAGGGTATCTCATAACATGGACATAAAATTTAAATCAATAAGGATATAGAAGAACATATCCCAACATAATAGTATGTGAATTAAAGGACATAACAAAATAAGTCTTTTTAAAAGCGGAGGGTGAAAGGTTCCCTTACCGACATGAGTATCTTTCAAAACATACGCCCCGTGAAAGAAGGACAATAGGAAATTGATGTACATACTCATAAATGAAATTATATTACACTATTAGAATATAATGGTCAGTACATACACCACTCAAAGGAAATTGTGTCAAATTTAGCATAAATCTCATGGGAATAAAAGTGAGACGACAAATCTCTTATGAAAACTCGGCAGCCAAACAGCACCACATAAAACATCCAAAATGGATTGATGAGAGAAAATAGGGTCTCTCATCATATTAACATAAAGTTTACATAAAGAGGAATATAAAATAACATCCCCCAACATAACAAATATGAGCTTAAAATAAGTTTCATAAAGGAGAGTACTTAAAAAGAAAGAGAGAGGTTAGATCTCTTACGAAAATTCGGCAGCCTAACGACGCCACTCAAAACATCAAAAATGGATTGATGAGAGAGAATAGGGTCTCTCATAATATTAAAATAAAAATTATAGTAATATTAATATAAAATTACATCCCAATAACAATAAATATGATCTTTAAAAGGAATGACATAAAAGAGTGTACTTAAAAAAAGAGAGGTTGGATCCCTTACCACAAGTCCAACTTGTCTTGTTAGTTTCTTTATATTCCTGAATAATAAACATTGGTCAATTTATAATTGTTTAAGGACCTCCTATAAATATTATTATTTGGTTCATATCAAATATTTTAATGTTATAATAATTGGTTAATAATATGAGTTCATATCAGACGTGTTTGTCAATGTTTGGTACATGAGTCAAAAATTGAACTTGTTGGAAAATAATTTTCCATGTAGTTATAGGTACATCATATCCAGAATAGTATTGATGTTTTAAATATCATATATATCCACTATATATTCATTTTATAATATTCTATAGCATTTGAGATAAAAATTTAAAATCACCGTTCATGGAGACGGTAGGCCGTACGAAAACATGAACGCTACTTTCGTTTTTTGTCATATTAATGGAATTAAAACAAAATGAAATATATATATACATATTTTATAATTCCAGAATGATATCCATAATTTATATGTAATTTATTACATATATATCCATTATATATATGTACTTATAATAGTACATAACATTTTGAGATAAGAAATGAAATGTACCGTTCATGGAGACGGTAAGTCGTACGTACGCATGAACGCTACTTCCATTTCTATTTCATATTTAATGGAATTAAAACATAATGATACATAATAGTATTTTAATTCTAGTATGGTATAATATATAATATCATTAAATATATACTTTATACGTACCACATATGGTATTAACGAATCATATCACTTTGAGGGGGCAGTAGTCCGCACTTCCTTAAATGAAGATATCACGTTTACCCATAATGGAATCCATAAAGGTATACCATAAATGAAAAATACATAAGATTAAGTAAAACATAAACATATTATATATCATATATAAAATACATTGACATCATAATGGCCACCTTTGAAGGTGTTGTATGAGTATTGAACAATCATCGTTTCGTGAGGCAGAAATTCGCCATCCACAGAAACAGTATGTTCATTAACCATTAGATGTAGGTGTCTGTAAGTGTAGCTCGAATTATTATTATAAAAAAATCCTAGTATATTTAAGATACTGGAGTTGTTACAAAAGAAATGAATAAAAATATTTTAGGGGGTTGGAGAAGCAAAATAAAACAGAAGAACACAAGTGAAGACATTACCTTAAAATCGGGTAACTCCCTTTGGTTTGAGCTCAAAAGGATTCCTCGGGAAGACTTATTCCCAATGTGAGGCTTCAAGGAGTTATAGAGGGATGTGAAGAGACAAAATGGTCAGGTTTTGGCCGATCTAAAGGCTTTGGAAGTGTGGGTAAGGAGGTAGAGGTGGGGGCCTTTTATAAGAGGAGAGGAGGGGAACTCTTGGAAAGTAAAGAAATGTTACTTTATTTTAGAATGAGTTTCGGATTTTAATGGTCCCACGTTGATGTTTTTCTAGGATAAGGTGACAAGAGTTATAAATCTACCCATCCAATAGGTTTTGGACATGTGTAGGTCTTAGATGTTACATTATCATTCCATTTTATTTAAATCGTTAAATAATGAGGTCATCACTGCATCATCATGATGTCATAAATAATTTTATTTTTTTAATGTATACAAATTATAAAAAAAAACTTTGATTTAGGAAATCTTTTTATCTTTCCAATGATTATTTATAGTCAAAAATAGGGCTTGTATAACCCCATGTAAATTTTTTTTAGTAAAACATCTCATGTTTGTGTCATTTATACTTTAACATTAAATAAAAAGGTATTTATGTTATTTTCCAACCAAAGTGGCTCCATGGGGTCCCCAAGTTGACCCATGGGTTTTTTTGGTCGTCCATGACACATCCAATATGGGTAGGACATGTGTCTAGGTCATTTCATTTTATTAAAACATTATTCTTACCTTAAACTACACTAATTACCTCTAATCGCGATTAAAAACTTAATAAGTTACTATTCACCAACAAATTATTCTAATCTCATTGAACCACATTTTACTTCTCAATGACAACCATGTATGTTGTCTTTTTTAAATTCAAAACACAGAGGTGGAAAAATTTCATTTAAATGGAAAATCAGTTTTTATAAGTACCACTTAGTGGTTTCACTATTCATCAAAAATTGATGTTTTTCAGAAAATTACCAAAAATTCACCCTAAGCTATATTTGATCTTATGAATTCAAAAATTAGGTCTATTTTACAAAATTCAAAACATATAAGTTTAATTAATTAATTTAATAATTAATTCCCACTGTCAAAACAAATAGCATGTTTTATGAAACAAAATGTATCAAAAGATTGACACTAGTTTAAGTCTGATTTCAAAGTGAAATTAAATCCAACGACCACTATTGGATTAAATGGTAAAAATATATTCTAATTTTACTTTAAAACCAATTCAAAAGATAATATAATCATATAAATAAATTCTATTAAAAAGTGGTTTTGAATTAAAATACAACATTTTTCATTATTCATTAAAAAATGAACTTTATCGGAAAAATACCAAAAATTTACAAAAAGTAAATTTTGATATCCCGATTCTAAAGAAGAATTTTATTTTGTCAAATATAACACATAAAATTGTCAAAAACTGGATTTAAAAAAGGTTCTCCATCAAAAGGCGGTTAATCGACCTCTTAAAGAATATTAGAATGTTTACACTTAAAATTGGATTCATTCGCATTTTTAATCCTCTAAAATTTATTGTAAAAAGTAAAAATATTTGACAAACATATATATTCATTTTTTTAGTTATTTCTATTCATTCCCGCCATTACAACAGCTAGGCATTAACTACCATTTAAATTATTATTATTATTTTTATTAGAGTGCAATGTAATATTCCCATGAAACTTGTTGTTGCGTGTTGGGTACGCCATCGAGCATAGAGTCCCCTTTAAATTAATATTTTATTCATAAATATGGATAAATATAAAAATTTCATATTCTTTATTTACCTGGGGTGTTACATCCTTCCCCCATTTTGGGAATTGTGTCCTTGCAATTTTAAAATTGAGCTTGGAAACATCCTTGAAAGTCCCACATCAGAACAAGAGTCAGTAAAAAAATCACATTAAAATAAAGAAAGATAAGTACAATGGTCACCCGAGTTAACCCATACTAGGATTCTAAGTATGAAAATATGGACATTGAGGAAAAAACAAAGGGCCATGTTCTGATGGAGAGTGATACAAAACATGTTTAGGAGAAAGTTAACCACAAGAAAATCACAAACTTGTGATGGGATAAATGGTACTCGATTCCCCAGTAGGAAAAGTTAATAGAAAACATTTTTGTTTTAAGTTACTTTTTATTGGGAAATTTATTCATAAGGAAACATAATCACTTATCATGTTGACTTTTAACTTTTATTAGATTCCTTACACAAACTCATATTTTCTCCAAAAGATGAGTCTTTAGGAAGACATGTTCACATTAAGAGTACTATAATCAACTTCTTGAGAATCACCTAATCCACAAAAGAGAACTATATACTTCCCATGTATATAGACTTTAACCAAAACCAAAACCAAAAAGGTAAGTACAAGATCAGATAATCCAAAATAGGTTATCCCTTTATAAAAATAAAATCTATTCTTAATCTCCAAAATCTGTCCAACAAAACCCAATGTTCAACGAGGACCCTTCGATAAACAATTTGTCCATAAAATTCTTCAAAGTGAACCAAACTAAGATAGAAACCCAAATATTTGAAGGATTTAGTCACATAGTCTTCCAAGTTAAATCGTAACATTTATCTCCAAACAACATCAGTTGCTCTTAATGTCTCGTATTGAAAAGTAATTAACCTTATCACATATCCTCCATGATAGGTTAATAAATTTCCATAGATAACCCAAAATCAACATACTCTTAATTCATAAAATCATCTAACTAAAAAGAATCAGTCAATCTAACCAGGGACTTCACGTAGTCCAGTGGTAGGCGATAAATACCAGTCACACTTTGGTTGTGGGTTCGATTCCCGTAGCTTTGTCCAATGCAACAGGTTGCCACACGGTCTGCGTGTTGTCCTTTTTCCAAAACTATATAATTCTTAAAACATTCCCCAAAATGAGATAAAATCATAAAAAATAATCATAACATATTTTAAACTCAAGATTATCTCATGCCTTTCATTTTCCATCATAACATATAATAACCCATAATTATCTCAAAAGTAAGGATCATATAAACTCTAATGGTTACCTTTATAATTATTACCTAAACATACAGATCGATTGGTCATCTCATACATGATGCATTACCGAACATACCATGGTTCAAGTGGTTGATCATGACTCTTTGATTGTTGGTTTAGAACTACCACAAGTTTCCTCATTGAATCCCCCATTTTATCTAGTATCCTAATCAGAGAACCACCACGGTTTCCTTCAAACCTGTTCTCTCTTTGGTGCCTGCTAGATCCATCCATTCACTAAAAACAGAAATGTCAGTGTGAGTATATCAACAAAACCATCATGTACTAATGAGGAAGGTGAACACTATGATATACTTACTCATTCACTTTATCTAAAACTATGACTCTTTCTGAAATCATATCCATTATGGTACTGTCACTCAGGCTTAGAGAATAACCTAACCTCTAATGTTATCTAAACCGACCTTTGATACCAACTATAAGGCCCCAGCCTTAAACCTTACTTAATCTTGAGTTATTACAAGATTACACATTGAGGATCTTTTCAGGTTTAGAGTTTTTGAGGATTAGATCATAAAACATGAATTACATTCCACATTTAAACAAAGTGGTTACATAAAAGATAGTATTCATTTTTTCCCATCAACAGAAATATATTTAAAAATAAAACATGGATTTTTCTTGACACTTCCTTGACACTATCATCATATCATGTACCTTTCCCTTGACCTGTGAAAAAAATTTAAAAAAAACTTGGGATGAGCATAAAAAGCTTAGTAAGGGATATAAAAATATGGAAATGAAACATGAGTACATATACACATAAGAATGAAATCATACTTTACCCAAAAAACATAAGAACTTTAACATACCTCATAAAATCATGAAAAATTCATAGAAATCATAAGACATAAAAGGTAACTTGAGGCATTCATAACATTCTTACGTAGGGAGTAACCCTCTTGGTTACGTTTGGAATACCCACCATAGTATATTCCCTAAATCTCTTCGGAGAAACCTTAACATTTCACTCCCTCACGTAACCCAATGCATTGGAGAGCTATATCGGGCTCACCTGCCCTTAGTTTATCACGGAACCACCCGTCTACATAACAATGCCCAAGAACCATAACATAATCGTATCACATAAAACATACATAACAAAAACATAACATTTCCACATTTCAATCACAAGATATCAATAACACATTGATATAATAAAAACCTTATCAAAACCATTTCAAATACAAAAATAAAATAAAAGTAAAACATGGTATTTATTTTTCTTCTAAAAAAATTATGGCTTGTAGAGGAAGCTGAAACTCAAATATTGGTCACGGCGGTGGAGAAGTCGTTGTCGCCGATACGTATAACAAAAACATTCCCTTTTGTCATTTTGTAAAATGATTCGTATAAAAAAGATTCTCTTTGGTTAAACGTAAAATTTAAACGGGATTATACACCGTATAAAAGAAGGTTGTGTATAAAATAAAATATGCCTCAACGAAAGGAGATTGAGACGAAGTCTCATACAAAGACGGTATCCTTCGTTTAAGGATAAATCAATTACATAATTATGTGTGACAAACGAATACACCAAATATAAGTGGATATTAAGTGTAAAACAATCAGATGTTATTCACACATATTCATAGAACGACATATTAAAGGAGTACATGTTTATCCCAAAGAATCAAATTTGGGTTATGAAGTTCCCTTGCAAAAATTTGACAGCCTAACGGTGTCACTAAAAAATTCAGAAAATGAGTTGATGAGAGATTAAAAGGGTATCTCATCACATGGAAATAAAATTTAAATCAATAAGGATATATAAGAACATATCCCAACATTATAGTATGTGAATTAAAAGACATAACAGAAGAAGCCTTTTAAAAAGAGGAGGGTGAAAGGTTCCCTTACCGACATGGGTATCTTTCGAAACCTACGCCCCGTGAAAGAAGGACAATACAACATTGATGTAAATACTCATAAATGAAATTATATTACACAATGAGTAAAATAATGGTCAGTACATACACCACTCAAATGAAATTGTGGAAAATGTAGCATAAATCTCACCGAAATAAAAGTGAGATGAAAAATCTTTTACGAAAACTCGGCAGCCTAACGGTGCCACTTAAAACATTCAAAATGGATTGATGAGAGAAAATATGGTCTCTCATCATATGAACATAAAGTTTACAGAAAGAGGAATATAAAATAACATCCCCCAACATAACAAGGAGGAGATTAAAAGAAGTGACATAAAGGAGAGTACTTAAAAAAGAGAGAGGTTAGATCTATTACGAAAATTCGGCAGCCTAACGGCGCCACTCAAAACTTCAAAAATGGATTGATGAGAGAGAATAGGGTCTCTCATAATATTAACATAAAAATTAAAGTAATAGTAATATAAAATAACATCCCAATAACAAGAAATATGATCTTTAAAAGGAATGACATAAAAGAATGTACTTAAAAAAAGAGAGAGGTTGGATCCCTTACCTCAAGTCCAAGTTGTCTTGTTTGTTTCTTTGTATTCCTGAATAATAAACATTGGTAAATTTATAATTTCTAAAGGACCTCATATAAAGATTATTATTCAGTTAATATCACATATTTTAATGTTATAATAATTGGTTAATAATATGAGTTCATATCAGACGCTTTTGTCGATGTTTGGTACATGAGTCAAAAATTGAACTGGTTGGAAAATAATTTTCCATGTAGTAATAGGTACATCATATCCAGAATATCATTGATGTTTTAAATATCATATATATCCAGTATATATTAATTTTATACTATTCCATAGCATTTGGAGATAAAATATTAAAAGCACCGTTCATTGAGACGGTAGGCAGTACGTACGCATGAACGCTACTTTCATTTTTTGTCATATTAGTGGAATTAAAACAAAATGAGAGATATATATATATATGTTATAATTACAGAATTATATCCATAATTTAGATGTAATATATTACATATATTTCCATTATATATATGTACTTATAATAGTACATAACATTTTGAGATAAGAAATGAAATGTATCGTTCATGGAGACGGTAAGCCGTACGTACGCATGAACTATACTTCCATTTCTATTTCATATTTAATGGAATTAAAACATAATGATACATAATATTATTTTAATTCCAGTATGGTATCATATATAATATCATTAAATATATCCTTTATACGTATCACATATGGTATTAACGAATCAAATCACATTGAGGGGGCGGTAGTCCGCACTTCCTTAAATGAAGATATCACGTTTACCCATAATGTAAACCATAAAGGTATGCCATAAATGAAAAATAAAGAAGATTAAGTAAAACATAAACATATCATATATCATATATAAAATACAGTGACATCATAATGGCCACCTTTGATGGTGTTATATGAGTATTGAACAATCATCGTTTCATTAGGCAGAAATTCGTCATCCACAGAAACAGTATGTTCTTTAACCATTAGATGTAGGTGTGTGTAAGTTTAGCTCGAATTATTCTTATAAAAACTTCCTAGTATATTTAAGATACTGTAGTTGTTACAAAAGAAATGAATAAAAATAGTTTAGGGGGTTGGAGAAGCAAAATAAATCAAAAGAACACAAGTGAAGACGTTACCTTAAAATCGGGTAACTCCCTTTGGTTTGATCTCAATGGATTCCTTGGGAAGACTTCTTCCCAAAGTGAGGCTTCAAGGAGTTAGAGAGGGATTTTGAGAGATAAAATGGTCAGGGGTTGGCCGAGGCAAAGGCTTTGGAAGTGTGGGTAAGGAGGTAGATGTGGGGGCCTTTTATAAGTGGAAAGGAGGGGAACTCATGGAAAGTAAAGAAATGTTACTTTATTTTAGATTGAGTTTCGGTTGTTAATGGTCCCACATTGATGTGTTTCTAGGATAAGGTGATAATGGTTCTAAATCCACCCATACAATAGGTTTTGGACATGTGTAGGTCTTAGATTTTACATTATCTTTCCATTTTATTTAAATCGTTAAATAATGAGGTCATCGTTGCATCATCATGATGTCATAAATAATTTTATTTGTTTAATATCTAAAAATTATAAAAAAAATAATATGACTTAGGAAATATTTTTTGATTTCCAATTACTATTTATAGTTAAAAATATGACTTATAAAACCCCATGTAAAAATTATTTTAGTAAAACATCTCATGTTTGTGTCATTTTTACTTTAACATTAAATAAAAAGGTATTTATGTCATTTTCCAACCAAATTGGCTCCATGGGGTCCCCAAGTTGACCCATGCATTTTCTTGGTCGGCCATGAAACATCCAATGAGGGTAGGACATGTGTATAGGTGATTTCATTTTATTAAAACATTATTCTTACCTTAAACTACACTAATTACCTCTAATCGCGATTAAAAACTTAATAAGTTACTATTCAACAAAAAATTATTCTAATCCCATTGAACAACATTTTACTTCTTAATGACAACCATGTATGTCAGATTTTTGAAATTCAAAACACAAAGGTGGCAAAATTTCATTTAAACGGAAAATCAGTTTTTATAAGTACCACTTAGTGGTTTCACTATTCATCAAAAATTGAAGTTTTTCAGAAAATTACAAAAAATTCACCCTAAGATATATTTGATATTCCGAATTCAAAAATGATTCCTATTTTACAAAATTCTAAACATATATGTTGCATTAATTAATTTAATAATTAATTCCCGCTGTCAAAACAAATAGCGTGTTTTTATGAAACTAAATGTATCAAAAGATTGACACTAGTTTAAGTCCGATTTCAAAGTGAAATTAATACCAATGACCACTATTGGATTAAATGGTAAAAATATATTCTAATTTCACTTTAAAACCAATTCAATAGATAATCTAATCATATAAATAAATTATATTAAAAAGTGATTTTGAATTAAAATACAATATTTTTCACTATTCATTAAAAATGAACTTTTTCGGAAAAATACCAAAAAATTACACAATGTAAATTTTGATATCCCGATTCTAAAGAGGAATTTTATTTTGTCAAATATAACACATAAAATTGTCCAAAAGTGGTTTTAAAATAGGTTCTCCATCGAAAGGCGGTTAATCGACCTTTTAAAAAATATTAGAATGTTTACGCTTAAAATTGGATTCATTCGCATTTTTAATCATCTAACATTTATTGTAAAAAGTAAAAATATTTGACAAACATATATAATCATTTTGTAGTTAGTTCTATTCATTCCCTCCATTGCAACAGTTAGGTGTTAACTACCATTTATAATAATATTATTTTATTATTAGAGTGCAACGTAAGATTCCCATGAAACTCGTTGTTGCGTATTGGGTACGCCATCGAGCATAGAGTCCCCTTTAAATTAATATTTTATTCACCAATATGGATAAATATAAAAATGTCATATTATTTATTTACCTGGGGTGTTACAGTCATAGGATTACATAGTCATGATAAATTCTCCACAAACCATCGATAATATCCAACTAAACCAAGAAATATACTGATACCGGTCACTGTGGTTGGTCTAGGACAACTTTCAAATGCCCTCGTCTTTGAAGGATCTACTACTATACCATCTCTTGAGATTATGTGATCCATGAAATAAACCAATTGTATCCAAAATTCAGATTTTGTATATTTTTCATATAAAATCTCACTCTTTATGGGATTTAGTACAATTATCAAGTGATCTTCATGATCTTCCTTGCCCTTTTAATAGATAATAATAGAATCTATAAAGACTACCATAATCATATCGAGGTAATCTCTAAAGACTCTATTCATTAAATATATAAAGATAACAGGGGAATTAGTAAGAACAAAAGGAATCACTTTATATTCATAGTGAGAATACCTTGTACAGAATGTTGTCTTGGGTATATCATTCTTCTTGACCCTAAATTAATGATATATTGAATGAAGGTCAATCTTGGAAACATTTTGATCTCTACTAAATTGATCAAAAAAATCATCAATACATGGAAGAGGATACATGTTCTTGATTGTGATCTTTTTCAACTCCTGATAATCAATGCAGAGTTTCATTGTTCCATATTTCTTCTTCACAAACAGAACCGATTCACCTCAAGGTGACACACTTGGCTGAATAAATATCTTATCAAGGTTTTTTGGAGTTTCTTCTTCAATTATCGCAACTCAATCAGGTCCATTCTATAAGGAGTCTTTGAAATTGGTGTGGAACTAGGTACAAGTTCTATTAATAACTAAACTTCACATTTTGGTGTTAGACTAGGCAAATATTTTGTAAATACATCCAAAAAATCCCAAACAACAGGCATATCAACAATGTCGATCTTCTCCCCTACCATTTGAGATAAATAACCCAATTGAATGGGAATTAATACATATTATATAACACCTATATGTTTTTATGAAATATTTATTAAAAATTATTATTTAGTTGATTTATTTGCACGTAATCATGAGTTTAAATGAACTAAAAGACTCTCTTGGTATAAAATTACCTTTATATCTTATCCATTAGGTTATCAGGAATAAGTATAACTAACTTATGAAAATGCATTGTGAATTCATTGCCTATCAATTATTTATAAAAATATAAATCAATTAGATATTTTTATTTTTGAGTGAATTAATTTTAGTAATGAAATTAATGAGATATATATATTTTATATACTTAATAAAATATTTTTAATATTCGTACAATGGATATTTTTGTCCTATGGTATGAGTAAACCCAATTCGATGTGTAGAAACCAATTTTTTTAAGGTTTAATTTTACACCTTTGTATGGCGAACAAATTTTAAATTTAGATTTCTAAACATTAAGGATTTTTATATGACAAGCTAAAAATGTTATTTTGAATCGGGTTATAATAAATTACTTTGGAAAAATTTCTGATATTTTTATGATAACATTCATATTTTGATGAATAGTAAAAATACACTAAATTTTATGCAAAAACAACTTTTTCATAAAAATAATTTATATGGTTAAATTAAAATATTCAATTTTTTTAATGTATAAATATAATATATTTTTATCATTAAATATAATTTAAGTCATTATCATTAACTTTACATTGAATTCAGACATAAAAACAATTCAATCTTTTGCAATGGTTTAGTTCTTAAAACACATTCTCTCTTTCCGTCAATGAGATTAATTTTAATTTAATTAATGAAACTTATGTATTTTAAATTTAGACAAATGGATTTCATATCTGGAATGATTTTTGTCAATTTTGTTAATAGGTTACTTTAATTTTTGGGACATTATGAGTAGTAACTTTGGTAATTTGTATTACTATGGTTAAGGGTAAATCAGGTAATTGAAGGTAAAAAATATATATAAAATTACCTCAACACCTATAAAAATCCTATTAGATGACTAAATTAGAACTTTATCATCTATTTTTATAAATTTAATCACTTAATGGCCACTTTCCAATGAATATGAAATTATTTTTATTAAAATCGATGAATGCGACAAAAAGCCACTCTCTCTTTATATACAAGTATATTAATACTACTATATGGATAAAAAGAAGATAAAATAGACTATACGTAGTCTATAAAAATATAATATAATTAAATAAATCATATAATTTTTTTTAAATTTTTTGAAATTAAATAATTACCATTAAGGATGACACAATAGTAATGAAAAAATTATTTTATTAATAGAAATATCAAATAAATTGTTTTAAAAATATTAAAAGAAATTTAATATGAAATAATTAATTTCATAAACAAATTATCTAGGTGACTATGATATGTTATAATTTTATTGAATATTTTATGAAATTTTTATATTGTGTGAATTTTATTTAAAATCAAAGAAATGAATAGTGACAAAATTGACATCATAGATATTTTATAAAAATTACATTTTATTAAATTATTTAAAAATCATAAAAATATTTAAAAATTAAAAAGTGAGAATTTTAAGGTCTAAAATTTAAAAAAAATATCAATTTATGGTCAATTAACACCATATAAGAAAATATTTATAATCATCAAATATTTAAAATGTTATAACCACAATAAAATTTAAATAGATTAAATAAAGATAAATCAAATTTATAAGATATAAAATAAAACAAAAACATATATAATGTTTATTTGTTGATTTTATTTCGACTGATACTCATATTATCTTATAAATAATCTAATTTGTAACCATTTAAATTTATATTATTTTAATTGTTTTGGTTTTTCCAAAGGTGCCCCTCCCCTCTCTTATAAAAGGGAACCTCTCCTATCTTTTAATCACACCACTAAATCCATTTTTTGTCAGAAAAAAACGTCCAATTTCCTTTCTGAACTTCTCTCAATTCTTCCTAGAGGCCACACTTTGGGGAGAAATACCTCCTAAGGAGGCCTTTTATACAAATCAAAAAAGATACTCAAAAAAGAGGTAGTTTTTTATCACTTCTTTCAAAATTATTTCCTTCTTATACTTAATATTATTATGTTGTTTCTATGTGAAAGTAATAAATCCAGTATCTTATATATTCTTATATGTTATTATATTTATGGTACAACCTTATACCTCCTTTTATCCATCCTACGAATAACAATGTCACCATACATGTGTACATACAGCTTACCATCTCCACACTGTGGTGTAATTTTTTATTCAAGAATACTTTATTTGTATGGGTATAATGATGATTATAATGAATTTAAATAATTAATATAACATGATAATTATTCTGTATTATTAATATTCCATCCAATTTCATAGCATTTAACCATTAAGTGAATGATATTGTTGCTCGTGCGTGCGTACGGCCTATCGTCTCCATGATGTGATGCGATTCATTCTACATGATCTTCATTAAACCAAGATTATATATTTAAATTTAATGAATAAATATGATATATATTATACTAATATCATTTTGTATATGATATAACTATAAACTAATAATTTTAATATGAACTTATCCGTCAAAACTTGCATATGAACATAACACAGTTAATATCTAAATAACGAGTGACAATGAAATGTTACTAACAAAAAGATGATAATATAATCATATATTATATAATAAAAACTATTATGATTCTAGAATAAGTCAATAACATTATTTTAATCATTATACAATAGTTTTGGATACAGAAGAAGGATATCATACCAAAAGTAAGGGATAATTTCACAATATCATTATTATTTGAGATTGTTTATACGTAAGTATTAACTGGGGTATATTTATTATCCACATCTATGTTTCCTATAATATTTAATATTTTTTTTATTATTCTAAATTTATTTAAAGACAATTTTACCCATGGGAAAATTTTTATTAAACAGTATAAAAATAATCTTTTGGTGTTTTTTTGATACGAGGTACTTTTTGACTTTTCCAATAAAAGTATGAGGAGACTTTTTTTAACTTATATAGCTTGAATGTGTTTTTATGTATTCTTAATTCCTTATTTCAATGAATATTCCTTTACACTATTTCATGTTTATTTTCAAATAAATTATTTTTTAAAAAAATTTCACGTCATTTTGATAAAAGAAAATGTTTTTGAAGAAGAAAGGATATTTTCCTCAAAAATAAAGTTTGAGTGTTTTATAAAAATTATTATCCACCTAAGATGAAGCTCTTTAAATATGGTTATGTTAATATCCATATTATTTATATTATTTTATTGTGTTAATTATGGAATGAAATTTTATATGTACTATGTTATGAAGGAATGGTGTATAAGAAACCCATTTTATTTTTTTGGGTTATGCTATGATGAGTGATTAATGTTTTTGGGGAACATGTTAGAATGATTTCATTATGAGATGGGTGGGACATATATCTCCTAAAAATCATTGGATAAAGATTTATATCTCATGATATATACATGGTTGAAAAGGCAAGTAAACCTGGTTCATTAATATAGGGCTTCAATGACAAGTAAAGTCAGTTCAGTAATAGACTTTTTCTGATAAGATTGTCTAGTAAAAGAACCTTGAGTTAATATGAAATTCTTTTCTCTACTTATATGTATTCCACAAAACATCATGTCTTATGATTTTAATTTTGGGATTATGTCTAATAATTATTATAACATTTATCCTAGGGCATGATATCCATGTATTTCATATGTAGGGTAAGACTTCCAAATATTACGTTCTTATGTCTTATGATTGTGATATGATTGATATTTCCCAGGTTTACACTTACTGAGAATTTGAGCTCACCCTTTCATATGTTTCTTTTCTCCAGGTCATGAATAATGTTATTAAGTGAGATATGTCAAAAAGGAGTTTAGGTATGAAGAAATAAGTGGGCGACAATGTAGATGTTTTATGAACCAGTTGTTTATGTTTTCCTGTTTCTAAAGACACTATACCTATAAAGCTTTTTAATGGATTTAATATATGTTGTATTGAATATAATTAAATTTTGAAGTAATATCAATGTATATAATTTTTGGTCTGTTATAATTGGTGTCAGAGAAAATGTATAGTTAACCTTTGTAAACTAGGATGAGAAAGAATTGGTTAGAACTCTAGGGATATGTATAAGTATAGGATACAATATTAGTGTTTCAGAAATGATCATGAATAACCTAGGATAAAACCTAAGTTTCTTAAATTCATTTTTTTTCCTGAATTATGTGGTTTTCCAATTTTGATTACTGTTTCTAACATTATACTTCTTTATTTTAGTCAATGTATGGAACCCGAAGGAACCATGTTAATGATGAATGTTGCGGGCAATAAAATTATTGTCCCCCTAAGCAACCAAATGATATGGGAGCTAGAATGAAAAATCTTATAGCCATGATCACACAACTTTCTCAATCTATGTATCATTCCGAACTTCTAAATGAGAAAAGGAGGGAACAACATTTTGTTGAATTATTCATGAGGAAGTGTCCACCTTCATTCAATGGTTTTTTCAATCCATTAGTGGCTAAACAACGGATAAGTACCATTGAAAAGAAATTTTATGTTCTACGATGTTCTAAAAATTATAAATTCATCTTATCAGTATATCTTTTGTATGGTCAAGCTGATCAATGGGGTAATCTTATCAATAATATGAGGCAAAGATATTAAATTGAGTCCATGGAATGGGATGAGTTCAATAACTTATTTTTTAAAAATTACATTCCTTATATTATTTCAACAAATATGGAGAAGAAATTTTGTGAACATAAGAAAAATGATGATGAATCTGTTGGTACCTACAAAGAAAATTTTACAAGACTTTCAAGGTAAGATTCTTGATTTATTGTCCAACCTAAGAGTAAAATTGATTGATTCTTTAGTGTCTTAAAAACAAGCCTCCAAAGGACATTATCCATAAGATACATTAATATCTATGAGGAAATCATTCGATGTTCTCTCAAGGACAATATAGAGATTGGCGTAACCCATTAGTCATATGGGTCAGATAAGAAGAGAAAAATGGAATTCAAGAGAAAATCTAAATTTCCCACTAAAAAAATATGAGTTTTTACTTATGCTCAAAGTGTGGAAAGAAACATGGAGTAAATTTTCTTAAAGGGACTAGTAACTGTTTTAAGGTTGAAAAAGATGGCCATCGGGTAGTTGAATGATGATGTGATGGGAAAAAGATTTCTAATTATGTGAACAAAGAAAAGGCTACACACAATTCACCTCTTACACTTCAATACTACAAGTGCCGGGAAATGGGGAATCATGACAATCAATTCTCTAATCCAAGGGTTATTTATGATGATCAATATCAACAAACTTCTAAGGATAAAGACAATGTAAATTCACATGAAATCACTATCAATGACTTGGATTATGATAATGATATGGTGAAAGGTACACTTACCATCCACTATAAAGTAAAAAATATTTTATTTGATTATGGATCCACCCACTCTTTTATTTCTGAATAATTTTCTAAGTGTATCTCCATATTACCACAATAATTAGATTTTGAGTTAGCAGTGACAACTCCTAATGGCACAACAGCGACATCTAAAGTTTATTATTCTTCTCTGGTTGAAGTTTGTTGGAAAGTGCTTCCTGAAAATCATTTTATATTTCCTATAGTGGAATTTGATGTGATTCTTTGATGTGATTTTTTGAATGAATTGGATTTATTTATATGGATCTCATATCAATTTCCATGGAAGGCAATTCATATTTCATATTCCAGATCAATATATGATCATCTACCAATACAAGGATGAATATAACCTTCCAGTAGAAATTTATTCCATCATATGGGTCTTGATTATAATAAATGAAGGTTATTTATCTCAAATGGTTTGATAGAAACTCACAATTAAGAATACACTAATTTTATAAGAGTTTGATGATGTTTTTGTAGATGAATTTCAAGGTATTACACCAAATCGTGAAGTTGAGTTTTCAATAGAACTCATACCAGGTACTATGCCTATTTCAAATAAACCTTATAGAATGTCCCCAATTTTGTTTC